>CM038681.1:379949383-380549383 GCA_021605205.1 Aegilops longissima | reverse complement strand
CTTCTGCTATGGGGGGAAAGCAAGTTTGGATTCCATCTCTGATACATGGACGTCTTCAAAAGATCGTCCAGTATTACATGATATGGCCTCCTGGGATCTTGAAAATTTTCAGAGATGGGCAAAAGAAATGCCTGTCGGTGAAAGAATTTCGTGGGCAGTTGGAGGAATGGTTCTTACAGCAGGCCTTATTTTTATCAGGTATTATAATATTTCCTTCTCTCTCTAAATATTCTAGATTTTTTTGCCAGAAATATGGTTTGAAGCGTTTTTTAATATAGCATACCTGTATAAGTGATATGTGGAGAGAAAATTAGATTTGTTTGTGCAGTTTTGCAATTTCCTGTCATGGCTTGCTAGATTGATGCTGGGGTTAAACTAATTCCTGGTTGACATACCACTTTCTCTATGAACCTAAACTTCTCTTCATCTGTGATGTGCAGCAAAAGAGAGGGCTACAGCCGTCGTCGTAAGCAAGCTTCTGTCGCTCAAACTGTAAGAAAAAAATGGAATCGGGAGCTAACCCGCAGCAACTGAAGCGATGCTAGGAAGACATAGGCACCTGTAGCATTACTAATAGATGATCTCTTGGATTTGTATTTTTGCCGCTCTGTGGTTATATTCTAATCAACTATGAAAGATTGGTTTTTACACTGTGTCCTCCCTATCCTGGTGCGTTGGTACAACCACCTTTTCTCATGTTGTGTGAAAGAAAAGCTGAAGTGGTCTATGAATTGTCGAAATTCTTTCTTAATGCAGTTTTTACTTTTGCTTGAGTATCTGTATATACCGTCAGAGTATTCAGACATGAATTCTGCAGAGGTCATTCCGCAAACGTCTTTATTGACACTTAACTATTTCGTGCAAAGTCTGTCCATCTATTATAAGCACAATGTTGACAGTACATTATATAGTCAGTTATTTGTTCCAAATGGAACATAAATAATTTCTAAGAAACATGATATCTAGTACCAGAGTTGTACACTTGAAGAGTTGCTTATACAGTGTGTATGTGTTCATCAATCAGAGAATGACACAATGACAATGCGTAAGGTTCTTTCTCATCAAAGAACTAATCCTTCGACAAGCACAAAATGGTACTCCCTCCATTCACAAATATAAAATGTTTTGAATATTTCAACATTACAAACTAAAATGAGCAAATAAACACACTAAAACATATCTATATACATCTGATTCACAAAAAGGTTAGAACATCTTATATTTGTGAAAGGAGGGAGTAGTATATCGCGTGGAAACACACCCAGATGCAAAGCTATAATTTTAGCCTTTGTAAAGGGGTTAATTGGATTCATGCCACTGCAACTTTCATGACTTGGAAAAATGCCATTACAAAAACTCAAGTTGGAGATATGCCACTACAACTTTCCCATACCTCTACCTATGCCATTTTCTTACTTAAAAGAATATCGGTTCAATAAATGCTTGTATTTCAATGTGTATTCAGTACTGGTTTGTGGAATCAGCAGCCGCGGCATGCCTATGGCTGCAGCTTTGAGGAGCAGCGGCTTCTGCACAACATGCAGCGATTTGAGGAACTGGGCATCGGGAGGTGGCACGGCCGTCGGGGTGGTAGTGGGGAACATCAGAGGAGCTCGGCACGGCAGATGCAACATGCGGCGGCTGCGGCTGCAGCGCGGCCGCAACGGCTCGGAGCAACGTCGTCGCATCCTACCCCGGTATTGAGCATGCTCCTGCCGCTCCACGCGCGACAGGACAGAGCATGGCAAGCTTGGCTTCTTGGGCGACCTTGTGCATGGCGGGGATCATCTTGAGCCCCTGCAGCAGGGCCGTCCTGGAGCACGCCGGACGCGCTGGGCTCGCCGTTGAATTCGCCGAGCTCGAGTTCCTGGGACCCTTGAACCTGTGGAGGCCGTGAACTTGTTCCCGCTGCAGGTCGCCGAGCTCGTTCCGGACTGGAGGCTGCGCGGCAACGGCATCGAGCCGGCGGCGGGGCCGTCGAGGCGATAGCAGGGAACGGCGGAGGGGGCTCGGCATGGCGGATGCAGCATGTGGCGGCTGCGGCACGGAGCGGCTTCGTCGTGCTCGGCCAGCGGGGTCGCAGGTGAAGCCGCACGGTAGCGTGGCGGCATGGAGACACGAGCGGCGACCAACACCTGCGCACAGCAGACGCGGCACACGGTCGCGGCGAGCGCGTAGGTGCATCCGCACCCGCCTCCAGCCGTATAATGCTACGTGAATAAATACGGGGCGTATAAGGGCAGTATTTAGACCGATATTACAGAAAATGGCATAGGTAGAGGTATGAGAAAGTTGTAGTGGCATATTTCCGACTTCGGTTTTTGTAATGGCATTTTTCCAACCTGTGAAAATTACAATGGCATGAATCCAATTAACCCTTTGTAAAGATGTGAGTTGCGACGCAAAGCTATAATTTTAGCCTTTGTAAAGATGTGAGTTGCGACGGTCTGTTCATTTCATTAGTTGCTAGGAAATAGGAATTTCCACATGTGTTAAATGGCTGCAACATCATTTGTTTGACATTGTAAAATAACCAATAATATATGGCTGTGGGTGTCACTCGATGCAGAGGCCAAGGGCCATTCCCTCTTTCCGAAATAAAAAAACCTCCGTGAAGGCATGTATCTGCTCTATCCATCAGCCCTTGACAAGCTATAAGAAAAATCATACGCAGAATCGTTTTTACCAGTAATCACCGCAAGAACATGCCCCATCACTGAAATGATGGAACCTGTTGATGTCTCTGATGATAATCTCCCTTGAAACGATCTTTGAAATGAACTTGAATGCGACGTGGCAATCTCTGCATATGCGCAGGTTTTTCTTGACCCTAATGGGCGCTCCAGGTGGGGTGCTGATCAACGCAAATGCGACGGCCAGCCTCTCACTGTGATGAGAAAGAAGCAACTCCTTTTCGCTCTTGTCTACATCATGGAGATCAACCTCTAGATTGGGAACATAACCAGCTTTGCTCATCAGATCTCCCAGTTCTTCTAGCTTTGCGTATATGTCCCTTGCCCTTGGGTGGCTCTTGTCACCCACAATGAAAGTATGCACCCTGTCCTTCAATTCAACCCAGCTCATGGCAGGCTCCTTCTTGACCTTACTCTCTTTCATCAATTTTCTCACCTTAGCCACCTCGTCCCACATGCCTGCAGATGCATACGTGTTTGCGAGCAACACATGTGTGCCCGACTTCTCTGGCTCCAGGATGAAGAGCTTTTCAGCTGCCAGCTTTCCCAGTTCTGGATCTCGGTGTACTCTTGAGGCTGCAAGTAGTGCCCCCCAAACTGCGGCATTGGCTTGAAATGGCATGCTGTTGACAAGCTCCATTGCATCATCTAGTTTACCGGCACGCCCAAGAAGATCAATCATGCACGAGTAATGCTCCTCCGTCCTGTCAACTCCAAACATCTCCTTCATTGAACTGAAGTATCGCTTGGCCTCATCAACAAGCCCTGCATGGTTACAAGCACAGAGAACACTAGTCAGCGTGATGTGGTTTGGAGCAATGCGCTCATCAACCATCCTGCGGAACACATCTAATGCTCTCTTCCCATGCCCATGTTGTGCTAGCCCTCCTATCATTGCAGACCATGAGACAACTCCCTTCTCCGGCAGTCCGGAGAAGGCCAGATCTGCATCCTCTATGCTCCCGCACTTTGCATATGTGTACACAAGAGCATTCCCCGCAAACACATCTGTCATGAATTTCCTCTTGATCAGGTGAGCATGCACTTGCTTCCCTTGCTCATATGCTGACAAGCTAGCACAAGCATTCAGGAGGCTACTTAGCACAAAGGGGTCTGGCTCGAGACCCTTTCTTAGCATCTCCATGAACAACTTTATTGCATCCTCCCCATGGTCACACTGTGAGAGTGCTGTAATCATTGATGTAAAAGCTATGATGTTATCAGAACTGTGTTCTTTGAACATTCTATTTGCATAATGGAGGCAATGGCACTTCCAATATGAATCAATAAGACCATTGACAACATGAGAATCAGAAAGGAACCCTATCTTCTCTGCAACAGCATGAACCTGCTTTGTGTCACTGATTGCCTCCAAGCTTGCTGTTGACTTGAGAACAGCAGCCAGGGTCGTCCTATTGATGTCACAACCTTCCTTCCTCATCCTGCAAAAAAGAGACAGTGCCTCGCCATGGCATCCTCCATGAGAGCAACCTGAGATCAGTGCATTCCACAAAACCAAATCCTTTCGAGGGATCTGGTCAAACACCTTTCTCACATCATCCAAAAGATCATACTTTGCATACATATCCACAAGACCAACACCGATATAGTCATCTGAATCCACACAGGATTTGATCATGAACCCGTGAATTTGCCGGCCCAGAGTGAATGCACCAGCACCAGGGCAGGCCTTCAGGATGCTGGACAACGTGAACACGTTAGGCACCAGACCTGAAGACTTCATCTGCAGCAACAGCTGCAGTGCATGCTGATCATGTCCATGAAGCACACACCCAGAAATGAAAGCATTCCACGAGACGACATCCGTCTTGGGTACCTTCCCGAAAACAGCAGCTGCCATATGAATGTCCCCCAGCTTCGAATACATGTCAACCAACGCATTGGCAGTGAAGACGTCCTTGTCATACCCCGTCCTTACCACCATGGCGTGCACCTTCCTGCCGGCTTCCAGATCCCTAGAGCCAGTGCAGGCATTCACGACACAGGAGAACCCAAACTCGTTCGGCCGTACCCCGCCCCACACCATCTCACCAAACAGCTCGACGGCATCGCTGCATCGGTCATTCTTGACGAAAGCCGACATCAGGCCGTTCCAAGACACGGCGTTCCGGTCGCGGGCGGCCTCGTCGAACACCCTCCTCGCCTCGTCCACAAAGCCAAACCCACCGTACATGGCGACGAGCGCGTTGGCGACGAAGATGTCCCCGCTGAGCCCCGTGGAGACCGCGACCGCGTGCACCTGCACGCCGAGCCCGGCGTCCGGCGCGCACTTGAGCACGATGGGGAGCGCGAACTCGTTGCAGCGGACGCCGCGCGCGCGCATGCCCCGGAACGCCGCGAGCGCGTCCCGGGGCAGCGCATTGTTGGAGTAGGCGGTGACGAGCGAGGACCAGGAGACGTGGCACGGGTCCGGGGTTTCGTCGAACACCCTGCGGGCATTGCCGGGGAGGCGGCACTTGGAGTAGAAGGAGAGGAGGTGGTTGCGGAAGGCGCCGAGGAGGCCGGACTTGAGGAGGTGGGCGTGGATGTGGGCTCCCAGGAGCAGAGACTGCGAGGCGGCGTAGCGGGCGAGGAGCGGGCTGATGCTCTCCGGACTTCTCATCGGAAGGGCATTCTGTTCTAACAAACGGGAAGGTTGACGCACGGAGGGGGAAATGTTAGAGCAACTCCAACCCAGCGACCCGCTTCGTATGTTTGGGTCCTCCAAGACATAAAAGTTGGCCCGAAAGGGCGACCCAAACACACATAACGTCCGCCTGCTGTCAGCTTGCTGTCCGTCCCGACCCAAACTGAGCTCAAATTTGAGTTATGGGTCTGCGACGGACAAAAGCGGACGCTCTCGTCGCCCGCTCCCGCCCTCGCATGTATGGTCCGATACTGTGTATCAGCGACCTGCACTAGCAGTTCGGCCTCTGCCTCCACAACCGACGTGACGAGGCCTCTGGCGCAGGCCGCCGCCGCGCTCACCGGGAAGGGCGCCGCCTCCCGTTCTGATCTTGGCTGGGAGCAACGGTGAGATCTTCGGCGGTGGCCCGGAGGAGCTCGGCAGTGGCGCACCTCCTTTCTGCTGGTGCGGGCGGCCCGGAGGAGCTCGGCGGCAGCGCACCTCCTTTCTGTTGCTACTTCACCGGAGCAGGGAAGCCCGGAGAAGCTCGACGGCGGCGCACCTCCTTTCTGCTGCGGAGAGCTGGCGGAGGGGCAGGCTGCGAAAGCGCACTGTGGGGAGGGGAGGCAGCGACGCCGCGTTGTTTGAAGGGGGGCAACGACGGCGCGCTGGGAAGGAGAAGGTCGCGGCGACGCGTTGTGGGGAGGGGGAGGCAACGACGGCGTGCTGGGAGAGAGGGTGGCAGCGGCAGCGCGTTGTTCAGAGGGGGAGGCAACGGCGGTGCGCTGGGGGAGGAGGAGGCCGTGGCGGCGTGCTGGAGGGAGGGGGAGGCCATGGCGACGGCTGCGCGGGAGGAACGCGGCAGCAGCGGCGCGGGAGGAACGTGGGGGTTGCATCTCGTCATCGCTTGTTCGCTTGAGGTCTATGCGTTGGGTACATCCATGGGCCACGCGTGTCCGTCTCATGTTCGTTAGGTGAACGGCGACCCAAATAGACAAAAATGGACAAAATTCGTGTTCGTTTGGGCCCTGCGTTGGAGTTGCTCTTAGGCACTGAATCTTACTTTCAGTTTCAGATACACATTGCAGACAGTAGTAGGTTTCTTCAGATACAATTTGGGGAGGAGGAAAGAAGAAAGTGAAAAAACAAAAGAAAGGCCGTCGGTGTCGTTCGCCTGATCCTACTTGGATGCCGCTCCTCGTGTCATCGCTTCCCTTAAGTACAGTTGCTCCACTCTAGGCCCGCAGTTCTGTTGGTGTTGACCACTGCTTGATCTAGAGCACTGACATCCCCTTTCCCTTGAGAGGCGGCTTGCCACCAAGCCGGTAGAGAAGGAAACCGCTAGGGGCGTGTTTGGTTGCCGTAGTGAATAGTAGTTGCGTTGCATACACATCTCAACCCAGCCTGGCTCTAGAAAAACATTCTCATATGCGACATCTGCGAGTTGTTTGGTCGCCTGCATCTAGGGTCCCTGCATTAGGGAATACGCAAGTGCACTTTGTTTGGTTGCCTGCATTGGCCCAAGCGGCACATGAACTCGGTGTTTGATTGCGCGCATGAGGTATGATTAAGAGCTAGCACTTCACTTAGCAGACAGGGTTAAGAGCTAGCAGAGGGAAGGGGAGAAGAAGTGCAGTGTGCGCCGGACAATGGCAACTACAGTGGATAGTGGCCGTGGCGCCGTGTCCGACATGACAAGCATGGAGTCGGGGATGAGCGACCCCGTCGGCGGCACGGCGAGCGACACCGTCGGTGAACTAGTTGCGGTGCTCGCGCAAACACAATCGACAGAGGAGGAGAATGCAGTGCCCGCGTCATGGTATCGTTAGTGCAGTGGACGAGAGAGAGGAGTCTGAGATGATCAACACCGGAAATGACTCGAGTGTAGTAGGGCAGAGAGAGGAGGCCAAGATGATCGACCCCGTCGACGGAGCGGCGAACTGCAGTGTGCACGGAGGCAGAGGACACAAGAAGCAGTGTGCGCGTCATTGCAGCGTCAGTGTAGTAGGAGGACGACAGAGAGTAGGCCGAGATGAGCGATGCCGGAAGCGACTCTAGTGTAGTAGGACGTGGGCAAGGAGATCAAGGGGAAGGGCTTCGGCGTCGAGAGGGACGAATAGGAGGGCTCTGAGCAGAGGACAGAGGAGCTCGACATGGCGGCGTTAGTGCAGTAGACTGCTGCTCAAAGAGAGATGAAGCTACGATCGTCGAAACCAAAAACTTACAACACGAATGTTGTGAGGAACTGCGAGATTAGGATGCTGGTCAGAGGAAATTTCAAATGATCGATCGTGCACGACGAATCTGACAAAATTCGTCCAGAATAGCTCCAAATGGGAAGACGAGACTAAGAACTTATGGCCGACGAAACTACGAACCGATCGCCTGAATGGAACCGTAGCATCGAGATGCATCTTTTCGTGTAGAGCTTACCTCGAACCAAAGCACCGTTTTGTAGATCAGAGGGAGGAGATTAGATAGGAGCTTACTGGAGGTTGAAGAAGAGCTCACGTAATCACCTCGCATCCCTCTCGTCTCCACTCGTGCAAGGGCCTGCCGGCTTGCGCTCGCCTCGGCCTGGCTCGCGAGAAACTACCGATTCCTGCGTTTCTAGTGAGCCAGGCCCAGAGGTGCTTTAAGTTTCGTGCTATGCAGGCCCAACAGGAAAAACATGCAACCAATCAGCCCGTCCCCTTCCCACGCGGGCCTGGTTGGACCTCATGTGAGCAGCCAAACACGCCCTAGTTGAGCCTTGCCGCGTTTTCCCATCTGTCATCGAGTAGTGCTGGGTCTGATCAATGGACGAGGATCTTCTCACGCCGCCCTATTGGTGTTTGGCGCCACCGATTGGAGATGACTCCGGTCGGTACAAGTTCAGCTTTCAGTCGGTTGGGGCGGGTCATGTTAGGAAACTTTACATGGAAAACAAAAAAAATCTACGCACATGCAAGATCTATTCATGGAGATGCATAGCTACGAGAGGGGGAAAACATCTGCATACCCTTGTAGATCGCTAAGTGGAAGCGTTTATCAACGCGGTTGATGTAGCCGTACACCTTCACAATCCGTTGTGATCAAGCACCGAATGTACGGCACCTCCGCGTTCAGCACACGTTCAGCTCGATGACGTCCTCGCCTTCTTGATCCAGCAAGAGGGGCGAAGTAGTAGATGAGTTCCGGCAACACGAGGGCGTGGTGACGGTGGTGGTGAAACTATTTCCGCAGGGCTTCGCCAAGCACAACGGATTTAGAGCGGAGGATGAACTAGAGGGGGGAGATTAGAACCACACCGGGCTTCTAATTATGAGGATTAGAGATGGCTAGGGCTATCTCTAATTAGTCAACTAGGACGAACTAGAGGAGGCTCAAAAACTTATGTTCTAGGAGCTAGCCCTGGTCCTCAATTTATATGTTGAGCCTTAGGGTCGTTACTTGGGGAGAGGGCCTCCCCAAAGTCGGTTTGGAAAGCAAGGAAGAGACCTTCTCAGATTCCAGCACCAGACGCCACGGTTCTCGGCGTCTGGCCCAGACGCCAGGGTCCCTGGCGTTTGGTCCCCGACCTCCGCAAAACTTCCTTTTGCACCGGCCTAAAGCCTCGTGGGCCTTACCCCTTGGCCCAACCATCATCATATATATCAGTCTTTACCTCCGGAGCTCCTCGCCATGTCCGTGATCTCATCCGGGACTCCGAACAACATTCGGTCACCAATATACATGACTCATATAATACTATATCGTCAACGAATGTTAAGCGTGCGGACCCTACAGGTTCGTTAATGATGTAGACATGACCGAGACGCTTCTCCAATCAATAACCAATAGCAGGACCCGGATGCCCATATTGGTTCCTACATATTCTACGAAGATCTTTATGACAACATATGTAGTTCCCTTTGTCCGTCGGTTTGTTACTTGCCCGAGATTCGATCGTCGGTATCTCCATACCTAGTTCAATCTCGTTACCGGCAAGTCTCTTTACTCATTCTATAATACATCATCTTGTAACTAACTCCTTAATCACTTTGCTTGCAAGCTTCTTGTGATGCTGTACACTGAGAGGGCCTAGAGATACCTTTCTGTCATACGGAATGAAAAATCCCAATCTCGATCCATGCCAACACAACAGACACCTTCAGAGATACCTGTAGAGCACCTTTATGATGACCCAGTTACGAAGTGACGTTTGATACACACAAGGCATTCCTCCTGAGTCCGGGAGTTGCATGATCTCATGGTCGAAGGAACATGTATTTGACAGTAAGAAAGCAGTAGCAATAAACTGAACGATCATATGCTATGCTAACGAATGGGTCTTTTCCATCACATCATTCTCGTAATGATGTGATCCCGTTATCAAACGACAACTCATGTCTATGGTCAGGAAACCTTAACCATCTTTTGATCAATGAGCTAGCCTTAGTAGAGGCTTACTAGGGACTTGGTATTTGTTTATGTATTTACACATGTATTTAAGTTTCCGATCAATACAATTACAACATGAATAATAAACCTTTATCATGATTAAGGAAATATAATAATAACCACTTTATTATTTCATCTAGGGCATATTTCCAACAGTTTCCCACTTGCACTAGAGTCAATAATCCATATTACATAGTAATGAATCTAACACCCATGGAGTCTTGGTGCTGATTATGTTTTGCCCGTGGAATAGGTTTAGTCAACGAGTCTGCCACATTCAGATCCGTATGTACTTTGCAAATTTATATGTCTCCATCCTTGACTTTTTTAGAAATGGAGTTGAAATGTCGCTTGATGTGTTTGGTTTTCTTGTGAAACCCGGGCTCCTTGGCTATGGCAATTGCTCTAGTGTTGTCACAAAAGATTGTGATTGGACCCGATGCACTAGGTATTACACCCAGATCGGATATGAACTCCTTCATCCAGACTCCTTCACGCGCTACTTCTGAAGCAGCTATATACTCTGCTTCACATGTAGATCCCGCCACGACGGTCTGCTTAGAACTGCACCAACTGACAACTCCACCATTTCAATATAAATATGTATCCGGTTTGCAACTTAGAGTCATCCAGATTTGTGTCGAAGCTAGCATCGACGTAACCCTTTACGACGAGCTCTTCGTCACCTCCATAAATGAGAAACATATCCTTGCTCCTTTTCAGGTACTTCAGGATATTCTTGACCGTTGTCCAGTGATCCACTCCTAGATTACTTTGGTACCTCCCTGCCATACTTATGGCAAGGCACACATGAAGTCTAGTACACAGCATGGCATACATTATAGAACCTACGGCTGAGGCATAGGGAATGACTTTCATTCTATATCTATCTTCTGTCGTGGTTGGACTTTGAGTCTGACTCAATTTTACACCTTGCAACACATGCAAGAACCCTTTCTTTGACTGGTCCATTTTGAACTTCTTCAGAACTTTGTCAAGGTATGTGCTTTGTGAAATTCCTATTAAGCGTCTTGATCTATCCCTATAGATCTTGATGCCCAATATGTAAGCAACTCCACCGAGGTATTTCATTCAAAAATTCTTATTCAAAGATCCTTTTATGCTATCCAGAAATTCTATATCATTTCCAATCAGCAATATGTCATCCACATATAATATCAGAAATGCTATAGAGCTCCCACTCACTTTCTTGTAAATACAGGCTTCTCCGTAAGTTTGTATAAAAGCAAATGCTTTGATCACCTCATCAAAGCGTATATTCCAACTTCGAGATGCTTGCACCAAATCATAGATGGATCGCTGGAGCTTGCACACTTTGTTAGCACCCTTAGGATCGACAAAACCTTCTGGTTGCATCATATACAACTCTTATTTAAGAAACTCGTTAAGGAATGCAATTTTAACGTCCATTTGCCAGATTTCATAATCATAAAATGCGGCAATTGCTAACATGATTCTGACAGACTTAAGCATCGCTACGGGTGAGAAAGTCTGATCATAATCAACCCCTTGAACTTGTCAAAAACCTTTTGCCACAAGTCAAGCATTGTAGATAGTGATATTACCATCAGCGTCCGTCTTCCTCTTGAAGATCCATTTATTTTCAATGGCTTTCCGATCATTGGGCAAGTCCACCAAAGTCCACACTTTGTTCTCATACATGGATCCTATCTCAGATTTCATGGTCGCAAGCCATTTGTCGGAATCTGGGCTCATCATAGCTTCTTCATAGTTCGTAGGTTCGACGTTGTCTAACAACATGACTTCCAGGATAAGATTACCGCACCACTCTGGTGCTACACGTGTTCTGGTCGACCTACCAGGTTCACTGGTAACTTGATCCAAAGTTTCATGATCATCATTTGCTTCCTCTCTGGTTGGTGTAGGCATCACGAGAACGGTTTTCTCTGATGTGCTACTTTCCAATTCGAGAGAAGGTACAACTACCTCATCAAGTTCTACTTTCCTCCCACTCACTTCTTTCGAGAGAAACTCCTTCTCTAGAAATGACCCAGTCATGGCAATAAAGATCTTGCCTTCGGATCTGTGGTAGAAGGTATACCCAATAGTTTGTTTAGGGCATCCTATGAATATGCACTTCTCCGCTCTGGGTTCGAGCTTATCAGGCTGAAGCCTTTTGACATAAGCAACGCATCCCCAAACTTTAAGAAACTACAGCTTAGGTATCTTGCCAAACCATAGTTCATATGGTGGCATCTCAACGGATTTAGACGGTACCCTATTTAATGTGAATGCGACCGTCTTTAATGCATAACTGTCAGGACCCCGATCCTAAGTCACATCGATCTAGCATGTAACACATCATATCACTTTGCAGCCTCACGCACGGTATCCCCACGGGTGCCACCTTACCTGGCCCGGGACCGTTTGCGCCTTTTGGCTCACGTATATGATAGTGTCGCTAGCATCCATATGACAGAGAACCCAGGCCGACATGACTAGTCGTAAATCCAAAGTGGCACTCTTACAGGGACAGGCATACATGACCCAGCAACGAACGTGTCGGTCATCAGCAAGTGAATCCGGGCTGTAGCAGCCGGGCTAACAGGACTCCGGAGAATCCGGGCTGTAGCAGGCTAACAGGACTCCGGTAGACACCGCGTGACATTTCCCCGAAGGGACAGACACAGGAACGAAGAAGGACACATGCTAGCCGGCCTAAGTGTTCTGGAGCAGTAGCAAGCTACCATGGCTCAGTGGAAGCACTAGGAGACATTTCCCGGTAAGAGAGGCTACCAAGAATAAACAACTAGGTAGTCAGATCCCACACATACCAAACATTTCAATAACATACACATAATATGCTCGATATGTGCAAGTACAACATGGCATCACAACAAAACTCTACGACTCAAAGTATTTATTCATTATGCTCCGAGGAGCCAGATATTACAAACATGGGTCTCATGACCCAACATACAGAGGATACAAGCAACAAGCGGAAGCATAAACATGTCTAAGTACAAACAACTACAAATGAAAAAGGCTGAGAAGCTTGACTATCTACAAGACTCTCCCAAGGGTACAAGATCGTAGCTGAGGTAACAAGCTAAACGTCGAAGTCCACGCGGAACTACTAGTGAGACTGACGTCTCTCTGCAAAAACATAAATTAAGCAAACGTGAGTACAAATGTACCCAGCAAGACTTACATCAGAACTATCTACATATGCATCAGTATCAACAAAGGGGTGGTGGAGTTTGACTGCAGCAAGCCAGCTTTGACTCAGTGGCTATCCTGAACTACGACTACAAGTAACACTTTCGAGGTGGCGCACTCCATGGATTATTCCAGTGGCCCACATTTAGTTTCAGAATTATTTGAGCATTTTAAATATTTATAGTAATTAAATGCTCAAATAAAATACATAATGATTTAAATCAAAAATCCAGAGATGACCTAGAAATATGTTCATCATTTTTGGCAGAGGTTTTCACCTTTATCAGAAGTCATGAACATTTTCATAGGGCACTTTGGGTTCATTGAAGATTATTCCTCGTTGAACCTATTTGAATTTCATTTGGTGCTAGGGTTTAACAGTCCCCAATTCAGATTTGAATGAAATTTAGACATGATGCAGCAACCAGGCTAGTCCAAGTGCGTAGCAAGGCTAGGGACGTGACAACTCACCCCCACTAAACAAGAATCTCGTCCCGAGATTCAAGACGTGAGGTAAGAGGAAAGGGGGTCACAAAACTATCACAAACTCCATGATCCAAGTTGCACCTCATAAGAACGTTGACTCGATCATCATCTTTGTCTCGACGTCTTGCTCTGAGAACTCCATCCAATATGACAACGAGAAGAAAGGGAAAAATCTAGAAAAATCGATCTTCATGAAGATCGAGCAACTTAGGATCAACTCATGGAGTGAGACATTGAAACATCTCTCGAACTGAGACACCAAACACACATCAGAAATGATGGTAAGGATCTGATGACGAAGGTTTAATTGGTAGGCAAGAATTCCACGCTTGAAAAGATGGTGCACTAGTTTCAGAGTAGCGAGGAGTTAATTGTCCTTCATACCATAACGGGGCACCTTAGGGGAGGTGACTCATAGAATTATTCCCTTAAGTGGCAAAAGAATTACTTTTGATACAGAGATCATTGAAACTCTCTAAACCAGCCTAAGGAAAATCACAAATGATCGTTTGAAGGAATCCAAAGAAATGGCATACTCAGTTTGGAAAGAAAACTAGAGTTATAAAACAACTCAGCAAACGGAAAGCACATTCCAGATGATGCTGAGGATATAACCCAGTGACTGAGCGTGTTCTCAAGAACTTGAGCATCTCCATACTCATCAAGGTCTTACCAACATCCGTGTCGAGGATCCTGGCAACACATCATACTACTATGATGAATAGTGATGGATGATGCAAATGCAAAGGAAGACAACACTTTCTCAGATTTCACCTTAGTGATGCCAAGGAAACAAAATCTGGATGTTCGACTGAGAGACGTTTAGCACTCCGCTTCTAATGTTCTCCTAGATGTACCAACTTAACCCAATACCATCCGGTATCTGGAACATCAAGTAAAGGTCTGACTTCGGGAGCTCAAGGAACCCATAAGGAATAACTTATGTACAAAGTCATACCAACTCCTCATGGAAGAATGGCCAAATTGCTGACTCAAGATACTACAATAAGAGATCTCCCGGATAAGTGTGTAGCCATGACATCCACTTAACGGTTCAAAAGACCAATATTATAATTCTTGGGAACGTCCCAACCATCATATCTGCCTGAGATTCAGATTTGGTTAGTACCAGGATACTTCAGACTCAACATGTCTACAAAAGAAAGTTCGCAACACAATTCGACGAGATGATGTTGCGAGATTCTCGGGAGATGAGCTACGGAAGAAAGCTCCAAAACATGAGCTGGTTCTGCTACACACATGTGAACACGCTGTCCCAGACAAACATGACCACATAGTAGTCTTACAACGAAACACTACCGAGTTCTGTTTGGGAACCATCATCGAGGATACCAAAGTCCTTACATAAGTCCGGATTAGCTCTTAAGAAGGAACTTCTTCTCCTTGAACAAATCAGTCAGTGGCTTGGTGTGCTAGGGAATACATATGGAATGAAGGTTGCAAGTCTCCAAACAACAAAATACTTCGCACGTATGCATGACTAACTTGGGATGATTCTAGAGGAAGCAAACAATCTTTCTCGAATCCACGGCGACAACTTACATCAAATGCACGTGAATTAGAGGAAGTCTCTTATTTCATCCAAACATATACCTCATGAACGGGACACGAAGGCAATGCTTACAAAGTTTCCAATACTAGCTTAATGCCCAACAAAATCATGGAGAGGATAGGATGTTGTCGATGGGATCAACAACAATTCATCCAGGTTTCCATATAAATGGAATTCCACGACTATGTGAACAAGGTGATAGCATTGGTCAGACCAAAGGATATAATGGTGTATGCTCGAGGGATCAACGACGAGTAAGACAACATTACGCATATCGTTGGTTCTGTTTTGATTTGACGATAGCCCACACTCAAATCAAAGTTTTGACAAGATAATTGATCCAACAACTTATCACGAGGATCAATCAATGAGGATAACATCTTACTTCAACACACACACACCTAAGGATATCCCTTTGGAGTGAACTAAGCCGGATAAAGCTTTTATCTTCCAACTCTCCAAGTTATTGTTTAGCTCAAACAACTAGCTTAGGGGTATCCAACATAGATTCTTGGAGAAGGGGTGGTTTATAGGAAACCAACTTGATCACGAGCTCAACATAACGGTCAGGGAACAACTGGTGATACTTCCAAGAAGATATTCAGAAAATCACGAACCACCGATATGTTACTAAGCCCGAGAACAATCTTGCTTTTCGGGGCAAAACGACGTGATCAAATAGGCAAGGGGTTGACACAATCCTAACTCATTGATCGAAGAAAGCACCAGGAAAATGGTCTAGGTAGCACAATCTATCTTAGAATGATGATTCTATAACCAACATGCTAGAAAGAGGTTATTGTCCATTTAACTACCAAGCAACATGGTTGCTAGGAGTATTGATTTCACACATCCCATTTCATTTGTCGGCATTTCGGTTGCAACAACACGAGAACCGAGGAGTGAATAATGATGGCAAGAAGTATCACTGCGTCAAGAATTCATAAGAGGTTGTGCAATTCCCATGACATTCTTGACATAAAGATGGCAACACTATAAGGTAGAACAGAGTAAAAGCTGGATTGGCATTTTTGATCCACGGAATACAACTACTTTGACCCGATCCTCGAAGTGGACAAGGTACTGGAGTTTGTTTCTCCTAGTCATTCCAGAACAGAATGGCTTGACGGACCACATGAATAATGGGCATCGATGAACACGAGTGCACGACTACTCCTGACTATCAATTGATAGACGGGGGTCAGAATACAACTAAAAAGAGGGAAAACTCAAAGGAACATATATCTTTCTGAGTTGTGGATGCATAGATTAGTATGTCGAGCAAAGCTCAACATTTCTTCCGGATAACCCATGCAGAAAGGTAGAACTGGCAGATTCACAATGTAGAATGGAAAACTCATCAAGAGCAGTCTACTTGTGATCTTTTGGTTCAAAGAACTTCTGCCATAAGCAGGTCATGGTATTTGGAAGAAGGAAATACCACGGACCTCAAGGACTATCGCAAAGGTTACTAATATCCTAAGGAACTAGCAAACACTATCAACAAGAAGTAGGTAGGGTGAATCTCGGGTTCAAGAACCCAGGAATAGAATGCCTACTAACTAAATGGCATCACGGGATGCTTTCGAGAATGACAGCCAGAATCATCACACTGGGAATATAGATCATTGCTAGATTAGTGGGTTGTTCTCTAGGATGCCTAGGATCATAATAATAGCTCCAACATATATGTCGAGGCAACGAAGTACCTCAACTCGACGATTAGTGTGGTTAATCTGGCCTAAAGGAACATCGAGAACGAAAAGAAGGGATTTGCAATGCGTCAGACTATTTAGAAACCTGGGATTACTCGGACAACATAACGTCTGTAAATGCTTAAAAAAATTTGAGACATCATGCAAAATGGTGGCATAACCACTCAACATCACAATATCAAGGTTCCGAGACCAACTGTTAACACATGGAAGTACTAGAAACTGAACTGAGACTTGAATCCATTAATCCTATAAGTCTACGGATTAGTAACACGTGATCGTGATAGAAAGATAAGAAGCCTAGTTCTTAATCCCAGTAGAAGAGAAGAGGGTGACTCAGATCAGAAGGGCATAAGGTAAAGGAGTAAAAAGAGCCTTACATTTCCATCCACAATCAATTCCATTATATAACTAAAGCATTTCTAGACTCGACTTCGACCAGTTTGGCTTGGTAATCCTACAGGCAGTCAGGCTCTAATACCAAAGCTGTCAGGACCCTGATCCTAAGTCACATCGATCTAGCATGTAACACATCATATCACTTTGCGGCCTCATGCACGGTATCCCCACGGGTGCCACCTTACCTGGCCCGGGACCGTTTGCGCCTTTTGGCTCACATATATGATAGTGTCACTAGCATCCATATGCCAGAGAACCCGGGCCGACATGACTAGTTGTAAACCCAAAGTGGCACTAACTTATAGGGACAGGCATACATGACCCAACAACGAACGTGTCGGTCATCAGCGAGTGAATCCGGGCTGTAGCAGCTGGGCTAACAGGACTCCGGAGAATCCGGGCTGTAGCAGGCTAACAGGACTCCGGTAGACACCGCGTGACATTTCCCGAAAGGGAAGGACACAGGAACGAAGAAGGACACATGCCGGCCGGCCTAAGTGTTCCGGAGCAGTAGCAAGCTACCATGGCTCAGTGGAAGCACTAGGAGACATTTTCCGGTAAGAGAGGCTACCAAGAATAAACAACTAGGTAGTCGGATCCCACACATACCAAGCATTTCAATAACATACACACAATATGCTCGATATGTGCAAATACAACATGGCATCACAACAAAACTCTATGACTCAAAGTATTTATTCATTAGGCTCCCAGGAGCCAGATATTACAAACATGGGTCTCATGACCCAACATACAGAGCATACAAGCAACAAGCGGAAGCATAAACATGTCTGAGTACAGACAACTACAAATGAAAAAGGCTGAGAAGCCTGACTATCTACAAGACCCTCCCAAGGGTACAAGATCGTAGCTGAGGTAAGAAGCTAAACGTTGAAGTCCACGCGGAACTACTAGTGAGACTGACGTCTCTCTGCAAAAACACAAATTAAGCAAACGTGAGTACAAATGTACCCAGCAAGACTTACATCAGAACTATCTACATATGCATCAGTATCAACAAAGGGGTGGTGGAGTTTGACTGCAACAAGCCAGCTTTGACTCAGTGGCTATCCTGAACTACGACTGCAAGTAACTCTTTCGAGGTGGCGCACACGAGTCCACATATTCACCAAATCAATACACCACTATGGATCCGCTCCCGTCTCCCTACGAGAACGCCATCCATAGCACTCACGCTTATCTTGCGCATTTTAGAGTATCCACTTCAAGTTATCTATGAACTGTACAGGTAACCCAGATGTCCTTTACCGCGGACATGACTATTCGAATAGATGATGTTAAACTTGCAGGGGTGTACTTCTTCGCACATGCTCTCACGACTTATCGCCGTTTACATGACATGTACTTGGCAACCTTCAAGCGGAAGCCCAGCGAGGGTGTCGGTCACGACCTGACTAACCACACGAGTCTCTCGTCCAGGTTTATCGCCTATTCGGGTTCCATCCGCAAGGAGATCCGGCCGGGGTGTCACTCACGTCCCGAAACGATGTGCAAAGGGTTCCAAGCCCACCAAACGGGCGGCGCTTGGCATACCTGGCCACGGTGCCTAGTCTGACCCAAGCCCACCTGTACCCAGTGGCATAGCTGTAGGGTGCCCATTTGTATACTACTTAGTCTACAAAAAAAAAAGAAAAAAGAAAAGCAAGCCCAACTCAGCCCATGTACACATGAAGGATTGGCTCGTTAGTCTCTGCGTGTGTGCGCTGATTGATCGACACGAGAAGACGTTCCTGATTCCCGCCGCCTCTTTCAGTTCTGGAACCCTAGCAGCGAGTGGCCAGCGCCATCAGCCATCGCCTAGCAGCCCCCAGTGGGCATCCGCCGGCCTACATGGCACTCGTCGACGGCGACGAACTGGCGGCCGGGCGAAGGACACTTGCCGCCGGCGGCAAACAGGCAGCCGGCGAAGCACGCACAACCTAGTTTGGCTGAGAACCGGTTGTTCAGTTTTCCATCCTACAACTCCAATCTAAAGTAAGATTTTTGTTCTCTGTTAATTCATAAACTCAAAGTATAAATTTCTTGCTACGAAGATTTGAACAAGTTAAGCTGAGACCTGAGAGTGCAAGATTAAGTTTTATTTTTTACAATTGATAATTGATAAATAGAACTTTCATGGTCTTGAGAAGGCGTTATCCCGACAAATAAGGCGTGTTATCTTCTTTTACACAAATTTAAGACATAACCATGAATTTTATTATTATTTGAAAGACCTAGTTGATATATTCTGTACGCATATGTTGGTTTGCTGAATTTGTGGTGCAATTCTTTTTCCTGGCAATTTGACCACCCTGGCATAAAATCCTAGCTATGCCACTGCCTGTACCGGGTGCCACTTGGTAGACTACTAACACTACCTACAAACACCAGAAACTAGTTGCAACTCCTGGACAGAGATTAGCTTGATTAATAAGTCGAGAGAGCTTGGAGCGCCCGGAGCCCAATGTGTGGTAGTAACTGTTCATGGATCACAAACACAGAACTCAGTTCCTGAGGACGGCTGCAATGAGACAACCCACCATGTACTCGTACATGGCCTCTCACCACTACCTTTACCAAATCGTGTTCGTGTTCACACACTTAGCTCTCGACAGTAGGACATGTTCACCACATTCCAATTCATTCCCGATGAATCAGACCTGACTCAACTCTAAGCAGTAGCAGGCATGACAAACAAGCATGAATGAGTAGGCACATCAGGGATCAAAGAAATCCTACTCATGCTAGTGGGTTTCATCTATTTACTGTGGCAATGACAGGTCATGCAGAGGAAAAGGGGTTCAACTACTGCAACATGTAACAGTTGAATCGTTGTTGTCCTAATGCAGTAAAAGAGAGCAGGAGCGAGAGAGTGGGATTGTATCGGAATGAACAAGGGGGTTTTGCTTGCCTGGCACTTCTGAAGATAGTATAGTTCTTCATCGGTGTCATCGATCCCATCGTCGGAACCACGTCTACTGAGAGGGGACAAATACCTGCAAACAAGGAAGAACACAATCAATGCGATGCAATAATATGATGCATGATCATGACATGGCAATATGTTGTTGATTGAGCTAATGCAACTAGCAACACTTTAAATGGAGTTGGTTTGGATACAACATTCAAATTCAAACTCCATATGTGATTATTTAAATGCCAATTATGCAAATTGTCATATACAGCAACCTTAGGTTGTTCAAACATGCATGAAAATGGTATAGATGGAAAGATTGGATTTTTCTGATCATTTTTCATATATAATTTATTTCATTTGGAGTTAGGTTGATTTTATATGATTTTTAGAAGTTTAGGGTATTTTTTGAAATTCATAAACCATTTTCTGATTTATTCTAACTCCAGAAAATAGTAACAACGTCAGCATGACGTCATCAGGTCAATGGAGCTGACCGGGGTCAAACCTGGCGTGTAGGGTCCACACGTCAGTGACACAGTGGTTAACCGGGTCTAATCCCGCGTTGACTAGGGTTTGACTCGCCACGGGACCCGCTGTCAGTGGCACATGTGGATAATTAGTAGGTGGATTAGGCCCTAATGGCCAGGTTAGGCCGGCGGTTAGTCACCGACGTAAGCAGAGGCGGCGGCGTTCGCCGTTCCAGCGATTCCGGCAACGGGAGCAGGTGAGGCTGATCCCGTTGAAACGGCCACGACGCGGCGCGTCCAATGGTGGCTGTGTGTGCAGCTAGGGTGGTCGGTAGCGGCAACTACGGTGAGCGAGGCGGCGGCCGAAGCTACGGCCTCGCATGGCACACGGTTGCAGTTCGCAACCGGGTGAACTGAACGGCGCGGAAGCACATACGGGGCAGCAGGAGAACAGCTGTGCCACGGGGGCAAGCAGGGGGAGCTCGGGAGTATGGGCTCGCCGGCCATGGTGGACGGCGGCCTCAGGCATTCGCGGGGCGGCGGCTTGCATGCAGATTATAGCATGGGGAGAGAGGGGAGAGGGGCTCACGGCGAGTTCTTGGAGAAGCTCAGCGGCTCGGGAACGGCTCGAGCGAAGCAAATCGACGAAGGCGATCTCGGGCGCCGGAGGAAGAAGACGAGGGTGGCGATGGTGTTGCAGGGCACTTGGGGACGCGGGAGTTGCCTCGGAGAAGCTGCGGAGCTCGGCGGGGATGCTAGCACGGTGAATCATTGGCGCTGGCCACGCGGGCGGCGGCGGTGGCCGGCGAGGCTCTCTGTTCGGGCGAAGAACGAGGAGGGAGAGGGGAAATGGCCAGGGGAGAAGAGGGTCAGCACGGGCCTCGTCCACGTCTCCTGGGTGCGGGGTTGGGAGGAAGGAGGCGTCGACACGACGAAGCAGGAGGTGGCCGCTCGGGTGCGTGCGATGTCTCTCCCTCTGCCTACTGGCAGAGGTTGAAGATGACTGGCACTGGCCAGTGGGCTGGTCCAATGGGTTGGGCCATCAGGTAAGTCCAGATTAGTTCTCTCTCTCTCTCTAATTTCTAATTTGTTTCTGTTTTCTATTTATCTGCAACTGTTTTGGCTTTAGTGAAAATACTAAAGCATTTTGTAAAATCCTGAAATAATTTGTGGACACTCCGTGGATTATTCCAGTGGCCCACATTTAGTTTCAGAATTATTTGAGCATTTTAAATATTTATAGTAATTAAATGCTCAAATTCAAAGACATAATGATTTAAATCAAAAATCCAAAGATGACCTAGAAATATGTTCATCATTTTTGGTAGAGGTTTTCACCTTTATCAAAAGTCATGAACATTTTCATAGGGCACTTTGGGTTCATTGAAGATTATTCCTCGTTGAACCTATTTGAATTTCATTTGGTGCTAGGGTTTAACAGTCCCCAATTCAGGTTTAAATGAAATTTAGACATGATGCAGCAACCAGGCTAGTCCAAGTGCATAGCAAGGCTATGGACGTGACAATAACCCCAAAACGATAGTGGCAAACCGGTAAGAGACATCATAGGACGCACCATATATAATAAAGTATGGTTACAATGTTCGGACACACCATTACGTTGTGGTGTTCCAGGTGGCGTGAGTTGTGAAACAATTTCACATTGTCTTAAGTGAAGGCCAAACTCGTAACTCAAATATTCACCTCCGCGATCAGATAATAGAAACTTTATTTTCTTGTTACGATGATTCTCCACTTCACTCTGAAATTCTTTGAACTTTTCAAATGTTTCAGACTTGTGTTTCATCAAGTAGATATACCCATACCTACTCAAATCATCTGTGAAGTTGATATGTCTCCATCGTATCTATTTTTCCAAACTCTGTCACCGTTGTTTTGGACTCGAATTTGCATGATTTGAATGGAACTAACCCGGACTGGCGTTGTTTTTAGCAGAATTGTCATGGTGTTAGTTTTGTGAAGAAATAAAAGTTCTCAGATTGACCTAAAAATTTACAATTTTTTATTGGAATATATAAAAAATACTGGCGAAAAAAGATACCAGAGGGGGCCACCCAGGAACCACAAGCTCCGGGGGCGCACCTACCCTCGCCCCCAAGGCACGCCTCCCAGGCTTGTGCCCCCCTGGAGCTCCAGCAACCCTAACTCGAACTCCATATATACCTATTCGCGGATAAAAAAATCAGAGAGAAGGAATCATCGCGTTTTACGATACGAAACCGCCGCTACCTCCTGTTCTACATCGGGAGGGCTGATCTGGAGTCCGTTCGGGGCTCCAAAGGACGGAATTCACCAATTTCATAATGATCACCGCCGTGAGTGAGTAATTCCTTCATAGGCTTGCTGAACAGTGATGGGTTGGATGAGATGTATCATGTAATTGAGTTAGTTTTGTTAGGGTTTGATCCCTAGTATGCACTTTGTTCTGAGATTGATGTTGTTATGACTTTGCTATGCTTAATGCTTGTCACTTGGGCCTGAGTGCCATGATTTCAGATCTGAACCTATTATGTTTTCATGAATATATGTGTGTTTCTGATCCTATCTTGCAAGTTGTAGACCCCTATCACGAGTTACGATCCACATACCCCAAGGTGACAATAATTGGGATTCTTTCTGGTGATTACCGTAGTTTGAGGAGTTCATATATTCAGTAAATGCTAATGCTTTGTTCCGGTTCTCTATTAAAAGTAGGCCTTAATATCCCTTAGTTTCCTTATGGACCCCGCTGCCACGGGAGGGTAGGACAAAAGATGTCATGCAAGTTCTTTTCCATAAGCACCTATGACTATATATGGAATACATGCCTACATTATATTGATGAACTGGAGCTAGTTCTGTGTTGCCCTAGGTTATGACTGCTACATGATGAATATTATCCAACACAATTATCCATCGTTGATCCAATGCCTACGAGCTTTTCACATACTGATCTTTGCTAAGTTACTTTCGTTGTTGCTGCTGTTACAATCACTACAAAACTGTTACTGGTACTATTGCCATAGTTACCGTTACTATCATAGTACTTTGCTACTAAAAAATTTGTTGCAGATATTAAGTCATTCAGGTGCGGTTGAATTGACAACTCAACTGCTAATACTCGCGAATCTTTGGCTCCCTTGTGTCGAATCAATAAATTTAGGTTCAATACTTTACCCTCGAAAACTGTTGCGATCCCCTATGCTTGTGGTTATCAAGACCTTTTTCTGGCACCGTTAATGGGGAGCATAGCTCTATTTGCTGAGTCACTTGGGATTTATATCTGTTGATCACTATGAAGAATCTGAAAAGTACCAAAACCAAGATCGTTCCCTCTAGGACGAGGGGAGGTAAGGAACTACCATCTAGCTGTGCACTTGATTCACCTTCTGTGTTTAAGTAAGCTTGCGACACCTACACCTGCTATTAATCCTGATATGTCGCAAGTAATTGATGAGGCTACTTTTGCTATGAATGGTGTTTACAATGATGCTAGTACTTTGCTTGATAAGACTATGCCACTGGGTTAATTTATTGATGAACAACTTGCTAGGGTTAATAATATTGAGAATGCTGAAACTGATGGAATTATTGAAACTGATGAAGTTTTTGAAGCTGAACACTTTGAAACACCTATTAGACCTAGCTCTCCTATATATGAATTGCCTGGTACACTTGAGGGTTATGTTATGGATGCAGAGGTAGCTAGGGATTTTCTTGGTTGTAAGGATAAAGAGGATCTTAAGAAATTGCTAGTTAAGTTGAAAGAAAAATCTTTGAATGCTAGAATGAAATATGATCCTAAGTTTGCTACTTCACCTATCTTTGTTACTGATAAGGATTATGAATTCTCTGTCGGTCCCGAGTTAATTACTTTGGTTATGAATCTGAAACTGTTGTGACATATCTTACTAAATTTAATGATATAGCCACCCTATTTGCTCATGAGGAAAAAATTCATTATTATTATATTCTTAAGTTGTTTCCTTTCTCATTAAAGGGCGATGCTAAGGTATGGTTTAATTCTCTTGCTCCTAGTTGTGTGCGTAGTCCCCAGGATATGATATACTACTTCTCTAAAAAAATATTTTCCTGCTCATAAGAAACAAGCTGCTTTACAGGAAACATTTAACTTTGTGCAAATTTAAGAAGAGAGTCTCCCACAAGCTTGGGGGAGGCTTCTCCAATTACTTAATGATTTGCACGATCATCCTCTCAAGAAAAATGAAATACTTGATATCTTTTATAATGGACTAACCAATGCTTCTAGGGACCACCTAGATAGTTGTGCTGGTTGTGTTTTCAGGGAATGAACTGTTGAACAAGGCGAAGAACTATTGAATAATATATTGAGTAATGATAATGATTGGACTCTTCCTGAACCACCACACAAGCCAACTCCGAAGAAAAGAGGTATTCTATTTCTCAGTCCTAAAGATATGCAAGAGGCAAAGAAATCTATGAAAGAAAAAGGTATTAAAGCTGAAGATGTTAAGAATCTACTACCTATTGAAGAAATACATGGTCTTGATACCCCGACATAGGTAGTAGAGGTAAACTCTCTCTATAGATTTCATAAAGTTGATATTCCTTATACTAAATATGCTAGTCAATGCTTGGATGAATTTGAGTACTTTATTGTTAAACAAGAAAACTTCAATGCATATGTTAGTAGACATTTGAAGCGAAATGCTTATATGATTGAACGCTTGAGTGACTATATGTTTAAAACTGTTAATGATCTCAAAGTTGTTAGTAAACATGCTTCCATGGTAAAAACTCAAGTAGAACAAGTTCTTAAGGCACAAAATGATTTGCTTAATGAGATGAGCAATAAGATGGATGATCATGTTGTTAGAGTTATGACTAGGGGTGGTAAAATGACTCGGGAACCTTTGTATCCTGAAGGTCACCTAAGATAATTGAGCAAGTCTCTCAAAGAATTAATACTGATGCACCTAACATGATAGGACTTTGCATGCTTCTAGCGAACCTACTATAGACACACCTGAAAACCCAAATGATATTTCTTCTCCGATGCTGAAACACAATCTAGTGATGAGCATGAACCTAGTAATAATAATAATGATGATGTTCATGTTGATGCTCAACCTAGTAATGATAATGATGTGGAGATAGAACCTGCTAATGATCTTGATAACCCACAACCTAAGAATAAAAGATATGATAAGGGAGACTTCATTGCTAGCCACTACAAAAAAAAGACACATCCGTGACATTTTGGGCCGAACAAATTTTTTTTTCTGTCATACATATGACACTTCTATGACGATAATTGTGAAAAAACCTGGTATCATCATAGATGTGGTGGGATCCTACTTCTATGACAAAAAATCATGACACAAAATGGGCTTTTCATCACAGGCGGGCGGAGGCGCAGCTGCATGACATTCTTTGGGCCGTCCATGACGGAAAAAACCATGGTAGAAGCGAGGGAGGAAAATTTGGGAGTTCCGGTTATGGTGGGAGGTCGGGGCGAAGCGATGCGCGCGTTCTCTCGTGCAGTGCGCCCGTGTGTGCGGCGTTGGCTCTAATGAACCCGAGCAAGGCGTTGGGCTCTAATCGAACCCGGCGATTACCTTTGCGAACTACGCGTTCTTGAACCCGGCGATCGATCGATGGTTGTTAATCGAACCCGATCGGCGATTCGCCGCTCTTGCTGCTAATGAAGTCGATCGATGCTGCCTCTGGGATGAGCAGAGGCGTTGCGGGGGTTTGGATGAGCGAGTGGCGGTGGCGTTGCCTCGGATGAACAGGACCCGTGGTGTGGTGGAGGGCTGGATGAGCGATGAGCGATGGAGGGTGCCCGTGGAGGGGCGGATGAATAGGACCCGTTGTGTGGAGGGTGGATGAACAATAGACAAGTGGAGGGTGGTTGAGCAGGGACCCGTGGTGTGGAGGGCTGGATGAGCAGTGAAGCGGTGGAGGGTGCCCGTGGAGGGTGGTTGAGCAGGACCCGTGGTGTGGAGGGCTTGGATGAGCATGAGCGGTGGAGGGTAGTTGAGCGATGGCCGGTGGAGTAGCGCGTGGTGGAGGCTGGATGAGCAGGAGCCCGTGGAGGCTGGATGAATAGGAGCCCGTGGAGGCTGGATGAACAGGAGCCCGTGGAGGCTGGAGGAGGTCGACGGTGGAGATGAACAGTATCCCGTGGAGTCCCGTTTTGCGGTACGCCACATCCCACCTGATGAACAGGACCCCCGTTTCGACCTTAGCGCTCCAACACAAGTCCGTTTCCTCCGTTTTGCGGCACGCCACACCCCTCCCGATCAACAGGACCCCCGTTTCAACCGTAGGAGGTCCGTTTCCTCCGTTTTGCAGTACGCCACACCCCTCCCGATCAACAGGACCCCCGCTTCGACCGCAGGAGGTCCGTTTCCTCTGTTTTGTGGTACGCCACACCCCTCCCGATGAACAGGATCCCATTTCGAACGTGGCCGGTCAAACACAAGGCTGTTTCCTCCGTTCTACGGTACGCCAGGCCTCGTATCCATCGCCTGTTCCGTCCAAGCCCTCCCGATGAACACGACCACGCATTCCGTTGCCTCCCCATGAACACGACGACGACGTTGTTTCTCCGTTCCGACCCAGCCATGTACACGAGCCCTCGCCCGTGCGTGTCGCGCGAGTAGGCGTTCGAGACCCGCCCGTATGTACACATACGTGGCGTATTTTCTTTCTTGCACCACGGCGGCTATGCGTGCGTGTACATGCTACATGCGCGCCTCTACTACGACACGCACGCCTCTCTACTACGACGCGTGCGCGCCTCTACATCGACCGGTATGTGCATTACGTTCGCGACCATAATGACAATGCTACGTGCGCTTGACCAGGTGGGTCCCAACCGTCGAGCACTTCCTTGCGTGCGAAGATGTAGCTGGTGGGTCCCAGCGGTCGGCGAATCATTTTTTGCCGGACGCACTTCCTTGCATGCGAAGGTGTAGCTGGTGGGTCCCAGCGGTCGGGAAGCGTTTTTTTCGCAAATCGGTGGCCCGTCTGGTGGGTCCCGCTGTCGGTGGACGAATAATTTTGCGTAATAAGGAGGCACTTCCTTGCTGCGGCCGTGGACCCGGTTATCGACCTCTCCGCGTCTGATCCACATCGATGGAAGTCGTTCCTTGACCACGTTGACCACGCCACGCCGAGAGCACCAGGCGGTGGGCGGCGGCGAGGCCTAGGAAGGGGCGACGGGGAGCCGGGGAAAACGCGGCGGTGGAAGCCCGCGGAGAGGAGTACGAGGTTCACTGTTCGGCTGCGGTGTGAGGCTGCCGTCGCGCGAGGCCTGGCCAGCGGTGGAAATAGTAGGGGCGGTGAGGCCTCCGCGGCAACCTGACCCGACCATGGGAGGCAGGAGCATCTTGACACGACCGGCGCTGCTTTGGCGGCCGGAGCAAGAAGACCAGAGGTTGAGGAAGCACTACGGCCGTTGGATGGACATCGTCGGTCACTAGAGCTAGAATCGTTCATATTGACTAAGTTGACAAAGCCCTTCGTCCCGTCAACTTAGTAGGCCCTAAGTAAGCCTCCCACCAAGGTGGGTCCCAGCTAGCCGGGGAGTATTCATTTTTTTGTGCGTAATAAGGAGGCACTTCCGGTGGGTCCGAGCTGACAGCGGGGGGAACGTTTTTTTTCGCGAAATACGGTGGCCCGTCCGGTGGGTCCCAGCAGTCAGGGGGAAACAATTTTTTTCGCAAAATAGTGGTGGCCCGTCCGGTGGGTCCCCGCTGTCAGGTGGAGGAATAATTATTTTCCGCATAATAAGGAGGCACTTCCTTGCGGCTGCATGGACCCAGCTGTCAGCCTCTCCACGTATAGTACTCTTCCGATGAATGTCGGTCGTTGACCACATTGACCACGCCGTGCCGAGAGCACCACGGCGGTGGACGACGGCGAGGCATAGAAGGGGACGACACGGAGCCGGGAAAACAGCGGCGGTGGATGCCCAGCGGAGAGAATCTGGCGTTCACCGGTTGGCTGCGGTGTGAGGCTGTCGTCGCCGCAAAATAACGAGGGGTGTGGGTGAGTAGAGGATGCCACAGCCAGCGGTGAGAGTAGTAGGGGCCACGAGGCTGCTGGCGGCAGCACACACCCGGCCACATGAGGCGGGGAGTAAGCGGTCCCTTGGCCGCTGCTTTGGCGGTGGAGCAAGAAGATTAGAGATTGAAGAAACACGGCGGCCGTTGGATTGACATCCAACAGTTCGTCTGCTAGAATCGTTTGTTGGCGTATATAATAACTAAAAAATCTTGCATCTGCGTCAACTAAACAGGCCCACAAGTCAGACCACTCCCTCTTTTTTAATAATTTATATATAGCTCATGGCAACTTCTTATGCAATTTATTGCAGTCATTTTTAGTTGGCAGGGCCAATTTCACATATTTCGTGGGTTCCAAACTATTTTAATACCGAAATGTCCAGCCAGATTTAAAGTACTTTGAAGATATATTTAAATTAGGTTAATGCCCAGTGAAATAGGAATCTGAAAATGTGATAAAATTCAGAAATTATAAAGTAATTGCCAATTTGTCATATGTTTTATATTTACAACCCATTTCATATTACTTTCAAGATTTGCAGCATCTTGAAAGAGTTGCAGCCATCGAGTATAGAAAAATAAGTAGGCTGGATTGGGTATTCTTCAAAAAAATAAACTGGGCTCATTTTCACAAAGAAAAAATAGCTGGGCTGGTCACATGGTGAACATAAAATATAAGCACAGGGCTAGGCAGGCCTGACCAGTTCAAACCCTGCTCCGTCTCAACAATAGCAAACAAAAAAATATTGCTCGAGTAGCTCGTCCCGGTGTCGGCCGATCTTGTGCTTTTCTCTTGTCTATTGACTATATCGCTCACAATGTCGTGGGTCCCGGATGTCGAGAAAACACTAGGAGGAAGCATTTTATTTTTCCATCTGTTGGCGTGGTGGGCCCTACTATCATCCTCTCCATGTACTTACGCGATTCCTGTTGTTTGTTGACCATGTTGACAACGCGAGAGGGCCCTTGGCCGCACCAAAGCACGCGGAGGACGTCGGCGTTAACGATTTAGGAGGCGGTGGGCGGCGATGAGTCTTGTTGGCGCAACCCACCCGTGGGAGGCGGAAGCGGCGGCCCCCCTTGGCGCTGGTTTGGTTTTGGCGGTGGATGAAGACAGGATTGAAGAAACACGACAGATATAAAAGCAGCGAGTACTTAACAACCTTAATTGAAACCAGCGGTGGCACTTAACAACCAAAGCTGAAAGGAGTATGAGTACTTATCTGAGTTCAACCGTACAAAGCACGCCTCGAGCAGTGCTACTTTGCCTCTGATTAACCAAGGGTGAGGCCGCCAAGCCCGGGACAAGGCCGAGCACCACCCGCGCATCCACAACCTTACAAAGCGGCTTCATCTATAGCGTGGTCAATAAACAGGATATTCGCTTTAGAGCCATGGAAAAGCATGAACATAATCTTCATCCTATTCTCCAAGATGGGCGGGCCTTCATTATTGAGACCACCCATGAATAAGTATCTTTTCACCTCCAAGGGAATTGAGTAGGTCGACATAAACATCATGTTGTGACCAAGCGCAAGTCTGACCCGACCATGGTCGGGCATCGTATAGGAACAATAGAACTTGGCAGTTCTGTTTCAAGAAGATCACAGCTGTAAAACTGTGTATAAGCAATAGTTTATGAACAACATATATAACGAGAAAACAGCTCGTACCATAAGTTTCTCGACACGCAGTTGGACCTGTTCAGCGAGTGCAGCGATGGCACACATATCCCGTGGCCTTCCACCATTGAAAGCCCCACAAGGACCTCAAGGCGATCAATAAAGTGTAGGAACTTGTGGATGTCGATCGATCAACTTGATTGCCATTAGTAACAGCCGAGTTATTACGAGTAACAAGCGAGCAGGCTGCTAACTCTGAAAAAACCTACGTGCCACCAATTATAAGAAAATATTAGTTAGAAGTAGCATCTTAGTGAGAGATTCGTTGCTACTTCTAAAGTTAAATTGTGATTAGTTAGACAGAATAGGTGGATTAAGAAGTAATCGAGGCAACAAGCAAGAACCAGATACAAAACTAACATGGATGAACAATTGGAACGACGTCGGGGTGGAAGATCGCAGTGAAGATGAGACCAGGTTCTGCTATTTCCATCAACATTCTTGCGCCAACTTTCAGTCCGTAACACTTGAGAAAGTTTATCCAAGTTCGACCATAAAAAAGCAGCGATCTTCTTGGTTCATGAACCCAACTCGGAACTTATATCCATGGCTTGTCTTCACCGTGACCATTAAACTAGTGTATTCAGTTATGGCAAGGCCGAGCATCTTGAGTACATGTGTTACAGCGAGCAAATAATACCTGCAGGGAAAAATAATATGAGAACACAACATGTTCAAAAAACCCCACCCTCCGGGATAGAAAAGAGGATTCTAGGAACATAGTATGCGCGTTTCAAAATGCTGTGTTAGGATGAGAAGGAACAAGTGTGGCGTCTCGCTTGCGCGACAACCTGTAGGGTACTACGCACTTTGGGCACTTTGCAAATGAAACACACTAGATTGATGGGAAGAAAAATGCATCAGCGGCGGCTGCCATCCTAGGATTACCTGCGACCAAGGGACTTGGGTTTATCGAGGATGGATGAAGAATTAGTACCTGGTTCTCCATGAGAAAACCCTATGCAATCGCCGAGAGGGGTTTTCTCTGAACAAGCATCGAGGAGAAGGGATTCAGGCCCGGTGAAATATTGCCGCTTCGTCCGTCTAGCTTACTGCTAAAAATTTGGAAGGGGGTTGTGATTTGGCGGCTCATTGGGCATTACTACGGTTACTCGACCGGGTGTGTCTACCGTGAAGTTGTGCACTCTAATTTGTGCATATGGCACGTGGACCCCGTTGCCGGTTGCCCCACATATCAGCGAAAAGAAGTAGAAAGACAAGAGTAATTAGTTACACATAAATATATTTTTTGACAGAGAGATACTCCCTCTGTAAAGAAATATACAAATCTTTTATATCACATGCTCACCTTGCCGAGAAATATACTCCCTCACATAGCATACGGGCATTATGGGGGTTCAGATGAGAATATAATACTCGAGATAGGCTCACGGTTACGGACTTTGGCCCATGAGCCGACCACTGCATGTTTGGGGGCCCATGTGTTCTACCTCAGCGCTTTTCATATTGCAAGCGATCGATGCAGCGCTGGTTTTAGATCTTTGTGCATAAGCGAATACACAAAATTGAATAAAGCACGGCATCTGTTGGAATGAAATCAAATGATAGTTCCTAACCAGCAATCAGAGTTGCAATTCTATCAACGATATACCATGTGATAAATAATACTGTTGTACTACTTATACATACAGGACACTTGTTTCACCATGCCAGATTATTACATCAAAATCTCTCGGAGGATAGACCAGTTCTGCAGTTGCGTGCTGCTAATTTCAAAGTTGATTTGGACCAGCTCTCCTTGCCGAGAAATTTCAATTTTCACATCATCCCCTACCACAAGATATGATTTAGATTTGAACCTTGACCATCCTTTAGCATCAATCATCATGCGACCATCCTTTGTACTTACGGTATATTGAGCAGGTTCATTCACACCAAGGCTGCGCATGGTAAGAGAAACTTGGCATGATCACCGGATTGTTGAACGAATCCCTCGTTGCTCTAGGAATTCTCTGTTTGCAAACAAGAAGACATGCCCAAACAGTTAGATCAACAAAGTGAATCATGTGAAACAACATGGAAAGAAAAAAGAATGAAGCACTTGGGCGGCCAATGCTTACCAAGAAGGTGGACATGTCGGTTTTGTAAGGACTTTGGTATATGAAGTCGAACTGCAGCCCGATCTGTTGCGGTGCAAGCTGCACGGGCGGAGCGGATCTGAAAGTGCAAGTGTTGGTGCAGGTGCGAAGCCGCTGCTCTGCTGCGGAGATGGTGCTCCTTGTAGAGCTGGTGTCGGTGTTGATGCCCGATCCTCCGGTGATCGGTGATCCGTTGGCGCGATCGGTGCCCAATCCTCAATTTGGATCGGTGAGCTGCTTGCATTGTCGGTGCTAAAGCAGCTGCGGTGCTCGATCTGTGCGAGACAAATGGCGATCATGTCTGATCTGCTATGATCAGCTTTCTAACTTGACTAGGATCCATGACCGTGATCCAGTTTTTCTTCATTTCTTTTAAGCGAGAAGGACTAATTGTGGCGTTTTGTTAAACCAAACTGCAGTTCATCATAGGGATTCAGCTTGTACTCGGACAACGGTGATCCAATTTTTCGATAATATAAGTGATGGGCGGTGCCTTCGTTCTTGACACGACATAAGAAGTGAAACCTGCAAAAATAGCCATCGTAGAGCAAACCAAAGCGGTTTATTCGTGATGAATGTCACATGGCAAAACCTGCATCGTAAAATTGCAGGAAAAGAAAGAAAACATGACATTAAATCAATAAGATTTAGACAGTAAATCAATAAGATTTACTTGATGTGACACGAGTGAATCCTTACCAGAAATCACTATGTTGAAGTACTAAGCAGAAGATTGATCGTCCAACTACGCGTGGCATGCGGGGCCCCGCCTACTCCCTAGCGGGACAGTCAAAGGTCGTGACAAATCGTATGGACCGAACATCCATGGGACTGGAAATCCTGGTGGGTGCGATAAACCCTGCAATGCATACAGATATTGGAGTGTAACCATAATTGATAAACCGTCCTCACAAAAATATGATCTGGATACTTCAAAATATCTGATGAATTGAGTGGACAGACATTAACATAGACCGTTCTCGGGACTGACCACACACCAAAAGCGGCGGTACTAATAAACAATACAGGTTCACAAACACAAATCAAGTCTTGAACAATAGTACTTACTACAGACAAGCAAAGTTGCACTAACTAAACTCTGCAGACTATTTCTTGCCACCGACCTACGGGATGAACCCGCATAGCCGACTAGGCCATGGACTTCGTGTGAGATGTCTACATGCACCATCACCATCTTGTCAACCTTGGAGAACCTAACAGTGGTCTTTCCACTCATAAACATGATGATGAAGACAGGCCGCATCAGATTTGTTGGGAAGCTTTACAAGAACCACACCCTTCGTGTCGAAGGCACAACCAGAAATTGTTGTGGTCAAGTACAGCCTCGAGAACACGCGACAACAATGCTACAGGAAAACACTAGTTCGGGACACGTGGCGACAAGGACACATCAGCTGGATAGTTCAGCGATAGAACTCATCATCAGGTCTTCCAATTCACACGGCATGACTTTGAGAACTTCATCTCCACCGCGGACCTGGTTCTAATTCAAGCGAAACCATATTTTATTACTACCTCCGTTCAGAAATATAAGATGATTTTCGATATTATACTCCATATATGACTACATATCGCATAGAAATGAGTGAACAAAGACACTAGAACATGTCTTCAAAGGCATGAGAGCGGAGGGATTACATGCAATATCCATAACACAAATTCTTGAGGCAAATATACCCTCTTAAAAGGTAGCATTGATGTTCATAAAGTACTCCCTCCGTCCCAAAATTCTTGTCTTAGATTTGTCTAGATACGGATGTATCAAGTCACATTTAGTATTAGATACATCCGTATCTAGACAAATCTAAGACAAGAAATTTGGGACGAGAGAAATAGTTAATAATCTATAAGAAATCAGTGTCAACCTCTCGCATGTTTTGGTCAAAGAGAGGAATTTAGAACCGTCATTTGGCACACAAAATCACATGCAAGATCACCCGAAAAGTTGTACTACTAGTACTAGTACTGCATGTTAGATGAAAAAACACGATCAAGATCGAGAAAAGATCGTCAAGAAGAGATATTACGGACTTGCTTAATGAGGGATCCGGAGAGGGGGCTTGGACAGGCGATGGCTTTGAGCTTGTCTGCGGTAGTCTCGGCGGGGTGCTTGCGCTTCTTCGTACCATGAGCCTCGATGGTTTTGGCGAGCCATAGACATCACTTGGCGGTGCTCCAGCGTCCATCAAGAAAGCATCAAATAGAAATAAAAGAAAAGAAACCATAATCACAAACCCAAAAGAAGAAAAGAGAGGAGTTATAGGATCAGTCTCGGGGTTGCAAGACCGGGCCTGGCGAGAATCAACACCATTGATCGCTCACCTTTCCTTCTTTGGGAGAGAAGAACAATGGCGAGAAGTAGGTCGGGTTTTCTTGAAGAAATGAGGAACAAGATGAGGCGAAGCGAGGGTTGGGTAGAGAGAAGCTGAGAGAGAAGAGTGAAATGATGGTTGCTTCATCCGTCCAACTTCTTCTTTGGAAAGGAGGGGTTTGTGATTTGACGGCTCATTGGGCATTCTTGCGGCGCTTCGATCGGGGTAGTCTACCGTCACTCTACTACGGAGTAATTTAGTGCATGGCTGGTGGACCCGATCTTTGGCTGTCCCTACGTCGATGAAAGTGAGTAATTTAGTGCATGGCTGGAGGAGGATCCGCGGTAGAAGCGTGTCCACTGTTTTTCAAAAAAAAAAAATGATTACAACAAGCGTTTCCACTCTTCTGACGGAGGAGTGCAAAACACGGCAGCCACTTGAACATACACCATGCTCCTACTACTAGGCATGTGCGATGGTTCATCGTCGATTACTACACAATCTTGTTGCTAGTGTAGTAAGATATGGCGATAACAAATGATGTTGTCGCATGTCAACTACTCCTATATGTAACATAGTACCGCTTTTTCGATTGTCCGGTCGAGAATGAGCAGTGAGATCAATGTTAACAGAACTAGGTCCACAGCGCTTACGGAGATGCGGTGCTACAGGTACTCCACGAAACATGAACCATATGAAGCACGAATAGTGTTAGGCGGGGTGTATGAAGGGTGCAGGATGGGAGCAAAAGTTCCTTCTCGACCCACTTTTGGGTGTTTGGCGAGTGCATGAAGGGTGCATGAGTCCACACTAGTAGGTTGACAAAAATACATGAAGAGGAAACAACTATATTGAGATGAGAATGCAACCAAACACACCCACACGCTTTGTGCTACGGTGGTGATCTGCATCGTCGAGTTTGATCCAATGGTCATGTTGCACCGAGACATGGACATGCCCATGCAGAGGCGCCTAAACACCACCAAGTCCCTCTTCTTCTCAAGGCGCACGGCGTTGGTGATGCAGGTGCAACCGCCCATGAGCCCGCTCCCGGTCGGCAGGAGCCAGCTCGTCAAAGACGGCGTCCAATGGCATGAATGGATTCCGGTGACGGAGCCCTGAAAGGATTCGCCCGGCAACGGCAACGGCAGCCCGCAACCCCTCCTTGTCCAGCTCAGCCCCCACCATCGCGCGGAGACGGCTCAGTTCCTCGGAAATATAGGTGAAGAAGGAGACCAGGTCAGGAAGCCGCAGCTCGTTGAAGTCGACCGGGTGGTCGAACGGGTTTAGCCCGACGGCCGGCATCGTCGCGCTGGCACGACGGTAGGCATCGCGCAGCCGCAACATGTGTGTGGCAACTTGGTTCACCAAGTGGCTGAGGCGATCCTGGACCTCGTCACGATCGGCCCGCTCGCGCTCCAGCCGGCTCCCCTGACGGCCTATCGTATCTCCCGCTTTTTGCAGCAACGCGCGCCGACGCCTCGAGCATCTTTGTGGTGGATGCCTGCCGCTTTTGAAGCTCCATGAACTCCCGCACATAACGGAGGAGCATGTCACTCCTCTCCTCCTTGAGCTCACGGAGCTCCGTCCTTAGCCACGAGCTCCGCATCCTTGGCATGGAGCTCTGTGTGTCGAGCCTCACCTCGGACTCCGTGATCTGCTGCGCCGCCATGGCACCAGGTAGAAGCAATGGGGAGAGGAAGCTAAGGGGCGAAAGCGGCTGAAAGGCAATTCAATCTCTGGAAAGGCGGAGGGCGGGAATCTTTGGTTTTCACCACGGTAAAACACCGGTCGGACTTCTCACATCAGGGAGCGGTGGGTTTTTACAGGCGGAGTCATCGTGACTAATTGCTGCCGCGCCTGCTCCCGTCAATAAAAAAATTAAAAATCCTGCCGCGCGTGCTCCCGTCTGTGGGTGTACAAAAAGAGGGGTACACTTTTTGTACCCCTATAACTGTGCACGGGCAGTCTGAGCCGCGGGCACCACCACACCAAGCAAGGCAAGCGAGGTGAGCCAAGGTAAGGCCAAGACTCAAGAAAACTAGAACGACGCCAAGGCCAAGACCACGAAGAGCAAAGGGGACGAAGCGGACTCCCCCGGCAAGATCCTTGCCGGGAGACGGTTCTAGCAAACCCGGCAAGGCTCTTGCCGCGACAACTCGCCCCACGCCTACGGAGGAAATTGCCCTTGAGTCCATTGCCCCCATGGGGCAAGGATTCGGGAGACATCCCCGTGGTGGCATGCAGATCTTTGTGAAGACATTCAAGATCAGATACGCACTATAGAAGATGACAACCCTTGGCGGGATCCCAGCAAAGGAAGACCACAAGGCCCCCGGCAAGTGCCTTGCCGGGGATGACAACAGGCGCCTCGGCAAGACCCTTGCCGGGACCCCGGCAAGGCCCTTGCCGAGGGCACCCACAGGGCCACCACCAGGCCCACGCCGACTAAGCCTCCACCACCGTGCACATGCAGCTGCCGACCCAACCAGCTGGGCAGGCACCTGCGTGGCGGCATGCGGATCTTCGTGAAAACCCACCACTGCGCCACCTCAGCTGCCTGCCTACCTACATGGTGTCTCATGCATCGCTGGCCAGGGCGCGTGTCGACACACGAAGGAGCGGCGACGGACGAGACAGATCTCTCCCCCATCCCCGATAAATCAAGGACACCTAAGCAAGACGCATTAAATGCGCCTTGTCATGTAATGCGAGAGAATAACCTCGCATCACTGTACCCTTTCCACCTCCTGTGTGCCACTGTGGCAACCCCTTTCCCTATAAAAGGAGGCCGAGGCGACCAGAGAAGGATTGACTTTTGGAGCTCCTCCGCCCATAGCTAGCTCAAGAACACGGATATACAATCCACCAAAGCAGGAGTAGGGTTTCGCATCCTCGCGGCGAACCTCGATAAGCGAATCGTGTGCTATCTGTTTGATCCGCTCTTCTCACGACCCGTGCCCTTCTAACCGTAGTAAAGGATTCTTGTGATCCCATAGGTGTCATTCCACCGACATCTTTAGCGCGCCGGTAGGGGCGCGATTGTGAAATCGGCTCTAGCGATTAGTCGATGCCTCTTCATCATCATGGCGCCCAAGAAGAAAGGCGACGGTGGCGGTTGGCGGTCGGAGGCGGACAGCCCGTCCCGGCGGGCGAGCAGCGGACTGGTCGCAAAAAGGACCCGGGGCGCTGCTCGTGAACACCAACACCGTCCCAGCAACCGGAGTTTGGGAGGCGGCGATGTTTGTCTTGCGCTGATAACGGGCCTACGTCACCAAATCAAAAGCGGGCCAGGCCCTCCAGCGGGTGGGCGGGCCTTCAAGGTCATTACCGCCCGCCGAAAAGCGGCGCAGGCCTCCAAGACTCCCACGCCGGTGCCAACAGCGTGCTCCTCTCGAGCAGCGCGCGATGAGCGGCGTGTCGCCGAATCCCGGGCGTTGCAGCGGGAAGAGCCCGAACGCCACTCCGGGACGTAGAAGACCTGCCCGCTTCGCGGCGCCGGTGGCGGCGGCGCGACCGCGGGGTCGTGATAGAGCTCCGCCGACATGGTTAGAAGTCGAAGTCGCGCCGCAATCCGTGCAGGTTCGCTGCCGCCCGGCGCGTGAAGGCCTGGCGGCGCGATTGCTCCTCGACTTTCCTCCCACTCACGGGGAACCTCGGCGAATGGAAGCCACTATCAAAGCCTTGTTGCGGTGGCCAACAAAAGGCGAACCGAGTCGGTGGATCCCGGGTCGGCGCTCGATGGAGTCCCACGCACGATGGCGAGAAAGCTGGCGGCGCGCCCGCGACCACGTGCATCGCCTCCTCGCCCGGTACCACGGACGCCAGCCCGTCGCGATGTTACGGGCGACGAAATCTCCATAGCGTCGCCTTACCCGCGGACCCACTGTGACCGGCACCAAGTTCTTCGGGAACGAGCCCACGAAGACGCATGAACCGCTATCGAGCGCCGGTGCGGAGCGCGCCACCAGTCAGACAGGCGAGCAGGGCCTGTTGCGAACCACCCGACACCGGAGAGCCCTGGAGGCCTACCTTACGAGGTAGGCTGTCCGGCTTTTACCCGTGAGCTGCGGCAGTTCCAGTGGCCCACTCACCACACCTTCAAACCTGACGTTGGCGAAAAGTACAGCGGCAAGACCCACCCGTCTGAGTTCCTCAGAATCTACACCATCGCGATGCAGGCTGCCGGAGCCCGCGACGATAAGGTGCTTGCGAATTACTTTCCATTGGCTCTTAAACCCAACGCCATGTCATGGTTGATGCACTTGCCGGTAGACTCTATCTCCTCCTGGTCGGATTTGTGCCATGAGTTTGTGGGCGCCTTTCTTTGAGGCCACCAAGCCCATGGCGAACAAGCGACACATATGTCATTCCCCGAAGGGAGGTGAGAGTCTGCGCAAGTATATCTGAAGGTTTGAGCGGATCTGATTACACTATCCTTGATGTTCACCCTGCCGCCATCATCGGTAGCGTTCCATCGAGCGTCGTAACATTAAGATCTTGTGAGAGGCGGCAATGAACAAGGTGAAAGATGTGGCGAACTCTATGTTCTTCGCCGGCAGATGTGCGAGCTGAAGAGGAAGGAAGTACCCGCGAAGATGCCGGCGTGAAACGACTCCTCGAGATGAGGATCTGCCGCCCAGCGAAGAAAGGCCGGCGCCGCAACAGAAGCGCAAAAGGTAAAGCCGTGCTTGTCGTCGAGGGATCTGATGACACCGGCTCCGCCAAGAAAACCAAGGCAGATGACCCCGACAAGGAAATTGCCGGATGTGTCGCTTGCCGGGCCTTGGCGGCTGCCGGGAAGCCAGGAAACTCCGACAAGCAATACTGCAAGATCCATCGCACCAAAGGCCATGATCTCCAGAACTGCCGACAGGTTGAGCTCCTTGCTGAGAAGTAGAGGGTTGAATATGAGAGGCGGGACAAGGAGAAAGGCCAGGACGGTGCTGAGGGGTCCGGCAAGAAACGTGACAGCCAGGCAGGCCGTCGCGGCAAACATAAACAACAGGAGAGGCCCGCCCGGGGCCGTGACAAAAAGCCAGAAGACGACGATCACGAAGAGGACGACGAGTCCGGCGGCCAAGAGTTTCAGAAAGCTACAACGGCCATGTGCGTCGATGGCGGTGCCTCGCTGCATACTTCTCACCGCCGGCTTAAACAGTGGGCACGTGAGATTACAGCGGCAGAGCCGTCGTTTGATGCCCAAAGGCCGCTGAAGTGGTCCAGCGCACCTATCATTTTGGACACTAAGGATCACCCTGATCGCACTACTGCGGTCGGGTGCTTGCCATTGTTGGTTTCACCAACAATACGCAACCTCAAGGTGACAAAGATGCTAGTCGATGGCGGGGCCGGTCTGAACTTAATCTCGCCTGCCGTGATCGAGAAATTGCAGATTCCTGATGGAGACCTCGAAGAGACGGGCACGTTTCAGGGGGTCAACCCGGGAAGAAGTCAACCAAAGGGAAAGGTCACGTTGCCCGTGACTTTTGAGAGTGATCTGAACTACATGACAGAAAGGGTTGTGTTCTACGTTGCCAAGATCCCCTTGCCTTACAACGGGATCCTTGGCCGCCCAGCACTGGCCAAGTTTATGGCGGCGTCACATTATGCTTACAACACCTTGAAGATGCCAGGACCTGTGGCGATCATCACCATCCCCTCCGATAAGAAGGATGCACTGATCTGCGCTGACCAACTCTATCAACAAGAAGTTGCAGCAGCCACCACTGCTAAGGCGCTTGCTCCTGCCGCTGGAGCCCCGGGAAGACAAAAGAAGAAGACCGGTGAGACCTCAGGCACCCACTCAGGCAGGCGCACCTCTTCGGAGTGTAGCGCTCCCGTCGAGGATGTGCCGAGAGCTCCACGGCAGAAACAAAAGTCGAGGCCACACCGAGGGAACCAAGAAGGTTTACATCCAAGGAGGGCAACGCGGGAGGAGCTTTACTATAAGCTCCACCCTTGACGACAAATAGGAAAACGGCTCGTCACCTTCCCTCTGAGGCGAATGTCGATGTGTTTGCATGGAAAGCATCGACATCCCGGTGTTCCCGGGGAGGTGATTGAGCACCACCTTGCTGTTTGTCCTCACACGCGGCCCGTCAAGCAGAAGGTCAGGAAGCAAGCTTTGGAGCGACAAGAGTTCATCACGAAGAGATCCGGAAACTAGAAGCGGCCGGGTTTGGTAAGAGGAGTGCTCCATCCAGCGTGGTTGGCCAATCCGGTCGTGGTGCGCCAAGGCAAATGGGAAGTGGAGGTTGTGTATTGATTACGGATATCAATAAGGCTTGTCCCAAAGACCCTTCCGTTGCGGCGCATCGACGATTATTGACTCCATAGCTGGGTGTGATCATTGTCATTCCTCGATGCCTACTCCGGCTACCACGAGATCTTCATGACAAGAGAAGACAAAGAAAGCGGCATTCATCACCCCATGTAGTACGTATTGTTTTATACGGATGCCTTTCGGGTTGAAGAGTGCTGGTTCAACATTTGCGAGGGCAGTCCAGATTGGTTTTGAACCCCAGCTCCATAGGAATATGGAAGCTTATATGGATGATATAGTGGTCAAAACCAAGAACAGGGCAACCCTCATACCGGATTTACAAGAAACATTTGCAAACCTATGCAAGATCAATCTCAAGCTGAACCCTGAGAAGTGCGTCTTCGGCGTCCCGTCCGGCAAGCTTCTCGGGTTCTTTGTGTCACAACGTGGGATAGAGGCCAATCCGGACAAGATCAAAGCAATAGAGCAGATTGAAGCACCCAAGCGAGTCAAGGATGTGTGCCGGCTTGCTGGTTGCATTGCCGCCCTGAGCAGGTTCATTTCCAAGTCCGCCGAGCGCGCCCTTCCCTTTTTCAAGATTTTGAAAAAGGCGGGCCCAATGGAGTGGACGCCAGAAGCCGGAGCGGCATTGCAAGATTTGAAGAGGTACCTCTCCTCCGCGCCAATACTAGTTGCTCCTAGGCCACAGGAACCGTTGCTGCTATACCTGGCGGCAACGAACCAGGTGGACAGCGCTGCACTAGTGGCACAGAGAGAAATTGATGACGAGGCAATAGCAGCGACGGAGCCCGATGCCACCGATGCAGAGCGACACAACCAGTTGGAGTGCGCGAAGAAGAAAATGATGCAGCACCGGTCTACTTTGTTAGTTCCTGCGAGGCTAGATCAAAGGTACTCGGTGTCGCGAAACTACTCTTGACCTTCTTATGGCCTCGAGGAAGCTGCGTCACTACTTCCAGGTATGCGAAATCACTGTCGTCACTCGCCTCCCTCGCGAGCGGATATTGCACAATCCAGCCTTAGCGGGAAGGATCGTAGAGTGAGCCTTTGGAACTGTCCACTTTGACCTCAAGTTTGAGAGTACCTCGGCGATTCAAAGCCGAGTCTGGCGAAGTTCATTGCAGAATGGACGCGGCGCTTGACGAAGAAGCTCGAGGACTGCTCTCCCGGCAAGGAGGCAAGTTCTGTTGGATCATGTACTTTGATGGAGCTTTCTCCTTCTGGGGCCTTGAGTTGGCGTCTGACTGGTCGCGCACGAAGAGCACCTCAAATCGTGATCGGATCGCTTCCCGGGGAGGTGTCAACAAAACAATACGGCTGAGTCTGAAGGGCTGCTTGCGGTCTTAGGATCATGGCGGACCTCGGAATCAAGAAACTTCGTCGTCGAGGCGACTTCGCAGCTTGTCGTCAAGCAAGTCAACAAGGATTACGAGCCTGTTGATGAAGGCCTCTGACGATGAAGTGAGAAAGCTGGAAGAAGCGTTTTGGCGGTATCTGAGCGAATCGTTCCCAGCGGAGAGCGACATCGCCGATTACTGTCAAAGCGTTGCCCTCAAGCTACACTGTGGAACCGGTACCTTTGTGCTTCAAATTCAACTCAGCCATCCGTTGGTCGTCAGCGAGCAAAACAAGAGGAGAAATCAGGGCCCGACAAGTACTTCCCGCCGAGCTCCCGGAGCCGCCCGGCAAGGATGTTGCGGGGACACTTTGAGCCCGCACCGGGGCCAGCTAGCTCGGCGGGCGTCAAGATCTTACCGTCGAGACAGCCGCTCCTATAGCGGAGGAAATGCCTTTAGTCCTCGCCATCGAGCCCCAAGCTCCAGCGTGGGCACAGCATACCGTCCGATACCTCCAAACTAGGGAACTTCCTGAGGAGCAGGAAGAAGCGGAGAAAGTAGCCCGTCGATCCGCTATGTACCAGCTCGTCGATGACGTCCTGTACAGAAAGAGACCGAACGGCGTGAAATTGAAGTGTATCCCTCGAGAGCAAGGACTGGGGCTGCTGGCAGAGATACATGGAGGCATATGTGAATCCCACATAGGGTCAAGAGCCCTTGCTTGGCAAGGCATTTGACAAGGCATCTTCGGCCCACCGCCCTCCGAGATCGACGACACTAGTCACCGAGTGTGAAGCGTGTCGAGTTCCGTTCAAAGCTTCATCAGCCAGCTCAAGCCCTTCAAACCATTCCTCTCTCACGGCCTTTCGATGCAGGGGCTCGACATCTTGGGCCCTTTCCCCCCTGTCGGGGCTTTGAGTACTTATGCGTTGCAATCGACAAGTTCACAAAGTGGCGAAGTGGAGGCGATGAGGAAGGTCATAGCTCGATCGACCGTCAAATTCTTCAAGGGACTAGTGTGCGTTTTGGTGTACCAATAGGGTCATCACCGACAACGGCACACAGTTCTAAAGCCGCACCTTCATGCAATATACCAAAGACCTCGACGACAAAAGTCTGTTTTAAGCTTCCGTTGCTCACCCACGAAGCAATGGTCAAGCCGAGAGGGCAAATGCTTTGAAATCTTCGCGGGGCTTAAGGACAAAGACCTTTGACAGGCTGCACAAGAGTGGAAGGCGCTGGATTGATGAGTTGCAGCCTTCTTTGGTCGATCGAGCGACGTAAACCGAGCCACCGGCCGACACCCTTTGCCCGAGTATCACAGGCGAAGATTCTCCCCATTGAACTCATATCACGGGTCACCTCAGTGCTCGCTTATGATGAGCTTGAGCAAGAGCAACTGCGGCAAGATGACGCAACGCTCCTTGAGGAAGATCGTCTTCGGGCGGTTGTGAGAGCAGCGCGCTACCAGCAAGCCTTGCGCCGCTACCATAGCCGCAAGGTTCATGCCCGAAGCCTTGAGGAAGGCGACCTTGTTCTTCGGCGCGTTCAATCGGCCAAGAATTCCAACAAGTTGACACCAAAGTGGGAAGGCCCTTATCGGTGTCTGAGTCACTAAGCTGGCGCGATCCGCTGGAGGCGAAGATGCCGTTCAGATGAGTAACTCTGGAACATTGAGCATCTTCATGAAGTTTTACCCATGGTAGCGGCTTGCCGGGCCCGGCAAGCCACCTTTTGTACAAGCCTTGCCGATGATGCATGTAACCCTTTGTACAAAGCCAGGCGCAGACCCTGAGCATAAATAAATGAAGCGCTGGCGCCCTATGTTATAGCATGCATGCTAGGTCGAGTCTCGTCCTCGATTAGGGTTGATAGTGCTTAGCGGCAACTAACCCCTAGCTTAGAGGTCGAGTGTGCGTCTCTTTGCCTTTCTTTTGTCTTCTTTGGTTCGCATGACACACAGATATCCTTGCCGAACCACTTGGAAAAAAAGAAGGAAGAACAGACCAGCATCTAGGCCCCGGCAAGCCAGTATTGCCGGGGGCTGCAAGAGAGAGATTCACCCACGGCGAACCAGGGTTGCCCGGGACTTCAGCTTCAGATAAGTTCTTCATCCCTTATCATGCATTCCCTTATGGACTGAGGTATGTGAAACCTTGTTTTTCCCTAAGCTACCGTGCTCCCCTAACTCTAGGCCCTAGGGCTTGTTCCTGGGACCGAGTTTTGGTCGTAGTCGCGGCAACAAAAGGATAAAACGAGGAGCCTGAACCCGTCTCATCCCTGCCTCCGCAGAAGGCGTGAGAAAGGTCGAGCAAAGTGGGGAGACGGCAAGGCCTGTTGCCGGGCAAGGAAATGTTTATCTTGAAGATATCAAGGATTTACTCCTTGTCGTGGGTTCTACCCGCAAACAAATGACCCGACAAGCATCCCTTTTTCATTAAAAACATTCCACTCAGGCACAGTCCATAGGGAATGAAAAACATGAATGATGGGATTACAAGTTTTAAATTCAGCTAAGGCCCGAAGGCTTACAAACTAAAAAGAGATAAGGTGCCCGTAATCCCGTTCTTGTCCCTCTCCTCAGGAGGCAGGTCAAGGAGGCGAAAAGGACAAAAGGAGCGCCTAGGCGAGCTACGGGTGGCAGAAGACACCAAGAGAACATCTCGGTGGCTGTCCGAAGGCTAGATGGTGATGGCGGCGCCGAAAGCAGAGCTCGAAGACAAGGCAGCAGGACGTCAGCACGTGTCGAAGGCGTCAGTGCCCGCGTACTCCGATTTGACGGCCTTGCCGCCCGCCCTCTTCCTCTTCCGCAGCCTCCCAACGCCAGCCGCCCAAGGAGACGACCCCGAGAAGTTCAGGGAGCCGGCGACACGGATGATGGGGTTGCCGGTGCCGCACAGAGCGGCACCCGACACCTAGTCGGACCCGTCATCCTGCCGCCTACCACCCTCGCCGTCACTGCCGCTGTCCTCCTCGTCACTCCCGCCCGAGGAGGAGTCTTCACTATCAGAAGAGCTCTCCACGCAACACCTTCCACGGGTCCCAAAGAGCCCGAAGACCTTGACGGAGAGAAGGCCACCCTCCATCAGCTTAAAATGGAGATTGAGCCCCTCCGTAAAGCAGTGGATATGAGCAAACGTCTTCCATCCCCGACGAAGATACATCACGTGAGGGGCGGGGAAGTCGACGCGGACCCGCGTGCTACTAATCCCGCAACCCCTCATGTGCAGCCGCAACGACTCCGGCGGATCCAGCTCCATCTCCCGCGCAAATGGAGTCGGGAGACGAAGGCAACGGCGCTGCGGCCGACGCAGCCTGACGAAGAACTCGCAAGGGTCATCCCCAACATAGCCCCCCACTGGAGGAGGAGCTGCAGGCGGAGGCGAGGCCGGCGTGCCGCCCCGTCCTCCTCTCCCCCGAGCGCCCCGGCCTCGCCCACGGCCTCGCCCTCTCCCCCTTCCCCTCGCGGCTGGCTCTGCCACCGCAGGCACAGGAGAAGGGGGGACGCGTTGTCGAGCGGCGACCCTCGTCGCCACCGTCGAAGGACCGGAATTCCCTCTCTCCATGACGAATGGAAGGGAGGAGCGGAAGCTGAAGGAAGAAGAAGATGAGAGAATGCGGGACGCCATCCCCCCTCCCGCTCTTTATAAAGGACCGGGGTTGGAGCTCGGCCGCCCCGCTCGACTAATCAAGATGCAGAGGCGCAGGGAACCGGGGCCGACCCGCTGCCCCAGCCAGCGACGGCTCGGTTTCCCGCCTCCACCGTTTGGCGCCCCAGGCGCATGGGATACTGCGTGGGACGTGCGAGTCGAGGGGCGGGTGAGGCGACCTCTCCCACCCGTGATCGTGGGAGTGGGCGCCTCGAAGACCGCGCCTCGGCCCATTCGAGAAATGGGCCGTGCCTCACGCCTCCCTGCTGTTTATGGGGAAGGCGCGAACCGTCCCTTAACTACGACGTGACGCATGCGTGCAGAGCTAAACCCCACGCATGCCGCCCACGTCACACGCACCTCCCCACACCGCGCCACGCTCGGGAAGCGTGGGAAGCGCAGCGCGCGAAGGAACTTACCGTGGTAAAACCGCCCCTTTGCCCGCAAGACGTTTTGGGCCTAGCCCAACAACGTTGCGCTTATGTGTGGCCCAGGCCGGGGCTCTGTCGGTGTACAAAAGAGGGTACACTTTTGTAGCCCTATAACTGTCTGCGGGCGGTCGAGCGCGGGCACCACCACCCAAGCAAGGCAAGGAGGTGAGCCAAGGTAAGGCCAAGACTCGTGAAAACTAGAACGACGCCAAGGCCAAGACCACGAAGAGCAAAGGGGATGAAGCGGACTCCCGGCAAGATCCTTGCGGAGGCAATTCTAGCAACCCGGCAAGGCTCTTGCAGCTGCAACTTCCCTGCGCCCTCAGGAAATCGCCCTTGAGTCCACTGCCCCCATGGGGCAAGGATTCGGGAGACATCCCCGTGGTGGCATGCAGATCTTTGTGAAGACATTCAAGATCAGATACGCACTATATAAGATGACAACCCTTGCTGGGATCCCAGCCAAGGAAGACCACAAGGCCCCCGGCAAGTGCCTTGCCGGGGATGACAACAGGCGCCTCGGCAAAACCCTTGCCGGGACCCCGGCAAGGCCCTTGCCGAGGGCACCCACAGGGACACCACCAGGCCCACGCCGACTAAGCCTCCACCGCCCGTGCGCATGCTGCCGACCCAACCAACAAGGCGCACTGCGTGGCGACATCACGGATCTCGTGAAAACCCACCACTGTGCCACCTCAGCTGCCTGCCTACCTACATGGCGTCTCAGGCATCGCTGGCCAGGGCGCGTGTCGACACACGAAGGAGCGGCGACGGACGAGACAGGTCTCTCCCCCATCCCCGATAAAGCAAGGACACCTAAGCAAGACGCATTAAATTCGCCTTGTCATGTAATGCGGGAGATAACCTCGCATCACTGTACCCTTTCCACCTCCTATGTGCCACTGTGGCAACCCCTTTCCCTATAAAAGGAGGCCCGAGGCGACCAGGAGAAGGACTCGGCTTTTTGGAGCTCCTCACGCCCCATAGCTAGCTCAAGAACACAGATATACAATCCACCAAAGCAGGAGTAGGGTTTTATGCATCCTCGCGGCCCGAACCTGGATAAACGAACCGTGTGCTATCTGTTTGATCCGCTCTTCTCATGACCCCGCGCCCCGCTAAGCGTAGTAGGGATTCTTGTGATCCCATAGGTGTCGTTCCCACCGACACCGTCAATCAAGAAGAAATAAAAATCCCGCCGCACCAAAAGACCAGAGCAACGCTGCGGTGGATATTTAAATTTACCTGGCGGCAAGTAGATAAAAAAAGGGGTGAAAAAAGAAATGTGGCGGCGGCCTAGCTAATCGGTCGAACTAGCCCAACTAGCTAGCCACTGTGCTTCACTGATGTACTCGGCGGAAAGGTGGTCTTCGTGATTTGACGACTCATTTACTTGCTTGATTGCTACGATGAGGAGGACCCGAAACGCGTGATGGCCGTCCCGTCGGGAAGAATATATGCGTGCACCACCCGGGAGGACCCCGAAACCGCGCGGTAGGGTGTACCACGTCTCGACACGGAGGAGAAATGTGTGTGTAAAAATATAATGTATCAGACGTAGTACCTATGGTTTGACCTCGGGACCCAGCCAGTCGGTCGAAAACACCCCACTAGCCACACAGCTTCATCATGCAAACATGGCACGGAGGATAGATGTGGTTAGCTCCGTCTCGACCAGCCACAACGTCTCTTGTTCTAGGCGATTCTTCTATTTTCCAAGCTTTTTTAGTTGTAACAAAACCACGGCAAGCTAAGCGCCGCTCTTCGTGTGTGCCCGTGCAAAGGTTAGACGATGGAGAGAAGAGAGATTGAGATCGCGGACACTGGACCCACCGATAAGTGAGACAACGGTCATGCATGTGTTGACGAGGCACTCCCTCTACTCTACTCAATGAAAGTACTGTATAAATAAAATCAAGTTATGGGACAAAGCCAACAACCGTTCGTTTTTCAGGCTATCGACTTACACTTTGTAGTCCAGGTTGCCGCCTTGAATCTCGCCTTTCAGATTTGTTAGTTTTAGGTCCAAATTTGATTAATGACAAGTGGGACCCCCGCGTGTTGTTCCGATATTTCAGTGTAGGATGGTTTTTTTGAACAAACACTTTGCGCGGTTAGACAAGTAATGGCACGAGTTACACATATTTTGCAAGTTTACGAACAAAAATGACAGCGACATAGAATATCACATCCACCCCGCAGCTTAGATACTATGGTGATCGAGTTTTTACACGTTGGAAGTGAGATCCAATGGCTTGGGAGTAGTCTTTGTAATTATCGCAATTTCCAAACTCTCCAAAGGTTTTTTTGCAAATAAAACATTCAGGCCTCGTGTGCCGCTGCATCTTGATCAACGGCTCCCGGTGCTCATATTAGGTGCTCCCGTAGCTTAATTACCCACTACGGTGATATGAGCATCTAGGTCGTATGATCGGTGATCGGATGGCACATCGTAGTACTTGTACTTTCTGCGCATTTCCCAAACTCTATCAGCCGTATATTGCAAAAACATTCAAACCTCCTATTATGGGCGTTAGATCTCAATGAACTCGTATCACCATAGAATCTCACGGTGCGGGAGCACCTCATACTCTCCGTGCGAGAAAACATAAGGTGCTATCGCAGCTTGGATGCTATGGTGATCTGAGCTTGGAGGTCGTTTGATTTGAGATCAATGGCATCATCGGCGTTACGGGCAGGGGTCCCAGACTTGCTGCACTGCGGCCTGCGGCGTGGCTCGAAGGAGGCCCAAGACGCCCATCTTCATCAACATAAGCTCAAGACCCTCGCGAGGGGCCAAGCCTCCGGGCGGACGACAAGGAGCTTCCTCGAGCACGTCCTCGTCGGTGGCTCATGAGGAGGCGGAGAGTTCAAGGCAGGGTACCTCGCGAGGTGCCCGTGGCGCATAGCCATGACGACCAAGGGCGCCCGGTCGAGCGCCAGACCAGCATAATGTCCTCCTTTCCTCTTTGGTGCAAAGGGAGCAAGCGCGGCGAGAGCATCAAGCAAAGGCATCTGCTTTGATGTAACAAGACCAAGACCAGCCCAGCGGCCGGAAGGGAGTCATCGTGGAGCCCTAGCGAGCATCATCACCAGAGCCTTTGGCAAAGCGAGGACCAACTTTAGTCGGGATAAGTGTACCCGCTGTTCCCCTTCAAAATGGCCAATTGTTGGCGCCCTTCCCGCTCAATATTTGGGAAGAGGCCCAGGGCCTTCGCCTATAAATAGGAGTAGCCACCCACAGGGCAAAGGGATCCGAATCCTCATCAAGAAACCAGTAGCTAGAGCGACTGAACACCACCTAGCAGTTCATCGCACCCGCCAAGAACAGACCCTCGCGAGGCTGTTCTTCCTTGTATTGTTCCTCATCAGCCTAAGAGGCAATCCACCACACCACACGCTGGAGTAGGGTATTACACCACAATGGTGGCCTGAACCAGTATAAATCTCGTGTCTCTTGTGCTGTTCCGTTTGGTAGTTTAGGCCCCAGCGATTCGGCGAGGTGCGAGACGGTGGAGGGTTGGATCTCCGCGCGCACCCCAGTGTTCGAACCTCAAGGGCCTGCCGGAACCCGAAATCCGACATTTGGCGTGCCAGGTAGGGGTGCGCCGGAATCTGCCTTCCGTCGCCTTGTTCTTCCCCGACCACCGCAACCATGTCTGACACTCGTCGGGCTCGCGCCGAGCGCCGAGCCGCCCTCGCCTCCCATGTTGCCCGGACGGCTTCCAACGGCGGGCGCCCTCGTTGTTCCTCACCGCCCGCTGTCAACACCGCCACCGGCCCGGTGGGGAACGGGCAGCAAGCATCGTCCCTGCGCTCCTCGGCGACCTCTGGGGAGGAGCCGCGCTGCTTCCTCATCACCCGCCCGTCGCCGGGTTCCTCCGGTCGTCATGCCCTCTGGCGGCTCGCAGGCTTCGCCTTCCAGCCGCCATGTCAAGACATTCGTCCGCCGGGTCGGCGCCGCCTCCACACGGCAGGGGTCTCCCTTGGGCCGGACGAAGCCGTCGGCCGGGCTGACCTTCGACTCTCGGGACCACCCCACCAACTCGGCCGGCTCGGGTGCGCTCTCCATGCTCGCACCCACCATCTGCCAGGTTGCCGTCACCAGGACCCTCATCGACGGCGGCGCCGGCCTCAACGTACTCTCAGTCGAGGCCTTCAACCTCCTCTGCATACCTAGGGAGCGGCTGCAGCCCAGCCGGCCTTTTTCGAGCGTAGGAGGGGGGGGGGGTCATCCAGCTCCTTGGGGCAAATCCGGCTTCCGGTGACCTTGGCACCTCGACAACCACGCGCGGCTGGTGCGACTTCGACGCCGCCCCATCGGCCTCCCCTACAATGCCATCCTTGGCTATCCAGCATTGGCCAAATTCATGGCCGCAACCCACCCGGGGTACAACCTCATGAAGATGCCCGGGAGCAGCGGCGTCCTCACCGTGCCCGGGGATACCGAAGGTGCGCTGCAAGCGCTCAGGCTCGCCCTCAAGACGGCGGCCGCAGCGCAGCCCGCCGATGCGGAAGCCCTCAAGCCCAAGGGGCTCGCCGACCAAGAAGAAGAAGTTGTTCACTCAAGACAAGGCGGAGACCAAGCAGATACTGTCGGCGGGGACGGGTCCACAAACGCCACCTTCACCATAGGCGCCAACCTCGAGCCCGAACAGGAGGAAGCCCTGGTCAAGTTCCTGCGTGCGAACAAGAAGGTGTTCGCCTGGGAGCCCGATCAGCTGGCGGGGATCCCACGGGGCGTAATCGAGCACCACCTCAACGTGTGCCCCAACGTGCGTCCTATGAAGCGAAGGCGAAGCCAGCCATCAAAAGCAGGCCTTCATCGCTCCAAGAGACCCGCAAGCAAGAAGCGCGGGGTTATTCGCGAGGTCCGATACCTAGATTGGCTGGCCAACCCGTGGTGGTGCCAAAGAAGGAGGAAAGGAGCGCATGTGTGTCGACTTCACCAACCTCAACAAAGCATGCCCGCAGGATCCGTTCCCGCTCCCTCAAGATCGACCGGATCGTCGATTCCACCGCCGAGTGTGACCTGTTATGCTTCTTGGACGCCTTTTCCGGGTATCACCAGATCAAGATGGCGGTGGAAGATATGGAAAAGACGGCCTTCTTAACCCCGTGTGGAGTGTACTGCTATACATGCATGCCATTAGGGCTGCGCAACGCGGGGGCAACCTTCCAGCGGCTCATGCACATCACCTTGGGTCCACAGCTCGGGAAGAATGTGGAGGCTTACGTCGACGACATCGTGGTGAAGTCTCGCAAGGCCAAGACCTTGATACAAGACCTGGAAGAAACCTTCACGAGCCTCAACGCAGTGAGCCTGCGACTCAACCCGGAGAAGTGTGTGTTTGGAGTTCCCTCGGGCAAGCTCCTGGGTTTCCTCGTGTCCCACCGAGGCATCGAGGCCAACCCAGAAAAGGTCAAGGCAGTTGAAGACATGAGCCCACGAAAGACCCTCAGGGAAATGCAGAAGCTCACGGGCGTAGAACGGCGCTGGGCGTTCATCTCTGATTGGGGAGGCGGGCGCTGCCTTTCTTCCACCGATGAAGAAAAGGGCCCTTGAATGGATGAAGAGGCCGACAAAGCATTCAAGACCTCAAGAGTTACCCGACCAGCCCTCCGGTGATGGTGGCCCCAGCCCTCAGAGCCCTTGGTACTCTACCTCGCCGCCACTCCCTACTCCGCTAAGCGCAGCCCTGGTGGCAGTTAGGGAGGAGTCGAGCCAAGACCACGCGGCCACCAGCTAAGGCAAGGCCAATCGAAGGAACTCGCAGAAGCCAGCACCGCAACGGAAGAAGATCAGCCGTCGCAGCAGAGCACACCAAGGGCGGGAGAGGCCCTCCATCCAAGCACCTAGCTTCTGGAGGCGCCGTCACCTCGGGAGGCACCACAGCTTCCGGAAGACGCCACCAGCACCGACGCCCTTAGCCTCGTCGAGCACCGGTGTACCATCGGCACAATGTTACGGGATGCGAGGGCACGGTACCCCATGCTGCAGAAGCTCCTCCTCATGCTGTTGGTGGCTTCAGCAGCAAGCTGCAGCACTACTTCCAGGGTCATCCGATCAAGGTTGTCTCGGCATACCCCCTGGAGAGGGTGCTCAGGAGCCCCAACTCGGCCGGAAGGGTCGCCGAGTGGAACATTGAGCTGCAAGCATTCCAGCTCGAGTTCAGCACAACCAGAGTCATCAAGGGGATGGAGGCCATGGAGGCCATGGACCAGAGGGGAAACCCTTCTCCCATCGAGGGGAAACCCTTCTCCCATCGAGGGGGAGGTCAAGGAAGAAGAAGGAGGGGGCTCTCTCCCCCTCTCTGCCGGTGGCGCCGGAGTGCCGCCGGGGCAAGGACCATGACGGCGATCTACACCAACAACCTCACTTCCATCAACACCAACTCTATCCCCCTCTATGTAGTGGTGCAACACCTCCTATCCCCGCTATAATCTCTACTTAAACATGGTTGATTGATGATCATGATTGGTTTGAGTTATACGTTATATTTTGGTGCGTCCTATGGTGCTCTTCGTGTTGCGCAAGCGTGACGGATCCCCGCTGTAAGGTGTTGCAATATGTTCATGATTCACTTATGGTGGGTGGCATGAGTGGCAGAATCACAAAACCGAGTAAGTGGATTGTTGCGTATGGGAGTAAAGAGGACCTGGTACTTTATAATTCTATGGTTGGGTTTTACCTTAATGATCTTTAGTAGTTGCGGATGCTTGCTAGAGTTCCAATCATAAGTGCATATGATCCAAGTAGAGAAAGTATGTTAGCTTATGCCTCTCCCTCATATAAAATTGCAATTATGATTACCGGTCTAGTTATCGATTGCCTAGGGACAAATAACTTTCTTGTGACAAAAAAGCTCTCTATTAAAATTAACTTTATCATTTCTTTATCTAAACAACCCCTAGCTTTTATTTACGTGTTCTTTATTATCTTGCAACCTATCCTATCACACCTACAAAGTACTTCTAGTTTCATACTTGTTCTAGGTAAAGTGAACATAAAGTGCGCGTAGAGTTGTATCGGTGGTCGATAGAACTCGAGGGAATATTTGTTCTACCTTTAGCTCCTCGTTGGGTTCGACACTCTTACTTATTCAGAAAGACTACAATTGATCCCCTATACTTGTGGGTTATCAAGACCTTTTTCTGGCGCCGTTGCCGGGGAGCAATAGCGTGGGGTGAATATTCTCGTGTGTGCTTGTTTGCTTAATTACTAAGTAGATTTTATTTTTTGTTCTAAGTTGTTCTCTATCTTTAGTTATGAATGTGGAACACGAAATGCCAAAAAAAGGTGTACTTGCTACTCATGGACATGGGGAACCTCCTAAAACCCTCGATGCTCATTATGTGGAAAATATTAAACACTACTTTGATAATCCTGAGAAAACCCCATTCAACTTGATAATGGGAGACACGTTGGATCAACATGAATACTTTAGGGATTATCGCTTGACTCAAAAAGGGAAACTCTTATGGGATCAGATTGAAATTTTGCATTGGCATGCTTGGAATTTATGCTTGAGATATGATTATACTTGTTGATCTAGGATGAAGGCTCCACACCTTTCCTTTTCATGTAAATTTAATGGTGATGAAACCTTAGCTTCTTATGCTAATGGTGTATATGGTTACTATGATGTGGAACGAATATAAGAATTTGTTTCTTTTAAGGGTGCTTATGAAATTGAATCTTTGTTTGAAAAGTGTGAAAATTATGATGATGCTATGTAACATCCCAAATTTTCAATTTGGAATGTTATACATTAGGTCATCATGCATATCATATTTTCTCGCATTTTTCCGATCCTAGAAATTTCACGCAACTCAAGGACCCTCGGAGAGAGTTGGAAGTTTCATTATTTTCATATTTGGGTTTTCTCAAAATTTGAAAATAGGATCATTTGGATTTATTTAAATTATCTTCATAAAGTTTTTCCTATGAAAATTAAGAGAGGGAATAATATGACTTTCCCAACAATTAGGAAAATGAAGATTTTATAAATAAATCAAATTTGGTTTTGGAAGATTTATTTTGCTTAGGCAAAATGAGCATTTTAAAAATTTATGCATGTTTGCCGCTTTTAAAGTTCATTTTGTTCGACTCATTTTAGGAGTCGGGAAAATTTGTTTTATTTAAATCGGAGTTCATTTGGTATTTTTTAATTTTAATTGTTTGGTTTAAATTTTAATTTAAAAAACGCCCCCACAGGCCAAGGCCCGGCCCAGCTGCCCAGCCAGGCCCGGCCCGCCCAGTCGCCTCCTCTCTCTCTCATTGAGCCCGCCGCCACGACCCCGCCGCCGAGTCCGGCTCCGACCCGCGCCGCCTTGCCCCCCCAAGGCGCCGTCTCCCCCCCATAAATAGCCGCCTGCCCCTCTTCTCTCCTCACCCCGCCGCCACCACCGCCCGCCGACGGACCCTTGCCGCCATGTGACGCCCCGCCGCCCGCCGCGCCTCCTTGCCGCGCGGAACCCCGCCGCCGCCGTTCCGCCGCCGGAACCCCGCCGCCTCTCCGCCCTCCGAACCCCACGGACCCCTCGTCGCCCCCGAGCCCCACGAGCCTCGCCGAGAGCCACCGGAGGTAGCCGCCCTTACCGATCCGGTTTTTTAAAAAGATATGTTCGGTTTTTTAAAAACCCTAGATTGGTTTTATTTTTTGGTTTTCTTATTTAACGAACGTTCACCGAACCGTTCGTTTCAATGAACGTGTTCGTTGGATTAGTTCTGTTAACTAACGTCCGTTATTTAAACCGTTAAATCGTTTTCTTTAATCGGATTTAATCCGTTATTTTTCGATTCGATTTGAGATCCGATTTTCAAATCTGTTTTATTTCTCGCTCGTTTATCGGAATCAGTGATTCAAGCGCTGGAGTTTAAGAATGAAACCGCCGTTCGACTAACCTACTTTCACAGAGTTTTGCTACTGTGAAATTTTGACCTAGTTTCAGATTTGCAAAACCGAGTCGTTCTCTCTCGAGTTTCGACTTTCGATGTTTATTTTGATTCGAATCTTTTGCAACCAGGGTTCTTAAGTTGAACTTTCTGGTTAGATCTTTTATTCGAGATTTCCCCGTGCATTAGATGAGTACTTATTGTATGCTTGTTGTTTGTCTGCGTTAGATCACCCGAGTCGCCGCTTGTTACTTGAATCTCTAGGTCTCATGGATCATCGAGAAGGCAAGTAACACTTGATCATACCTTTTCTACTACCCAGTTTTATGCATTAGATCAAACCTCAAACACTTGCATGTTAGGATCAAATTAAATTGTGGGTTTGGGAAGTAGATTGAGGTAGTACCTATTACTGTTTTACTTATGAAACCTTGGGAGTTACTTCTCGTTTGCTTGTTTATGCCATGCTATGCTAGTAGGCGTGGATTGGGTGAGTGAATATCCATGACAGATGTGAGATTGTTAATTAATGGTTTATCTAAGGTGGCAACCTAAACACACATCTGGGTGGATTGAGGCACTGGTTTCTATCAGACTTGCTCTGTATTTCTTCGGACCGCCACCTAGGCTCTAAGGGATCATAAGATTATTCAAGCTGAAACTTCCGTGTGCAGCCACAAGCCAATTATGGGCTCTGGCGTAGTTGACTAAGTTGTGCGAACTCTTACGGGTAGGCTAGCTGATGTAGGGGATGTAGGTTGGTACGGTCTACCCACATGTAAGGTGCTAGCGCTTACGAAAGACTATGTCTCGGTCATCCGTTTCTCAAACACCATGTAGTCACGAGAACCAAGCGGAGGCGATCGAGTCTTGTGGGGAAAAGTCGCAAACCTCTGCGAGTGTATAAACTAATCATGATTAGCCGTGTCCCGGTTATGGACATTTTGAGTATCTGTAATTGAATATCATGTGAATCTCAACATGTTACCTCTAATAAAAGTTATTGGGTTTTGATGAGTACTTTTAATTGGGATTGAGGATCTGTCAACCATTCTCAATGTTTAACAACCACCATGATAGTTAAATAAAATTATTCCTTTGATGTAGGGAAAAATCAGCTTTATGCAAATGTAACAGTAGAGCCTTACCACCAGCCATATATGCATGTAGTATAGGCTTATTCCTTCATTGCTCTTATGTGTTACATTGCCAAGATATTCCATGTCTTGACCCGTTTTGGGCTGCAACTTTCACGTTGCAGACTTTTAGAACGACGAGTAAGGTGTTAGGTCGTGGTTCTATACTCGGTGATGCCGATGGAGTTGATGGACTCACTTATCTTCCAAGCCTTCGCTGTTATTATTAGATGGCCTTAAGCCATATTATTGTAATAAGTTCCCTTGTGGACAACGATGTAATAAGTGTGTGATTGCTACTCTGCAATAAATCCTTGAAATCTTGTGTGGTGTCGGCATTCTTGATCCGAGGATGACACCGAGCACGAGACTGGATCCATTCGGTCTGGTCGCTCTGAGAGAATGGTATCGAGCACACTGTTGATTGTAGGACACGACCACTAAGTTAAAGCCATAGATCACTACTCTCTTCCCATTTTCTAACTCCTCATCTTTTCTACTCTCTTTAGGATGACGGACGCGAAGATCAAGTACACCCAACGGATGAAGGCACACCTTTTGGATTTCACTTGAAGGAAGTTACTAAGTACACGAACATTGGACTACCAAGCTTCACGGAACTTTCAACGCCACTCTGCTGAAGAGGAGCGTTGGAAGATTCATGCTCACGTTCGGAAGGACATTCGCCCCAATCACCAAGCCTATAGATAGTGTTTTCGATTACCAACTTGGAGTGCAGGAAAGAGCATGGCAGCTCACATCACCATGGGACGCATTGGGGAAGTTTATCAAGAAGACCTCAAGGATACCATCTACCAGATTTGCGGACGCCGAGATGACAAGCTGGGGCGTCGTCGGCACCAAGAAGGATAGATCCATTGCAGCTTTCATCCAGAGTTAAATCAGCACATTCGGCGCCAGGAGAACCAAATGTGCAATGACATGTTGGAGTTGCGAAGACAAAGGGAAGGATCATCGAACTGGAAGAAGAACTAAAGACTACACGCAAGGACTACATGGACGAGATCGTAGCTCTGGCAAGACACAATAACGATCTTAAGTACGAGATCGAAGAACTCAAGAAGAAGTTGGCGCTCAGGAATGAAGACCAAGATGTCGAATACCCAGCGACTACATTAACATCGACGACACCGATTCGGATCCAAGTGAACCCGACTTTGAAGACGAAGCTGGAGCAGACATCATGGAGTCTTCCACCGGTTCAAATTAGTAGAAGTCCCCCACATATTAGTAGTATTTCCCTCCATGTAAACATTATAGTACACGCACTTTTGCGATAGTTAGATCGTTGTAAGCCCTTGTTTGATTGAATGAAGTGATTTTGTGTGTTTTTGCTCATGTGCATTTGGGTAGTGATTCCTTAGACCTCATTCTATTCTACATTTCTCTTCTCTTCTAAACCCATCGATGCCTCCGAGGCGCGACCCGGATTCGTTTTCCCGCCAGAGATCACCCAATTGATCCAGCAGCAGAATACCCTGATTCAAACATTGGTGCAGAACAACAACAACAACAACCCACCGCCACCACCACCACCTGCGGATCATCTGACTCGTTTCCTTAGACTGAACCGCGGTGTATTCCAATAAGCACCGAGCCGATTGTGGCGGATGGTGGCTCCGCAAGATAGGAAGGAGCTGACCACTGCAGGATGCAGATGGTGAAAGAGTGAAGTTTGCAGCACACCAGCTTGAAGGACCCGCAGCAGCATGGTGGGAGAATTTCACAGACCACTTACCCGTGAACACCATCACATGGGACCGGTTTCAAAGAAGCTTTCGACTGCCCATGTTTCAGCGGGAGCCATGGCCATGAAGAAGCGTGAGTTTAGCAACTTACGCCAAGGAGGAAGGACTGTTGGCGATCGTGGATGATTTTAGCAAATTAGCACGTTATGCCCGGATAGCGTTGCTACGGATGCAGCTAAGCAGAGAAGTTTCTAGAAGGACTGAATGATGAGTTCAAGATGCCGTTGATGGTAGCAAGTTTCAACAACTACCAGGAGTTAGTAGACCGAGCTCTCATGATTGAAGGAAAGCAGCAGAAATTGAGAACTGCATAGCGGAAGTATGGACAAGGGAAGTATAACTCGGATCCCAGCAGAAGCCTCGTTATACCCTAAATCAGGAATTCAGTTTCAGCATACCCATGGAGGAGGTAATTCGCATAACCATAATGGCACCAAGAATGGGAGCGGAATGGAGGAAGCAATGGACAGAACCGCACCAACCCGTCAACACCATCCAAGGTAGACTGAGTCACATTACTTGCTTTAAGTGCCGCAAGATCGGGCACTATGCAAATGATTATCCGAAGGCGAATGGAAATGGCAATGGAAGCTCGGAAAGAAGCCAAACCCTTTCAACAGGGGACAGGTGAACCACATTGATGTGGAGGAGGTTGAAGATCAGCCCGATCAAGATGTCGGTAAGTTTTTGGTTAAGTCATTTATCTGCAGTTGTTCTTTTCGATCTTGGTGCATCGCATTCATACATATCAAGGGGATTTGTGGATAAGTACAATGTACCGACCCAAGCCCTTAGGTCACCCATGCTAGTAACCTCACCCGGAGCAGAGTACATGGCTAGTAAATGGTGTGATCGACTGCCACTAAGGATTGGACACTATGTTTTCCCCTCGGACCTAATAGTTCGGAATCCCAAGGATTGGATGTGATATTAGGAATGGATTGGTTATCAAAGTATGGAGGAAACATAGATTGTACCACAAGGTCAATTTTGCTCACCACACCGAAGGAAGAAGGATCAAGTATGTATCACGGCACGAGCCGAGGAGAGCGCAAGTTAATTGCTTATCGGGGAGTGGTGCGGGAAGAAGTACCGATGGTGAAGGATTTTCTGATGTATTTCGGAAGAGTTGCGGGAATGCCACGGATAGAGACATTGAGTTTTTGATCGAGCTGTTGCGAGAACAGGCCCGATATCGAAGCGACCGTCAGACAGATGCCCGCAAAGGATTTGGCGGAAATCAAGAAGCGATTAAGGAACTATTGGATAAAGGTTTTATTCGCCCAAGTTCTTCACCTTGGGGATCACCCGTATTGTTAGTGGAGAAGAAGGATGGATCGTTGAGAATGGTTGTTGATTACCGTGGATTGAATGAAGTAACAATCAAGAACAAGTACCCACTACCTATGATAAATGATCTGTTTGATCGCTTGCAAGGAGCCAAAGTGTTTTCTAAGATCGACTTGCGATCGTGGTACCATCGATTGAAGATTCGGGAGCAAGATATACCCAAGACAGCGTTTACCACGAGATATGGATCTGTACGAGTATACCGTTATGTCATTTGGATGACTAACGCACCAGCCTATTTCATGAACCTGATGAACAAAGTGTTTATGGAGTTTTTGGATAAGTTAAATCGTGGTGTTCATTGATGATATTTTGATTTTCTCGAAGAATGAAGAAGAACACAAGGAACATTTGCGATTGGTTTTGGAAACCGAGGAACACCAGTTGTATGCCAAGTTCAGCAAATGTGAGTTTTGGCTAAAGGAAGTTGGATTTCTTGGACATGTTATATCCGGAGAAGGGATAATAGTTGACCCCACAAAAGTTGAGACCGTAACCAAATGGGAAGCACCAACGACAGTTGGAGAGATTCGAGTTTCCTTGGACTCGCAGGATACTACCAAGATTCATTGAGAATTTCTCAAGAATTGCAAAGCCTATGACAGAATTGTTGAAGAAGGAAAACAAATTCATATGGACCGAGGACTGTGAGGCAAGTTTTCAAGAGTTGAAGAAAAGATTGATTACCTCACCAGTTTTGGTATTGCGGATCGACTAAGGATTATGAGGTGTATTACGGCGCTTCACGTCGAGGACTTGGAGCCGTGCTTATGCAGGAAGGAAGAGTTGTTTCGTATGCTTCACGACAACTTAAGCCCCATGAGTTGAATTATGCCACTCATGATTTGGAGTTAGCAGCCGTTGTGCATGCCTTGAAGACGTGGAGACATTTTCTCATTGGAAATCATTGTGAAGTATATACGGATCACAAGAGTTTGAAGTACATCTTCACACGTAAGAATTGAATCTCGCACAAAGGAGATGGTTAGAGCTAATCAAGGATTATGATATGAGATTGCATTATCACCCCGGAAAGGCTAATGTCGTAGCTGACACATTGAGCCGTAAGAGCCACGTCAATACCCTAATGATGGGAGGAATACCCAATGAGTTAGCCGAGGACCTTCAAGAACTATGTTTGGAAATAGTTCGAGAGGCTATGTAGCAGCATTGGAGATTCAATCGACACTAATGGACAAAATCGAGAAGCCCAAAAGGCGATAAGGAAGTTGCCTCTATAAAGGAGAAAATGAGCAAAGGAAAAGCTAAAGGATTTCGTGAGGATGAGCACGATACCCTATGGTTTGAAGACCGTGTTTATGTGCCCAATGACCCGAGATCGGGAAGTTGATTTTGCAAGAAGCCCATGATTCACCCTATTCGATTCACCCAGGAAATACCAAGATGTATTTGGATTTGAAGAATATTTTCGGTGGACGGAATGAAGAAGGATATTGCGGAGTATGTAGCGAGTTTGCGGCGTATGTCGAAAGTAAAGGCGAGCATCGAAGCGGCAGGATTATTACAACCGTTGCCGATACCGAATGGAAGTGGGATAAACTAGGCATGGATTTCATCACAGGTTTGCCAAAGACCCGTTCAGGATATGACTCGATTTGGGTCATAGTCGATCGTTTGACCAAGGTAGCTCATTTCATTCCGATCAAGACTACCTATAGCAGTGCTAAGTTGGCAAAGATATATATGACCAGAATTGTGTGTTTACGGAGTTCGAGGAGCATCGTATCGGATAGAGGAACCCGTTTACTTGAAATTTTGGAACCGGTTACACGAAACATTGGGAACCCGATTGGAATTCAGATACAGCTTTCCACCCACGACCGATGGATGACCGAGAGAGTCAATCAGATTTTGGAGGACATCTTTGAGAGCTTGTGCACTAGATTATGGATCTAGTTGGGATGATAATTTGCCGTTTGCAGAATTTTCCTACAATAACAGTTACCAAACCAGCTTAAAGATGGCACCTTCGAGGCTCAGATGGAAGAAGGTGCAGGACACCGTTGTCATGGGACGGCGGAGATCGCCGGTTGTTTGGACCAGATTTAATTAAGGAGTCGAGCATGAAAGTTAAGTTGATTCGAGACAGCTCAAGGTAGCCCACCCGCACGTAAGAGCTATGCCGATTCAAAGCGCAGCGATTGAGTATGAAGTTGGAGACAGTATATCTCGAGTATCCCGCTTGAGGAGTTAAGCGTTTTGGAGTGAAAGGAAAGTTAGCACCCGTTTCGTTGGACCATATAAAATTTTGCAACGCATGGGAGAAGTTATGTATAAGTTGGAATTGCGGAAGGACTGTCGGGAGTTCATGATGTATTCCATGTTTCTCGATTGAAGAAATGTCACCCGAGATAGCAGAGGTACCGTTAAGAGATACAGATACCACCGGAAGCAATTCATTGAAGGATGACTTGACATATGAGGAAAAACCGGTTAAGATTCTCGATTATGCCAGCAGAGTTACCCGCAGCAAGGTTATCAAGTTTTGCAAAGTGCAGTGGAGCCACCACACTGAGGATGAAGCCACCTGGGAAAGAGAGGAAGCTTTGCTTAAGGACCACCCTCACCTATTTTCTAGCCAACCCGAATCTCGAGGGCGAGATTCATCTTAAGGGGGTAGGTTTGTAACATCCCAAATTTTCAATTTGGAATGTTATACATTAGGTCATCATGCATATCATATTTTCTCGCATTTTTTCGATCCTAGAAATTTCACGCAACTCAATGACCCTCGGAGAGAGTTGGAAGTTTCATTATTTTCATATTTGGGTTTTCTCAAAATTTGAAGATAGGATCATTTGGATTTATTTAAATTATCTTCATAAAGTTTTTCCTATGAAAATTAAGAGAGGGAATAATATGACTTTCCCAACAATTAGGAAAAAGAAGATTTTATAAATAAATCAAATTTGGTTTTGGAAGATTTATTTTGCTTAGGCAAAATGAGCATTTTAAAAATTTATGCATGTTTGCCGCTTTTAAAGTTCATTTTGTTCGACTCATTTTAGGAGTCGGGAAAATTTGTTTCATTTAAATCGGAGTTCATTTGGTATTTTTTTTAATTTTAATTCGTTTGGTTTAAATTTTAATTTAAAAAAAACATGCCCCCAGGGCCAAGGCCCAAGGCCAGCCCACCAGCCAGCCCGGCCCGGCGCCCGCCTCCCTCTCCCTCCCACATGAGCCCCGCCACCAAGACGACCCCGCCGCCGAAGTCCGGCTCCGACCCGCGCCTTGCCCTCCCCCAAGGTGCCGTCTCCCTCCCATAAATAGCCGCCCGCCCCTCTTCTCTCCTCACCCCGCCGCCACGCCCGCCCGATCGGACCCTTGCCGCCAACTGACGCCTGCGCCGCCGCCCCCCGTTCCTTGCCGAACCCCGCCGCCCTCGCCGCCCTCCCGAACCCTGCCGACCCCGTCGCCCTTGAGCCTCGCGGAGAGCCACCGGAGGTAGCCGCCCGCCCACCGATCCGGTTTTTTAAAAAAGATATGTTCGGTTTTTTAAAACCCTAGATTGGTTTTATTTTTTTGGTTTTCTTATTTAACGACGTTCACCGAACCGTTCGTTTCAATGAACGTGTTCGTTGGATTAGTTCTGTTAACTAACGTCCGTTATTTAAACCGTTAAATCGTTTTCTTTTAATCGGATTTAATCCGTTATTTTTCGATTCGATTTGATTCGATTTTCAAATCTGTTTTATTTCTCGCTTCGTTTATCGGAATCGGTGATTCAAGCGCTGGAGTTTCAGAACGAAACCGCCGTTCGACTAACCTACTTTCACAGAGTTTTGCTACTGTGAAATTTTGACCTAGTTTCAGATTTGCAAAACCGAGTCGTTCTCTCTCGAGTTTCGACTTTCGATGTTTATTTTGATTGAATCTTTTGCAACCAGGGTTCTTAAGTTGAACTTTCTGGTTAGATCTTTTATTCGAGATTTCCCGTGCATTAGATGAGTACTTATTGTATGCTTGTTGTTTGTCTGCGTTAGATCACCCGTGAGTCGCCGCTTGTTACTTGAATCTCTAGGTCTCATGGATCATCGAGAAGGCAAGTAACACTTGATCATACCTTTTCTACTACCCAGTTTTCATGCATTAGATCAAACCCTCAAACACTTGCATGTTAGGATCAAATTAAATTGTGGGTTTGGCAAGTAGATTGAGGTAGTACCTATTACTGTTTACTTATGAAACCTTGGGAGTTACTTCTCGTTTGCTTGTTTATGCCATGCTATGCTAGTAGGCGTGGATTGGGTGAGTGAATATCCATGACAGATGTGAGATTGTTAATTAATGGTTTATCTAAGGTGGCAACCTAAACACACATCTGGGTGGATTGAGGCACTGGTTTCTATCGAGACTTGCTGTATTTCTTGGACCGCCACCTGTGCTCTAAGGGATCATAAGATTATTCAAACTGAAACTTCGTGTGCAGCCACAAGCCAATTATGGGCTCTGGCGTAGTTGACTAAGTTGTGCGAACTCTTACGGGTAGGCTAGCTGATGTAGGGGATGTAGGTTGGTACGGTCTACCCACATGTAAGGTGCTAAGCGCTACGAAAGACTATGTCTCGGTCATCCGTTTCTCAAACACCATGTAGTCACGAGAACCAAGCGGAGGCGATCGAGTCTTGTGGGGAAAAGTCATAAACCTCTGCAAGTGTATAAACTAATCATGATTAGCCGTGTCCCCGGTTATGGACATTTTGAGTATCTGTAATTGAATATCATGTGAATCTCAACATGTTACCTCTAATAAAAGTTGTTGGGTTTTGATGAGTACTTTTAATTGGGATTGAGGATCTTCAAACCATTCTCAATGTTTAACAACCACCATGATAGTTAAATAAAAACTATTCCTTTGATGTAGGGAAAAATCAGCTTTATGCAAATGTAACCAGTAGAGCCTTACCACCAGCCATATATGCATGTAGTATAGGCTTATTCCTTCATTGCTCTTATGTGTTACATTGCCAGATATTCCATGTCTTGACCCGTTTTGGGCTGCAACTTTCACGTTGCGAGACTTTTAGAACGACAGTAAGGTGTTAGGTCGTGGTTCTATACTCGGTGATGCCGATGGAGTTGATGGACTCACTTATCTTCCAAGCCTTCCGCTGTTATTATTAGATGGCCTTAAGCCATATTATTGTAATAAGTTCCCTTGTGGACAACGATGTAATAAGTGTGTGATTGCTACTTTGCAATAAATCCTTCGAAGTACTGTGTGGTGTCAGCATTACTGATCCAGGGATGACACTGAGCACAGAGACTGGATCCATTCGGGTCTGGTTGCTACATGCTATTTACAGACCTGAAAATTATGACATACTTAAATATTGCTAAGTCTCCCTTGCCCCTTCATACTTACTTGAAACAGGAATTTCTTGGTGCTCAACTGCTTATTCTGCTTTTCCTGGTACCGGTATAGATAGATAGAAAGCGCATCCAATCGAGAAAATGATCAACTGATCCACCTCTTTACTTTTTGCTAGCACCTCGTCTTAGACAGGCTTTTCTAAAGGATCAACACCGACTCGTCTTAGACAGGCTTTTCTAAATACTCAATTATACTAGTATTTAGAAAAGCCTGTCTAAGACGAGTCGGTGTTGTATGCTGAGTGTGGTTTCTTCCTGTTTCCGGAGTAGCCTCTATATATTGAGTTTATAGGATGGAGTCCGTATCCCTCCTTTTAATTTCTTGGATCTTGTCAGCATACAGGATACTGTCATGAAGAAAGTCGGTATCTTAGAATATGGATCAGCAACGGATACCAGATTGGTAAAATCCTACTCAAAAAGCAAGAGTTGATGTTCCGGGAAAGATAAGCTAAAGAAAGCAGTAAACTAGTGGGTGCAAGCATGTTAATGAGAAAAATGTGATAGAAAAGCCTACCGTTAGCAGCGACTGCGACACTTCATAACAACTCCTTAGAGATCAATGTCTTATTAGTATTTGCTCGATTGCAAGCAATAACGACCCCTTAGGGACCTTTTTTTGGATACCAAGATTTCTGACATCTTATCCTCATATTTTAAAATTATCAAAGGCCGCCAAGGTCTTCAACCATTAGCAGGTAGGATCCTTTGCTTACAACTTGAAGCAGAAATCTAGAAGAGGAATTCTTTCAATTCGAAAATCCATCTTCTTTCCGGTCTGCTTCATTCATTCCCTTACTAATAAATCCAATTCATCGCTAATGGCGAAATCAGCCTGTATGTACACCGCACAACTTACCATTGCTTGGTAGGTTCGATCAGCTCTTCTCACCTTTCCGTCGAAACAATTATGAATATAATGTCGATATTAATGAGTTTATTGAGAAAGTCTCCGCTGTCCAAGAAGAGATTAATATTTCGCATGAATCTATAGAAGAAGAAATTGATGACATTGTGAGCTCATTAGATGAAAAAGATGACGAGGAGAGTGAAGAACAAAGGGAGGAAGAGCAGATTAGCTACCCGTGCCCACCTTCTGATGAGAGTAACTCTTCATATCATGCATTGTTTAATTTTCCTTCGTGCTTACGGAAGGATGAATGCTACGATGATTGGTATGATCCCTTGGATTTGTTTGAAATATCCCTTTTTGATGGAATTGATGCTTGCTATGCTTGTGGCCATGAGCCAATATCAATGATGCTTATGGAGATGAAATTGCTATAGTTCCTTATGTTAAGAATGAAATTGTTGCTAATGCACCCATATATAATAGTCCTATTATCGCTTTGAATTCTGCCAACTACACTATACCAGAGAAGTTTGCGCTCATTAAGGATTATATCGATGGGTTGCGTTTTACCAGTACACATGATGATTTTGATGAATATGATATGCATGTGCTTGCTGCTCCTACTTGCAATTATTATGAGAGAGGAACCACATCTCCGCCTCTCTATGTTTCAAATACAATAAAATTTCAAGAAACTGTTTATGCTATGTATCGGCCTTTACTATATGTGCATGAATTGTTCTTTTATGACATGTCGATGCATAAGAAGAGAGTTAGACTTCGTTGTTGCATGATATATGTTGTTTTGTGCTCAATACTAAATTACAAATCATTGTTAATTAAAATTGGCTTTGATATACCTTGGGATCCGGGTGGATCCATTACTTGATCACTTTGTGCCTAGCTTAATGGCTTTAAAGAAAGCGCTGCATGGGAGACAACCCGGAAGTTTTAGAGAGTCATATTATTCTGTTAAGTGCTTTTATAAAGTTTAAAAACAAAAATATATAGAGGGGAACCTAAAACTTTTTCAAAAATAAAAGTGAAAGTAAGAAAGACGAGCACTGTTGAAGTGGGGGAGCTCCTTGAACTTTGTTCACGCGCATGGAAACTTTGAAAATATTGAATTACAGAAACTTTTCAACAAAAATATTTACCCCCTTGTACAAATCCATTGTATTATAAAAATAATGTGCCAAGATTTGCCTTTAGGATGATTAGATTGCTTGTTTGGTTTGTGCAGTGCAAAAACAAAAACTTTGACTGTAGTGCATGAATTTATATTTTTTACTGGAGAGTCAAAAGTTTCTGAAATTTTTAAACAATACTGCTATACAAATTGTTTATTTTGTCCTAAGTTTTCAGAATTTTTGGAGTTACATAAGTATGCTCAATATTTAGATTGCTACAGACTGTTTTGTTTTTGACAGGTTCTGTTTTGGATGCATTGTTTTGCGTGTTTTGATGAATCTATGGGTTGTATCGGTGATATAAGCTATGCTAAAGTTAGAGTATAGTAGTTATAATGCAAAAATAAAATATTAATGGGTTTGCAACAATACTTAAAGTAGTGATTCTCTTTATTATACTAATGAATCTCACGAGGGTTTTGTTAAGTTTTGTGTGATTGAAGTTTTCAAGTTTTGGGTGAGATCGCGATGGATGAAGGAATAAGGAGTAGCAAGTGCCAAAGATTGGGGATGCCCGAGGCATCCCAAGGTTATATTCACGTACTTCCAAGCAACAAAGCTTGGGGATGCCCCGGAAGGCATCCTATCGGGGATATACCCCGCGTTGTAAGCCGGCCTGAAGTATGACCCGACCGAGACTGAGTGACTCACTCATGACCAGGCCGAACTTGGCGACTCACTTGTGATCCCGCCGAGCTTGGACTGCTGACTCGGTAGGTGGGTCAGATGAATGACAAGGCCCAAGGCCTAGAACGCGGCTTGTGAGAAGACCAGCTCAAGGTACAGTATCCGGTGGGCCGGCTTGAGAGGAAAGGCATAAGGAATATTTCTCTCACAAGGGAAGCAAGATATGGACTAGGATTTCACTTGTAAATAAGAAAATAGACTAGTCCCAATCCTACTAGGAATCTACATGTAAGCCGCCCCTTCAACTTATATAAGGAGGGGCATGGCACCCCAAGAAGGACAAGTTGAGACGGATAGATAAGTCTTAGACAAGATCAAAGTAGATGCTCTCTCGAGAGAGGAAGCGAAACACCACCCTTGTAATCAAGATCATCATCATCATCAATATCAATCAAGCAGGATGTAGGCTTTTACCTCCATCGCGAGGGACCGAACCTGGGTAAAACTCGCGTCTTCTCAATTCTGGTCAACCCCGTTCAAGCTACTACCTAGTTTTGATGGCCTCACAACTAAGTCCTCACACTAGGACATCCGCCGTGACAAAACCATGACATTTGGCACCCACTGTGGGGCCTGCACATGGTGGTGTTGAATTCTTGGAGGGATCTTTTCGAGGGTTCAAGAAGTTCACAATTTTTCGGATGAAGAAAAGACTGGTTTAGGAAGGATATACGTCAACTTTGAGTTCATTAGATCGAAATCAAGAAATTTTTTATGGGCAGCGTCCATCAGTTCTGTTGACAGGATCATCATAGAAAACCCCAAATATTTAGCATGAGCCGCCACATTTATCAGTAGGATCAATCTGCTATCACCCAACGAACAAAAAGACCTAGAGAAAAGACCCGGACGTGGACGGGTCAAAACCTGCCACGACCCGAAAACCAGGCACGACCCTTGACTCGCTTGGATCTGCCTCCGAGTTCGAATCGTCAACCGCCAAGGGGCCACCTCTGCGTCGAGCACCTGTGGTCACATTCAAGCTACAGACATGCTTAGAGCCGGCCACGGCCACCGCTGCCGTAGGTCCGTCTCGAGCCACCTGCCGCGCGGTGCATCTCTGAGCTACCGCCCCAATTACCCCAAGTCGCCGGCCCTGCCTCTTCCATGGCTGCTACGAGCCGCCGACCATAGCCGCCGCACGTGAGCTGCCACTAGCAGCACGCAGCCGCCTATTCAAGTTGCAGCGGTTCTGCTTCCGCGTCAAATCACCACTGCCCAAATTCCACAGCCACCAATCTTCCATCACCACGGTCTTGAGCTGCCATTACCTTGCCTCAGCCGCCGAGTGGCCTTGCTTGCCTCGCGCCTCCATAGAGGGCTCAGCCCCTCGTCTCTGCAGCCTCACATCGCCATTCCACCGTCGCCACCGCTGTGGCTCGCCGTGTCACCAGCCGCGACCTTGCCTCGAGCCGGACTCACCATGTCGCACCCACCTCCACCTTAACTCGCCTCACCCTGTCGGGTCGCTCTAGCTGCAGCTGCCTCGGCCTCCACCTGCTTCAAGTCGTCGTCGTCGAGCCGCCGCTCGCCTTCGCCTCCAACTCGGCCGAAGCCTTGCTTCAAGTCGCGTGCGCCTCTTGATAACCCACAAGTATAGGGGATCGCAACAGTTTTCGAGGGTAAAGTATTTAACCCAAATTTATAGATTCGACACAAGGGGAGCCAAAGAATATTTGAAGGTATTAATGTCAGGAACCCGATTCCAAGTCACATCGATCTAGCCGGTAACACCTCATATCACTTTGCGGCCTCACGCACGGTATTCCCACGGGTGTCGCCTTACCATGGCCCGGGACCGTTTGCGTCTTTTGGCTCACGTATATGATAGTGTCGCTAGCATCCATATGACAGAGAACCCGGGCCGACATGGCTAGTCGTGAACCCAAAGCGGCACTAACCCATGGGGACAGGCATACATGAATCACATCGAGCATGTCGGTCATCAACGTATGAATTCGGGCTGTAGCACTGGGCTAACAGGACTCCGGTATCCCGGGCTGTAGCAGGCTAGGCAGGACTCCGAATATCACTGCGTGACATTTCCCCGAAGGGACAGACATAGGAACGAAGTGAAAGACATGCCGGTCAGTCAAGTGTCCAAAGCAGTAGTGCTGGGCTAGCAGGACTCCGGTGAACCCGGCTATAGCGGACTACTATCGCTCAGGAAGCACTAGACTACATTTCCCCATATGAGAGGCTGCCAAGGATAAACAACTAGATTGTCGGATCCCACACATACCAAGCATTTCAAACATACACACAATATGCTCAATATGTGTAAATACAACATGGCATCACAACATAACTCTACGACTCAAATATTTATTCATTAGGCTCCAAGGAGCGAGATATTACAAACATGGGTCTCATGACCTAACACTCAGAGCATACAAGTCAAAGCACAAGCGGAAGCTTAACATGTCTGAGTACAGACATCTACAAATGGAAAAGACTTAGAAACCTGACTATCTACTAGATCCTGCCGAGGGCACAAGATCGTAGCTGAGGTAACAAGCTAAACATTGAAGTCCAAGCGGAACTACTAGCGAGACTGAAGTCTCTCTGCAAAAACATAAAATAGGCAAACGTGAGTACAATTGTACTCAGCAAGACTTACATCAGAACTATCTACATATGCATCATTATCAACAACGTGGTGGTGGAGTTTGACTGCAGCAAGCCAGCTTTGACTCGGTGGCTATCTTATACTACGACTGCAAGTAACTCTTTTGAGGTGGGGCACACGAGTCCACATATTCACCATATCAATACACCACTATGGACCCGCTCCCGTCTCCCTACGAGAACGCCATCCATAGTACTCACGCTTATCTTGCGCGTTTTAGAGTATCCACTTTCACTTGTCTATGAACTGATATAGGCAACCCGAAGTCCTTTTCATGGACACGGCTATTGAATAGATCATATTAACCTGCAGGGGTACTTCTTCACACATGCTCTCACCACTTATCGCCGTTTACGACATGTACTCGGCAACCTTCAAGCGGAAGCCCAGCGAGGGTGTCGGCCACGGCCTACCTAAACACTCAAGTCCCTAGTCCAGGTTTATCGCCTATTCAGGTTCCATCGCAAGGAGTCCGCCGAGGTTTCCCATACAGCCCCGAGCGATGTGTGCAGGGTTCCCGAGATACCAAACGGCACTCGGTACACCGGCCACGGTGTATCTACCGCATCATAGCCCACCCTAGGGTCGGCGCTTCACGACCTCCAACACATATCCTACAAACACGAAAACTAGTTGCAACTCACAGACAGAGGACAAGGGTGGTTAAGAAGCCGAGAGAGTCAATTAAGGATCCCAATGTGTGGTAGTAACTGTTCATGGATCACAAACACGAACTCAGTTCACGAGGGCGGCTACAATGAGACAACCCACCATGTACTCCTACATGGCCTCTCACCGCTACCTTTACCAAATCGTGTTCACACACTTAACTCACATCTGATGGGACATGTTCACACACCTCCGATTCATCCCGATGAATCGGACCGACTCAACTCTAAGCGATGCAGGCATGACAAACAAGCATGAATGAGTAGGCACATGATGGCTCAAGCAACTCCTACTCATGCTAGTGGGTTTCATCTAATTCTTGTGGAATGACAGTCATGCAGAGGATAAGGGGTTCAGCTACCGCAGCAAGTAACAGATGAATCGTTGTTGTCCTAATGCAGTAAAATAGAGCAGGAGCGAGAGAGTGGGATTATATCGGAATGAACAAGGGGGTTTTGCTTGCCTGGTACTTCTAAAGATAATATAGTTCTTCAATAGTGTCATCGAACTCATCGTCAGAACCACGTCTATCGAGAGGGGACAAACACCGGCAACTGAGAAAGAAACACAATCAATGCAATGCGCAATATGATGCATGCTCATGACATGGCAACATGCTGGTGTTTTGAGCTAATGCAGCTAACAACAAAGTTAAATGAAGTTGGTTTGAACCCTAAGTTCAAATCCAAACTCCATATGTGAAATTCGAATGCCATTTATATGATTTGTGCTAAACAGCAGCTATAAGTTGTTCTAACATGCATGAAAATGGTACAGATGGATAGATTGGATTTTTCTGATCATTTTCATATATAACTTATTTCAATCTGAGCTACGGTTGAATTTCTATGATTTATTGAAGTTTAGGGCATTTTTGAAATTTCCTAAAAGAATAAATCCGAAAATGATTTATGGCGTCGGCACCACGTCACCGTGGCGTCGGCAAGTCAACTGGGCGCCCAGGTCAAACCTGACCCGTGGGGTCCATTGGTCGATGACTCAATCAACTAACAGGTTAATTAGGATTAACTAATCAAATTAACGGTGGCCGGCCCACCGTCGATGTCGGGTGGGGTGATTAGTCCTAAACTAAACGAGTCAGGGGCGGGGCCCACATGTAATGATCCCAGGGAGGTCAAACCCCGGGTCAAACGGTCAAACTCGCCGGCGTTGTGACGCCGACGAGGCCAGACGCGGCGGAGGGCTGCGGGATTGTGTCTCCGGCGACCAAACCAACGGCGGAGGCCATCTACGTGACGAGGAGGCTCGGCCGCATCGACTAGTGCCATTGGTTTCGCCGGAGGTGGCCTAGAACGACGGCGGCGTCCGCTTGGGCGGCGGCCGGAGTTCGGCGGGGAGGGAAGAAGGAGCTACGGTGCACAACACGGGCCGGTGTTGGTCGCGTTCGGCTCCTGGGAGCTCGGTGAGCATGGAGATACGCTCAAAAACGGGCGGGGGCGACTGCGGCCACGGCAACGACATGGCACGGCGGCGGCAAGCTCGGCCGTGGTCGGAGGACGGGGCTAGGGGACGGGAATGGAGGGGCGAGCATGGGGGGAAGGAGCAGGAGCTCACAGGGATGCGGCAGGGATGGTTAGTGGGCTCGGGGACGTCCTGTCGGCGGTGAATCAACGTCGGCGGCGACCGGCTCCCGAGGTTGAAGATGGTGGCGTGGAGGCGATGCAGAGCTTCCCGGCTCGCGTGGCTCGGTGAGGGGGGTCAAGGACGGAGTGGCGGAGCTTGTGGGCTAGTCGGGGAAGCAGGGAGGGCCGTGGTCGCGGAAACGACGATCGGCGGCGACGAGCTCCGCTCGGTGGGAGAGGGAGGGAGCCAGAGGAGGGGATGGGGACGAGAAAGTGAACGAGGGGGTTCCAGGGGGTGCGTGGCGTCGCGGGAGGCGTCCAGAGCGTCGAGGGGGGAGCGGCAAGCAGGAGGTGGCCGCGCGTGCGTCGGGCACACGCCCGTGTCCTCCTGGCGCGGTGGAGAAGACGACAGGAGGCGCCAGGTGGGCTGGGCCAGCGAGCTGGGCTGGCTACAGGTAGGTGGGCTAGGTAGTCCTCTCTCTCTCTCTCTCTTTCTTTTATTTGTTTTAGTTTTCTATTATTCTGTAATTTGTTTTGATTTAGTTTTAATACCAAACCATTTCATAAAATCCTGGGAACAGTTATGGGTGCTATCTGAATTATTTCAGGGACCCTTAACGATTTCCAACATTTTTGGAGCATAATATATATATATAGCATTTAAAGGCCCCAACTCAAATACAATATGAGTTAATTTAAAAATCCAGAGTGGCCTAACAGATAAGTGCATTATTTTTGGCAGAGGTTTTCACCTTCATAAAAAATAATGAATTTTTCTGAAGGCATTCTGGGTTCATTGAAAATAATTTTATTTTGATCCTAAATGCATTTCATTTAGTGCTAGGGTTTGTCATCCCCATTTCAAATTTCATGAAAATTAAACATGATGCATGGATGCAATGCCACTGGCTACAAGCAAGCTCTAGGGTTGTGACAACTCACCCCCACTAAACAAGAATCTCGTCCCGAGATTCAAGACGTGAGGTAAGAGGAAAAAGGGGAGTCACAAAACTATCACAATCTTTATGATCCATTTGCCCTTCTCGAAGATGTTGATTCATTCCATCATCTTGGTCTTGACGTCTTTACTTTCGAGATCTTCACTCAACACGACAACAGAAAGAAGGGGGAAACCCTACAGGATTTAATCTTCTTGAAGATCGAGCAACTCAAGTTCAGTTCATGGAGAGACGTAAGAACAACTCTTGAGTTGAAACACCAAACACACATTAGGAATGATGGTAAAGAAATGGATGACGAAGGTTCAAATTGGTAGGCAACCATTCCACGCTTAAGTAAAATGGTGCATGGTATCAAAGTAACAAGGAGATGATTGCCATGATTCCATAACGGAACACCTTTGGAAAGGTGACTCGTTGGACTGTTCCCTTAAGTGGCAAAAAGAATTACTTTTGATCCATAGATATTTGGAACTCTTCATACCAGCTTAAGGCAATTTACAATTGATTGATTGAAAGAGCTCGAGGAAATGGCATACTCGGACTAGAATGGTTGATGTGGACTACCTTGTTGAAGACAACGCAATGGATGATTTTTGCTTATCATCGGAGGTGGGGGGGACCCATGGTAGGACCACTTTTGAGGATGATCCTGTACAAGAATTACTAAGAAGGCAGCCCATAGTGAAATGGCACAAGGACGGTGCAAGCTGGAAACGAAATGCAACTGTCGGAATGTTCCAACCATCATATCTGCCCGAGATTCAGATCCGATTGGTGATAGGATACTTCGGACTCAGCATGTCCAAAAAGAAAGGTCGCAACACAAATCGACGAGATGATGTTGCGAGATTCTCGGGAATGAACTACGATAGCAAGCTCCAAAACATGAGCTGGTTCTGCTACTAACATGTGAACATGTTGTCCAAGACAAGAATGACCACATAGTAGTCTTATCATAAAACACTACCGAGTTCAGGTGGGGCACCATCAACAAGGATATCGAAGACGTGTGCATGAACTAGTATTCGCACATCAACTCCTTTTCCTTGAACAAATCAATCAGTGGCTTGGTGTGCTAAGAATACATATAGAATGAAGGTTGCAAGTCTTCAAACCATAGAATACTTCGCACATATGCATGACTGACTTGGGATGATTCCAAGGGAAACAAAACAAACCTTTCTCAAATTCATGGCGGCAACTTGCACCTAATGCACGTGAATTGGAGGAAGTCACTTCTTCCATCCAAGCATAAGCTTCATGAACGAAACACGAAGAAATGCTTACACAAGTTTCCAACACTAGGTTGATGTTCAACATGACTCATGGGGGAGACAAAATGCTGCAGATGGGCTCAACAACAACTTAACGGAATTTCCATATCACTGGACTTCCACCATCATGTGAACACGGTGATAGCATTGGTCAGACCAAAAGATGTAATGGTATATGCTCAAGGGATCAACCACGAGTAAGACAACATTACGAGCATCGTTGGTACTGATTTTATTTGACGATAGCCCACACTCAAATCAAAGGATTGATAAGACAATAGGTCCAGCAACTGATCACATGGACCAATCGATGAAGATATCATCTATCTTCAACACACACTACACAAGAATATCCCTTTGGAACGAACTAAGTTAGGCAAGCTTTTATCTTTCAACTCTCCAAGTTGTTGTCTAGCTTAACCAACTAGCTCACGGATATCCAACACATATTCTTGGAGAAAGGGTGGTTCACAAGAAACCAACTTGATCACGAGCTCAACATAACAGTCAGGAAACAACCCGGTAACACTTCCAAGAAGATATTTGGAAAGTCACGAACCACCGGTATGTTACTAAGCTCGAGAGCAATCTTGCTTTTCAGGGCAAGACGATATGATCAAATAGAGTGAGGGATTGACAAAATCCTAACTCATTGATCGAAGAGTGCACCAGAAATAAGGACTAGGTAGCACGATCAATCTTAGGATGATGATTTCATAACCAACACACTAAGAATGAGAATATTATCCATTTACTCTCGAGCAACGAGTTGCTCGGAGTATTGATTTCACACATCACGATTCACTAGTCGGCATTCCGGTTGCGACAACACGGAACCGAGGAATGAACAATGATGGCGGAAGTATCACCGCATCAAGAATTCCTAAGAGGTTGTGCAATTCCATGACATTCTTGACATAAGATGGCAATACTCCAGGGTAGAACAGAATCAAAAGCTGGATTGGCGTTTGATCTGCGGAATACAACTGCTTTGACCCAGTCCTAGATATGGATGAGGCTCTGGAGTTTGTTTCTCCTAGTCATTCCAGAATAGAATGGCTCGACGGACCACAAGAATAATAGGCATCGATGAACACGAATGCACAATTACTCCTGGCTATCAATTGATAGATGAAGGTCAGAAGACAACTAAGAGAACAACTCAAAGGAACATATAACTTTTCGAGTTGTGGAGGCATGGATTAGTATGTCGAGCAAAGTTCAACATTTCTTCCGGATAACCCATGCGGAAAGGTAGAATTGGCAGAGTCACAATATGAATGGAGTACTCCTCAAGAGCACTCTGGTTGTGATCTTTTGGTTCAAAAGAACTTCTTGCCATAAGCAGTTCATGGTATTTGGAAGAAGGAAATACCACGGACCTCGAGGACTATTGCAAGGTTACTAATATCCTAAAGGAACTAGCAACACTATCAACACTATCAACAGGAAGTAAGTAGGATGAATCTCGGGTTCAAGAACCCAGGAATAGAATACCTACTACTAAATGGCATCACGGGATGCTTTCAAGAATAATGGCCAGAATCATCACACTGGGATACAAAAGCATTGCTAAATTACTAGGTGACTTCCTAAACACCTAGGGTCATAATAATAGCTCCAACATCTCGCCGAGGCAACAAAGTACCTCAACTTACCGATTAGTGTGCATATTCGACCAAAAGGACATCGAAGCGGAAGGAAAGGATTTGCAAATGCATCAGACTATTTAGAGACCTGGGATGACTCGGACAGCATAACGGTTGTAAATGCTCAAAATGATTTGAGACATCCTGCAAAAATGGTGGCATAACCACTCAACATCACAATATCAAGGTTCCGAGATCAACAGTAATCATACAGAAATAGTAGGAACTGAACTGGGGCTTAAATCCAACAATCTTATAAGTCTATGGATTAGTAACACGTCATCCTAATAGATCGATGAGAAGCCTAGTTCTTAAACCCCATAGAAGAGAAGAGGATGACTCAGATCAGAGGGCCATGAGGTATAAGGAGTAAAAAGAGCCTTACGTTCCCTTCCACAATCAATTCCCTTACATAACTAAAGCATTTCTAGACACAACTTGACCAGTTTGGCTTGGTAATCCTCTGACAGATCGGGCTCGATACCAACGCTGTCGGGACCCGATTCCAAGTCACATCGATCTAGCGGTAACACCTCATATCACTTTGCGGCCTCACGCATGGTATTCCCACGGTGTCGCCTTACCATGGCCCGGGACCGTTTGCGTCTTTTGGCTCATGTATATGATAGTGTCGCTAGCATCCATATGACAGAGAACCCGGGCCGACATGGCTAGTCGTGAACCCAAAGCGGCACGAACCCATGGGGACAGGCATACATGAATCACATCGAGCATGTCGGTCATCAACGTATGAATTCGGGCTGTAGCACTAGGCTAACAGGACCCCGGTATCCCGGGCTGTAGCAGGCTAGGCAGGACTCCGAATATCACCGCGTGACATTACCCCGAAGGGACAGACATAGGAACAAAGTGAAAGACATGCCGGCCAGTCAAGTGTCCAAAGCAGTAGTGCTGGGCTAGCAGGACTCCGGTGAACCGGGCTGCAGCAGACTACTATCGCTCAGGAAGCACTAGACTACATTTCCCCATATGAGAGGCTGCCAAGGATAAACAACTAGATTGTCGGATCCCACACATACCAAGCATTTCAAACATACACACAATATGCTCAATATGTGTAAATACAACATGGCATCACAACATAACTCTACGACTCAAATATTTATTCATTAGGCTCCGAGGAGCGAGATATTACAAACATGGGTCTCATGACCTAACACTCAGAGCATACAAGTCAAAGCACAAGCGGAAGCTTAACATGTCTGAGTACAGACATCTACAAATGGAAAAGACTTAGAAACCTGACTATCTACTAGATCCTGCCGAGGGCACAAGATCGTAGCTGAGGTAACAAGCTAAACGTCGAAGTCCACGCGGAACTACTAGCGAGACTGAAGTCTCTCTGCAAAAACATAAAATAGGCAAACGTGAGTACAATTGTACTAAGCAAGACTTACATCAGAACTATCTACATATGCATCATTATCAACAACGGGGTGGTGAAGTTTGACTGCAGCAAGCCAGCTTTGACTCGGTGGCTATCCTATACTACGACTGCAAGTAACTCTTTTGAGATGGCGCACACGATTCCACATATTCACCATATCAATACACCACTATGGACCCGCTCCCGTCTCCCTACGAGAACGCCATCCATAGTACTCACGCTTATCTTGCGCGTTTTAGAATATCCACTTTCACTTGTCTATGAACTGATATAGGCAACCCAGAAGTCCTTTTCCGCGGACACGACTATTCGAATAGATCATATTAACCCTGCAGGGGGTACTTCTTCACACACGCTCTCACCACTTATCGCCGTTTACACGACATGTACTCGGCAACCTTCAAGCGGAAGCCCAGCGAGGGTGTCGGCCACGGCCTACCTAAACACTCAAGTCCCTAGTCCAGGTTTATCGCCTATTCAGGTTCCATCCGCAAGGAGTCCGGCTGAGGTTTCCCATACAGCCCCGAACGATGTGTGCAGGGTTCCCGAGATACCAAACGGGCACTCGGTACACCGGGCCACGGTGTATCTACCGCATCATAGCCCACCCCTAGGGTCAGCGCTACGCACGGCCTCCAACACATATCCTACAAACACCAGAAACTAGTTGCAACTCCTGGACAGAGGACAAGGGTGGTTAAGAAGCCGAGAGAGTCAATTAAGGAGCCCAATGTGTGGTAGTAACTGTTCATGGATCACAAACACGGAACTCAGTTCCTGAGGACGGCTGCAATGAGACAACCCACCATGTACTCCTACATGGCCTCTCACCGCTACCTTTACTAAATCGTGTTCACACACTTAACTCACATCTGATGGGACATGTTCACACACCTCCGATTCATCCCGATGAATCGGACTGACTCAACTCTAAGCAGTAGCAGGCATGACAAACAAGCATGAATGAGTAGGCACAACATGGCTCAAGCAATTCCTACTCATGCTAGTGGGTTTCATCTAATTACTGTGGAATGACAGGTCATGCAGAGGATAAAGGAGTTCAGCTACCGCAGCAAGTAACAGATGAATCATTGTTGTCCTAATGCAGTAAAATAGAGCAGGAGCGAGAGAGTGGGATTATATCGGAATGAACAAGGGGGTTTTGCTTGCCTGGCACTTCTGAAGATAATATAGTTCTTCAATAGTGTCATCGAACTCATCGTCGGAACCACGTCTATCGAGAGGGGACAAACACCGGCAACTGAGAAAGAAACACAATCAATGCAATGCGCAATATGATGTATGCTCATGACATGGCAACATGCTGGTGTTTTGAGCTAATGCAGCTAACAACAAAGTTAAATGAAGTTGGTTTGAACCCTAAGTTCAAATCCAAACTCCATATGTGAAATTCGAATGCCATTTATATCATTTGTGCTAAACAGCAGCTATAAGTTGTTCTAACATGCATGAAAATGGTACAGATGGATATATTGGATTTTTCTGATCATTTTTCATATATAACTTATTTCAATCTGAGCTACGGTTGAATTTCTATGATTTATTGAAGTTTAGGGCATTTTCTGAAATTTCCTAAAAAGAATAAATCCTGAAAATGATTTATGGCGTCAGCACCACGTCACTGTGACGTCAGCAAGTCAACTGGGCGCCTCAGGTCAAACCTGACCCGTGGGGTCCATTGGTCAGTGACTCAATCAACTAACAGGGTTAATTAGGATTAACTAATCAAATTAACAGGCGCTGGGCCCACTGTCAGTGTCAGAAGTGGGGTGATTAGTCCTAAACTAAACGAGTCAGGGGTGGGGCCCACATGTAATGATCCCAGGGAGGTCAAACCCCGGGTCAAACGGTCAAACTCGCCGGCGTTGTGACGCCGACGAGGCCAGACGCGGCGGAGGGCTGCGGGATTGTGTCTCCGGTGATCAAACCAACGGCGGAGGCCATCTACGTGACGAGGAGGCTCGGCTGCATCGACTAGTGCCATTGGTTTCGCCGGAGGTGGCCTAGAACGACGGCGGCGTCCGCTTGGGCGGCGGCCGGAGTTCGGCGGGGAGGGAAGAAGGAGCTACGGTGCACGGCAGGGGCCGGTGTTGGTCGCGTTCGGCTCCTGGGAGCTCGGTGAGCACGGAGATACGCTCAAAAACGGGCGGGGGCGACTGCGGCCATGGCAACGACATGGCACGGCGGCGGCAACCTCGGCCGTGGTCGGAGGACGGGGCTAGGGGACGGGAATGGAGGGGCGAGCAAGGGGGGAAGGAGCAGGAGCTCACAGTGATGCGGCAGGGATGGTTAGCGGGCTCGGGGACGTCCTGTCGGCAGCGAATCGATGTCGGCGGCGACCGGCTCCCGAGGTTGAAGATGGTGGCGTGGAGGCGATGCAGAGCTTCCCGGCTCACGTGGCTCGGTGAGGGGGGTCGAGGACCGAGTGGCGGAGCTTGTGGGCTAGTCGGGGAAGCGAGGGAGGGACGGTGGTCGCGGCAGCGACGAGCGGCGGCGACGAGCTCCGCTCGGTGGGAGAGGGAGGGAGCCAGAGGAGGGGATGGGGACGAGAGAGTGAACGAGGAGGTTCCAGGGGGTGCGTGGCATCGCGGGAGGCGTCCAGAGCGTCGAGGGGGGAGCGGCAAGCAGGAGGTGGCCGCGCGTGCCGGGCACACGCCCGCGTCCTCCTGGCGCGGTGGAGAAGACGACAGGAGGCGCCAGGTGGGCTGGGCCAGCGAGCTGGGCCAGCTACAGGTAGGTGGGCTAGGTAGTCCTCTCTCTCTCTCTTTCTTTTATTTGTTTTAGTTTTCTATTATTCTGTAATTTGTTTTGATTTAGTTTTAATACCAAACCGTTTCATAAAATCCTGGGAACAGTTATGGGTGCTATCTGAATTATTTCAGGGACCCTTAACAATTTCCAACATTTTTGGAGCATCTAATATATATATATATATATATAGCATTTAAAGGCCCCAACTCAAATACAATATGAGTTAATTTAAAAATCCAGAGTGGCCTAAAAGATAAGTGCATTATTTTTGGCAGAGGTTTTCACCTTCATCAAAAATAATGAATTTTTCTAAAGGCATTCTGGGTTCATTGAAAATAATTTTATTTTGATCCTAAATGCATTTCATTTAGTGCTAGGGTTTGTCATCCCCATTTCAAATTTCATGAAAATTAAACATGATGCATGGATGCAATGCCACTGGCTACAAGCAAGCTCTAGGGCTGTGACAATTAACAGCTGAGTTGTCAATTCAACCACACCTGGAGATTAATTATCTACAGCAAAGTGATCAGTAGCAGTGATAGCAGTAATTTGTAGCAAGTGTAATAGTGATGATATCAATAGTAGCGCATCAAGATCAATAAGGATAAATTCGTAGGCATTGGATCAGTGACTTGTTGGATGATATTCATCATGTGACAGTTATAACCTAGGGCGATACGGCACTAGCTCCAGTTCATCGATATAATGTAGGCATGTATTCCGTAAATAGTCATACATGCTTTATTAAAAGAACTTGCATGACATCTTTCTTCCTACCCTCCCGTGGCAGCGGGGTCCATATTGGAAACTAAGGGATATTAAGACCTCCTTTTAATAGAGAACCGGAACAAAGCATTAACACATAGTGAATACATGAACTCCTCAAACTACGGTCATCACCGAGAGTGGGCCCGGTTGTTGTCACTCCGGGGTTGTCGGATCATAACCGTAATAGGTGACTATAACTTGCAAGATCGGATCTAAAACATGGATATAATGCTGAATTCATAAACAGTTCAGATCTGAGTTCATGGCACCCGGGCCCAAAGTGACAAGCATTAAGCATAGCAAAGTAATAGCAACATCAATCTAAAAACATAGTGGAGACTAGGGATCGAGCCCTAACAAAACTAACTCGATTAAATGATGGATCTCATCCAACTCCTCACCGACTAGCGAGCCTACGAAGGAATTACTCACTCCCGGTGGGGAGCATCATGGAACTGGCGATGGAGATGGGTTGGTGATGATGAAGAACGAAGATCCCCCTCTCCGGAGCCCCAAACGGACTCCCGATCTGCCCTCCCGAGGAAGAACAGGTCTTGGCGGTGGCTCCGTCTCAAGGATCGTGATAATTCTTTCTCCCTGATTTTTTCTGGAATGATGTGAATTCATAGTATCAGGGGGGTCATCAGCGGGGCCACCAGGTGGGTACAACCCACCTGGGTGCGCCAGGAGAGGGGGCACACCCTGGTGGGTGGTGCCCACCCAGGGGCCCCTCTCTGGTGGGTCTTGGCTCCAAAAATCCTTATTATTGATATAAAAAATCCTCGCAAAGTTTCGTTCCATTCCGTGAACTTTCATTTTTACACAAAAACAACACCATGGTAGTTCTGCTGAAAACAGCGTCAGTCCGGGGTTAGTTTCATTCAAATCATGCAAATTAGAGTCCAAAACAAGAGGAAAAGCATGAGAAAAAGTAGATACGTTGGAGACGTATCAACTCCCCCAAGCTTAAACCTTTGCTTTTCCTCAAGCAATTCAGTTGATAAACTGAAAGTGAGAAAGAAAAACTTTTACGAACTCTTTTGCTCTTGTTTGCATAAATAAACTTAAACAACACCCAGGTTTTCAGCCAACATTATAACTAGCCATGTCGACAATAACTCTTAAAGATTATAATGATTCATATCAATGACATAATCAGCTAGCGAGCAATAATAAAATATCTCAAACAGCAACACGTTGTCAACCATGATATAATATGACAATAGTGGCTACTCGCTAGCCCTTTCTGAGACCGCAAAACATAAATGCAGAGCACCTCCAAAGTTCAAGCAGCGATTAAACATTGTAATTCATGGTAGAAAAGATCCAGTCATGATGCACCCAACATTAGCTATACACAATGCATAAATCATGACAGTTGTGCTCTACTCAGTTTCTGGCGCTTGTTTTTAGAAGGTGGTGACACAACATAAAAGTAAATAGAAAGTCCCTTTGCAGAGGGAAGCAGTGATTTGCAGAGGTGCCAGAGCTGAATTTTTAAAATAGAGATAAATGATCATTTTGAGACATGCACCATTCTCATTCACTTCGCGACCATCAATTATCAACATCTTCCATGCTAAGCACGCTAGTGGCGGTTCCCAAGCGGAAAGTAAAGGTTTTGACTCCATTGGGAGTTTTTGTTTGATTATTTCAGAGGTGAACTCTTTTTCATATTTGCAGTTTGGGACTGGGCATCCCTATTACCGCCCATTTCCTCGTGCGATGGCGAGTGAATAAACACTCGACCTAAGGATAACCTGCTTAGCACGAAAGATATCGACCACCTCCTGTCGTTCCATGAATGATCCAGGCACACAATAAGGATGATTTTTTAGAAGTTTTTAGAGGTGGCACATGCAAATTTACTTAGACGGCAGGGTAATACCGTATATAGGTAGGTATGGTGGACTCATCTAGAATAACTTTGGGTTCAAGGTTTTTGATGTACAAGCAGAATTCCCACTTAGTATAGGCGAAGGAGAGCAATTAAGATTGGGAAGCGGCCAGCTAGAGAGCAACAACGATCATGACCAGGCATTATGCATAAGTAACATTGGACACTAGCATGAGTAGGATATGAACACCATGAACATAAACATTATAGAGGCTATGTTGGTTTTGATTCAACTACATGCATGAACCTGTACCAAGTCAAGCCACTCGAACATTCGGAGGAGGATACCATATCATCATACTACATCACAATCATTTTAACGCTATGTGGATATCCAAGATAAATCATTATCAACTCCCAGCTACTTATGCACGGCATGAGAAACTATAATCTCTAATTGTCATTGCAAACATGTCTAATCATAATGGGCCGAAGCCTGGATACTAGGTTAAACATATTTACACAAATAGAACAAGTCGAGTTCATACAAGTTTATCTTTGCCACGGCTAGTTCATCGAATGTCGTCATTATTGCCTTCCACTTGCACGACCGAATGCTTTGAAAATAATAATAGTGCAAGAGTGTCGTGGACTAAGCTGGAATCTGCAAAACATTTTATTCAACAGGAGAAGACAAGGTAAAATGGGCTCTTTATTAGTTCAACAGTTATTCATATGAGAGCCACTCAACATTTTCATCGTGGTCTTCTCCTCGGTACAACTCAAATAAAAAGAAAATAAATTCAGAGAAACACACTGAAATGTTTTTGGAGTTTTTGGTATTCTTGAACAAGCAAATAAAAAGCAAAAACGAGAAAAACTATTTACACGGGATATCTCCCAACAAGCAAAAGAAGAACACGGAATTCTTTTTGGGTTTTCTTTTTAATACTACTACTAAGCATGCATAGAAAGTAAATTACTACAACTAATTTTTTTGGTTTTTTTCTAAAGTTTTTCAAACACACAAGAAGAAAGCAAGAAAATAAATCTAAGCATGGATGATACAATGAAAAAGTGTGAGCACCGACAAATAGAATGATATGTGAACATGAATATAATATCGGTGAGAACACGTACTCCCCCAAGCTTAGGCTTTTGGTCTAAGTTGGTAATTGATCAGTAGCCTGGAGGGTAGTATGGATCCCGAGGAGCGGGCATCCACTCATCCCACTGCGGAGGTGCCTGTGCAGCCTCGGCAGTAGCCTAAGCGGTCCAATAGGTGAGGATGTCTGCATGCATAATCCAATATCCTCCCGTGGCAACAGAATCAAATAGAGCAGGTGCAGGCAAGGGGATAACATCACGAGTGTCAACACTATAGACCAAGTTATAAGGAATGGCAATATCAGGACGATCATGTGCAAGAAAGTGATGGTGATCCATGGCTGCACGGTCTAAGTAAACTATGGTAAGAGGGACATCATGGGGGCGTACCGCAACCTCGAAGTGATGTGCCAAATGAGTAGCAAAAATCCCACCATGTGTTTTCCCTTGAGATTTATTAAGATGGAGGCGACGAGCCACAATAGCTCCCAAGCTATAAGTGTTGTCGCCCTCTATTGCACGACGTAAAACAACAAGGTCTGGTGAACTAAGTGCACCTACCTTCTCCCTAGCAAGCAAGCATTTTGTAATGAAGAGCGCAAAGTAACGTAACAGGAAAATGTAAGCCACCGACAGTGATGGCTGACACTCTCCTCTCATCACCCACTGTTTAAGTGCGACAGAAATCCTCAAACTCAGCCAGCCTAGGCTCAACCAAGCTCCCATCAAACGGGATCATGCATATGTCACAAAATTCAGTTAGTGGTATCTGGTGGTTTTCAACATATAAATCAAATCTCACTTCAGGAGGATTATTTCTAGGCAAGAATGTAAAGCTTTGAACAAAGACATTTGTGAGGATTTGGTGCTGGTCACACTCATCTGCGATGAAGTCGGTGAGACCGGCGTTGGCAATGGATTGCATGAACTCCTCATGAATTCCAGCTTCTTGCAGGAACGGGACGTGTGGCCATTCGCATGGCCGTACCTCCGCCAACCTCCAAGGGTGGAGATCATTGTCAGAAGACTCCCCAATAACACCCTTGGAGTTTTTCTTAGAGCCAAATTTCCTGAAGGTATACATGTGCGCATACAACTTTTCCTATGAATAAAAATCTGAATTTTTAGTTCACAAAATTTTTCCAACAAAACTTCACAAAACTAATAGCAACTACTCATAGGGATACACAGAGGCCATAACAAGCATTCAAACTACTTACAACACTAAGAATTGAACATGCAAGCACATCTACAGCAGCACCAAGAGTAGCTATTTATTCAATGTATAAACCACTAGAACAAAAACTAATTGGACAAATGATGGAGTCACATACCAAGAAACAATCCCCTGAAACAGTTTCAGAAATGGAGCTTCGAGCAAAGAGATCGAAATCCGCGGGTTTGAGCTCAAGAACACGGGAGAGAGAGCAAGAGTGATTTTTTTTCTGGAGGTAGGTGACAATGTGGGACGAAGAGATAAGTGAGGGGGCCCACGTGGGGACCACAACCCACCGGGAGCGCCTAGGGGCTCTGGCGCGCCCAGGTGGGTTGTGCCCACCTGGTGCACCTCCCTCTGGTAATCTTTGCACCAAAAATTCTTAAATATTCAGGAAAAAAATCATATAACACTTTCAGGGCATTATGAGAACTTTTATTTTTGGGTCATTTTTTGTTGCACGGGAAATTCAGAAAACAGACAAAACATGGCATTTTATTTTATTTAACTAATAAAATAGAGAGTAAAAGGTAAGGACAGAAGGTAGTGCTTACTAAATTCATTAACTTCATAACGTTCAAAAATGATTCATTAATAAGGTTGATCAGGTCTTATTAACAACCACTTTCGATTAGCATGAAACCGAAGAACTTTCGTAAATCACTAAATTACCTCAATGGGGATATGCATTTCCCCAACAATAAGTATTTCATATTTCTTTTTGACAGTAGGTAGAGGTATTTGAAAACTTCCAATAGTGATTGTCGGAGATTTTTCAATAACATTAATACCATTCACTTGGAATTGTTTCTTCGGAAAGTGCACCGTATGCTCATTACCATTAATATGAAAAGTGACCTTGCTTTTGTTGCAATCAATAATAGCCCCTGCAGTATTCAAGAAGGTTCTACCAAGGATAATCGACATGTTGTCGTCCTCGGGCATCTCAAGTATAACAAAGTCAGTCAAAATAGTAACATTAGCAACAACAACGGGCACATCCTCACAGATACCGATAGGTATGGCAGTTGATTTGTCAGTCATTTGCAAAGATATCTCAGTAGGTGTGAGTTTATTCAAATCAAGTGTTTTATATAAATAGAAAGGCATAACACTAACACCAGCTCCTAAATCACACAAAGCAGTTTTCATATAATTCTTTTTGATAGAGCAAGGTATAGTTGATATTCCCGGATCTCCAAGTTTTTTAGGTACTCCATCTTTGAAAGTATAATTAGCAAGCTTAGTGGAGATTTCAGCTTCCGGTATTTTTCTCTTATTTATGATGATGTATTTCATATACTTTGCATAAAGAGGCATTTTCAAGATATCAGTCAAGCGAGTACACAAGAAGACTGGCCTCAACATTTCAGCAAAGTGTTCAAATTCTTCATCATCATTCTTTTTAGTTGACTTGGGTGGAAAAGGCATAGGTTTTTCAACCCACGGTTCTCTTTCTTTACCGTGTTTTCTAGCCACAAAGTCTCTTTTATCATACCTTTTATTTTTAGGTTGTGGGTTATCAAGATCAACATGTGGTTCTATCTCAACATCATTATCTGGTTCTTTTTCATTATTTGGTTGAGTGTCTTCATGAACCTCATCATTGTATTTTTCATTATCACTAGGTGAGTGTTCATTACTAGATTGAGTTTCAGCATCAGAGATAGAAGTTTCATTTTCATTATCGGGAGGTTTTTCTATTTAAGTTTCACTAGAAGTGTGCAAAGTCCTATCATTTTTCTTTTTCTTTTTCTTTCTAGAAGGACTAGGTGCACTAGTGTTAGCTCTTTGTGAATCTTGTTCTATTCTTTTTGGGTGTCCCTCAGGATAAAGTGGTTCCTGAGTCATTTTATCTCCTCTAGCAACTCTAACAACAAAGTCATGCATATTATGATTCATTTCATCAAGCAATTCTCTTTGTGATTTAGCAACTTGTTCTAACTGAGTTTGAACCATAGAAGCATGTTTTCCAACACCTTTAACATCATTTGATATTCTAAATAATAGTCACTCAAGCGAGCAATCATATCAGAATTGTATTTCTATTGTTTCATAACATTTGCATTGAAGTGATCTTGTTTTCTAATGTAGTTTTCAAACTCATAAAGGCATTGGCTAGGATGCATATTGTGAGGATTATCATTATCATTAAACTTCATAAGAGAATTTACCTCTACCACCTTAGGCAGTGGTGGTGTATTAAGCCCATGTATTTCTTCAATAGGAGGTAAATTTTTAACATCCTCAGCTTTAATACCTTTTTCCTTCATAGATTTCTTTGCCTCTTGCATATCTTCAGGACTGAGATATAATATGCCCCTCTTCTTCGAAGTGGGTTTAGGCGTTGGTTCATGAATAGTCCAATCATCATAATTTTTCAATATGTTATTCAATAATTTTCCAGCTTGTCCAACAGTTCGTACCTTGAAAACACAACCAGCACAACTATCTAGGAAGTCCTTGGAAGCATCAGTTAGTCCATTATAGAAGATATCAAGTATTTCATTTTTCTTAAGAGGATGATCAGGCAAAGCATTAAGAAACTGGCAAAGCCTCCCCCAAGCTTGTGGGAGACTCTCTTCTTTAATTTGCACAAAGTTAAATATTTCCTGTAGAGCAGCTTGTTTCTTATGAGCAGGAAAATATTTTTCAGAGAAGTAATAAATCATATCATGGGGACTATGCACACAACCAGGAGCAAGAGTATTGTACCAAGCTTTAGGATCACCCTTTAATGAGAAAGGAAATAATTTGAGAATAAAGTAGTAGCGAGTTTTCTCATCATGAGTAAAAAGGGTGGCTATATAATTCAACTTAGTAAGATGTGCCACAACAGTTTTAGTTTCATAACCATGGAAAGGATCAAATTCAACCAGAGTAATTAACTTTGGGTCGACAGAGAATTCATAATCCTTATCGGCAATACAGATAGATGGAGTAGCAAACTTAGGATCACATTTCATTCTAGCATTTAGAGATTTTTCTTTATACTTGTGTAGTAATTTCTCTAGATCATCTCTATCATTGCAAGCAAGAATATCTCTAGTTTCTTCTTCACTCATAACATAACCTTCCGGTACCTTAGGCAATTCATATCTAGGAAGGCTAGTTCTAGCAGGTGTTTCAGGAGTTTCAGTTTCAATATCATCATCAGATTCAACAACATCATGTTTTATAACTCTAGCAATTTGTTTATCAAGAAAATCACCAAGTGGCACATCATCATTATCAAGCAAGGTACTAGCATCATCATAAGCATCAGTCATAGTATAAGTAGCATCATCAATAACTTGCGACATATCAGGATTAATAGCATGTGGTGGTGTTGCAAGTTTACTCATAATAGAATGTGAATCTAAAGCAGAACTGGATGGTAGTTTCTTACCTCCCCTCGTACTTGAGGGAAATATCTTCGGTTTACGATCCTTCAGATTCTTCATAGTGATAATATGATAATAATCCCAAGTGACTCAACAAATATAGCTATGCTCCCCGACAATGGCGCCAAAAAAAGGTCTTGATAACCCACAAGTATAGGGGATCGCAACAGTTTTTGAGGGTAAAGTATTTAACCCAAATTTATAGATTCGAAACAAGGGGAGCCAAAGAATATTTGAAGGTATTAGCAGCTGAGTTGTCAATTCAACCACACCTGGAGATTAATTATCTGCAGCAAAGTGATCAGCAGCAGTGATAGCAGTAATTTGTAGCAAGTGTAATAGTGATGATAGCAATAGTAACGCAGCAAGATCAATAAGGATAAATTCGTAGGCATTGGATCGGTGCCTTGTTGGATGATATTCATCATGTGACAGTTATAACCTAGGGTGATACGGCACTAGCTCCAGTTCATCGATATAATGTAGGCATGTATTCTGTAAATAGTCATACGTGCTTTATTAAAAGAACTAGCATGACATCTTTTGTCCTACCCTCCGGTGGCAGCGGGTTCCATATTGGAAACTAAGGGATATTAAGGCCTCCTTTTAATAGAGAACCGGAACAAAGCATTAACACATAGTGAATACATGAACTCCTCAAACTACGATCATCACCGAGAGTGGGCCCGGTTGTTGTCACTCCGGGGTTGTCGGATCATAACCGTAATAGGTGACTATAACTTGCAAGATCGGATCTAAAACATGGATATAACGATGAATTCATAAACGGTTCAGATCTGAGTTCATGGCACCCGGACCCAAAGTGACAAGCATTAAGCATAGCAAAGTCATAGCAACATCAATCTAAGAACATAGTGGATACTAGGGATCGGGCCCTAACAAAACTAACTCGATTACATGATTAATCTCATCCAACTCCTCACCGACCAGCGGGCCTACGAAGGATTTACTCACTCCCGGTGGGGAGCATAATGGAATTGGCAATGGAGATGGGTTGGTGTTGACGAAGAACGAAGATCCCCCTCTCCGGAGCCCCAAACGGACTCCCGATCTGCCCTCCCGAGGAAGAACAGGGCTTGGCGGTGGCTCCGTCTCAAGGATCGTGATAATTCTTTCTCCCTGATTTTTTCAGGAATGATGTGAATTCATAGTATTAGGGGGGTCATCAGCGGGGCCACCAGGTGGGTACAACCCACCTGGGCGCGCCAGGAGAGGGGCGCGCCCTGGTGGGTTGTGGACCACCCAGGGGCCCCTCTCTGGTGGGTCTTGGCTCCAAAAATCCTTATTATTGATATAAAAAATCCTCGCAAAGTTTCGTTCCATTTCGAGAACTTTCATTTCTGCACAAAAACAACACCATGGTAGTTCTGCTGAAAACAACGTCAGTCCGGGGTTAGTTTCATTCAAATCATGCAAATTAGAGTCCAAAACAAGAGGAAAAGCGTGGGAAAAAGTAGATACGTTGGAGACGTATCAGCGCCCAGCCGGACGTCACCTCCATAGCCTCGCGGTGAGCCGCCCACGTCCACCATGGCTGCGGCCACGACAACAGCCGCACTTCTGAGCCGCCGATGTTGTCTGCATCTGCTGTGATCCGGCGCCGCCGAGCCGCTCCTCTGTCGCCCCGACCCGTGAGCCGGCGCCATTCGCCTCCGGGGAATCAGCTCCAGCCGCCGTGGTCGCGCCTCGTGAAACCGCCGCGCCCACCTCGCCTCCACTGGCGCCAAGCACCGCCTCCGCCTCCTCCTTGCCCTCGCCTATGAGCTCGCTTCGCCTTGCCTCGCCGGGTGTGTGTTTGTGGGGGGGCCCGCCTCCCGCGCCGGCCGGGTCCCCCGTCTTCTGAGCCGCCCACGGCCGCCTGCCGCAATGTCACGAGGTGTTGCCTGCCCCCGCTTGGCTCCCCTCCGGGCCGCCGGCCGCTGCCACCGTCATCGTAGCCTGCCTCGGCCGCAGCTGCGGCCCACCCTCACTTGGCTCTGCTCCGGGCCGACAGCTCGGGCTGGGGCAGCGGCGGGCTGCGTCACTGCCTCCCCGCAGTGTTGACTATCGCTTTCACGGTCTGGATACCCAATAGAGGAACAAGACATGGGGGGCCGGTTACCCGCGTACCGCATGGAGATGGAATAAGCCAAGGGTCGTGTGCTAACAAAAAAGGGCAAAGATGTGGTCAACACAAAATTGATTAGAATATACACATCGATTATCATCAGTATCTCCAAGTCGCCGGCGGTTGACTTCAACTCCACCGCAGTCATCATCAACCCCACGGCTGGTAATTTCCTACAAAACATATCAGGTGCTATCTGCCTTATCTACTTTTCAGTATATATTAATTCATTCAAGAACAATTACTTTGACTTGGAATGTCTTTTATGTAGAACAATTGTTCATTACAAAGGGGACCATCAAGCTGTGGATATAGTCTTGAGAACCCACAAGTATAGGGCATCGCAACAGTTTTCGATAAGTAAGAGTGTCGAACCCAACGAGGATCTAAAGGTAATACAAATATTCCCTAAAGTTCTATCGACCACCGATACAACTCTACGCACGCTTGACGTTCGCTTTACCTAGAACAAGTATGAAACTAGGAGTACTTTGTAGGTGTTTTTGGATAGGCTTGCAAGAAAATAAAGAGCGAGTAAATAAAAGCTAGGGGCTGTTTAGATGAAGACACAACTAAATTAGTTTTAGAGGGGATCTTTTTGTTTCGAGAAAGTTATTTGTCCCTAGGCAATCGATAACTAGACCGATAATCGTTATTGCAATTTTATATGAGGGAGAGGCATAAGATAACATACTTTCTCTTCTTGGATCATATGCACTTATGATTGGAACTCTAGCAAGCATCCGCAACTACTAAAGATCATTAAGGTAAAACCCAACCATAGCATTAAAGTATCAAGTCCTCTTTATTCCCATACGCAAACAACCTACTTACTCGGGTCTGTGCATCTGTCACTCATGCCACCCACCATAAGCAAATCATGAACATATTGCAACACCCTACAGCGGTAATCCCTCATGTTTGCGCGACACGGAGAGCACCATAGGACAGCACCAATAATAAAACATGCAACTCAAACCAATCTCGATCATCAAATAACCCATAGGACAAAACGGATCTACTCAAACATCATCATAGGATAGCCATACATCATTGGGAAATAATATATAGCGTTGAGCACCATGTTTAAGTAGAGATTATAGCGGGTAAGAGAGAGGTTACACCGCTGCATAGAGGGGGAAAGAGTTGGTGATGATGGCGGTGAAGTTGTTGGTGAAGATCGCGGTGATGATGATGGCCACGACAGCGTTTCGGCGCCACCGGAAGAGAAGGGGAGAGGGATCCCCTTCGTCTTCTTCTTCCTTGACCCCCTCCCTAGATGGGAGAAGGGTTTCCCCTCTGGTCCTTGGCCTCCATGGCGTGGGAGGGGCGAGAGCCCCTCCGAGATTGGATCTGTCTCTCTGTCTCTCTCTGTTTCCGCCTTCTGGTCTGCTGCCCTTTCACTGTTTCATATATATATATGGAGATCCGTAACTCCGATTGGATTGAAACTTTTGCCGTTATTTTTCTATACCAAAAATTAGCTTTCTTACGGCCGAAGAAGGGCATCAACCGCCTTACGGGTGGCCCATGAGGGTCAGGGGCGCCCCCTGCCTCGTGGCCACCTCGGGCACCGTCTCGCGTGGATTTTTCTTTCGGAATTTTCCAAATAGTCCCAAAATAAGCTCCGTCCGTTTTTATCCCGTTTGGATTCCGTTTGATATGGATATTCTGTGAAACATAAAACATGCAACAAATAGGAACTGTCACTGGGCACTAGATCAATATGTTAGTCCCAAAAATAGTATAAAAAGTTGCCAAAAAGTATATGAAAGTTGAATAATATTGGCATGGAACAATCAAAAATTATAGATACGACGGAGACATATCAGCATCCCCAAGCTTAATTCCTGCTCGTCATCGAGTAGGTAAATGATAAAAAAGATAATTTTTGATGTGGAATGTTATCTAGCATAATCTTGATCATATGTCTAATCATGGCATGAATATTAAGACACGAGTGATTCAAAGCAATAGTCTATCATTTGACATAAAAACAAGAATACTTCGAGCATACCAACCAAGCAATTATGTCTTACCGAAATAACATAGCCAAAGAAAGCTCATCCCTACAAAATCATATAGTCTGGCTATGCTCCATCTTCACCACACAAAGCATTCAAATCATGCACAACCCCAATGACAAGCCGAGCAAATGGTTCATAATTTTTAACGCGCTTCAGCCTTTTCAACTGTCACGCAATACATGAGCGTAAGCCATGGATATAGCACTATAGGTGGAATAGCATATGATGATGGGGGTTATGTGGAGAAGACAAAAAGGAGAAAGTCTCATATCGATGCGACTAATCAACAGGCTATGGAGATGCCCATCAATTGATGTCAATGTGAGGAGTAGGGATTGCCATGCAACGGATGCACTAAGAGCTATAAGTGTATGAAAGCTCAAACTGAAAACTAAGTGGGTGTGCATCCAACTTGCTTGCTCATGAAGACCTCGGGCATTTGAGGAAGCCCATCATTGGAATATACAAGCCAAGTTCTATAATGAAAATTCCCACTAGTATATGAAAGTGATAATTCAAGAGACTCTCTATATGAAGAACATGGTGCTACTTTGAAGCACAAGTGTGGTAAAAGGATAGTAACATTGCCCCTTCTCTCTTTTTCTCTCATTTTTTTTGTTTTCTCTTTTTTTGGGCCTTCTCTTTTTTTGGCCTTTCTCTCTTTTTTTCGTCCGGAGTCTCATCCCGACTTGTGGGGGAATCATAGTCTCCATCATCCTTTCATCACTGGGGCAATGCTCTAATAATGATGATCATCACACTATTATTTACTTACAACTCAATATTACAACTCGATACTAGAACACATATATGACTCTATATGAATGCCTCCGGCGGTGTACCGGGATGTGCAATGATCTAGCGTAGCAATGACATCATGAAAACATCATGCTAGCTATCTTATGATCATGCAAAGCAATATGACAATAAATGCTCAAGTCATGTATATGATGATGATGAAAGTTGCATGGCAATATATCTCGGAATGGCTATGGAAATGCCATGATAGGTAGGTATGGTGGCTGTTTTGAGGAAGATATAATGAGGCTTATGTGTGATAGAGCGTATCATATCACAGGGTTTGGATGCACCAGCGAAGTTTGCACCAACTCTCGAGGTGAGAAAGGTCAATGCACGGTACCGTAGAGGCTAGAAATGATGTAATGGCGAGAGTGCGTATAATCCATGGACTCACATTAGTCATAAAGAACTCATATACTTATTGCAAAAGTTTATTAGCCCTCAAAGCACAGTACTACTACGCATGCCCCTAGGGGGATAGATTGGTAGGAAAAGACCATCACTCGTCCCCGACCGCCACTCATAAGGAAAGCAATGAAAGAATACCTCATGCTCCGACTTCGTTACATAACGGTTCACCATACGTGCATGCTACGGGACTTGCAAACCTCAACACAAGTATTTATCAATTTCACAATTACTCAACTAGCATGACTCTAATATCACTATCTTTATATCACAAAACTATTGCAAGGAATCAAACATATCATATTTAGTGATCTACAAGTTTTATGTAGGATTTTATGACTAACCATGTGAATGACCAATTCCTGTCATCTCTCTAAATAGGTATAAGTGAAGCAAGAGAGTTTAATTCTTTCTACAAAAGATATGCCCACGCTCTAACAAATATAAGTGAAGCAAAAGAGCATTCTACAAATGGCGGTTTTCTATGTAAAGAGAAACAGGCAATCCAAACTTCAAATGATATAAGTGAAGCACATGAAGCATTCTATAAAGCCATACTCAAAAGATATAAGTGAAGTGCAATGAGCATTCTATAAATCAACCAAGGACTATCTCATACCAGCATGGTGCATAAAAGAAAAGTGAAAACTAAATGCAAAAGACGCTCCAAGATTTGCACATATCACATGAATGAAACGAATCCGAAAACATACCGATATTTGTTGAAGAAAGAGGGGATGCCTTCCGGGGCATCCCCAAGCTTAGACGCTTGAGTCTCCTTGAATATTTACTTGGGGTGCCTCGGGCATCCCCAAGCTTGAGCTCTTGCCTCTCTTCCTTCTTCTCACATCGAAACCTTCTCGATCATCGAACACTTCATCCACACAAAACTTCAACAGAAAACTCGGTAAGATCCGTTAGTATAATAAAGTAAATCACTACTCTAAGTACTGTTGCAAACCAATTCATATTTTGTTTTTTCATTGTGTCTACTGTAATATAACTTTTTCATGGCTTAATCCACCGACATAAATTGATAGTTTCATCGAAACAAGCAAACTATGCATCAAAAGCAGAATCTGTCTAAAACAGAACAGTATGTAATAATCTGAACATTCGCCATACTTCTGATACTTGAAACATTCTGCCAAAATTAGGGAAAATAAACAATTTTTATATAAAGATAGTGCAAAAAGAATCAGAACCATTTAACGTCCCAGTAAAAAATTAAAAATCACGCACTACAGCCAAAGTTTCTGTCCTGCACCGCACAAACCAACAAGCATTGTAAACATCCTAAAGGCAAACCTTGGCACATTATTTTTATTGAAAAGTTTCTGTAACCAAGATTCACAAAGTTTCCGTGAGCATGAACAAAGTTCAAGGCTAGCTCCCACTTTCACAATGCTCGTCTCTCCTACTTTCGCTTTTCTTTTTGAAAAGTTTTGGGTTCCCCTCTTTATTTTTGTTGTTTTTAAACTATATGAAAGCACTCAACAGAAATAAATGAGTCTCTAAAACTTCGGGTTGTCTCCCTGGCAGCGCTTTCTTTAAAGCCATTAAGCTAGGCATATTGTGCTTAAGTAGCGAATCCACCCGGATCCCAAGGTATATCAAAGCCAATTTTAATTAGCAATGATTTAGAATTTAGTAGTGAGTACATAATAACATATATCATATAATGACAAAGTCTAACTCTCTTCCTATGCATCGACATGTCATAAAAGAACAATTCATGCACACCCAGTAAAGGCCAATGCATAGTATAAACAGTTTCTTGCAATTTTATCGTATTGGAAACATAGAGAGGTGGAGATATAGTTCCTCTCTCATAATAATTGCAAGTAGGAGTAGCAAGCACATGCATATTATATCTATCAAAATCATCATGTGCAACGGTAAAAGGCAACCCATCAATATAATCCTTAATAAGTGCGAACTTCTCCGATATAGTATAATCGGGAGAATTCAAAAAGATAATAGGACTATCATGCGTGGGTGCAATAGCAACAATTTCATGTTTAACATAAGGAACTATAGCAAGTTCATCTCCATAAGCATAATTCATATTGGCATCTTGGCCACAAGCATAGCAAGCATCATCAAAAAGGGATATTTCAAGAGAATCAACGGGATCATAACAATTATCATAGCAATCATCCTTCGGTAAGCACGAAGGGAAATTAAACAATGTATGAGTTGGAGGGTTACTCTCATTAGAAGGTGGGCACGGGTAGCTAATCCGCTCTTCCTCCTTTTGTTCTTCGCTCTCCTCCACATCTTTTTCATCCAATGAGCTCACAGTTTCATCAACTTCTTCTTCCATAGATTCCTGCAAAATATTAGTCTCTTCTTGGACAGCGGAGACTTTCTCAATAAGTGCATTAATATCGGAATTGTATTCATAATTGTCATAGCAATATTTGAGGATAGCTAAATTTTCAGGTCTATAAACATCATCATCAAAATCTTCAAACTCTTTAAACATAGATTCAATTTCATAAGCACCCATAAAAGCAACAAATTCTTCTATTTGTTCCACATCATAGTAATCATATATACCATTACCATAAGAAGCTAAGGTTTTATTATCATTAAATTTGCATGAAAAGGGAAGGTGTGGAGCCTTCATCCTAGAGCAAAAAGTATAATCATAACTCAAGCAAAGTTGCCGAGCATACCAATGCAACATATGAATTTGATCCCATAATAGTTTCCCTTTTTGAGTCAAGCGATAATCCCTAAAGTATTCACGTTGATCCAACGTTACTCCCATTACATAGTTGAATGGGGTTTTCTCAGGATTATCAAAGTAGTACATAATGTCTGTCACGTAACCAGCATTGAGGGTTTTAGGAGGTTCCCCATCTCCATGAGTAGCAAGTACACCTAATTTTTTTGGTATTTCGTGTTCCATATCCATAACTAAAGATAGAGAACAACTAAGAACAGCAAATAAAAATTACTTAGTGATAAAGCAAACAAGCACACACGAGAATATTCACCCCACACTATTGCTCCCCGGCAACGGCGCCGGAAAAAGGTCTTGATAACCCACAAGTATAGGGGATCGCAACAGTTTTCGGTAAGTAAGAGTGTCGAACCCAACGAGGAGCTAAAGTTAGAACAAATATTCCCTAAAGTTCTATCGACCACCGATACAACTCTACGCATCCTTGCCGTTCGCTTTACCTAGAACAAGTATGAAACTAGAAGTACTTTGTAGGTGTTTTTGGATAGGCTTGCAAGAAAATAAAGAGCGAGTAAATAAAAGCTAGGGGCTGTTTAGATGAAGACACAACTAAATTAGTTTTAGTGGGGAGCTTTTTTGTTACGAGAAAGTTATTTGTCCCTAGGCAATCGAACTAGAACGGTAATCGTTATTGCAATTTTATATGAGGGAGAGGCATAAGCTAACATACTTTCTCTTCTTGGATCATATGCACTTATGATTGGAGCGCTAGCAAGCATCCGCAACTACTAAAGATCATTAAGGTAAAACCCAACCATAGCATTAAAGTATCAAGTCCTCTTTATTCCCATACGCAAACAACCTACTTACTCGGGTCTGTGCTTCTGTCACTGACGCCACCCACCATAAGCAAATCATGAACATATTGCAACACCCTACAGCGGGAATCCCTCACACTTGCGTGACACGGAGAGCACCATAGGACAGCACCAATAATAAAACATGCAACTCAAACCAATCTTGATCATCAAATAACCCATAGGACAAAACGGATCTACTCAAACATCATAGGATAGACATACATCATTGGGAAATAATATATAGCGTTGAGCACCATGTTTAAGTAGAGATTACAGCGGGTAAGAGAGAGGTTACACCGCTGCATAGAGGGGGAAAGAGTTGGTGATGATGGCAGTGAAGTTGTTGGTGAAGCTCGCGGTGACGATGATGGCCACGACAGCGTTCCGGCGCCACCGGAAGAGAAGGGGAGAGGGGGCCCCTTCGTCTTCTTCTTCCTTGACCTCCTCCCTAGATGAGAGAAGGGTTTCCCCTCTGGTCCTTGGCCTCCATGGCGTGGGAGGGGCGAGAGCCCCTCCGAGATTGGATCTGTCTCTCTGTCTCTCTCTGTTTCTGCTGCCCTTTCACCGTTTCGTATATATATGGAGATCCGTAACTCCGATTGGATTGAAACCTTCGCAGTGATTTTTTTTTACCAAAAATTAGCTTTCTTGCGGCCGAAGAAGGGCATCAACCGCCTTACGGGTGGCCCACGAGGGTCAGGGGCGCGCCCAGGGGGGCAGGCCCCCTGCCTCGTGGCCACCTCGGGCACCGTCTCGCGTGGATTTTTCTTCCGGAATTTTAGAAATATTCCAAAAATAAGCTTCGTCCGTTTTTATCCCGTTTGGATTGCGTTTGATATGGATATTCTGCGAAACATAAAACATGCAACAAACAGGAACTGGCACTGGGTACTGGATCAATATGTTAGTCCCAAAATAGTATAAAAAGTTGCCAAAAATTATATGAAAGTTGAATAATATTGGCATGGAACAATCAAAAATTATAGATACGACGGAGATGTGCAGGTCGCCGGCCTAGCAGCCTAGTCTACAATGACATGAGCTGGCCATAGTGGCATCCAACTATTAACATGCCGGAGGCTAACCTACATCACAGGCAAACACGCCGCTCATCATCTAGTAGTCCAGTCCACAACAATACATCGGAGGCCATAACAACATCTGCACCTGGCATTGCCTGGCGGAAACACACATGGCCTATCACCCCCGAGGTTCGGTCAGTGTCGGCCATAACATGGGGAGCCAGAAGAACCAACCATGAAAGAGCTGGCCTATAAATAAAACAACCTTGAAGGAGCCAGAGGAATCAACCCTAAAGGAATCAGGGAACCCGACGATTTACACATCGGCAACAGAGATCAAAATCGAGAAACGCCGCGAAGAGCCTCACAATATCATGAGATAATCCAACTCATTATGAAAAGTTCAATAGTCGTGCCCGTAAGGAATGGGAGGACATACGACAAGCATCACAAATTTCATCAACTCGCCACATTTCTTCCAGCGTCAAATATATTCCAGCCATCAGCTGACAATTATACGCCGGCTATGCCATAACCAAGTATGGAGAATCTCAAGCCTACTCCTCGAGTTGTCTTAATACTTGGGGGTTACACAAATATTACTCGACAGATTTGGCCGGTTTTCAGAAATTCAAGAACCCCGGGTCATTGCGAGGAAGACAACCTGGTCCCGGGGGTTGCTGCCGTATTGGCAGAAAATTAATGGTTGCCAAAGAGAACTTGCTGCCACGATGCACAGTTCAAACATGGGTATCCTGCCTTGTTGTCTTACCATATTATTGACAATGATAATAAGCCGACATCCCCGAAACTCTGGGCCTCTGCCGTTTCATGCAATATATTGTGTGTGTCTTTATTCCTTGATCATAGGTCACTTGGGGGCTTCCAACTCAGCGAGTTTAGCTTTCTCACCCTCTTGACCCTGCAAAAACACCACATTATTGGTTAAACTTGCCTGTATGCTTTATGCTACTCCAAAAAAGATGACCCACCGTACTCTTGACAAGTCAATCTTTAAGACCCAGAACTTGTCAAAGTTAAAATGGTGGTTTAAGTCATGTGAGATCCTGCTTACCGAAAGCGAGGATAAACCAAGGCTATCATGCCAGATTCACTGAAGCAAGACTTGAACCTTAAAAGACGGTCTTATGTTGAGCCTCGAAAGCCAGCATTTTTATACTCTGTTATCATACACATACATCATCATACATTGCATCATACATTGCATTATCATTGCATCATCATACATGCATGGATATATTGGTTTATGTTGCAAGAGTCGGTTTTCAAACCGGATTACATTATTCCAATATTTAATAGCCAATATGGCTGGATTTTCATTATGGTTATCATAAATAGTATTTAATGATTGAGGTTTTTCAAAGCCACTTCAGACAAATGGCTATTATTTCCTCATTCAAAAATACCAGCTTACAGCAAGGAGCATGGTTGAACATTGATATGCAAAGCATTCAGCAACATCATCCAGACAGTGGATATGATTTATTTTACAATGGAAGGAATAGTCTCGAGTCGCTACAGGCACATGAAACGACACTTGGGGGCTACATTACTCAAGTCAAATTTACATCAAGTATGCAAGTCCCATGTCACTGCAAGCAAGCACCATGGCACTTGGGGGCTAATGCAAGTTGCTTTTGAAATCATCACATTGTCAACAGACCCGGTTATCTAAGGGAGATGAGCCGGCCTTTCATCATTTTCTAAGTTTTGGTCCATCACATACTGATGACCCGGCCCTTGGGGGCTACACACTGCTTCTCAAGTCTATATAATCAGATCAACAAAGTCCCTGCTCATTATTGCATAATGACCAGGCCCTTGGGGGCTACACTGGCAGAATTTTTTTTGAGCATAAGACAGTTATAAGTCCCGGGTTGCTGCAGGTAAGACAACTCGACACTTGGGGGATTGGTGACTCAGATGAACAATCCGGATTTCTCCAAAGTTGCAGCATTTATATTGAAGCAAGTCTTAAAGCTATCACTACGCTCCCCTCTTATGACTTGAGGGCTACAAGTGAAATGCATATAAGGGGGGTACACCTTCAAGTTCTCAGTTTTAAGAAAACCAGCTATATTTACAAAAGCAAGCACCAAGTCATCACAAGGTATAAGGACTTGGCCTGAAGAACTCAGGAAGACCAATTATATGACCCGGCGTCTATAACAATCATGACCCGGTAGGATCAATTTCTATAACTTGGCAATTTCGGCGAATTGCAACTCGGCAAGTTCTACATCCTCAAGCCGGTTGAAAATCATATGAATATATTAAAGTCCAATATTTTTTCAAGCGAGAGCATTGGAAGCCGATTCATATGGATTATTTTTTCAATATTTTCTGCAAGAAACCAATGTCAGCAAATTGATTTTGAAGCTATCCTACTGTTATAGCGAAGAGACCCAGACTTTACAGGAGGAATTACCTTGAATATAACGAAGCGACTGGATATGGAATAAACTAAAGAATTGCATGACCCGGCAAATATTGACTCGGTCAAGTGTTTTCACAGAAACAATGACAAGGACTTAAGGATGAACACATGCCCGCTCAGAAGAACCTTCGACCCGGCATACAGCCTGTCAAATTTGTTCTTGTTTCTATTTTGCAGGATAAGTTTAACATGGATAAATCCAAATTAAACTAGGGGCTAACGTTAGGGATATACCCCGCAGTATAACCCGGACTAAAGTATGGACCGGCCAAGACTTGGCGACTCATTGGTGACCCGGCTGAGACTTGGCGACTCACTGGTGACCCAACCGAACTTGGCGACTCACTAGTGACCCGATCGAGCTTGGCGACTCACTGGTGTCCCGGTAGGCGGGTCAGACGAATGACAAGGCCCAAGGCCTAGAAGGCGGCTCGTGAGAAGACCGGCTCAATGTACGGTATCCGGTGGGCCACCTTGAGTGAAAAGGCATAAGGAATAATTCCCTTACAAGGGAAGCAAGAGCTGGACTAGGATTCCACTTGTAATCAAGATCATCATCATCATGAATATCAATCAAGCAGGATGTAGGCTTTTACCTCCATCGCGAGGGGCCAAACCTCGGTAAAACTCGCGTCTTCTCAATTCTGATCAACCCCATTCAAGCTACTACCTAGTTGCGATGGCCTCACGACTAAGTCCTCACACAAGGACATCTGTCGTGACAAAACCACGACACATACCCTCTTTCTTCTAACGACTATCCGTAATTTTACCTGGAGCTATATTTTTATTCGTCACATGCGCAAATTCTTGGAGCGTATTTTATTTTTATTTTTCCTTTTTCTTTTAATAATGCACCATGCTGGTATGATATAGTCCTTGGTTGATTTAAAGAATGCTTCATACATTCACTTATATCTTTTGAGTATGGCTTTTTAGAATGCTTCTTGTGCTTCACTTATATCATTTGAAGTTTGGATTGCCTGTTTCTCTACACATGCATAGAATATCACCATTTGTAGAATGCTCTTTTGCTTCACTTATATTTATTAGAGCGCGGGCATATCTTTTGTAGAAAGAAATTAACTTTCTCTTTACTTATATCTATTTAGAGAGTTAACATGAATTGGTCATTCACATGGTTAGTCATTAAATCCTACATAAAACTTGTAGATTACCGAATATGATACGTCTGATTCCCTGCAATTGTTTTGCGATATTTAGGTGGTAATATGGGGGCATGCTAGTAAAAGAATTAAAGTTGAGTATTAATAATGGTGTTAAGGGAAGTAAGTATTTACGAGAGTAAATCATCACGCATGTAAAGCGGTGGCCACTGACATTAGCGGTGAGGTCGGAGCATAGTTTATCCTTGATTGAAATCCTTTTGTGCTGTTTGAGTCGGGGGTGCACGATGGTTAACTCCTACCAACCTCCCCCCTTAGGGCATGCGAGTAGTACCTTGCTTTGAGGGCTAATAAACTTGCACAATAAGTATATGAGTTCTTTATGACTAATGTTGAGTCCATGGATTATACGCACTCTCACCTTTCCGCAATTTTCTAGCCTCTTTGGTACTGTGCATTGCCCTTTCTCACCTCGAGAGTTGGTGCAAACTTCGCTGGTGCATCCAAACCCCGTGATATGATACGCTGATACGTCTCCGTCGTATCTATAGTTTTTGATTGTTCCATGCCAATATTATTCAACTTTCATATACTTTTTGGCAACTTTTTATACTATTTTTGGGACTAACATATTGATCCGATTGCGGTGACAGTTCACATGCATTGCATGTTTTGGTTTCGCAGAATATCCATATCAAACGGAGTCCAAACGGGATAAAAACGGTCGTAGCTTATTCTTGGAATATTTGGAGAATCTGGAAAAAGATCAACGCGAAACAGGTCTGAGGTGGCCATGAGGCAGGGGCCCACGCCCTTCCCAGGAGGGCGCGCCCCCACCCTCATGGGCCACCCGTAAGGCGGTTGATGACCTTCTTCAGCCGCAAGAAAGCTAATTTTTGGTAAAAAATCACGGCGAAGGTTTCAGTCCAATCGGAGTTACGGATCTCCATATATACCCGAAACGGTGAAAGGGTAGTAGAACAGAACGCAGAAACAGAGAGAGAGACGGAGAGACAGATCCAATCTCAGAGGGGCTCTCGTCCCTCCGACGCCATGTAGACCATGGACCAGAGGGGAAACCCTTCTCCCATCTAGGGAGAAGGTCAAGGAAGAAGAAGAAGGAGGGGGGCTCTCTCCCCCTCGCTTCCAGTGGTGCCGGAACGCCGCCGGGGGCCATCATCATCACCGCTTTCTACACCAACACCTCCGCCATCTTCACCAACATCTCCATCACCTTCCTCCCTCTATCTACAGCGGTCCACTCTCCCGCAACCCGCTGTAACCTCTACTTGAACATGGTGCTCTATGCTTCATATTATTAACCAATGATGTGTTGCCATCCTATGATGTCTGAGTAGATTTTCGTTGTCCTATCGGTGGTTGATGAATTGCTATGATTGATTTAATTTACTTGAGGTTATGTTGCTGTCCTTTGGTGCCCATCATATGAGCGCGCGCGTGGATCACACCTTAGGGTTAGTTGTATGTTGATAGGACTATGTATTGGAGGGCAAGGGTGACAGAAGCTTCATCCTAGCATAGAAATTGATGCATACGGGATTGAAGGGGGACCAATATATCTTAATGCTATGGTTGGGTTTTACCTTAATGACCGTTAGTAGTTGTGGACACTTGCTAATAGTTCCAATCATAAGTGCATAGAATTCCAAGTAAGGGATGACATGCTAGCAGTGGCCTCTCCCACATAAAACTTGCTATCGGTTTAGTAAAGTAGTCAATTGCTTAAGGGACAATTTTGCATCTCCTACCACCACTTTTCCACACTCGCTATATTTACTTTATCGCTTCTTTACTTACAGCAGCCCCCAGCTTTTATTTATGTGCTCTTTACTTTCTTGCAAACCTATCCAAAAACACCTACAAAGTACTTCTAGTTTCATACTTGTTCTAGGTAAAGCGAATGTCAAGCGTGCGTAGAGTTGTATCGGTGGTTGATAGAACTTGAGGGAATATTTGTTCTACCTTTAGCTCCTCGTTGGGTTCGACACTCTTACTTATCGAAAACTGTTGCGATCCCCTATACTTGTGGGTTATCAAGACCTTTTTAAAGCGCCGCTGTCGGGAGTCATAGCGTGGGGTGAATATTCTCGTGTGCTTGTTTGCTTTATCACTAAGTAATTTTATTTGCTGTTCTTAGTTGTTCTCTATCTTTAGTTATGGATATGTGTAGCGACTGACCTCAAACGATCTGATCTACGTGCTCGATGTCATCCTGGATTAGTAATCTTGACACCACACAAGATTTTGGAGGATTTATAACGAGTAGCAATCACACACTTATTACAATCGAATGTCTCAAGAGAGAACTTAACAAAATAAATATGGCTTAAGGCCATCTAAATACGATAACAGCGGAAGGCTTGGAAGATAAGCGAGTCCATCGACTCCAACGGCATCACTGAGTATAGAACCACGACCTAAGCACCTTACTCATCGTCTGAAAAGTCTCCAACATGAAACGTTGCAGCCCGAAAATGGGTCAGCACATGGAATATGCTGGCAATTTAACACATAGAGAATAATAATGGAATAAGCTATACTACATGCATATTTAGCTGGTGGAAAGCTCTATGGTTACAGTTTTGCATAAAGCCATTTTTCCCTACTGCAAAGGAATAAATTTATTTAACTATCATGGTGGTTGTTAAACATTGAGAATGGTTGACAGCATTCTCAATCCCAATTAAAAGTACTCATTAAAACCCAACAACATTAATTAGAAGTAACATGACGAGATTCACATGATAATCCAAGTACTAGATACTCAAGTTGTCCATAACCGGGGACACGGCTAACCATGATTAGTTTATACACTCTGCAGAGGTTTGCGCACTTTTCCCCACAAGACTCGATTGCCTCCGTTGGATTTCTCGCACTACATGGTGTTTGAGAAACGGATGACTGAGACATAGTCTTTCGGAAGCGCTAGCACCTTACATGTGGGTAGACCGGTACACCTACTTTCCCCTACATCTGCTAGTCTACCCGTAAGAGTTCGCACGACTTAATCAACCATGCCAGAGCCCATAATGGCTTGTGGCTGCACACGTAAGTTTCTAGCATGAATAATCTTATGATCCCTTTGAGCTTGGGTGGCGGTCCGAAGAAATACAGGCAAGTCCTGATAGAAACCGGGTGCCTCAATCCACCCAGATGTGTGTTTAAGTTGCCACCTTAAATTAACCATTAATTATCAATCTCATATCTGTCATGGATACACTCACCCAATCCACGTCTACTAGCATAGCATGGCATAATAAGCAAACGTAGAAGTAACTCCCAAGGGTTTGAAATAAAACAGGTAATAGGTACTACCTCAACTACTTCCCATAACCCACAGTTTGATTTGATCCTAATCATGCATTGTTTGAGGATTGGTCTAATGCAATAAAAACTGGGTATGAGAAAAGGTATGCTCAAAGTGTTACTTGCCTTGCTGATGATCCGCGAAACCTAGAGACTCGAAGTAACAGGCGGCGCACTCCGGGTGTTCTATCGCAGACAAACAAACAAGCATACGATAAGTACTCATCTAATGCACAGGTAAAACTCAAACGAAATATCTAACCAGATAGTTCAACTTAAGAACTCCGGTTTACAAACAGAAGCAAAGCAAACAAAGCAACGAAGAACAAACGGTGGAAGAAAACAGCTCTGTTCTACTAATCTGGATCTAGGTCAAATTTTACTGTATAAAAACTTGTTTAAGTTAGTTATTAGGAAAGAGGGTTTCGAGACGAAACTCCAGGCGCTTGAATCGCCTGATTCCGATAAACGAGCGAAAAGTTATACTAAAACGAAAATCGGATCAGAAATCGCGATCAGAAAAATCGCGAATTAAATCCGAGAAAAAGAAAAACGACGAACGGGTTAACGAACGAACGTTCGTTAACTAAACTAATCTGACGATATCGTTCGTTTAAACGAACTAACGGACGAATGTCCGCTAATTAACCTAAACTGGAAAAAAAACGAAAACTAAAAAAAACAAAAACTAAAAAAAACCAAAAATAAACCGGAATAATAACCGCTCGGTTTTCTAAAAAAACCAGCGCAGAAATCGAGGCGGCGGCGAACCTCGGCGGCGGCGGTCGGCGGCAGTCGTCGGTGGCGAAGTCCGGCGTCGGCGGGCAAGCGCGATCTGGCAAGCGGGTTAGGGTTTGGGCGTGGTCACTGGCTGGCGGTAGGCGGCGCGAGGTGGGCAAGGGCGGCGGGCGGCCGACGGGCCGGGCGGGCGGGTCGTGACTATTTATATTATACCCCGAGCGGAGTCCCGCTCGGGCACGGCCAAAGGCGGTTCATTTTTTTTAAATAGTTACGCTCGAAAAAAAAACAAAAGAAGTACTAAACGGACTCCAAAAATCCCGAAATAAATTTTCCCCGACTTCTAAAATCAAGCCGGACTAGATGAACATTTATTTGGGGCCTAAAAGCAATTTTGAAAAACGCGCATTTTTCCTAAATTCAAAAAAAGGCGAAAACTCCAAAATAAAATCTTATTTGATTTTTTTTATTAAATCTTCATTATTTCCTTATTTTGGGAAAGTCATTTTATTCTCTCTCTCATATTTTGGCAGTAGAAATAATTGAAGATAAAATAAATAAAATCAAATGATCCCTTTTCAGAATTTGAGAAAACTCAAATATGAAAATAACGAAACCCCCAACTCTCTCCGTGGATCCTTGAGTTGCGTAGGATTTCTAGGATCGAGCCAACAATGCAATAAAAATATGATATGCATGATGATCTATGTATAACATTCCAAATTGAAAATTTGGGATGTTACAAACCTACCCCCCTTAAGGTGAATCTCGCCCTCGAGATTCGGGTTGGCTAGCAAATAGGTGAGGGTGGGTCTTGAGGAGATCTTCCTCTCGCTCCCAGGTGGCTTCTTCCTCAGTGTGGTGGCTCCACTGAACTTTGCAAAACTTGATAACCTTGCTGCGGGTGACTCGACTGGCATATTCGAGAATCTTAACTGGTTTCTCCTCGTAGGTCAGATCATCATTCAACCAATCGCTTCGGTGTAATCAGATCTCTCAGTGGTATATCCGCCATCTCTGCGTGACACTTCTTCAACTGAGAAACATGGAACACATCATGAACTCCTGATAGTCCCTCAGGTACTTCCAACTTATAGGCCACCTCTCCCATATGTTCCAGAACATGATATGGTCCTACAAATCGGGGTGCTAACTTTCCCTTAACTCCAAAAAGTTTTACTCCGCGAAGCGGAGATACACGAAGATAAACTCTGTCTCCGACTTCGTATTCTGTATCCTTGCGTTTTGAATCCACATAGCTCTTCTGCCTCGACTGAACTACCTTGAGCCTATCGCGAATCAACTTTACTTTCTGTTCAGACTCCTTAATCAAATCCGGTCCAAACAACTGGCGGTCTCCAACTTCATCCCACAACAACGGGGTCCTGCACCTCTTTTCGTACAAGGCTTCGAAAGGGGCCATTTTCAAACTAGATTGATAACTGTTGTTGTAAGAAAACTCCGCATATGGAAAATTATCGTCCCAGCTGGATCCATAATCCAAGGCACAAGATCTAAGCATATCCTCCAAAATCTGGTTGACTCTCTCGGTCTGTCCGTCTGTCTGTGGATGAAAAGCTATGCTGAACTCCAGCCTGGTTCCCAAAGTTTCGTGCAACTGCTTCCAGAACTTTGAGGTGAATTGGGTTCCTCTATCTGATACGATACTCCTCGGAACTCCATGTAAGCATACAATCCTGGTCATGTATATCTTAGCCAATTTGGCACTGCTGTAGGTAGTTTTTACTGGAATGAAATGAGCTACCTTCATCAAACGGTCGACTACAACCCAAATCGAGTCATAGCCTGAACGAGTCCTCGGCAATCCCGTGATGAAATCCATGCCTAGTTTATCCCACTTACATTCGGGTATCGGCAATGGCTGTAACAATCCTGCTGGCTTCTGATGTTCTGCCTTCACCCTCTGACATACATCACAAACTGCTACATACTCTGCAATATCCTTCTTCACTCCGGTCCACCAAAAAGTATTCTTCAAATCCAAATACATCTTGGTATTTCCTGGGTGAATCGAATATGGTGAATCATGTGCCTCTTGGAGAATCAACTTCCTGATCTCCGGGTCATTGGGCACATAAACACGATCTTCAAACCATAGGGTATCGTGCTCATCCTCACGAAATCCCTTAGCTTTTCCTTCACTCATTTTCTCCTTTATAGAGGAAATTTCTTTGTCAGTCTTCTGAGCTTCTCTGATTCTATCCATCAAGGTTGACTGAATCTCCAATGCTGCTACATAGCCTCTCGGAACTATTTCCAAACATAGTTCACGAAGATCCTCGGCTAACTCCTTTGGTATTCTCCTGTCATTAGAGTATTGACATGACTCTTACGGCCCAACGCGTCTGCTACAACGTTAGCCTTTCCGGGGTGATAATGCAACCTCATATCATAATCCTTAATAAGCTCCAACCATCTCCTTTGCCTGAGATTTAACTCCTTCTGAGTGAAGATGTACTTCAAACTCTTGTGATCCGTGTACACCTCACAGTGGTTCCCAATAAGAAAATGTCTCCACGTTTTCAATGCATGCACTACGGCTGCCAACTCCAAATCATGAGTAGCATAATTTAACTCATGAGGCTTAAGCTGTCGTGAAGCATACGAAACAACTCTTCCCTCTTGCATAAGCACTGCTCCAAGTCCTCGACGTGAAGCATCGCAATACACCTCATGGTCCTTGGTCTGATCTGGCAGAATTAATACTCAAGAGGTAACCAAACGTTTCTTCAATTCTTGGAAACTAGCTTCACACTCTTCAGTCCATATGAACTTGGTATCCTTCTTCAACAATTCAGTCATAGGCTTCGCAATCCTTGAGAAATTCTCAATGAATCTCCGGTAGTATCCTGCGAGTCCAAGGAAACTCCGGATCTCCCCAACAGTAGTTGGTGCTTCCCAGTTGGTCACAGTGGCAACTTTAGTAGGGTCCACTGCTATACCTTCTCCGGATATAACATGTCCGAGAAATACAACTTCCTTCAACCAAAACTCACACTTGCTGAACTTGGCATATAACTGGTGTTCTCTGAGCTTCTCCAGTACCAAACGCAAATGTTCCTTATGTTCCTCTTCATTCTTCGAGTAGACCAAAATATCATCAATGAACACCACGACGAACTTGTCCAAAAACTCCATAAACACTTTGTTCATCATGTTCATAAAATAGGCAGGTGCGTTAGTCAGACCAAATGACATAACGGTATACTCATACAGCCCCTACCTGGTGGTAAAAGCCGTCTTAGGTATATCCTGCTCTCGAATCTTCAACTGATGGTACCCTGATCGCAAATCGATCTTGGAAAACACCTTAGCTCGCCATTGGTCAAATAAGTCATTGATCATCGGTAGCGGATACTTGTTCTTGATTGTTACTTCATTCAGTCCGCGATAATCGACAACCATCCTTAATGATCCATCCTTCTTCTCCACTAGAAGTACAGGCGATCCCCAAGGCGAAGAACTTGGGTAAATAAAGCCTTTATCCAATAACTCCTTAATCTGCTTCTTAATTTCCTCCAAATCCTGGGCTGGCATCCTATACGGTCTCTTGGATATCGGCCCAGTGCCTGGCAGTAGTTCAATCAGAAACTCAATGTCTCTGTCCGGTGGCATGCCTGGCAACTCTTCTGGAAATACATCGGGGAAATCCCTTACCACTGGTACTTCCTCCTGCACAACTCCTGATAAGCAATTTACATGTGCTCTCCTCGGCTCATGCCGTGATACATACTTGATCCTCCTTCCTTCGGGTGTCGTAAGCAAAATTGTCTTACTGGCGCAATCGATGTTTCCTCCATACATCGACAGCCAATCCATACCAAGAATTACATCCAATCCTTGGGATTCCAGTATAATTAAATCCGTTGGGAAAACATGCCTCCCTATACTTAATGGCACTTGAAAACATCCTTGACTGGCCATATACTCTGCTCCCGGTGAGCTTACTAGCATGGTTGTCTTAAGAGTCTTAGTGGGCAGGCTAAACTTATCCACAAATCCCCTTGATATGTATGAATGCGATGCACCAGTATCAAAAATAACAACTGCAGTAAATGACTTAACCAAAAACTTACCTATTACTGCATCTGGCTGAGCTTCAACCTCCTCCACGGTCACGTGGTTCACCTGTCCCCTGTTGAAAGGGTTCGGCTTCTTTCCTGAGCTCCCATTGCCATTTCCATTTTGGGCTTCTGGACATTCATTTGCATAATGCCCAGTCTTGCGGCATTTAAAACAAGTGACGTGGCTTAGGTCTACCTTGGTTGGTGTTGACGGGTTGGTGCGGTTTTGTCCGTTGCTTCCTCCATTCCCGTTTCCATTCTTTGTGTCATTATGATTGTGCGAGTTACCTCCTCCATGAGTATGCTGAAACTGTCCTCCTGTCTTTGGAGTAAAGCGTGGCTTCTGTTGAGCTCCAGAATTATACTTCCCATGTCCATACTTCCTCTTACGATTGTCAATCTGCTGCTGCTTCCCTTCAATCATAAGAGCATGATCTACTAACTCCTGGTAGTTATTAAAAGTAGCTACCATCAACTGCATACTCAGCTCATCATTCAGTCCTTCTAGAAACTTCTCCTGCTTAGCTGCATCCGTAGCAACGTCATCTGGGGCATAACGTGCTAACTTACTGAAATCATCCACATACTGGCCAACTGTCCGTCCTCCTTGGCGTAAGTTGGGAAACTCACGCTTCTTCATGGCCATAGCTCCTGCTGAAACATGGGCGATCTGAAAAGCTTGTCAAACCGATCCCATGTGACAAAGGTCTCTGTGGTAAGTGGCTGTAAAATTCTCCCACCATGCTGCTGCGGGTCCTTCGAGTTGATGTGCGGCAAACTTCACCTTTTCTCCATCTGTACATCCTGCAGTGGTCAACTACCTCCCTATCTTACGGAGCCAATCATCTGCTACTATCGGCTCGGTGCTACTGGAAAACACCGGCGGATTCAGCCTTAAGAAACGAGTCAGATGGTAAACAGGTGGTGGTGGTAGTGGGCTGTTGTTGTTGTTGTTGTTGTTGTTGTTGTTGTTGTTGTTGTTGTTGTTATTCTGCACCAATGTCTGAATCAAGGCATTCTGCTGCTGAATCAACTGAGTGATCTCTGGCGGGAAAACAAACCCGGGGTCACGTCTCGGAGGCATCTGAGGGGTTTAATGAAAAGACGATAGTTAAGAATAGAATGAGGTCTAGTGAGAAAACACTACCCATATGCACATGAGACAGAAGCACACAATATCACTCCAATCAATTCAACAAAGGCATACAACAGTCTAACTATCGTTACAAGTGCTGGACTAAAACTAATATAGCATGGGGGAAATACTACTACTATTATGGTGGTCAATCTAGAAAAACTGCTCCGATGAAGATTCCATGATATCTGCTCCAGCTTCATCAACAAAGTCATCATCGCTGTCGTCGGGGTCCGAGTCGATGTCGTCGATGATGATATAATTATCTGGGCAAGTGGATGTGTCTCCTTCTCTTTTGGGTGCTGAACCTCCCATGAATACCCCAAGCTTCTCTCTTAGGTCGCCGTTCTGTCTCACTAGAGCGATGATCTCCTCCATGTTGTCTTCACGTGTAGCCTTGAGTTCTTCTTCTAGCTCCTTGATCTTGATTCTAGCCTTTTGTAGATCCTCTATATCTGCGCACATCTGATTCTCCAGGTGTCGGATGTGTTGGTTTAACTCCTGGATATAAGCTGCAATTGATCTGTCCCTCCTGGTGCTGATCATCTCCCATTGTTCATCTCGGCGCCCACAAATCTGGTAGATAGTATTCTTGAGATCCTCGTGGTAAACTTCTCCAATTCCCCCCATGGTGATATGAGCTGCCATGCTCTTTCCTAGGCTCCATGTTGGTGCATCAAAGGAAAACTCTATGGGCTCCGTGACTGGTGCAAATGTCCTTCCTGGAATGTAGACATGAATCATCCAGCGCTCCTCTTCAGGTAAAGTGGCGTTGAAAGTCCCTGTGAAGCTTGGTACTCCTATGTTCAGGTATCTAGTGACTTCCTTCAAGTGATATCCAAATGGTGAGTCTTCATCCGGTTGTGTGAACTTGTTCCTTGCGTCCTCCATCCGAAAGAATAGAAAAGATGAGGAGTCAAAATTGAGAAGAAAGAGTAGTGATCTAGGGCTTAAGCTTAGTGGCCGTGTCCTACAGTCAGCGTGTGCTCTGATACCATCTTTGTAGCGACCAGACCTCAAACAGTCGATCTCGTGCTCGATGTCATCCTGGATCGAATGTCGACACCACACAAGACTCGGAGGATTTATAACAGAGTAGCAATCACACACTTATTACAATCGAATGTCTCAAGAGAGAACTTAACAAAATAAATATGGCTTAAGGCCATCTAAATACGATAACAGCGAAGGCTTGGAAGATAAGCGAGTCCATCAACTCCAACGGCATCATTGAGTATAGAACCACGACCTAAGCACCTTACTGTCGTTCGAAAAGTCGCAACATGAAACGTTGCAGCCAAAACGGTCAAGACATGGAATATCTTGGCAATGTAACACATAGAGAATAATAATGGAATAAGCTATACTACATGCATATTTGGCTGGTGGAAAGCTCTATGGTTACAGTTTTGCATAAAGCCAATTTTTCCCTACTACAAAGGAATAAATTTATTTAATTATCATGGTGGTTGTTAAACATTGAGAATGGTTGACAGCATTCTCAATCCCAATTAAAAGTACTCATTAAAACCCAACAACATTAATTAGAAGTAACATGACGAGATTCACATGATAATCCAAGTACTAGATACTCAAGTTGTCCATAACCGGGGACATGGCTAACCATGATCAGTTTATACACTCTGCAGAGGTTTGCGCACTTTTCCCCACAAGACTCGATCGCCTCCGTTGGATTTCTCGCACTACATGGTGTTTGAGAAACGGATGACCGAGACATAGTCTTTCGGAAGCGCTAGCACCTTACATGTGGGTAGACCGGTACACCTACTTTCCCCTACATCTGCTAGTCTACCCGTAAGAGTTCGCACGACTTAATCAACCATGCCAGAGCCCATAATGGCTTGTGGCTGCACACATAAGTTTCTAGCATGAATAATCTTATGATCCCTTTGAGCACAGGTGGCGGTCCAAGAGAAATCTGAGTAAGTCTGATAGAAACCAGGTGCCTCAATCCACCCAGATGTGTGTTTAAGTTGCCACCTTAAATAAACCATTAATTATCAATCTCACATCTTTCATGGATACACTCACCCAATCCACGTCTACTAGCATAGCATGGCATAATAAGCAAACGTAGAAGTAACTCCCAAGGGTTTGAAATAAAACAGGTAATATGTACTACCTCAACTACTTCCCATAACCCACAGTTTGATTTGATCCTATCATGCATTGTTTGAGGATTGGTCTAATGCAATAAAAACTGGGTCTGAGAAAAGGTATGATCAAAGTGTTACTTGCCTTGCTGATGATCCGCGAAACCTAGAGACTCGAAGTAACAGGCGGCGCACTCCAGGTGTTCTATCGCAGACAAACAAACAAGCATATGATAAGTACTCATCTAATGCACAGGTAAAACTCAAACGAAAGATCTAACCAGATAGTTCAACTTAAGAACTCAGGTTTACAAAAAGAAGCAAAGCAAACAAAGCAACGAAGAACAAACGGCCGAAGAAAACAGCTCCGTTCTACTAATCTAGATCTAGGTCAAATTTTACTGTAGAAAAAACTTGTTTAAGTTGGTTATTCGGAAAGAGGGTTTCGAGACGAAACTCCAGGCGCTTGAATCGCCTGATTCTGATAAACGAGCGAAACATTATACTCAAACGAAAATCGGATCAGAAATCGCGATCACAAAAATCGCGAATTAAATCCGAGAAAAAGAAAAGCGACGAACGGGTTTACGAACGAACGTTCGTTAACTAAACTAATCTGACGAACTCGTTGGTTTAAACGAACTAACGAACGAACGTCCGCTAATTAACCTAAACCGGAAAAAAAACCAAAAACTAAAAAAAATGAAAACTAAAAAAACCGAAAATAAACCGGAATAAAAACCGCTCGGTTTTATAAAAAAACGGCGCGGAAATCGAGGCGGCAGCGAACCTCGGCGTCGGCTGCGGCGGAGTCCGGCATCGGCGGCAAACGGCGGCGGCGGATCTGGCGGCGGGGTTAGGGTTTCGGGCGGTATGGGTTGGCTGGCCTTGTGAGCGCGAGGTGCTGGGTGGGTCAAGGGCGGCGGGCGGCCGACGGGCAGAGGCGGGTCGACGGCTATTTATATTGCGCCCCCCGAGCGTAGTCCCGCTCGGGCACGGCCCAAAGGCGGTTCATTTTTTTAAATAATTACGCTCGGAGAAAAAACAAAAGAAGTACTAAACGGACTCCAAAAATCCCGAAATAAATTTTCCCCGGCTTCTAAAATCAAGTCGGACTAGATGAACATTTATTTGGGGCCTAAAAGCAATTTTGAAAAACGCGCATTTTCCTAAATTAAAAAAAAGGCGAAAAACTCCAAAATAATATCTTATTTGATTTTTTTTATTAAATCTTCATTATTCCTTTATTTTGGGAAAGTCATTTTATTCCCTCTCTCATATTTTGGCAGTAGAAATAATTGAAGATAAAATAAATAAAATCAAATGATCCCTTTTCAGAATTTGAGAAAACTCAAATATGAAAATAACGAAACCCCCAACTCTCTCCGTGGGTCCTTGAGTTGCGTAGGATTTCTAGGATCGAGCCAACAATGCAATAAAAATATGATATGCATAATGATCTATGTATAACATTCCAAATTGAAAATTTGGGATGTTACAATATGGAACACGAAATACCAAAAAAAATTAGGTGTACTTTCTGCTCATGGAGATGGGGAACCTCCTAAAACCCTCGATGCTGGTTACGTGACAGATATTATGTATTAGTTTGATAATCCTGAGAAAACCCCATTCAACTCTGTAATGGGAGTAATGTTGGATCAACGTGAATACTTTAGGGATTATCGCTTGACTCAAAAAGGGAAACTATTATGGGATCAAATTCATATGTTGCATTTGTATGCTCGATAACTTTGCTTGAGTTATTATTATACTTGTTGCTCTAGGATGAAGGCTCCACACCTTCCCTTTTCATGCAAATTTAATGACAATAAAACCTTAGCTTCTTATGCTAATGGTATATATGATTACTATGATGTGGAACAAATAGAAGAATTTGTTGCTTTTATGGGTGCTTATGAAATTGAATCTTTGTTTGAAAAGTATGAAGCTTTTGATGATGATGTTTATAGGCCTGAAAATTTAGCTATCCTAAAATATTGCTATGATAATTATGAATATAATTCCTATATTAATGCACTTATTGAGAAAGTCTCCGCTGTCCAAGAAGAGACTAATATTTTGCAGGAATCTATGGAAGAAGAAGTTGATGAAACTGTGAGCTGATTGGATGAAAAAGATGAGGAGGAGAGCGAAGAACAAAAGGAGGAAGAACGGATTGATCACCCGTGCCCACCTTCTAATGAGAGTAACTCTTCAACTCATACATTGTTTAATTTCCCTTCATGCTTACCGAAGGATGAATGCTATGATAATTGCTATGATCCGGTTGATTCTTTTGAAATATCCCTTTTTGATGATGCTTGCTATGCTTGTGGCCAAGATGCCAATATGAATTATGCTTATGGATATGAACTTCCTATAGTTCCTTATGTTAAACATGAAATTGTTGCTATTGCACCCACGCATGATAGTCCTATTACCTTTTTGAATTCTCCCGATTATACTATATCGGAGAAGTTTGCACTTATTAAGGATTATATTGATGGGTTGCCTTTTTACCGTTGCACATGATGATTTTGATAGATATAATATGCATGTGCTTTCTTCTCCTACTTGCAATTATTATGAGAGAGGAACTATATCTCCACCTCTCTATGTTTCCATTACGATAAAATTGCAAGAAACTGTTTATACTATGCATTGGCCTTTACTGGGTGTGCATGAATTGTTCTTTTATGACATGTCAATGCATAGGAAGAGAGTTAGACTTTGTCATTACATGATATATGTTATTATGTGCTCACTACTAAATTCTAAATCATTGCTAATTAAAATTGGCTTTGATATACCTTGGGATCCGGGTGGATTCGCTACTTAAGCACTATATGCCTAGCTTAATGGCTTTAAAGAAAGCGCTGCTAGGGAGACAACCCGGAAGTTTTAAGAGTCATTTATTTCTGTTGAGTGCTTCCATATAGTTTAAAAGCAACAAAAATAAAGAGGGAAACCCAAAACTTTTCAAAAAAGAAAAGTGAAAGTAAGAGAGACGAGCATTGTGAAAGTGGGGGACGTCCTTGAACTTTGTTCATGCCCATGGGAACTTTGTGAATCTTAATTACAGAAACTTTTCAATAAAAATAATTATCCCCACGTACAATTCCATTGTATTATAAATATAATGTGCCAAGGTTTGCCTTTAGGATGTTTACAATAGTTGTTGGTTTGTACGGTGCAGGACAGAAACTTTGGCTGTAGTGCGCGATTTTAAATTTTTAGCTGGAACGTCAAATGGTTCTGATTCTTTTTGCACTGTATTTCTATAAAATTTTTATATTTTTTATAATTTTGGCAGAAGTTTTGACGAATCATAAGTATGGTGAATGTTCAGATTATTACAGACTTTTCTGTTTTAGACAGATTCTGCTTTTGATGCATAGTTTGCTTGTTTTAATGAAACTATCAATTTATATCAGTGGATTAAGGCATGGAAAAGTTATATTACAGTAGACACAATGCAAAAAAAATACTAATTGGTTTGCAACAGTAATTAGAGCAGTTATTTGCTTTATTATACTAACGGATCTTACCGAGTTTTCTGTTAATGTTTTGTGTGGATGAAGTGTTCGATGATCGAGAAGGTTTCGATGTGAGAAGAAGGAAGATAGGCAAGAGCTCAAGCTTGGGGATGCCCGAGGCACCCCAAGTAAATATTCAAGGAGACTCAAGCGTCTAAGCTTGGGGATGCCCCAGAAGGCATCCCCTCTTTGTTCAACAAGTATCAGTATGTTTTCGGATTCGTTTCATTCATGTGATATGTGCAAATCTTGGAGCGTCTTTTGCATTTTGTTTTCATTTTTATTTTATGCACCATTTGGTATGAGATAGTCCTTGGTTGATTTATAGAATGCTCATTGCACTTCACTTATGTCTTTTGAGTATGGCTTTATAGAATGCTACATGTGCTTCACTTACATCATTTGAAGTTTGGATTGCCTGTTTCTCTTTACATAGAAAACCGCCATTTGTAGAATGCTCTTTTGCTTCACTTATATTTATTAGAGCGTGGGCATATCTTTTGTAGAAAGAATTAAACTCTATTGCTTCACTTATATCTATTTAGAGAGATGACAGGAACTGGTCATTCACATGGTTAGTCATAAAATTCTACATAAAACTTGTAGATCACTGAATATGATATGTTTGATTCCTTGCAATAGTTTTGCGATATAAAGGTGGTGATATTAGAGTCGTGCTAGTTGAGTAATTGTGAAATTGAGAAATACTTGTGTTGAGGTTTGCAAGTCCCGTAGCATGCACGTATGGTGAACCGTTATGTAACGAAGTCGGAGCATGATTTATTTATTGATTGTCTTCCTTATGAGTGGCGGTCGGGGACGAGCGATGGTATTTTCCTACCAATCTATCCCCCTAGGAGCAGGCGCGTAGTACTTTGTTTCGATAGCTAATAGACTTTTGCAATAAGTATGTGAGTTCTTTATGACTAATGTTGAGTCCCTGGATTATACGCACTCTCACCCTTCCATCATTGCTAGCCTCTTCGGTACCATGCATTGCCCTTTCTCACCTCGAGAGTTGGTGCAAACTTCGCCTGTGCATCCAAAGCCCATGATATGATACGCTCTATCACACATAAACCTCCTTATATCTTCCTCAAAACAGACACCATACCTACCTATCATGGCATTTCCATAGCCATTCCGAGATATATTGCCATGCAAATTCCATCATCATCATATACATGACTTGAGCATTTATTGTCATATTGCTTTGCATGATCATAAGATAGCTAGCATGATGTTTTCATGATGTCATTGCTACGCTAGATCATTGCACATCCTGTTACACCGCCGGAGGCATTCATATAGAGTCATATCTTTGTTCTAGATATCGAGTTGTAATATTGAGTTGTAAGTAAATAAAAGTGTGATGAGCATCATTATTTGAGCATTGTCCCAGTGAGGAAAGGATGATGGAGACTATGATTCCCCCACAAGTCGGGATGAGACTCCGGACGAAAAAAAAACATAAAAAAATAAAAAAAAGAAAGGCCAAAAAAAGAGAAGGCCCAAAAAAGAAAAAAAAGAGAAAACAAAAAAAGGAGAGAAAAAGAGAGAAGGGGCAATGTTACTATCCTTTTACCACACTTGTGCTTCAAAGTAGCACCATGTTCTTCATATAGAGAGTCTCTTGAGTTATCACTTTCATATACAAGTGGGAATTTTCATTTTAGAACTTGGCTTGTATATTCCAACGATGGGCTTCCTCAAATGCCCTAGGCCTTCATGAACAAGCAAGTTGGATGCACACCCACTTAGTTTCAGTTTGAGCTTTCATATACTTATAGCTCTAGTGCATCTGTTGCATGGCAATCCCTACTCCTCACATTGACATCAATTGATGGGCATCTCCATAGCCCATTGATTAGCCGCGTCGATGTGAGACTTTCTCCTTTTTTTTTCTTCTCCACACAACCTCCACCATCATATTCTATTCCAACTATAGTGCTATGTCCATGGCTCACGCTCATGTATTGCGTGAAAGTTGAAAAGGTTTGAGAAACGTCAAAAGTATGAAACAATTGCTTGGCTTGTCATCGGGGTTGTGCATGATGTGAATATTTTGTGTGGTGAAGATGGAGCATAGCCAGACTATATGATTTTGTAGGGACGAGCTTTCTTTGGCTATGTTATTTCAATAAGACATAATTGCTTGGCTGGTATGCTTGAAGTATTATTGTTTTTATGTCAAATGATAGACTATTGCTTTGAATCACTCGTGTCTTAATATTCATGCCATGATTAGACATATGATCAAGATTATGCTAGGTAGCATTCCACATCAAAAATTATCTTTTTTAATATTTACCTACTCGAGGACGAGCAAGAATTAAGCTTGGGGATGGTGATACGTCTCCGTCGTATCTATAATTTTTGATTGTTCCATGCCGATATTATTCAACTTTCATATACTTTTTGGCAACTTTTTATACTATTTTTGGGACTAACATATTGATCCAGTTCCCAGTGCCAGTTCCTGTCTATTGCATGTTTTTGGTTTCGCAGAATATCCATATCAAACGGAGTCCAAACGGGATAAAAACAGACGTACCTTATTTTTGGAATATTGGAAAATATGGGAAAAAGATCAATGCGAAACGGTGTCCGAGGTGGCCACGAGGCAAGGGCCCACGCCCTCCCCAGGAGGGCACGCCCCCCACCCTCGTGGGCCACCCGTAAGGCGGTTGATGCCCTTCTTGGGCCGCAAGAAAGCTAATTTTTGGTAAAAAAATCACGGCGAAGGTTTCAGTCCAATTGGAGTTACGGATCTCCATATATACCCGAAACGGTGAAAGGGCAACAGAACGCTGAAACAGAGAGAGAGAGAGAGACAGATCCAATCTCGAGGGCTCTCGCCTCCCACTCCATGGAGACCATGGACCAGAGGGGAAACCCTTCTCCCATCTAGGGAGAAGTTCAAGGAAGAAGAAGAAGGAGGGGGGCTCTCCCCCCTCGCTTCCGGTGGCGCCGGAACGCCGCCGGGGGCCATCATCATCACCACGATCTACACCAACACCTCCGCCATCTTCACCAACATCTCCATCACCTTCCTCCTTCTATCTAAAGCGGTCCACTCTCCCGCAACCCACTGTACCCTCTACTTGAACATGTTGCTCTATGCTTCATATTATTATCCAATGATGTGTTGCCATTCTATGATGTCTGAGTAGATTTTCGCTGTCCTATCGGCGGTTGATGAATTGCTATAATTTATTTAATTTGCTTGAGGTTATGTTGCTGTACTTTGGTGCCCATCATATGAGCGCACGCGTGGATCACACCTTAGGGTTAGTTGTATGTTGATAGGACTATGTATTGGAGGGCAAGGGCGACAGAAGCTTCAGCCTAGCATGGAAATTGATGCATACGGGATTGAAGGGGGACCAATATATATTAATGCTATGGTTGGGTTTTACCTTGATGAACGTTAGTAGTTGCGGACGCTTGCTAATAGTTCCAATCATAAGTGCATAGAATTCCAAGTAAGGGATGACATGCTAGCAGTGGCCTCTCCCACATAAAACTTGCTATCGGTCTAGTAAAGTAGTCAATTGCTTAAGGGACAGAAGCTTCAACCTAGCATAGAAACTGATGCATACGGGATTGAAGGGGGACCAATATATCTTAATTCTATGGTTGGGTTTTACCTCAATGTAACATCCCAAATTTCCCAATTGGAATGTTTTACAATTATAGCTAAGCATCTATGCATTATTGTTTGAATTGAGTGACATTTGAATTAATTCAGAGGCTTTTGAGGTTGTTGGAATTTGAATTCGAATTGGCAGTTGAATTTACTTCAAAACAATGCCTGACAAACACTTGAGAAAAAGTATGAGAGGAGTAAACATGACACTCCAAAAATGTCAGAAGAAAAGTTTTGCCAAAAAGATTGAATTCAAATTTGATTTTATTTGGGATTTCTAGAAAATGTTTTTTTTAAGTTGAGTTTTGCCCCTGGAAAAATGTCCGGATTGTAGGATAAATTCCCCTGAGAATTTTGATATATATATGTCCTATATAAAAATAATATATATGACATGAGATTGCATTACCACCCAGGAAAGGCTAATGTTGTAGCAGATGCTTTGAGCCGTAAGAGTTATGTGAATACTCTCATAGCGGAGGATTACCCCAGGAGTTAGTCGATGACCTCGAGATCTCGAATGGAGATAGTTCCAGAGGATATGTTGCAGCTTTGGAAGTTCAGTCCACTTTGGCGAAAAGAATTCGTGAAGCCCGTAAGTCGGACAAGGAAATTGATGAGATAAAGAAAAGGATGAATGAAGGAAAAGCTAAAGGGTTTCGTGAGGATGAATCTGAGCTATATGGTACGAAGATCGTATTTATGTACCCAATGATCCCGAACTCGTGAAGCTAATTCTTGAGAGGCTCATGATTCACCGTACTCGATTCACCCCGTAACACCAAGATGTATCTGGATTTGAAGGAAAGTTTCGGTGGATGGTATGAAGAAGGATATTCTTGAGTACGTAGCAATATGCGGTGTTTGCCAATGAGTAAAGGCGGAACATCGAAGCCAGCTGGGTTACTTCAACCTTTGCCGATTCCCGAGTGGAAATGGGAAAAACTTGGAATGGACTTTATCACAGATTACCCAGACCCGTTCAGGTTATGATTCCATCTGGGTAGTGGTTGATCGATTGACCAAGGTAGCTCATTTCATTCCCGTGAAGACTACCTATACCAGCGCTAAGTTAGCCAAGATATACATGACCAGGATCGTATGTCTGCATGGAGTTCCGAGGAGTATCGTGTCAGATAGAGGAACACAATTTACCTCAAAGTTTTGGAATCGCTTGCATGAAACTTTGGGTAGGAGGCTGGAGTTGATCAGCTTTTCATCCATGAGATGAGATGGACAGACCGAGAGAGTCAACCAGATCCTGGAGGACATGTTGAGAGCTTGTGCGCTAGACTATGGGTCTAGCTGGGATGATAATTTTCCATACGCGGAGTTCTCGTACAATAACAGTTATCAGATCAGTCTGAAGATGGCCCCTTTCGAAGCTCTATACGGAAGGAGGTGCAGAACACCATTGCTGTGGGATGGTGTTGGAGATCGAAAACTTTTCGGTCCCGATCTTATCAGAGATTCCGAAGAGAAAGTCAAGCTGATTCGAGATAGGCTCAAGGTAGCTCGACCGAGGCGTAAGAGTTATGCCGACGATAACGCAAGGAAGTAACATACTGAAGCGGGAGATCGGGCATATCTTCGTGTGTCCCCTTCGTGGAATCAAGAGGTTCGGTGTTAAAGGAAAGTTAGCACCCGGTTCATTGGCCCTACAAAATCCTCGAGCGTCGTGGAGAAGTTGCTTACAAGTTGGAATTGCGGAAGGATTGTCCGGAGTTCATGATGTCTTCCATGTTTCTCAGCTGAAGAAATGCCATGCCGAGATGGCCGATATTCCGTTGAGAGACACAGTGCCCCTAGAGGCCATACAGCTCGACAAAGTTGATCTCGACTTATGAGGAGAAACCCGTCCGAATTCTCGAGACTGCGAACAGAGTCACCCGCAGACAAGATCATCAAGTTTTGCAAGGTCTTTGTGGAGTCATCATTACGAGGAGGAAGCCACCGGGAGCGAGAAGAAGACCTCCGCCGAGACCACCCGCACCTATTTGCTAGCCAACCCGAATCTCGAGGGCGAGATTCATCTTAAGGTGGGTAGGTTTGTAACATCCCAAATTTCCCAATTGGAATGTTTTACAATTATAGCTAAGCATCTATGCATTATTGTTTGAATTGAGTGACATTTGAATTAATTCAGAGGCTTTTGAGGTTGTTGGAATTTGAATTCAAATTGGCAGTTGAATTTACTTCAAAACAATGCCTGACAAATACTTGAGAAAAAGTATGAGAGGAGTAAACATGACACTCCAAAAATGTCAGAAGAAAAGTTTTGCCAAAAAGATTGAATTCAAATTTGATTTTATTTGGGATTTCTAGAAAATGTTTTTTTTTAAGTTGAGTTTTGCCCCTGGAAAAGTGTCCGGATTGTAGGATAAATTCCCCTGAGAATTTTGATATATATATATGTCCTATATAAAAATAATATATATTTTTATATATTCTCTCTTCTCTCTAATTCAAAAAAAAGGAAAAAGAAAAAAAAAAACCCAGGCGCCACCAGCCAACTGCCCAGCCCAGGCCAGCGCGCCCCGGCCATGGGCGGCGCGCATCCACCAGCCCGAGCCGGCCTGCCCGCCTTGCGCCCGATTCCTCTCCCCTCGGTCGCCCGACCGAACCCCTCCTCCTCTCTCTCACGACGCCACTGCCCCACCCTTCTCTTTCCCTCGCCCACATCTCACCCGCGCCAGAGCCGCCGCCGCCCGCCCGTCGCGCGATCTTCACGGGATCGCGATCCCGAGTCGCCTCGCCCCAAGTTGATGCCCTATAAAACCCTCGCCCCTCCTCCCCGATTCCCCTAAAACCCTAGCCCAAAACCCACCGCAGCTCGCACCCTCGCCGAACGCATCTCGCCGCCGCCGCCTCGGTTCGCCGCCGTTCCGCCACCGGTGAGCCACCACTCGACCTCAAGCCACTCCACCCGAACCGCCGCTTCCTCCGCACCTCCTCGATATTTTCTCTTTGCCCAGAGCCCCGACGCGCCGCGCCCGAAGCTCGTCCCGCCCGCCGAGCAGGAGCTTACCCGAGCTCGTCCCGATCTTCTCCGTCATCCCGAGCTTCACGACTCCACCCCGACCTCCCCTCGAGCCGCCGACCCACTGACGCCTCCGCCGTCGCCACCGGACCACCGAACCGCTTGCGTCGCCGCCCGAAACCGCCGTCGTCCGTCGCCATCGCCGCCACCGCTGTATGTCGCCGAGCCGCCCACCACCGTCCGATCTGAAACCTAGGGTTTAGATTAGACTAGCGAAGGGTGCGTTTTATTTTAAAAGGCCGGTTTAGTTACGGTTTTTTTTGGTTTAGTTAGCGGTTTAGTTAGACTGGCCCGATCGGTTTATTTTCTCGGGCATGCATTAGTTATATAACGCTTTGGCGTTAGATAGGCCCGTTAGCGCTAGTTTTTTCTTTTTAGTTATATTTTCGTTTCTTTTTTAATGTAATAGTTCGATTTTGTAAAATCCATATCTCTTAGGTATTTTTAGTTGATTCTTTTTTGTTAGTTTGTAAATTTGTTGTAGTTTCTGTGGAAAATATGTTTAGCCATGTTTAAATTATTAGAAATTGTTTTATTTTAGTTTTGGACAGATTAGTATTTCTGCCATAAATTGAGTTAGGATTATATTTTTTAGTGATTCTTTTTCTACAGCTTAGTTTAGTTCATGCCTGGTAGTAGGAACTTGTTTGGGTATTTTAGATTTAATAAAAAATAGTTTTAGTCAAAATCATGTGTTTCTTGTTTATTTAACTAACTCTTGTTTTCCTATTGTTCTATTCAGTAAATAATTTTATTTTACCTTAGTTTATTTTAGATTAGTTTACGTAGTTTTTAGAACGTGAACTTTTATTTACAGAAAATAAAAAGTTTATTTTATTTTCTTGTTAGTTGTTGGCTTGGATTTCTTGAATTTTCTTTGGATTTTGGTTCGATTGTTTTTGTGTTTTATGTTAGCATGCTGTTATGTTAAGTGATTGTATGTTTTATGCTTATATGATTGTTGTTTGCTTGGTAGAATTTCCGGTCTGAAGCCTGCTATCACGAGTCCCTAGCTTTCAAGACCGTCGGCCAGCAAGTCATTTGATCATGTTTTCTTTTACAATACCTATGATTTTATTGCATTAGAATTATACCTCCCCACCATGCATGCAGTAGGAGAATTTTAAGTTATGTTCTTGAGTAGTATCATGAGGTAGGATGAAACCAATTCCCCTTGTTACCATGGCCCGAGACGAAGTAGTTTATTTTGCTATGCTTGTAGACGGGGTTGGTTGAGTGATTCATAAGGGAGATGTGAGAGTCAAGATGATGACAACCCCATGACTTCAAGCTCAAGATGGACTTCAAAATTCACTCTTTGGGTGGAGGACGGTTGACGGGCACCTGGAGAAACCAGCGGCTGGCGGGATGCATGGAGAAGCGCCATGACATCTTGCGAAAGCTTCACCCAGCCACGAAGAGACGGATGGATACCCCATTGACCGGAAGCTTACTCAGCAGCCGCAAGCCATTATGGGCTCGGCTTGGTCGACCCTAGGCGTGACTCTGGCTGGGCGGTGCTACGAGATGTAGAAGAACGGTAGGATTGAATGGGCACCGCGGTGGCCCGAGGAACTCTTGGAAGACCTGTTTCGTTCGTCCGTCTTCAAACACCAGGCAGTGCAAAGACTTAAAGGAGGGAGCGATTCTTGCGGGTAAAGTCATAAACCTCTGCAAAGTGAAGATCTAATCGGTTAGCCGTGTCCCGATTCTGGACAATTTGAGCCTCTGGAACTTGGAGTATTTCAGATATCTCAACACGAACTTAATAAATTAATTGAGGGGTTATTTAATAATTGGGAATGAGACATTGGTTGGCGGAACCATCTCAATAACTACCAACATTTTGTAGTATTTGCAAACAAGTCCTTGTTGTAGGAAAAACTGGCTTTTTCGCAAAACAATGAAACTTAGAGCCCCACAGCCAAATTGCATATAGTGTTAGTAATTTTTTATTGTTGTTCTCTCTTCATGACTTGCCGGCATATTCAAGATGCTGACCTACACGGCTGCAACGTCTTATGTTGCGAGAGGAGTTTTCGATCGAGGAGTGAGGCTACGATCCACGCTTGGCGATTGCCCTATGGAGTCGGATGGACTCGCTATTCGCTCTCGCTTCGCAGCTTTATTTAGTTTAATTCTCATGAGTTGGCCTTGGCCAATTTATTCTATTGTAATAAAGACTCGATATGAGAATCGTGTAATAAATTCAGGTGTGATTGAACTTTGAATCTTTTCATCAATGTCTTGTGTGTGCAAAGATGATCTTGGGATGGTACAGCTACACGAGACTTGACCGATTTTGGGTTGGGTCGCTCTGAGAGATGGTATCGAGCACACGCTGACCGTAGGGCGTAACCCCTAGGATCGGAAAGCCATAGGAAGAGACTATTTATTTTATGTCCTTATCATTCCGTAATTCTCCCTGTTCATTTCTGACTTCTCTCCGATTTTCAACATTCTAGATGGCGCGAGTTCACCCCAGTTCTGCTACGGAGTTTTGCCAAAAAGATGAGGCGATGCCTCTCGGCAAGAAGCTGGTTCAGATCGTGAACAAGCTGAAGATTGCTCTGCCCTCAATCACCGTGAAGCCTACCAATGCACTTCCGACGGATACCGCTCTGAGGATTAAGGTGCACATTCGGGGAGGACCTTCGGAGGACATTGAGCCCATTGACTTTGAGTTTACCAATTTCAGTTGGATTCTCGGAAGAGACATGGCGATTTATCGTGCACTTGGACATCTCCGAGAAGAGTACAGGGCCGAGCTCGACCCATCAGACCTCGCCATGATTTCTCGCAGAGCTAGGAATGGAGATATCATCCGTACCATAGAGGACGACTCCATTCTCTCATATGTCCAAGACTTGGAGAGTCTCCTCAGGAAACGGGAAATCCAGACTCGCCGAAACTCGAAGGTACACAGGAGGCTGTTGTTCCGTGAACTGGAACTGGAGGAGAAAGCACGCGCGGACTTCCTTGACCATGAAGAAGAAATCAAGGATTTCATGGAGAGAGTCGACAAGCTGAAGATGGATGTTGCCGCATTAGAGGAGAAGATGGACCTGGGAGAAGACCTTTTCCGAGTGGAGATGACGGACCCCTCGTGAGCAATGACCAGGATTATGAAGAGAGCTCCACCGAAGAAAGCCACAAGAGGAGGCGCCGCACCAGAGGACGCCGCACCGGAGGACGCCGCACCAGAGGACGCAAGGATAATTGAGGAAGACATTTAGTCGATCGCCATGTTATTTTATTTTTCCTGTCGATCAGTTAGGCCGTTATTTTCGATTAGTCGTGAGAATTTGTAATCCGAGATTGAACCATGTTTGAGATGATTGAATAAATGATTGGTGTGATTATGATTGTGCATTCATATGGGTAGTGATATTTTCTCATTAGACCCTTGTTCTATTCTAATTTTCTCATCCACTCCAAAACACTAGATGCCGCCGAGACGTGACCCCGGTTTCAACTTTCCGCCGGAGCTCACCCAGCTGATCCAGCAACAGAATGCCCTTATGCAGATGCTCATCCAGAACCAGAACAACAACAACAACAACAACAACAACAACAACAACAACAACAATCCACCGCCACCACCCCTGTTGACAACTTGACCCGCTTCCTAAGGCTGAATCCACGGTGTTCTCTAGCAGACCGAGCCGATTATGGCCGATGATTGGCTCCGCAAGGTCGGAAGGAGTTAGCCACCGCTGGATGCACAGATCACGAGAGAAGGTGCGCTTTGCCGCGCACATCGCTTTGATGGACCTGCAGCCTCTTGGTGGGAGAACTACACCGCCACTTACCCCATCGCCACCATCACGTGGGACCAGTTCCAGCGAGGCTTTCGCCGCTCATGTCTCACCGGAGCCATGAGTCGAAGAAGCGTGAGTTCCGCAACTTACGCCAGGGAACCGTCTTGTGGGGCGATGCGTGGATGAGTTCAGCAAGTTAGCTCGCTATGCCCCGGATGATGTGGCCACAGATGCCGCAAAGCAGGAAAAGTTTCTCGAGGAATCAATGACGAGCTGGGAATGCAGCTAATGGTGGCTACCTTCAACAACTACCGTGAGCTGGTAGACAAGGCCACCATACTTGAAGGCAAGCAGCAGCAGATTGATAGCATAGCGGAAGTATGGCGGGGAAGTACAACTCGAGCTCAGCAGAAGCCCGTTATGCCCCATACTGGGAGGGCATACCCATCACACCCATGGAGGAGATAATCATGGAGGACATAACCATGGAGGAAATGGGAACAACCGCAACCACGACAACAAGACAGCAATGGAAACGGCAATGGCAACCAGCATCGCCCCGCCTCGCTCAAGAGGATCTGAGTCACATCACTGCTTCAAGTGCCGTAAAACATGGCACTATGCCACCGACGCCCGGAGGCCAAGCAGAGGAATGGAAACGGCAATGGAAGCTCAGCAAAGAAGCCCAACCCTTTTCCTCGTGCTCGGGTGAACCACATTGACGTGGAGGACGTCTATGATCAGCCGATAATCGTGGTTGGTAAGTTTTATTAAATTCACGTCCAATATTGGTACTCTTTGATTCTGGTGCAACGCATTCATTTATATCAAGGGTAGTTGTGGAAAAGTACGGGTTGCCCACTAGAACCCTTAGAAGCCCTCTTCACGTCAGTTCCGCAGGAGGAGAAATGATGGCAGGCTTAGGCTATCATGCAACCCTTAACATCGGAAACCATAAATTTCCCACAGACCTCATAGTATTGGAAACCCAGACCTTGGATGTAATCCTAGGCATGGATTGGTTGACGAAGTTTGAAGGAAACATAGATCGTGCCAAGAAGACGATTCTGCTCACCACTCCGGGCGTAAGAGGATCAAGTATGTATCGAGCGTATCCCGATGAGGAATCGGTGAATTCCCTCACGGGAGTTGTTCAGAGGAAGTACCATGGTGCAGGATTTTCCGATGTGTTTCGGAGGAATTACCGAATGCCATCGGATAGAGACATTGAATTTCGATTGAGTTATTGCGGCACAGCCCCAATATCCAAGAGACCCTATCGGATGCCCCGAGCGATTTGGAAGAGATCAAGAAGCAAATTAATGAGCTATTGGAGAAGGGATATATTCGCCAAGCTCGTCACCTTGGGGAGCCCCAGTTCTTTTGGTAGAGAAGAAGGATGGAACCACGAGAATGGTTGTGGATTATCGTTCATTGAGCAGCGTGACCATCAAGAACAAGTACCCTCTGCCGATGATTAATGATCTATTTGATCAGCTAGTTGGAGCCAAGGTATTCTCCAAGATCGATCTTCGATCAGGGTATCATCAGTTGAAGATCCGCGAAAAGGATATACCTAAAACAGCATTCACTACCAGGTATGGTTTATATGAGTATACCGTCATGTCATTCGGATTGACTAATGCCCTGCATACTTCATGAATTTGATGAACAAGGTATTTATGGAATATCTGGACAAGTTTGTCGTGGTGTTCATCAATGATATACTGATTTTCTCCAAGAGCGAGGAAGAGCATAAGGAACATTTGCGTCTAGTTCGGAGAAACTCCGAGAACATCGATTGTATGCCAAGTTCAGCAAATGTGAATTTTGGTGAAGGAAGTCGGATTCCTCGGACATGTTATTTCAGGAGAAGGAATAGCAGATTGACCCCACCAAGGTTGTATCACCACCGATTGGCGGTCACCCACCTCGACCAAGGAGATCCCAGTTTTCTCGGACTCGCAGGATATTATCGGAGGTTTATTGAGAATTTCTCAAAGATTGCCAAGCCCATGACTGAGCTGTTGAAGAAGGACGCCAAGTACATCTGGACCGAGGATTGTGAAGCCGCCGAGAATTGAAGAAACGTTTGGTTACAGCCCGATCTGATTTTGCGGACATACACAAGGATTACGGTATATTGTGGCGCTTCTCGAGGACTCGGAGGAGTACTCATGCAGGAAGGAAAAGTTGTAGCTTATACCTCCGCACAGCTCGACCTCACGAGATGAATTACGCCACACATGATTTGGATTTAGCAGCCGTAGTGCATGCACTCAAGACTGGAGGCATTTCCTTATCGGAAATAGTTGTGATGTTTACACAGATCATAAGAGCTTGAAGTATATTTTCACGCAGAAGAGTTGAACCTCAGCGGAGGAGGTGGCTAGAGTTAATCAAGGACTATGACATGAGATTGCATTACCACCCAGAAAGGCTAATGTTGTAGCAGATGCTTTGAGCCGTAAGAGTTATGTGAATACTCTCATAGCGGAGGATTACCCGGAGTTAGTCGATGACCTCGAGAGATCTCCGATGGAGATAGTTCCGAGAGGATATGTTGCAGCTCGGAAGTTCAGTCCACTTTGGCGAAAAGAATTCGTGAAGCCCGTAAGTCGGACAAGGAAATTGATGAGATAAAGAAAAGGATGAATGAAGGAAAAGCTAAAGGGTTTCGTAAGGATGAATACGGAGCTATATGGTACGAAGATCGTATTTATGTACCCAATGATCCCAAACTCAGGAAGCTAATTCTTCAGGAGGCTCATGATTCAGCGTACTCGATTCACCCCGTAACACCAAGATGTATCTGGATTTGAAGGAAAGTTTCGGTGGATGGTATGAAGAAGGATATTCTTGAGTACGTAGCAATATGCGATGTTTGCCAATGAGTAAAGGCGGAACATCAGAAGCCAGCTGGGTTACTTCAACCTTTGCCGATTCCCGAGTGGAAATGGGAAAAACTTGGAATGGATTTTATCACAGGATTACCCAGGACCCGTTCAGGTTATGATTCCATCTGGGTAGTGGTTGATCGATTGACCAAGGTAGCTCATTTCATTCTCGTGAAGACTACCTATACCAGCGCTAACTAAGCCAAGATATACATGACCAGGATCGTATGTCTGCATGGAGTTCCGAGGAGTATCGTGTCAGATAGAGGAACACAATTTACCTCAAAGTTTTGGAATCAGTTGCATGAAACTTTGGAGTACGAGGCTGGAGTTCAAGACAGCTTTTCATCCGCAGAGCAGATGGACAGACCGAGAGAGTCAACCAGATCCTGGAGGACATGTTGAGAGCTTGTGCGCTAGACTATGGGTCTAGCTGGGATGATAATTTGCCATACGCGGAGTTCTCGTACAATAACAGTTATCAGACCAGTCTGAAGCTCTGTTGGAAAAGGCAGTGCCTAGGAGGCGCTTAGGCACGCCTAGGCGCTAGGCAACGGCCAAACGCCTCGCCTAGGGCATAAATGGAGGTCTAGGCAGGGCAAGTAAGGAATTGCCTACCCAAGCAAGAAATCATGCCACATACTACACTGATATGCCAAATGAGTTATATTCCAATGGCAGTAGATGGTAATTAACTTATTTATATGCCCTAAACTAATATCAACACCCATATAATAATCACAAATACATTTCGAGTGAAAACTATAATACCGCCTAGGCCGCGCCTAGGGCGCTTAGGCACCGCCTAAGCACTAGGGAAGGCCAACCGCCTCGCTAACGCCTACCGCTTTTTCCAACCTCTGAAGATGGCCCCTTTTGAAGCTCTATACGGAAGGAGGTGCAGAACACCATTGCTGTGGGATGGTGTTGGAGATCGAAAACTTTTCGGTCCCGATCTTATCGAGATTCGAGAGAAAGTCAAGCTGATTGAGATAGGCTCAAGTTAGCTCGGTCGAGGCGTAAGAGTTATGCCGACAATGGCGTAAGGAAGTAACATACTGAAGCGGAGACCGGGCATATCTTCGTGTGTCCCACTTCGTGGAATCAAGAGGTTCGGTGTTAAAGGAAAGTTAGCACCCCGGTTCATTGGCCCCTACAAAATCCTCGAACATCGTGGAGAAGTTGCTTACAAGTTGGAATTGCCGGAAGGATTGTCCGGAGTTCATGATGTCTTCCATGTTTCTCACCAAGAAATGCCATGCCGAGATGGCCGATATTCCGTTGAGAGACACAGTGCCCCTAGAGGCCATACAGCTCGATAGTGATCTGACTTATGAGGAGCAACCCGTCCGAATTCTCGAGACTGCGAACAGAGTCACCCGCAGAAGATCATCAAGTTTCGCAAGGTCTTTGTGGAGTCATCATTCCGAGGAGGAAGCCACCGGGAGCGAGAGGAAGACCTCCGCGAGACCACCCGCACCTATTTGCTAGCCAACCCGAATCTCGAGGGCGAGATTCATCTTAAGGTGGGTAGGTTTGTAACATCCCAAATTTCCCAATTGGAGTGTTTGACAATTATAGCTAAGCATCTATGCATTATTGTTTGAATTGAGTGACATTTGAATTAATTCAGAGGCTTTTGAGGTTGTTGGAATTTGAATTCAAATTGGCAGTTGAATTTACTTCAAAACAATGCCTGACAAATACTTGAGAAAAAGTATGAGAGGAGTAAACATGACACTCCAAAAATGTCAGAAGAAAAGTTTTGCCAAAAAGATTGAATTCAAATTTGGTTTTATTTGGGATTTCTAGAAAATGTTTTTTTACAAAGTTGAGTTTTGCCCCTGGAAAAATGTCCGGATTGTAGGATAAATTCCCCTGAGAATTTTGATATATATATATGTCCTATATAAAAATAATATATATTTTATATATTCTCTCTTCTCTAATTCAAAAAAGGAAAAAAAAAAAAAAAACCCGCGCCACCAGCTAACTGCCCCAACCAGCGCCAGCGCAGCCAGCCAGCCAGGGCCAGCGCAGATCCACCAGCGCCCGAGCCGGCCTGCCCTAGCGCCCGCGCCCGATTCCTCTCCCCCTCCTCCCTCTCTCGCTGACGCGCCAGCCCCACCCCTTCTCTTTCCCCTCGCCCACGTCTCGCCGCGCCAGAGCGCGACCACCGCCGCCCGTCGCCGCGATCTTCACGGGATCGCGATCCCGAGTCGCCCCCTGCCCCAAGTTGATGCCCTATAAAACCCTACACCCCTCCTCCCCCGATTCCCCCTAAAACCCTAGCCCAAAACCCACCGCAGCTCGCACCCTCGCCGAACGCATCTCGCCGCCGCCGCCTCGGTTCGCCGCCGTTCCCGCCACCGGTGAGCCACCACTCGACCTCCAAGCCACTCCACCCGAACCGCCGCTTCCTCCCGCACCTCCCTGACATTTTCTCTTTGCCCAGGAGCCCCCGACGCCGTCGCCCCGAGCTCGTCCGCCGCCCGCCGGAGCCGGAGCTCACCCGAGCTCGTCCCGATCGTCTCCGTCATCCCCGAGCTTCACCGACTCCACCCCCGACCTCCCCTCGAGCCGCCGCACCCGCCTGACGCCTCCGCCGTCGCCCCGGACCACCGGAGCCGCTAAGACGTCGCCGCCCGAGCCGTCGTCGTCCGTCGCCGTCGTCGCCACCGCGGTATGTCGCCGGAGCCGCCCACCACCGTCCGATCTGAAACCTAGGGTTTAGATTAGACTAGTCAAGGGGTACGTTTTATTTTAAAAAGGCCGGTTTAGTTACGGTTTTTTTTGTTTAGTTAGCGGTTTAGTTAGACCGGCCCGATCGGTTTATTTTCTCGGGCATGCATTAGTTATATAACGCCTGAGCGTTAGATAGGCCCGTTAGCGCTAGTTTTTTCTTTTTAGTTATATTTTCGTTTCTGTTTTTAACAGAATAGTTCCAGTTTTGTAAAATCCATATCTCTTAGGTATTTTTAGTTGATTCTTTTTTTGTTAGTTTGCAAATTTGTTGTAGTTTCTGTAGAAAATATGTTTAGCCATGTTTAAGTTATTAGAAATTGTTTTATTTTAGTTTTGGACAGATTAGTATTTCTGCCATAAATTGAGTTAGGATTATATTTTTTTAGTGATTCTTTTTTCTACAGCTTAGTTTAGTTCATGCCTAGTAGTAGGAACTTGTTTGGGTATTTTAGATTTAATAAAAAATAGTTTTAGTCAAAATCATGTGTTTCTTGTTTATTTAACTAACTACTGTTTTCCTATTGTTCTATTCAGTAAATAATTTTATTTTACCTTAGTTTATTTTAGATTAGTTTCTGTAGTTTTTAGAACGTGAACTTTTATTTACAGAAAATAAAAAGTTTATTTTATTTTCTTGTTAGTTGTTGGCTTGGATTTCTTTGAATTTTCTTTGGATTTTGGTTCGATTGTTTTGTGTGTTTTATGTTAGCATGCTGTTATGTTAAGTGATTGTATGTTTTTATGCTTATATTATTGTTGTTTGCTTCGGTAGAATTTCCGGAGTGCGAAGCCTGCTATCATGAGTCCCTAGCTTTCGAAGACCGTCAGCCAGGCAAGTCATTTGATCATGTTTTCTTTTACAATACCTATGATTTTATTGCACTAGAATTATACCTCCCCACCATGCATGCAGTAGGAGAATTTTAAGTTATGTTCTTGAGTAGTATCATGAGGTAGGATGAAACCAATTCCCCTTGTTACCATGGCCCGAGACGAAGTAGTTTATTTTGCTATGCTCGTAGACGGGGTTGATTGAGTGATTCATAAGGGAGATGTGAGAGTCAAGATGATGACAACCCCATGACTTCAAGCTCAAGATGGACTTCAAAATTCACTACTGGGTGGAGGACGGTTGACGGGCACCCTGAAGAAACCAGCGGCTGGCCGGGATGCATGGAGAAGCGCCATGACATCTTGCGGAAAGCTTCACCCAGCCACGAAGAGACGGATGGATACCCCATTGACCGGAAGCTTACCTGTGCAGCCGCAAGCCATTATGGGCTCGCTTGGTCGACCCTAGGCGTGACTCGGCGGACGGTGCTACGAGATGTAGAAGAACGGTAGGATTGGATGGGCACCGGCAGGGCCTGAGGAACTCTTCTAAGACCCTGTTTACGTTCGTCCGTCTTCAAACACCAGGCGGTCTGAAGACTTAAAGGAGGGAAAGATTCTTGCGGGTAAAGTGCGCAAACCTCTGCAGAGTGAAGATCTAATCGGTTAGCCGTGTCCCCGGTTACGGATAATTTGAGCCTCTGGAACTTGGAGTATTTCGGATATCTCAACATCGAACTTAATAAATTAATTGAGGGGGTTATTTAATAATTGGGAATGAGACATTGGTTGGCGGAACCATCTCAATAACTACCAACATTTTGTAGTATTTGCAAACAAGTCCTTGTTGTAGGGAAAACTGGCTTTTTCAAAAACAATGAAACTTAGAGCCCCACAGCCAAATTGCATATAGTGTTAGTAATTTTTTATTGTTGTTCTCTCTTTGACTTGCGGCATATTCAAAATGCTGACCTACACGGCTGCAACGTCTTATGTTGCGAGGAGTTTTCCGATCGGGAGTGAGGCTACGATCCACGCTTGGCGATTGCCCTATGGAGTCGGATGGACTCGCTATTCGCTCACGCTTCGCAGCTTTATTTAGTTTAATTCTCATGAGTTGGCCTTCGGCCGAATTTATTCTATTGTAATAAAGACTCGATATGAGAATCGTGTAATAAATTCAGGTGTGATTGAACTTTGAATCTTTTCATCAATGTACTATGTGTGCCAGCATGATCTTGGGATGGTACAGCTACACAGAGACTTGACCGATTTTGGGTCGGGTCGCTACACTCAATGAACGTTAGTAGTTGCGGACTCTTGCTAACAGTTCCAATCATAAGTGCATAGAATTCCAAGTAAGGGATGACATGCTAGCCGTGGCCTCTCCCACATAAAACTTGCTATCGGTCTAGTAAAGTAGTCAATTGTTTAAGGGACAATTTCACAACTCCTACCACCACTTTTCCGCACTCGCTATATTTATTTTATTGCTTCTTTACTTACAACAGCCCCTAGCTTTTATTTACGTGCTCTTTACTTTCTTGCAAACCTATCCAAAAACACCTACAAAGTACTTCTAGTTTCATACTTTTTCTAGGTAAAGCGAACTTCAAGCGTGCGTAGAGTTGTATCGGTGGTCGATAGAACTTGAGGGAATATTTGTTCTACCTTCACCTCCTCGTTGGGTTCGACACTCTTACCTATCGAAAAATTTTGCGATCCCCTATACTTATGGGTTATCATACGCTCTATCACAAATAAGCCTCATTATATCGTCCTCAAAACAGCCACCATACCTACCTATCATGGCATTTCCATAGCCATTCCGAGATATATTGCCAGGCAACATTCATCATCATCATATACATGACTTGAGCGTTCATTGTCATATTGCTTTGCATGATCGTAAGATAGCTAGCATGATATTTTCATGGCTTGTCCGTTTTTTGATATCTTTGCTATGCTAGATCATTGCACATCCTGGTATACCGCCAGAGGGATTCATATAGTCATCATGTATTAGTTTTATCGAGTTGTAAGTAAATAAAAGTGTGATAATCATCATTATTAGAGCATTGCCCAAGTGAGGAAAGGATGATGGAGACTACGATTCCCTCACAAGTCGGGACGAGTGAGGGAGTCCTTGATTAGGGGGTGTCCGGATAGCCGGACTACCATCATCAACCGAACTATCATTTGCCGGACTATCATCATCGACCGGACTCCAAGACTATGAAGATACAAGATTGAAGACTTCACCCCGTGTCCGGATGGGACTTTCCTTGGTGTGGAAGGCAAGCTTGGCGTCTGGATATGTAGATCTCCTACCATTGTAACCGACTCTATGTAACCCTAGCCCTCTCCGGTGTCTATATAAACCGGATGGCTTTAGTCCGTGGGACAACAATCACAACAACCCTTACAATCATACCATAGGCTAGCTTCTAGGGTTTAGCCTCCTTGATCTCGTGGTAGATCCACTCTTGTAAACATCCACAATATCAATATCAATCAAGCAGGGGCGTGGGTTTTACCTCCATCAAGAGGGCCCAACACAGGTAAACATCGTGTCCCTTGTCTCCTGTTACCATCCGCCTAGACGCACAGTTCGGGACCCCCTACCGAGATCCGCCGGTTTTGACACCGACATTGGTGCTTTCATTGAGAGTTCCTCGTGTCGCCACCGATAGGCTTGATGGCCTCTTCAATCAACAACGACGCAGTCCTGGGTGAGACCTTCCTCCCGGACAGATCTTCAGATTCGGGCGGCCGCACTCTGGGCCAACTCCTTGGCCATCCGAGCAGATCGAAGCTACGCCCCTGGCCGTCGTGTCAGGTTTGAAGCCTAAACTTCACGGCCGATATCCGCGGGACTTGATCCTCGATGGATCTAAGCCACAACCGAAGCGCCGCGCTGTCACGATGGGCATAACCTAACTCGCCACGGACAGCACCTTGAGGTCAAGACCGATCCGCTCCGACTCATAGTCCGGAGCCGATCCCTCGAATCGAGGACGGATGGTTGGACACCGCCGAGCCACAATTCCTCTGGCGATGGAGCGAACACTTACCTTGTCCCACGTAAAACCCATGACTCGAGGTGCGGACTCCTGCGGACTCCGAACCTCTTGCGCCCGCCAATCGAATCCGATTGGGCGCCGATCATGGAATTCACCGCTGCGGACGTCTTTCAGCACTTCGCCCTTGGCGATATCATAAATTCATTGAAGCATCTCTCGCTATTCGAGAGCCCTGGCGAACTACGGCCGGGGCGGTTGGGACGCGGATGACGAAGAAATTCAGATCCCACCCACCACCCACTTCGTAGCCACCGTCGATTTATTTAACCGACATACTCGACTCGACTCAAGACATCGACGGTATGGACGACGATGCCGGAGACTCCCAAGAACTAGTGCCTACAGGACACTGGAAGACCACCTCGTCATACGATATATACATGGTGGACACCCCGAAGGGAAGCGATAACGAGGAACAACGGGACGCGGCAGAGGATAATCTCGCCGATAAAGAACCAAATAGTCGACTGTCCGGACGCGGAAGCCTTAGCAGCTTTTAAACACAACGTCCGAGACGAATGACTCGCCAGACACCTCGGCCAAGAGAAGCCAAGAACAATGGCCGCGCTAACAAGCCTCATGACGCGCTTTTGCGTAGGAGAAGACAGCTGGCTAGCAAGATGCAGCACCAGCGACCTGAGTACATCTGAGATCAGAGATGGAAACGGAAAGTCACGGTGCAGGAAAGATCAGCGCCGGAATAAAGGAAAAAGCCCACAGGGCACGGCGGTCAACGCCGGATTCAAAAGCTCGTGGCCAGACAATAAAACACGACCTCTTAAGGACAACTGAGACGAGCTATCAAATTTAAACAAAATTTTAGATCGGATATGTCAAATCCACGGTACCCGGAAGGCCCGCAAACCATACGAACCAAATTGTTGGGTTTTAAACAGTCCGCAGACTTAATGCGGACACAAGGCTCGATCACGCCAAGCGAGGACAATGACGAGCCCCACCAGCAGAGCACCGGAAGTCAAAGGACTTTCCCTCGAGAAGTCAAAACAGTAAACTCGCTTCACGTGATAACACGGAAAGCCAACACGGCACTCGCCAAGACAAGTGTCGGACGATCCACCCCAAAGGACCAAGGTTGGATGTAAAACCAATCACTTTCGACCATCCGGATTAGTCCGTATATCCGGGCGCAGGATAGACTGCCTTGATATCGGATCCCATAATAGACGGACTGCAATTAACGCAGGTGTTGATGGACGGCGGCAGTGACTTAAACCTGCTATATCCGGACACAATCCGCAAGTGGGGATAGACCCTATTACAATTCGGCATAGCCACACTTCCTTCAAAGGAGTGGCGCCAGGCCCTTAAGCCAGCTATCAAGCACCACCGGACGGGAAGCTCTCGTCCGCTTCAATACAATACCACATTCCGCGTCTCTTACGCTTAAAATGCCCGGTCCACGTGGCATCGTTTCATCATAGGGTCACCGGAGACCCCGGACACGGCTGGACAAGTCCGGAATAAACAAGCTAGGGGCTACCTAGCCGCACACCCCTTCACAAGGGTTTGCGCATATAAGCCATAATGAGCTAGCATAGGCTCAGCTTTCTTAATCTATATTTCAATTTTTTATGCACTTTCTCGCACGATTTCTTTTCCAACCAAGTTCTTCTCTTTTTACAGATGAACAGCGTGCACACCCGTCCAGGATACGGCACAACGGAGACACAGCGCAAACGTGCGATGGGACCCGTTGCAAGGACTCTTTTCGGACTAAGACCCTCGTAAACCTTTCTTCTGTCTCTTGTTGCTATAATCCCTGGTTTTCAAAGATAACCAGAGTGGAGATGGCGTTTTGGCATCTTCCGCGCGTAAGAACCTGCCGTGCACTCGACACAAGGGGCTTAGGGCTTTGTTTTGCCCGCTATTATAAAGACCGAACACCTTCGGGAGTGTTCGGCGTCTCGAGTTAGGCCTTATATGCATCAGCTCCGAATCATGTCTTTGGTCAAATGTTGGGTTTGCCCGGCTCCTGTGTTTTGCTGCCTTACGTTCCGTATCATCGGCTAACGCGGCTCCAGGAGAACTACTGCGATTGTGCCCCGCTTAATTTGGCGAGCACCTCGAGAAAGCGAAAAGTGATCGTCATGATACAGCGAGAGACTGGTCAACCACTCGATCGACCTTGGGAATGTTTAGGATTCCTCCGCTTTGACGAAGGGTCGTTTCCCTGCCAGGCACATACGCGCCCCGAATTCGGAGAGCACGGTGCCCCCAGGGGCTATGTCGTAGCCCCACCCTCGAACTCCATGGCGAAGTGAAAGTGATAAAGCATTATAGTCCGGTTGCCTCGTTTGCTACGCTACCACCTCCTTTACAGGACCGAGACGTCGGATTAAGTGTGAAAACACGCTTTTTTTTGCAAACACCCCCGCACCTTGTGCGTGGGGGCTGAAGCCGACGACTGCCATCTTTTAGGTTATACATACGTATACATGAACGACCACAAAGGAGATATTCTATTACTTGAACGCACAAGTATAAAAGGCGCTTACATCATAAAAATCATTTTTACATCATATAAACGTTCATTCGAACGTAACATTTTTCGAGCACTGCGACTCTATTACACGGGCACCAGGCATCACTTCGCCAAAATAGTGCTCGGCGGGTAGCCGGTTATTATCCGAACCCGGGATCGCAACAGCGGTGGCATCCATCTCTGTCCAATGTGTCTTCACACGGGCGAGCGCCATCCGCGCACCCTCTATGCAGGCCGACCGCTTCGCGCTTTGATATGCGGCACCGCCCCAAGAAATTGCTGCAATAAGCCAAAGTAACTCTTGGCTGGGGCCTATCCGGCCGGGTATGGGTCACTATATCCGCCATAGCAAGCCCGGACAACCTATTTAGCTCAGCCCACTCAGCCAAGCGATCGGTCAGCGGAAGCGAACGCTCCGGACTATGGAATTGAGACCAAAACAGCTCTTCCGTCTGGTGATCCTTCTGGCTTCGAAAATGCACAACGACACCCGCCGCACTCGTTGCTAAGTCCATATAAGGGTCCTCCAGACACCACAGTTGGCCCAGCTGAGCATATTTTGATCCGTGAACCTTGGCGCAGCGAAAAAGGCTTGCCGACTACAATCTCCCGGCCCGGCGCAGCTCTTCCTTCATAGCTCGCATTGCAGGCGGGCACTCTTAACTTCGGGTGGCCTTCCGCAGGTCTTCTTGCCCGCTAGGCGCTCCTTCCCAAGAGTCTCATTGCGGTCGGTAGCCTCTTTTAACTTCACAGCCATTTCGCTATCTCTTCCCTGCTCCGCAGATGTGCGGCCCTTCACCGCTAACTCCTCGGCCGCCTTGAGGCTGCCGCATTACTCCTTCGGCCTGCTCCTTGGCTTGAGCAAGTTCGCCCAAGACTCTCCACGGCAGCGGCACTATCTGCATTTCACGCACATATTGTAAGGAGTTGGCTTGGCTCCTTACCATGTGACCGCGATAACACTTACCTTGCGACTCATCAAGTCGCCTGTTGATCAGCGTGATGTCTTCATCCACCACATCGAGTTGCCGCTTTAGTTCAGCAACTCCATCAGTCCGGCTGGCCCCCGGACGACCCGCCACCTGCATCGGCACGACGGGAATTTAAAACCTGCGATTTTTATCCTCGGCACGCTGTCGATATCGACAACCTACCGAGTCTCAGGGGCTACTATCTATACAGGGCGCATTCTATATGCAAAACTGTTAAAAGGTGTGTCATTTTTACGTACCTCAAACCCCGCCAGTAAACTCCTGATGGCATCATGCAACCCGCCTTCGGCGGACGAAATCCTTTCAATCACCATGCTCATCAATGCATGCTGATCTTCTGAGATAGACGCCTTCTCAAGCAGATCCTTCAGCCGTACACCAGTTGGTGCCGAACTATCCGGCTTCGCCACACCCGGGGGCTCCCGCCGTGATGACACTTCAGGCTCGTCCGCCCTATCCAACAGCCCCCCGGACGGGGGCGTCTTGCTCTCTATCATCTCCGGACGAAGGTCCCCCGAAGACGAGCTCATCTGCGAAGGACGGAGATCCGAACTACAAGGTAAAAACTTTAGTTATCCTCAGAAGCACAAATAGGGATGTCCCTTATTATAAAACTCCTTTCTTTCTACTTACGGCTCGTTGGAGGGCTGGCTCATTAAGGGAGATTGTGCGGCCGGGGCCTCCTCGGACGCAGGACCCTCAGGCGAAGATTTCTTCCCCCGTTTAGGGGCTTTTTTCCCCGGGTCCTCGGAGGCAGTCCTCTTCTCCCCTTGATAGGAGGGATTCTCGATCCCCCCTCGTTCAAGAGCCTCCTTAGGCAAGGCAGTAGCTTTCCTGCTTTCTCCTTCGCTTTCCTCCGAAGGCGCAACCTCAAGCATCCGGACCAGCACGGGATCCGGCACGGTCTCGGGGAGGGGTGCCGGACACCGTATTAATTTTGCTTCCGCTATCCACTCCTATGTAGAAGGAGATCGGTCATAAGGCGGATCATCGAAGGGCAAACAAACGGTATGTCCGGACTTGGAACTACTTACTTGAGTGTCCGGGCGATTGCAGCTTAGTCCAGCATCCTCGGTCAATTCCGGACGCACCTCTTGCGATCCGAAGAATAAGTTATACATCTCCAGGGGCGTCATACCCATGAAGTGTTGAAGAATCCGTGGGCCCTCCGGATTGAACTCCCATAGCCGGAGAGGACGGTGTTTGCAGGGCAGGAGACGCCTAATTAGCATAACCTGCATCACCACCACCATATCGATCTCCCTCGTTAAGAGATCTCGAATCCGCCCTGCAGTAGGGGCACGCCCTTTGACGGCCCCAGTTGAGCTCCTTGGTTGACCCACGACATCAATCGTCGTGAAGGTCCCGGCAGAATAGGGCGGCGGCTTTTGTCTGCGGCCCCTCGGAACGGTAATATAGAACCACTCTTGCTGCCACAGGCCGAGCTCCTCTTGGAAGGAGCCAGCACCCGCGGGCATCGCCCCTCCACTTATGGCCGCCCGCCACACTCCGCTGACGCCCCGATCATCTTGGCGCCACATTGAAATTCTTCACCCACAGGCGAAGTGTGGGGTGATGCGGAGGAAGGCTTGGCAGATGACAATAAATGCGGATATATGGAGGATGGACTCCGGAGCCAAGTCGTGGAATTCCAGCCCATAGTAAAACATGAGCCCTCTCACAAAAGGATCCATCGGAAGCCTAAACCCGGCGGAGGTGGGATCTGAAGACGACATACTCGCCGGGCTCGGGGTGGGGATGGCCTGCCCTTCGGCAGCAACCTGTCTGAAATCTCGTAAGACAGTACTTGGCCTCCCGCAGCTTTAGCACGTCCTCCTCCATGACGGAGGAGGGCGTCCACCGGCCCTGGAGGTCGGAACCGGACATCGTTGAAGGTCCAATGCGCTCGAATCTGGGGCTCTAGGTGCTGGAACTTGGAGCATGGAGAGGATTCGATGGAAGATTGAAGAAAAAGAAACGAGCCTTGGTCCCGTTATAAAGAGGGAGGATACCAAGAGCCGTCTCCGTGACCGTTTGGGACACGTCTTCGATGGAGGGGGCGTGGCGAACGGGCGCGGTTGGGTTACCCACGCCCGTATTGATGAGAATCCCGGGTTAAGGGGAAACACGATCTCTGCTTTGACAAGACGTGCCAAGGAAACCTCTTTGCTAAATGCGCTGAGATGGTAAAGTAAAAAACAATTCAAGTAATGGCTTGGTAGTGGTGTGACGTCATGCCACGGAAAACGTCAGCAGATTGAACTCGTGTATATATTATTATTCTCTCTACGGTGGAATGTGGAATTTATTTTGCAGAGCCGGACACTATCCTGGTGTTCACAATCTTCTATCATTTGGAGGAGGAACCCGCCTTGCAATGCCAAGCAATATACACGCCGGACTTATCGTCATTGAAGCCTGGTTCAGGGCTACCGAGGAGTCTGGATTAGGGGTGTCCGGATAGCGGACTACCATCATCACCGAACTATCATTTGCGGACTATCATCATCGACCGACTCCAAGACTATGAAGATACAAGATTGAAGACTTCACCCGTGTCCGGATGGGACTTTCCTTGGCGTGGAAGGCAAGCTTGGCGATACGGATATGTAGATCTCCTACCATTGTAACCGACTCTATGTAACCCTAGCCCTCTCCGATGTCTATATAAACCGGATGGCTTTAGTCCGTAGGACAACAATCACAACAACCCTTACAATCATACCATAGGCTAGCTTCTAGGGTTTAACCTCCTTGATCTCGTGGTAGATCCACTCTTGTAAACATCCACAATATCAATATCAATCAAGCAGGACGTAGGGTTTTACCTCCATCAAGAGGGCCCGAACACAGGTAAACATCGTGTCCCTTGTCTCCTGTTACCATCCGCCTAGACGCACAGTTCGGGACCCCCTACCCGAGATCCGCCGGTTTTGACACCGACAACGAGACTTTGGACTTATAAAAATAAAAGAGCCCAAAGAGCCCAAAAGAAAAAAAATAAAATAAACAAATGATGAGAGAAAAAGAGAGAAGGGGCAATGTTACTATTCTTTTGCCACACTTGTGCTTCAGAGTAGCACCATGTTCATCATATAGAGAGTCTCTTGAGTTGTCATTTTGATATACTAGTGGGAATTTTTCATTATAGAATTTGGCTTTTATATTCCAATGATGGGCTTCCTCAAATGCCTGAGGTCTTCATGATCAAGCAAGTCGGATGCATACCCACTTCATTTTCAGTTTGAGCTTTCATACACTTATAGCTCTTAGTGCATCCGTTGCATGGCAATCCCTACTCCTCGCATTGATATCGATTGATGGGCATCTCCATAGCCCTTTGATCCGCCTAGTTGATGCGAGACTTTCTTCCTTGTCCTATTGATCCCTACCACCGCATTCTATTCCACTCATAGTGCTATATCCATGGCTCGCGCTCATGTATTGAGCAAAGCTGAAAATGCTGAAGCGCGTTAGAAGTATGTTCCAATTGCCTGGTTTGAAATCAAGGTGCTCATGATTTATACTTTATGTAGTGAAGACTGAGTGTGTCATGCTTACCACAATTAAGTGTATAGAGGCTATTTCCTTTAGCTCTATTATTATGAAAGGCAATGATGAATTACATGCATGTCTTGTATTATTCTTTGGATGTCAAATTGATAGACTATTGCCTTGAATCACTCGTGTCTTAATATTCATGCCATGATTAGATTACATGATCCAGATTATGCTAGGTAGCATTCCACATAAAAAAATTGTTTTTATCATTTACCTACTCGAGGACGAGCAGGAGTTAAGCTTGAGGATACTGATACGTCTCCGTCGTATCTATAATTTTTGATTGTTTCATGCCAATATTCTACAACTTTCATATACTTTTGGCAACTTTTTATGTTATTTTTGGGACTAACATATTGATCCAGTGCCCAGTGCCAGTTCCTTTTTGATTCATGTTTTTTGTTTTGCAGAATATCCATATCAAGCGAAGTCCAAAATGCGATAACAATTTATGGAGAATTAGTTTGGAATATATGTGATTTTTTGGAAGTGGAATCAACGTGAGACAATTCTTGAGGGGCCCACAAGCCCTAGGTTGGTTGGAGGTGTCCTTTGGCCGCAAGGAAGCTTATATCCGGATAAAGATTGTGTTAAAATTTCAGCCCAATCGGAGTTATGGATCTCTGGGAATTTAAGAAACGACGAAAGGCCCGAAAACAGGAACGCGAAACAGAAGCGAAACAGAGAGATAGATCCAATCTCGGAGGGGATCCCACCCTCCGCTGCCATGGAGGACATGGACCATTGGGAAACCCTTCTCCCATCTAGGGGGGGGGGTCAAGGAAGAAGAAGAAGAAGGGGCGGCTCTCTCCCCCTCTCTCTCGGTGCCGCCGGAGTGCCGCCGGGGCAAGGATCATAACGACGATCTACAACAACCTCGCTACCGTCAACACCAACTCTCACCCCCTCTATGCAGCGGTGTAACACCTCTTCTCCTCGCTGTAATCTCTACTTAAACATGGTGCTCAACACTATATATTATTATCCAATGATATGTAGCTATCCTATGATGTTTGAGTAGATCCGTTTTGCCCTATAGGTTGATTGATGATCATGATTGGTTTGAGTTGTACGTTTTACTTTGGTGCTGTCCTATGGTGCTCTCTGTGTCGTGCAAGTGTGAGGTATCCCCGCTGTATGGTGTTGCAATATGTTCATGATTCACTTATGGTGGGTGGCGTGAGTGATAGAAGCACAGACCCAAGTAAGTGGATTGTTGCGTATGGGAGTAAAGAGGAGTTGATACTTTATAATGGTATGGTTGGGTTTTACCTTAATGATCTTTAGTAGTTGCGGATGCTTGCTAGAGTTCCAATCATAAATGCATATGATCCAAGTAGAGAAAGTATGTTAGCTTATGCCTCTCCCTCATATAAAATTGCAATAATTATTACCGGTCTGGTTAACGATTGCCTAGGGACAAATAACTTTCTTCTGATAAAAAAGCTCTCTACTAAAACTAACTTAATTGTTCGTTTATCTAAACAGCCCCTAGCTTTTATTTATGTGTTCTTTATTATCTTGCAAAACCTATCCTATCACACTTACAAAGTACTTCTAGTTTCATACTTGTTCTAGGTAAAGCGAACATAAAGTGTGCATAGAGTTGTATCTGTTGTCGATAGAACTTGAGCGAATATTTGTTCTACCTTTAGATCCTAGTTGGGCTCGACACTCTTACTTATCGAGAAAAGCTACAATTGATCCCCTATACTTGTGGGTTATCACCCTCCGTAGTATCCAGGAGAGGGTTATTATGAGTATTGGCCATAGACCAACTTAGGCCAAAAGCCTAAGCTTGGGGGAGTACATATCTCTCACTGACATTACATTCATGCATCACACATTCATTCCAGTTGCCAGTGTTCATACTTTTTTGTTCTATAGTCCATGTTAGTTTCTTTTTCTTGCTTTCTTCTTGTGTGTTTGAAAAACTTTGGTGAAATCCAAAAATATTTCTTGTTTCTTTTTAGTTTTTCTTTCTTGTTTATTTTGTTTAGTAGTTGGTAATATTAAAAGAAAACCCAAAAAGATTTCTCGTTCTTCGTTTGCTTGTTGGGAGCTTTCCCGTGCAAATGTTTTTTTCTTGTTTTTGTTTTCTTTCGTTTTGCTTCTTTAGAAAAACAAAAACTCCAAAAATATTTCAGTGTGTTTCTTTGAAATTCTTTTCTTTTTCTTTGGGTCGTAAGGAGAAGACCACTATGAAAATGTTGAGTGGCTCTCATATGCATTATTATTGATCTAACAAAGAGCCCATACTACCTTGTCTTCTCATTTGAAAAAATGTTTGTAGATTCCATCTTAGTCCACGACATGTGCACTCTTATTATTATTCACAACATTCGGTCATGCAAGTGAAAGGCAATAATGACGAAATTTGATGAATGATTGAGGTGTAGAAAAGTTGGTATGAACTCAACCTATTTTGTTTTTGTAAATATGATTAGCTCATCGTTCTTGATTCAGCCTATTATGAATGAAACATTTTTTCAATCACAATTAGAGATCATAGTTACTCATGCCATGCTTAATTAGCTAGGAGTGGATAATGATTTGTCTTGTGTGCCAACATGCATTTAAAATGGTTATAATGTAGTATGATAGGATGGTATCCTCCTATGAATGATTCGAGTGGCTTGACTTGGCACATGTTCACGCATAGTTGAATCAAAACCAACATAGCCTCCACGATATTTATGTTCTTGGTGATTTATAGCCTACTCCTGCTTGTATTCAATGTTGATTAACCTCAATGCATGTTTATGAACATTGTCGCTCTCTAGTTGGTCGCTCCTCAATCTATTTGCTAGCCTTCACTTGTACTAAGCGGGAATACTGCTTGTGTGTCCTCTTCCTTAAACCCAAAGTTGTTCCATATGAGCCCACCATACCTACCTATATTTGGTATTTACCTGCCGTTCCAAGTAAATTTGCATGTGTCAAACTCTAAACCTTCAAATAATAATCTGTATTGTATGCCCGAATCGCTCATGTAGCGACTGGGGGTTGTCAGTATCTTCCATGATAGGTGGGTTATTCTCACGATGAGTATTTATTCGCTTGTCATTCATGAGAAAGTGGCTGGTAATCGGGATGCCCAGTCCTATGCTTAAAATCAAATATAATAACAAAACAAAACTCCCCCGGATTATTGTTGGTATGAAGGGTACCCAAGGATTCAGCTCGCCATGGCTTATGTTTGTTGGTGGAGGGGTAGTAAAACTTTACCATTCTGTTTGGGAAATGCCTATAATGTGTCTAGAGTGGAAGATAGTGAGATCTCTCGGTTGTTATGTTGATAATGAAAGCATGACTCTCAAAATTATACGCATGTCTGTTTTAAAAAGCTTCGAGCTCTGGCACCTCAGCAAATCCCTGCTTCCCTCTGCGAAGGGCCTATCTATTTACTTTTATTGTTGAGTCATGATCTTATTAAAGCACCAGCTGGAGAGCACTATTGTCATTTATATGCTTTGTTTTCAGTTGATGTTGAATATGACTGGATCTCTTTTTCCATGAATTACAATGTCTAGTCAGTGCTCGATCTTCAAGGGTGCTCTGCATTTATGTTTTGCGGTCTCAGAAGGGGCTAGTGAGATACCATTTTGTCATATTATATCATGATTGTTTTGAAAAGGTGTTGTCATCTGAGATATCTTATTGTTGCTCGCTAGTTTGTTATGTTATTGATATGAGTAAATGTGAGACCTAAATGTTATTGTGAATATGATTAGTACATAATCTTAGCTGAAAACCTGAACATTGGTTAGACATATTTGCAACAACAAGATCAAACAGAGTTTATAAAAGTTTTCCTTTGTCACTTTTAGTTTGTCAACTGAATTGCTTGAGGACAAGCAATGCGTTAAACTTGGGGGAGTTGATATGTCTCCATAGTATCTACTTTTCCAAACTCTTTTGCCCTTGTTTTGGACTCTAATCTGCATGATTTGAATAGAGTTAACCCAGACTATCATTGTTTAGGCAGAATTGTCATGGTGTTATTTTGTGCAGAAATCAAATTCTTGGATTGACCTGAAAATTTACGGAGAATTTTTGTGGAATGATGAAAAATACTGGTGGAAAAAGATACCAGAGGGGCCACCTAGGGGTCACAAGCTTTGGGGGCGCGCCTACACCCTAGGGCGCGCCTCCCAGGATTGTGAGCCCCCTGGAGCTCCGGCAACCCTAACTCAAACTCCATATATACCTATTCGCGGAGAAAAAAAATCAGAGAGAAGGAATCATCACGTTTTATGATATGGAGCTGCCGCCACCTCCTGTTCTTCGGGAGGGCTGTTATGGAGTCCATTCGGGGCTCTGGAGGGTGGAATTCGACGTCGTTGTCATCATCAAGCTTTCTCCATTACCAATTTCATGATGCTCACCGCCAGGAGTGAGTAATTCCTTCATAGGCTTGCTGGGCGATGATGGGTTGGATGAGATTTATCATGTAATCGAGTTAGTTTAGTTAGGGTTTGATCCCTAGCATCCACTATGCTCTGAGATTGATGTTGCTATGACTTTGCTATGCTTAATGCTTGTCCGAGTGTCATGATTTCACCTCTGAACCTATTATGTTTTATGAATATATGTGTGTTTTTTATCCTATCTTGCAAGTTGTAGACACCTATTACGAGTTATGATCCGCATACCCTAAGGTGACAATAATTTTAATTCTTTCTGCTGATTATTGTAGTTTGAGGAGTTCATGTATTCACTAAGTGCTAATGCTTTGTCCATATTCTCTATTAAAGGGAGGCCTTAATGTCCCTTATTTTCCTTATGGACCCCGCTGCCACGGGAGGGTAGGACAAAAGATGTCATGCAAGTTCTTTTCCATAAGCATGTATGACTATATGTGGAATACGTGCCTACATTATATTGATGAATTGGATCTAGTTCTGTGTCGCCCTAGGTTATTACTGCTACATGATGAATATTATCCAACATAATTATCCATCGCTGATCCAATGCCTACAAGCTTTTCACATATTGATCTTGTAACATCCCAAAATTCTAAATTTTGGAATGTCATATTAAATAAATAACTATGCTTGTTGTCTGATTGTTTGTTTGGTTGATTGAGTGAAATTGAGTGGAATTTGAAACTTTTGAAAGTTGAATGAGAGGGAATGAAATGACTTTCCCAAATTTTCCCTTTGCCCTTTTGGAGCTCAATGAATTCAAATTCATTCCAACACAAAACCCTAGAGTGAAGATGACATGACTTCTTCCATTTGGAATGAAAAGGGTTTTTGAAAAAGATTTGAATCTCAATTGAAAATATTTCAAATTCAAAGCTTTATGCAACTCAATGATTTTCATGAGAGAAGATAAAATGACTTCTTCAATTATATGAAATATGAGTTGGAAGTTAAAAGAATCAAATTGAAAGTCATTTGAAAGTATCTTGAAACCCCTTTCAAATTTGGGATTATTTGATTTTGTTCAAATTATTTTCTCCTAAAATAAATAAATGGAAATTAGGGTAAAATGATTCCCTTCTATGGAAAATTAGGAGAAAATAAATTTGAAATAATTTTTGTATTTTAAAAATGATTTTGTTGAGTTTTATTGCCACAAAGAACACTATTTGAGTTTTGTAAATTTTGAGGATTTTAGTTGAACTTGAAAAATAGTTCAGGTTGTAGGAAATCTTTTTCTGATCATTTTGATATATATATGTCCTATATAAAATATTTATATTTTATATACTTTCTTTCTTTTATTTTCAAAAAAAAAAAAAAGGAAAACCCTGGCGCTTAGCTGGCCAGCCCGCCCAGCCAGCCGAGGCCCACCAGCGCTTGACCACCCGGCCCACCACGCCACCCAACCGCCCGACCGACCCCTCGCCTGAAAACCTCCCGCGTCGGTCAACCGACCGACGCGCCCCCCTCCCTCTCACCGACAGGTGGACCCCACCCTTCTTCCCCTCAAGACGCCATCGCCAGCGCCGCCGCCAAAACCTCATGATCCCCGGATCCTCCTCGATCTCCTCGCCGGATCTTTCCCCTCCTTCAAGTCGTGCCCCGCCTATTTAAACCCTCCCCTCACCCCTGCCCCCTCGCCTCACCCGACGCTCTCCTCCCTCCACAAATCCTCGCCGGAGTAACCGAGCGCCGCCGCCGCCATTACCTCCGTCCCGAACCACCCCGGCCACCCCGAGCTCGCCCGACCCCACCCAGAGACTCCCCACGCCAAGACCCGCGGAGGTCCCGCCGACGCCCCCGACCACCGTAGTCGCCGGAACCATCGCCGCCCGAGCCGCCGTCGCCGTCGCCGTCCGGTAAGTCGCCGGAGCACCTCGTCGCCGTTAGATCCAAAGCGAACGCGTGAGATTAGATCCCAAGGGGTAAGTTAATTCAAATAAAACGGTTTTTGTCCCGTTAGTTCCGGTTTATTTTAGTTAGGGTTTTTAGTTGAACCGGCCGATTCGGTTTAATCCCTAGGGCCCGTTTAGTTATTTAACGCCTGGCGCTAAATAGGCCCATTAGCCCGTTTTACTTTATTTTTCGTTTTCTGTTTTAACAAAATAGTTTCAGAGTTGAAAATTCATATCTTTTAATCTACTTAATATTTTAAGTGATTCTTTTTTGTTGGTTTGCAAATTTCTTATAGTTTCTGTAGAAAATATAATTAGCCATGTTAAAATTATTTAAAATTGCTTTATTTTAGATTTAGACAGAATGTAAATCTGCTATAAAAGAGTTAGGAATATTATTTTTTGTGATTCTTTTTGTCACAACTTTGTTTTGACATTGCCTAACCGTAGGAATTTATTTGGGCATTTTAGGATTAATAAAAAATAGATTTAATCAGAATCATGTTATTCTTAATTAATTAACTAGCTACTGTTTTCCTATTGTTTTAATTAGCAAATAATTTTATTTCTATTATGTGATAGTTTGTTCTTGAATAGTTTCTGTAACTTTAGAGAATGAACTTTTATTTATAATAAATAAAACTTCTATTTTATTTTTCCTTCTAGAATTTGCTTTAGGCCTAATAGGAGTTTTATAATAGATTTTAAGGTGATTCTTTTTGCTACTAGTTGCTTGATGAATTCTTTTCTCGTTAGGTAGCATAAACCCATGCTTAGGTTCTGTTAAGAAGAATTTTGTTATGTAAAACTATTTTTAGTTGTTGCTTGAAGTAGGAAAACATTGAGTTGGATTTCTTGAGTTTTCCTTTGGGTTTTGATTCGTTTGTTTGGTGTGTTATGTTAGCATGCTATTATGTTAAGTGATCATATGCTATATGCTTATTATGATTGTTGCTTGCCTCGGTAGCATTTCCGGAGTGCGTAAGCTTGCTACCACGAGTCCCTAGTTTTCAAGATCGTCAAGAAGGCAAGTTCACTTTGACCATGTTTTTCATACCTATGTGTTTTATTGCATCTAGTGTCATCTTCGCAACAAACCCTCCAAAGAGTGATATTGAATTCTTGTAGTTGAGTAGTATGCATGAGGTAGGAACCCATCACCTGTTAGCAAGCCCGGACGATATTTTATTTTAATGCTACGCTATAGTAGACGGGTTTGGTATGAGTGCTCGGGAGTGGTGTGAGAATGGAGGATCTACGCCAATGACGACAACTCCATGATGGAATCTGCAAGGACTGCATCTTCAAGGCCTCAAGACTTCAAGACTCGAGACAAGAATTCAATACACACTCTTGGGTGAAGGATGGTTGACGGGCACCTGGAGAATCCAGTGGTTGGCGGGATGCATGGAGAAGCGCCATGACATCTTGCGGAAAGCTTCACCCAGACTCAAAGAGACGGAAGAATACTTCATGCCCGAAGCTTACTGCAACCGCAAGTCACTATGGGCTCGCTTGGTTGACCTTAGTTGTGACTCTGGCTGGGACGGTGCTAGCAGATGTAGAACTACGGTAGGATTGGATGAGCACCGGAAAGTGGTCAGAGGAACTCTTCGGAAGACCATGTTTCGGTCATCTTGTTCTCAAACACCCTGAAGTGCGAGAACGTAAAAAGAGGGATCGAATCTTGCGGGTAAAGTGTAAAAACCTCTGCAGAGGGTTTAAACCTAATCGATTAGCCGTGTCCCCGGTTACGGACTGGACTTGGATCTATCTCGGAACTCTCAACACCGGATTGATAACTTAATTGTGGGCAACTTATGATGATTTTGGGCTATGAGACATCGGTTGGCGGAACCATGTCATGATAGAAAACTCCATAGTACAGACTTCATTTATTCCTTTGATGTAGGGAAAATAAATCAGCTTTTACGTAAACAAAACTTAGACACAGAGCCACAAAGCCATATTGCATATAGTATAGTTTTATCATCTGTTTTCTCATGTTGTGATCTTGCCGGTACATTCAATGTACTGACCTACACGGCTGCAACGTATCATGTTGCGATACTTTCTTCCGACGAGTAAGAGTACAGTGCAGGTTACGGTCTACACTCAACCTGCCGATGGCGTTGATGGGACTCCACACCGACTATTTGTTTCATTGTGACTTATGAGGTATATATCAGTTTTATGTTAATTATACATGTGATTGCACTTTGATATATACATTGATGTCTTGTGTGTGCCAAAGATACTTGATCCGTGGATGGCACAAGAACACGTAGGCTTGACCGTCGAGGTCTGGTCGCCATGAATATGGTATCGAGCACATGTTGACTGTAGGACGTGACCCTAGAAATCGGAAAGCCCTTGGACAGGATATATCAAAAACTTTATTTTCAAAAAGACTCTTACTTCTCATCTTTTCTGATTTTATCAAATAGACACTCTCACCTCAAATAGTTAGAATATACCCCTTTTCCCTTTTGATCACATGAAGAATCAACTGAAGCCGCTCCAAGAAGGACAAGATATCGGATAACTGATGGCCTCTTCAAAGTAACCAGGATTTCACCATGCATTAGAAGAGTTGAAGTTGCAACAATTAAAGACTCTGAAGACTTGAAGAATTTGAAGTTCCTGAAGAATTATTTGACCTTTAGAGATCAAACCCCTGTTATACACTTACGTTAGATGCGACGATTTGTGAGCTGTCAATTGTTTGATGTTTTCCGACAGCCACAAAGTAAAACCCGTTTCTTCAAAAACTATTGTTTGTATTGTGTGTATATCCCTCCCCACCTCTCTCATATCTCATCCCAAAACTTTTGGACCCCATAGATGATAAAGGAAGTTGGACTGATATTCTCGGACCGAAAACCCAGCCGGAGGCGAGCTATGGATTCGAAACATGGAGAATCACTTGGGAGCAATTTGGTTTCAAGGAAGAATGAAGTATCGTCGCTCTTGATTTTGAAGGAAGTGCTGCAACATGGTGGCAGATGCATCAAGCTATACAGGATGGAATGGAGCAAAGACTTGGGAAGAATTCAAGAAGACTCGACAAGATCTCGTCTTATCCGGAAGCACCATGATACACCAAGAAATAAACCTTGTGCCTGCAAGATTTGCGGAGAAATAGGACACACCTAGGAGGTACACAAGGATGGATGCCCTCATTGTGAGGAGAAACACCCAGCTGAGGAATGCCCAACTAGTCAGGTGACTTGTTTCTTGTGTGAAGGAACCACCCACTACCCGACTCAGTGTCACATTTACCCCATGGTGCAACAAACTATTCAGAAGCAGGAAGAAGGAATGAAAGAAGCCCTCAAGGAAGGTCTAGAAGAACCTGGGATGAAGGAATGTGTTGAAGACCCTGATGGAGAATGCCTCAACAGATTTTACTCCAATGCCTGCTATTCATGTGGAGAAGAAGGACATTTTTCATAGTATTGCACCAAGGAAAGAAAAGAGTATCTGGGATACTTCCCGACGGAAGCAATAGAGTTTGATCCACAGGGAATAGAAGGTTTGATCAGAACGAAGAAACCCAGGAAGAGAAAACAAAGACACCCTCAGAACAACCCAATTTCTGCAAAGAGGGACAAGAGTCATATTACCTGTTTTGAATGTAAGGACGTCGGGCATTATGCCAATCATTGTCTCGAAGGAAGCAAGGAACTCAAGGAGCAGCACCATCTCCAAGAAGCCCAAAGACTTATCGAAAGTTATGTGTTTTCATTGCAAGGAAGCAGGACATTATGCTACTAAATGTCCCGACAAGATGAAAGCTGGAGTTGAGTAGTTGGAATTTTGATATTGGAAACAAGAGTAATAGAAAGCAATTTCATTTTCATGAGTTCGATGAGTTGAGTTATGTAATGGGTGCTCAGAGATTGTAATGAATGCATGAATCAATAAAGTTAAGGTGTGATGATTTCATATGTTGAATTTTATGGGTTGTTACTCCATGAACAAAGAGTTTTGACCATTTTCGAGGATATGAGAAAAATATGGTCTATGGAAGAATTTGTGCATTTTAAGGGTGGTAGTACCCTGTGAAGAAGACTAGACTAATGGATAAGAAAATATATATTCCACTAACTATAGTTTGAAGAAAAAAAAAGTTGGAGTTTTGCTTTTGATATGATGGTATGAAGAAACAGAGTACTACTGGATTTAAAGGAGGTGTAATATGGAACAAGAGAGTTACTCCAAGGATGAGTTAAAACTGCACTAGTGTTGAAGTGGGCCATAACCCACAGGCCCAGGAGTTAATAAGAAGCAAGCACACTCTTACTGTAGGAACATATTTCGGAAGAAAACTCCGAGTTTAAACATCCGACATTTTTTTAGGAGGATACGAAAACCCAAGGATTGTGAAGAATGATAGATGTCTTGTTCAGCTTGCAGAAACCATGGATTTATACGAACTCAGTTCGTCGACAAGTGAAATTCTGCAGTGCTTGTAAGTATGCCCAAGTGTTAGAATACATGATTTACTATTTACGTATGTGGTAATGATTCAAGTACGGGATGGATTGGCCCCCATACCAGAGACTTCTATCATGAACTATCATATGTTGATGGAAAATCAGAGAGCCTCGAAAACCTTAGAAGAGTGTCGACGCGATAAGCCATAAAACCAGAGAATGGTAGGACGATGGAACCCCTTTACAGGCAACCGTTGCCAATCGTAAGTTATACGGTGAGGTTCAACCCAGACCCGTTTTCTGCAGGAGAAACCATAAATTGTAGACTACCACGAGTATTTCGATAGTTGTCTAGGATGGACGCGGACCTATCAGCTAAGAAGATCCCGTCTCGGACGAACTTCAACTTTGATGAACCGACCCAAGATTTTGAGGAAAACTCTATGCTTCTGACAGAAGAGCGTTAATGAAGGAGCTATTGTAAGATATGTGAAAAGACAGATATTGTCGGCACTCCAGAGAAAATATCTAAGTTTATTGGAACCGTAACCTTGTTTTAAGTGTGGTAGCACCCCTGACCTTTCCGATCAGAACATTTGCTAGAAGACCCCCAACCCCTAACCCTCTCTTGCTAGCCTATTCGAATCTCGAGGACGAGATTCATTTTAAGTGTGGTAGGTTTGTAACATCCCAAAATTCTAAATTTTGGAATGTCATATTAAATAAATAACTATGCTTGTTGTCTAATTGTTTGTTTGGTTGATTGAGTGAAATTGAGTGGAATTTGAAACTTTTGAAAGTTGAATGAGAGGGAATGAAATGACTTTCCCAAATTTTCCCTTTGCCCTTTTGGAGCTCAGTGAATTCAAATTCATTCCAACACAAAACCCTAGAGTGAAGATGACATGACTTCTTCCATTTGGAATAAAAAGGGTTTTTGAAAAAGATTTGAATTTCAATTGAAAATATTTCAAATTCAAAGCTTTATGCAACTCAATGATTTTCATGAGAGAAGATAAAATGACTTCTTCAATTATATGAAATATGAGTTGGAAGTTAAAAGAATCAAATTGAAAGTCATTTGAAAGTATCTTGAAACCCCTTTCAAATTTGGGATTATTTGATTTTGTTCAAATTATTTTCTCCTAAAAATAAATAAATGGAAATTAGGGTAAAATGATTCCCTTCTATGGAAAATTAGGAGAAAATAAATTTGAAATAATTTTGTATTTTAAAAATGATTTTGTTGAGTTTTATTGCAACAAAAACACTATTTGAGTTTTGTAAATTTTGAGGATTTTAGTTGAACTTGAAAAATAGTTCAGGTTGTAGGAAATCTTTTCTGATCATTTTGATATATATATGTCCTATATAAAATATTTATATTTTATATACTTTCTTTCTCTTTTATTTTCAAAAAAAAAAAAAAGGAAAACCACTGGGCTAGCCAGCCAGCCCTGCCCACCAGCGCCTTGCCACCCACTGCCCACCAAGGCGCCACCCAACCGCCCGACCGACCCCTCGCCTGAAATCCTCCCGCGTCGGTCAACCGACCGAACGCGCTCCCCTCCTCTCACCGACAGGTGGACCCCCACCCTTCTTCCCCTCGTGCACGCCACCCGCCACGCCGCCGCTGCGAACCCCATGATCCCCGGATCCTCCCCGATCTCCTCGCTGGATCTTTCCCCTCCTTCAAGTCGTGCCCCGCCTATTTAAACCCTCCCTCACTCCGTTCCCCCTCGCGCCTCACCCGACGCTCTCCTCCTCCATAAATCCTCGCTGAGTAACCGAGCGCCGCCGCCATTACCTCCGTCCCGAACCACCCGGCCGCCCGAGCTCGCCTGACCCCACCCGGACTCCCCTCGCCGCACCGCGGAGGTCCCGCCGACGCCCCGACCACCGAGTCGCTGAACCATCGCCGCCGAGAGCTGCCGCCGTCGCCGTCCGGTAAGTCGCCGGAGCACCTCGTCGCCGTTAGATCCAAAGCGAACGGCGTAGATAAGATCCCCCGAAGGGGTAAGTTAATTCAAATAAAACCGGTTTTTGTCCCGGTTAGTTCCAGTTTATTTTAGTTAGGGTTTTTAGTTGAACCGGCCGATTCGGTTTAATCCCTAGGGCCCGTTTAGTTATTTAACGCCCAGGGCGCTAAATAGGCCCATTAGCCCGTTTTACTTTATTTTTCGTTTTCTGTTTTAACAGAATAGTTTCAGATTTGAAAAATTCATATCTTTTAATCTACTTAATATTTTTAAGTGATTCTTTTTTTGTTGGTTTGCAAATTTCTTATAGTTTCTGTAGAAAATATAATTTGCCATGTTAAAATTATTTAAAATTGCTTTATTTTAGATTTAGACAGAATGTAAATCTGCTATAAAAAGAGTTAGGAATATTATTTTTTTGTGATTCTTTTTGTCACAACTTTGTTTTGACATTGCCTAACCGTAGGAATTTATTTGGGCATTTTAGGATTAATAAAAAATAGATTTAATCAGAATCATGTTATTCTTAATTAATTAACTAGCTACTGTTTTCCTATTGTTTTAATTAGCAAATAATTTTATTTCTATTATGTGATAGTTTATTCTTGAATAGTTTATGTAACTTTAGAGCATGAACTTTTATTTATAATAAATAAAACTTTTATTTTATTTTTCCTACTAGAATTTGCTTTAGGCCTAATAGGAGTTTTATAATAGATTTTAAGGTGATTCTTTTTCTACTAGTTGCTTGATGAATTCTTTTCTGTTAGGTAGCATAAACCCATGCTTAGGTTCTGTTAAGAAGAATTTTGTTATGTAAAAATATTTTTAGTTGTTGCTTGAAGTAGGAAAACATTGAGTTGGATTTCTTCGAGTTTTCCTTTGGGTTTTGATTCGTTTGTTTGGTGTGTTATGTTAGCATGCTATTATGTTAAGTGATCATATGCTATATGCTTATTATGATTGTTGCTTGCCTCGTAGAATTTCCGAGTGCTGAAGCTTGCTACCACGAGTCCCTAGTTTTCAAGATCGTCGGCAAAGGCAAGTTCACTTTGACCATGTTTTTCATACCTATGTGTTTTATTGCATCTAGTGTCATCTTCGCAACAAACCCTCCAAAGAGTGATATTGAATTCTTGTAATTGAGTAGTATGCATGAGGTAGGAACCCATCACCCTGTTACCAAGCCCGGACGATATTTTATTTTAATGCTACGTTATAGTAGACGGGTTTGGTATGAGTGCTCGGGAGTGGTGTGAGAATGGAGGATCTACGCCAATGACGATAACTCCATGATGGAATCTGCAAGGACTGCATCTTCAAGGCCTCAAGACTTCAAGACTCGAGACAAGAATTCAATACACACTCACTGGGTGAAGGATGGTTGACGGGCACCCTGGAGAATCCAATGGTTGGCCGCGATGCATGGAGAAGCGCCATGACATCTTGCGGAAAGCTTCACCCAGACTCAAAGAGACGGAAGAATACTTCATGCCCGGAAGCTTACCTGTGCAACCGCAAGTCACTATGGGCTCGCTTGGTTGACCTTAGTTGTGACTCTGGCTGGGGCGGTGCTAGCAGATGTAGAACTACGGTAGGATTGGATGAGCACCGGACGGTGGTCGAGGAACTCTTCGAAGACCATGTTTCGTCATCTTGTTCTCAAACACCTCAAGTGCGAGAACGTAAAAGAGGGATCGAATCTTGCGGGTAAAGTGTACAAACCTCTGCAGAGGGTTTAAACCTAATCGATTAGCCGTGTCCCCGATTCTGCATAATTTGAGCCTCGGACTTGGATCTATCTCGGAACTCTCAACACCGGATTGATAACTTAATTGTGGGCAACTTATGATGATTTTGGGCTATGAGACATCGGTTGGCGGAACCATGTCATGATAGAAAACTCCATAGTACAGACTTCATTTATTCCTTTGATGTAGGGAAAATAAATCAGCTTTTACGCAAACAAAACTCAGACATACGATCCACAAAGCCATATTGCATATAGTATAGTTTTATCATCTGTTTTCTCATGTTGTGATCTTGCCGGTACATTCAATGAACTGACCTACACGGCTGCAACGTATCATGTTGCAGATACTTTCTTCCGACGAGTAAGAGTACAGTACAGGGTTACGGTCTACACTCAACCTGCCGATGGCGTTGATGGGACTCCACACCCGACTATTTGTTTCCGTTGTGACTTATGAGGTATATATATCAGTTTTACGTTAATTATACATGTGATTGCACTTTGATATATACATTGATGTACTGTGTGTGCCAGCATACTGATCCAGGGATGGCACAGCAACACAGAGGCTTGACCGTCTGAGGTCTGGTCGCTACAGATCTTTGCTAAGTTACTTTTGTTGCTGCTGCTGTTACAATCACTACAAAACTGTTACTGCTACTATTGCATTGTTACCGTTATTGCCATACTACCTTGCTACTAAAATACTTTGCTGCAGATATTAAGTCTTTCAGGTGTGGTTGAATTGACAACTCAACTGCTAATACTCGTGAATATTCTTTGGCTCCCCTTGTGTCGAATCAGTAAATTTGGGTTGAATACTCTACCCTCAAAATTGTTGCGATCCCCTATACTTGTGGGTTATCAAAGGTAAGAAAATAATGATACCCGCCACGTGCTTCAACACTCATCGGACCACATATATTTCCTATAATTCCTTAGCTCGCTCCATTGTTTCGGAGAATGGAGTTTTAGTCATCTTACCCATGAGGCATGGTTCGCAAGTATCAAATGATTCATAATCAAGTGATTCCAAAAGTCCATCTGCATGGAGTTTCTTCATGCGCTCACCTAAACGGCAGTGCAACAAGTATGTTGCACTATCATTATCAACTTCGCATCTTTTGGCATCAATATTATGAATATGTGTATCGCTACAATTGAGATTCAACAATAATAGACCATTCACTAAGGGTGCATGACCATAAAGATGTTACTCATATAAATAGAACAACCATTATTCTTTGGCTTAAATGAATAACCCTTTCGCAATAAATAAGATCCAGATATAATGTTCATGCTTAATGTTGGCACCATATAACAATTATTGAGGTCTAAAACTGATCCCGAAGGTAGATATAGAGGTACCGTGCCAACAGCGATCACATCCACATTGGAACCATTTCCAACGCGCATCGTCACCTCGTCCTTAGCTAATCTTCGTTTATTATGCAGCTCCTGTTTCGAGTTACAAATATGAGCAACCGAACCAGTATCAAATACCCAGGCGCTACTACGAGCATTAGTAAGGAACACATCAATAACATGTATATGAAATATACCTTTGTTCGCTTTGCCATCCTTCTTATTTGCCAAGTACTTGGGGAAGTTCTGCCTCTAGTGACCATTTCCCTTGCAGTAGAAGCACTCAGTTTCAGGCTTGGGTCCAGCTTTGTGCTTCTCCACGGGAGCGGCAACTTGCTTGCTAGTCTTCTTAAAGTTCCCTTTCTTTACCTTGCCCTTTTATTGAAACTGGTGGTCTTGTTAACCATCAACACTTGATGCTCTTTCTTGATTTCTACCTCCGCCGATTTCAGCATAGTGAAGAGCTCAGGAATCTTTTTTGTCATCCCTTGCATATTATAGTTCATCACGAAGCCTTTGTAGCTTGGTGGCAGTGACTGAAGAACTCTATCAATAACACTCTCAATTGGAAGATCAATTCCCAGCTGAGTCAAGTGGTTGTGGTACCCAGACATTCTGAGTATGTGTTGACTGACAGAACTGTTCTCCTCCATCTTACAACTAAAGAACTTGTTGGAGACTTCATATCTCCCAACTCGAGCATTAGCTTGAAATATCAACTTCAGCTCTTGGAACATCTCATATGCTCTGTGGCGTTCAAAACGCTTTTGAAGTACCGGTTCCATGGCGTAAAGCATGGCACACTGAACTATTGAGTAGTCATTAGATCAAGCCTGCCAAACGTTCATAACATCGGCATCAGCTCCTACAGCAGGTCTATCAACTAGCGGTGCATCAAGGGCATAATTCTTTTGTGCAACAATGAGGATAATCCCCAAGTTACGGACCCAGTCTATGTAGTTGCTACCATCATCATTCAACTTACCTTTCTCTATGAACGCATTAAAATTCAAGGGAACAGTAGCACGGGCCATTGATCTACACCATAGATTTGCAAAGACTATTAGGACTAAGTTCATGATAAATTTTACTTCAAATAATCAAATTACTAATGAACTCCCACTTAAATCAACATCCCGCAAGTTGTCTAAGTGATACATGATAATCCCCAAGTGCAGGGAATCATCATAGCAATTTCCAGAGGTGGAAGTGATAAGTATGGAGTGTCGAACCCACAAGGAGCTAAAGGTAAGATCAATATTCTCTCAAGTCCTATCTGCCACTGATACGACTCTACGTACACCGAATGTTTGCTTCCAACTAGAAACGAGAAATAAAATTACGTTGTGGGTATGAAGAGGATAACTTTGCATGAAATCGGAGAACTAAAATATAAAAGTAGGTGTTGTTAATATAAAATTAGAATACATTACTATATATTATAAATAGTGAGTGTGGAATAATGATGGGTCGGTGTGCGGAATTATCCTAGGCAATTGTTAACAAGATCGGTAAGCATTATTGCAATTTCATATGAGGGAGAGGCATAAGCTAACATACTTTCTCTTCTTGGATATGCACTTATGATTGGAACTCTAGCAAGCATCCGCAACTACTAAAGATCATTAAGGTAAAACCCAACCATAGAATTAAAGCATCAAGTCCCCTTTATCCCATATGCAACAACCCCCTTACTCGGGTTTAAGCTTCTGTCACTCTAGCAACCCACTATAAGCGAATCATGACACTACAAAAAAAAACACTTCCGTGATGATACGTGTTTGTCACAGTAGGTCACGTTTTCTGTCATGCATGTACATCCATGACGATTTTATGACAGAATCAAGATAGTCATACCTGTGTTGTCGTAGAAGTGTTCCATGACATTACCAAAATTATCATTACGGAAGTGTCCACTTCCATGACGATAAATCGCGCGTCATAGATGTGTTTTCGTCAAGGGTGACCGACACGTGGCATCCACCATAACAGGTCGCCATTAAGCTATCGGGTCTGGTTTTGGTTCCGATAACCCGTTAACAGCCCGGACCAATGGGGATTTTCCACGTGTAAAATTCTCATTGGCCAGAGGAAACACGTGTTGGCTCACCATTGGGACAGATGTCATCCACTCATTGGAAAGGAGGCGCCTATGATACGTCGACACGTGGCACGGCCCAATAGAGGCCCATTCTAGTGAAAAGGCCAGCCTGTTTGACTTGGTAAAAAGGTAACGGGCCGGCCCACGGAAAGCCTGTTAACAGCATGTTCGTATATCGCCAATTTACGGCCCGCTAACTCCCGGACCGTTACGGCCTATCGGAATTTAGCCCAGTAGCTTCATCTGGGCTGTCTAATATGATTCCAGCCCATTGTTACTTCCGGCCCATGTATGGCCCATGATGTCTTTCGGCCCATATGAGGCCCATCATAACTCTGGGCCCAATAAAGGCCCGAGATGAAACTGGCCCATAATGAACAGTGTATCGCTTTATACCCATTAATGGCCCATTATTCCGTCGGCCGTTTCCAGCCCATGTTAAGTTTCGGCCGTCTAAGGGCCGATTTATTCTTGGGCTCATTTCTAGAATTCGGTTAGTTACGGTCTGTTACTGGCCTGTTCCGTTTGTGGGCCAAATTCAGCCTGTGGTTACATTCGACCCATTTGTGGCCTGTTAACCCATTGGGCTGTTTTCATAGCGTTATCAAATACAGCCTATTAACGGCCCGTTATGGTCCACGAATAGTATGGGCCATGTTTGGCGAAATGATTATACGCCCCGTAGAAGGCCCATGGATCCTACGGCCCGTAGAAGACCAATGGACCCTACGGCCCGTAGAAGGCCCATGGATCCTACGGCCCGTATGAGGCACATGGTTACAACAGTTCGTGTGTTGACATGATTATTGTGGCCTAGTTTCCAAAAATAGGTTATTGTGGCCACTAGAAAAACACGGAAAAAGAACTGCAGTGACTACAAAGCAAACAACTAAACAAGACAATAAGGAAATAAATAAGCAAGCAACTAACGCTAGCCTATTACAACTATTACACATATTACATCCACTGGGCATCAAAGTTCGCCACCAATGCAAATATAGGGAACAAAGCAGCATATTACACACATCGCCGTCAAAATTGGCCACCAAAGGCAAATAAACGTGGCAGCAAAACAAGAGCATAATCAAACAACTTCGGAAGAGCTCAAGAAACGTTATCCCGGTATCCACCATGCGGCAATAAGCTTAGCAAGCTTATTAGCTTTGTCCTGTTTGGCGCTAAAATCCTCCAAAGCTTGCTGTTGCACCAGAAAGTATGCATCTGAATGCTCCAGGGACTTCCGCGGTCCTTCCGCTTCTTGTCTCAACACAGCTGATCGATGTCTTTCAGCTTGTAGTTGATACTAAAGAAACCGAACTGATTCACACAGTGAGTTTGAATAGCTTGTGCAAGCAGTTGTGGCCAGTAACTCGAACACTAAACCAAGACAGGACTTTGGGGTTGTCTCACTATTTTCAAGATAGTCGTCCTTAGCTGTTTTATCAGCTTTGTTGGAGAGCAACAAGGATATCTCACTATCCTGAACCTTATCTGCATCACTTCATTTACCATTGCTTAATAAGGCACTCTTCCCCAATATTCTGTCAACATTCTAAAAGAAGAAACAAGCAGACACATAACAGGTTTAGCATGTACTAGTATATGAAACTCATTTCGGTGAACCAGTTCATTAGTAAGGTGGACAGGATTAAACTACCAAGTCTTCTATTGCCAAGTAGTAGTACATAATAAAAGCATCAAACACACACATACCTATGTCCTATGGTCACTGCATTGTCTTGCCAAATCAAAATAGAGACACGGTTCAAATCATATCAATTCAACACAAAGCAGCAGTGAAAGAATACAAAGCGTGGGAAACTACACGGCATAACAAGATTTCAGATGGGTACGACGGGTCTACATGTACAACAACACTATTGGCTCTGTTGTGATGCTAGTAATGTGCATGATATGAGAAGTCAATTGTATACACAATTGAAATTGAAATCAACAGAGATACTGATAAGAGCAAACCTGTTAAAGAAACATGTGTGAACATACCTGCTGTGCCATTAGAGTTTCGATTGGATCCTTCAATTTAAAAATAAGTTTATGAGTAAATACAGTGATACAAGAGCAAAGCAGTATGCATGATAGCAATGGAAACTTAAATTAGAACAGTTGATCTTCAGGTTTAAGCACTTGTTCTACATGAACAGAGTACAGTAAGGCACAAGAATGCAGTACTTAAAAAAATGAGCTCATAGACCTTACCACATTCTTGGTTCGGGACCAGTACAGAACAAGGCGTTCCCGGTCATCGTCCAGTAAATGTGTCTCACGAGAACGTAAGGTAATTTGATGAGTTTATTTGCCAGTGAACTACGTTTTATTCAGGTAATTCCGATACTACCACCAAGCATTCTTGAAGATAGCAGAGGTATTAGCACAGGTTACCTCATCCTGAGTTTCCAAATCGGTACTTCTCTATAGAGAAAAATGGGAATTTTTGCTGTATTATAACCATCATGGAGGTAGAATGTATGGGACAAAGCAAAGTAATTGCCATGAATAACATTACTTACACATAACTCCTGGACAAACACCTGCAACTGGCATTTTCCTTCATCTTCAGTATAATATTTCCAAGATGGGAAGATACGCACATAGGATTTAACAACATCAAATGCGATAGATGCTAAACTATGACTAACTGGTTGTGCTTCCTCCACAGGAATAGGCATACTAGTTGGTGGAGTTGGGGTTCACCGTGGTAGTACTGGCCCTTTGGGCACTGGAGATGACTTACTAACTGCTCTTGTTTGGGAGCTTTGTGGTGGAGATGGTGTTGTGTCAACATGAACTGGGTTACTATCTGCTGGGGTTGGGGTTAGATTGTGTGAAGCTGGTTCTCTGACCATCGCAGTAGGGGTACAATCTGCGCGAGTCTGGGTTATGTGTGGTATGGCTGGTTCTCGTGCATGTACAACCGGGGTGCTATCTCCACCAAGAGGTAGCACTGTTTTATTTGAAGACCGTGTTTTTACTCCGCTAGATACTGGCATCACCCGCTCCAATTCAAATAGCTGATAAATAGGAAACATAGTTGAATGTACATACATTGTATGAGAGACAGATGCAATAGATAGTGTGCAAAAAAGTGGGCATGAAATAGTTGACATGTATATTGTTTAACTAAAACGGATAGCATGACATAATTTCACATATATGATGTCTATCTAAACTGGATAGCATAACATAACATAATTCAAAGATATGATGAATAACTAAACATGATCGCATGACATAATTCACATACATGTTATCTAAGTAATGAGGATCACATGATTTAATTCACATATGTGATTTATATGCTAAACAGAGGCCATTCGATATGATGTCTGAACTAAGAACATGGTGTTGAATATTGTGTATATGATGTCTAAACTATGCAATGCAAGACACCATATGCATGATATGAGTAGTATAACCGTGCCAAGTTAGATCATACACCTCGGTGGGGGAATAGGACTGGTCATCTATCTCTGAATCCATCTCTAAGGAGCTATCGGGACCCAACAAGAGATCTACTTCGACAGGTAGCACTGCCTCGCTCAAGGCCTTGTTTTCACTCCAGATTTTTCCATCTCCCACCCAAATGGCTGATTCACGGGAAGAGTAGTTTAATGTACAAACATTGTCGACAAATGGAAATGTAATGAAGAAAAGGATGGGCAAGATATCATTCAAATATATGATGCCTGGTTAAACATGATGGCGTTGCACATTTCACATATATTATGGCTGGCTAAAAGACATGAGACTGCATAATTCCCATATATGATATAGAAACTAAACAGGTGGCATTACAGAACATGTCTAAACTAAGCAGATGGCATATATGATGTCAAAAGTAGGCACTGCAAGGCAACATATGCATGATATGACTAACATCATCATGCCAAGGTAGAGCAAACACCTTGGGGGTAAATAGGAGTGGTGAGATGCGTCTGAATCCACCTCAGAACAGATATCTTCCTCTAGATTACAATCTGGAGAGGGGGAAGGGTTTGCTATTGAACCCACCATGGAGCAATGTCTGCATGACATTGTATTACCACGCAAAACTCTTCTCTTTTTCTCTACATGTTCAACATGACTGTGTACAATATCTGACATGCATACGAAAAAAATATGGTGAGATTATGTAAGGAGAGCATGCAGAAATCTAGAGTGATGGTAACAACCAGTGGATGGATCCAAAAATAATGATAGCAGGCTGATGATTGCTTTAATTTAATAAAAAGACAGATGATGATTGCTTTACTATTTGTTTCCCACCCAAGATGAACAACATAGGCATACCCTAGGTGAACCAGATATTAGACAGAGATACTATTCATTGCTGCCTCGATATGTGCCCCACAACTAATTTAGAACTCAAGTTTGAACATTAATTTGGACCTGACTTGGAGTCTAAGAGGTGAATAGGACGATAAAGTAGCAGGTAATTTTAAGCAATGCATAACATAAGCATAAACAAAAGAGTGCGACCTCTCTTGTGGACCCGTGTACTCCTCAGGTTCATCTGCTGAGTCGATGATCGTGATGCCGTTGCAGTGGGTGCCGGCGGCAGGGAAGGAGATCTGAGGCGGCGAAAGACGGTTAGGAGTCATGATGTCTAGTTTGGTGGATGCTTCTGTCGATGGAGAAGCTAAGGTGAGGTGGACAACGTCGCGGCAGGAGCAGAATAAACCACACAAAGTTTTCTTTGACACCTACCTGTAACTGAAGTAATTCTCTAAGGGCTCATTTGGCTTGCATGATTCTAAAAATGCAGGGATAGGAAAAACACCGGAATATGATAGGAATGCACATGGTAAACAGAGCATTTGTAAACACGGGATTTCTGTCAACTTGGGTGTTTGGTTCACAGGAATTGGAAGAGCAGAGGAATGCAAAGAAAACATGGCCAAAATAAAGTGAAACCATATGAAAGCATGTACAATTAGAATGTTATTCTGCCACTAATGCACTTGGTCTTGTTTTCATGCATAGGATTTTGAAAAGTAGTTCCAGGTGGATGTTTTGCTCCATTCCGTTCAACAAAATGCATGAATAATTGAACAGTAGAGTGCCATAGGAATATTTCCTATTGCTATGTTTTTCCGTTGAACCAAAATAGCCCTAATGGATCGACATGAATGTAGAGTAATAAGTGATGCAACAAGTGTACAACCTCTTTGCCGTAGCTATGTCGACCTTAGCATCATTGGGTTGGTCGCTAAAGAAGTTGAGGCAGAGGTGGCTGTCGGAGGTGTGGAGGAAGATCTGAGGAATCTGTAGACGGCGTCCAGGCACTGCTCTGTTGTGATGGATCGTTTTGTCATTGCAACAACCCCGGTTAGCCGTAAGACGTCCAGGCTAAAGCAGCACAATACAGACATCGTTAATATCAAGTGGGTTTCTAATAGCATCTCCAATAGATGATGTAAAATAGAGGTAAAATTTACATCACCAAAAACCACCTGAGTACAACAGATGAGGTAAAAACTGTTGACTCTGAACTTAACTGTCAAAACTGAAATTTAATGTGGTATCTGAATGTTACTGTTGAAACTGAATGCAATGGTAGCAGAGAGGCACTTGACATGTAGTTTAGGGCGGGTCTGCAGTTCATCTTCAACCTGCACCCCTGAGCCGCCAGCCACCACCGGCCCCCGCGCCGCCTCGCCGCCCCGAAACAACTTCCTACCGCCAGTCCGCCGCGGCCTCGAAACAACTCCCCACCGCTGCCCGCCGCTGCCCCTGCCAGCCCTCTAGCCCCCGCCCATGCATCGAGCTTTTCTCCCATGATCCCCACGCCACCGCCCCACCACCGCGCCCCCACCACCGGCGACCACCGCCCCCACCCTGAACCCTAAGATAGATAGTGGGGTACCTCTCTGGTGAGCCCCCCTCCCCACTACGGGTGGTTCTTCCTTAACTCTGGCGTGCCCCCCACCCCTTGAAAATCGACTGACCCAAAAGTCGATTCAGTCGACTGAGTAGCTAAATCGGAGCAGAGCAGCAGCACGAGCGAGGGGGAGAGCAGCAGCAGCAACACGAGCGAGCGAGCGAGAGCTGGAGCAGCAGCAGCAGCAACACGAGCGAGTGAGCAAGAGCTAGAGCAGCAGCAACGCGAGCGAGCGAGCGAAAGCCGGAGTAGCAGCAACAGATCCGGCTGGTATGGACGCTGCCGCCGAAGGGGCCTCGCACTGGGGGAGAGCCGCCGTGGAGATGTCGCCCGCGGCACCGGCTTCGAGGTAGCCGCTCCATGAGGGTGCGGGATGGAGCACCGTCGGCGCCGGGAGGTCGAGTTAAGGAGAAGGTGCAATGCGATGAGTGTACAACATCTTTGGTGGCGTCGAGTAGGCCTCGGCTTCGTCCAAGGAGTCGGTAAGGATGTTGCGGTTCTGGTGGAGCAGGTTAAGGCGGCGCTGTGGGGATGGAGCAGCCGCGATAGACGAGGCAATTGTCGGAGCATCTCCTTGGAGGTGGAGGACAGGGCGGCTGAACTGGTAGGACGACGGATCCTCATCCGGGGAGGTGGATGAGGGACGTCGAGATGTTGCGGTGGACGACATCATCGGGGAAGAGGCTCTGGCTCAGCAGTGGTGAGGTGGCGGACGGAGGAGGGTGGGGTTTCGCGGCTGGAGCGGAGAGGTTATGGCGTCCTGGGATTTTGAATGGCGAAAAGGAGGCAATGGGAGGGGGTACTATGACTTAGGGACGCGCTTGTCCAAAATGTAGGGTGTGTTACAAAAGTACCCCCACCGATTTGAACTAGCGGCCCTTTCGGCTCAGGGTTAGAAGGGGTATTTCGCGTGTCGGGATTTGGCAGCTGGAGGGAGTTTTCGCGCGCGTTGTAATTTCGGGATAGTAAGGCGCCGGTTGTGAAGGCGCCAGTTTTGGTAGCACGATATCTGAATTTTCGGGATATAACAAGGCGCGGGTTGAATTTTAGGGACAAGCCTAACGTGTAATATTGTACTTGTACGTACCAAATCAATTCGCACTTCCCTCAAAGGGAAAAGTAAAAAAAATTGAAACTATTCACACGACACAAAGAGCGAGTCTTGTCCCGTTTTACTATACAGATGCTATTCAATGCTATTCAAAGCTACTCCCTCCTTCCATCTATGTAGGGCCTAATGATTTTTTGAGGCTAACTTTGACCAAATATTAGAGCAATAATATATGACATGCAACTTACACAAAGCACACTGTTAAATTCGTGTGTGAAAGGAGCTTTCAATGATATAATTTTCACATTGTGCATGTAATGTACTATTAATCTTGTCAATAGTCAAAGGCAGTCTTAAAAAATGCATTAGGCCCTATATAGATGGAAGGAGGGACTATGAATCCATGTTATGTCCAATTAATTTTTTTCGCTGGCTGTATAATGCATGTAACCTACTCATACCGACATTTTAGTGCATTCCAAATGTTTATACTACCGCTGCAATTCGAACTGAATTTGAATTTGTTTCTCTATTTCAATAAGAATCTATAATCATGATTGTTGCCAACTTCAACCATCATTCGTGTATTACCTTAACAACACACCACATGATTACTATAGAGATAGATATGAAATATGTGTACTATATGAACTCGATAGAATTATTTGAATACACTTGATGTTGATTCCAAATAATAGTACATTTGATGTACTAACTATATATTCATAATCTAAACCATGTTCCATACGTACACCGTGTTTATCACACAAAGTATAGTGCCCTGCCCCCTACATTATGACCAGTATTTAGCCCTGAGCTACAAAAGGCACACATTAGCCCAAATTATAATCAATGTTCTATAGATTATATGTAGTACTAGCAAGATGCCCATGCGTTCCACGGAACATCAACATGATCAAGGGGAGGCCTTATTTGCAAATATGGAGAGGGGTGTGGGTATCTTTTTTCAAAATTGCCATAGTTTCCTTCCTATCCGTCATATATAAATCGGACGGCCTATATTGCAGGATGGTAGGCACACCATCATCAACAACTCTGTTTTTATAAGAGTAGAGATAAAATATATTATATGTAGTATAACATGTTCATAACCACACCATGTGCATCACCATTATATATATTCATGAATGCGTCGGTTTAAAACACTATGATAAATTCTTCAAATATCTGAATTCACTTTTTATAATGAATCATGATCTCTATTCGTCTTTTACACCCACACAATCCTCTTATCTTTGTAGCTAGTGCTAACTTTCTCTCGTGCATGCACATGCCCGCATCCCTCTCACCCTCCCTCAACATTCTCTAGCTCTATCGTGCAAATTTGTCTTTTCACTTTAGGTCGTTCACCCACGGTGTGTGTAGGCCCCCCAGCTCCTTCTTTACGGCACACATCGATCGATATGCCTCTCTAGCCAGGTGTGCCTACCACAAACACAAGCTTCTCCTCTTCTCTTCTCACCGTCCATGCCTCACTCCCACCACTCTTTTCATCGATCTTGTACTCGCACACTCCTTCCCCCTCGATATAGTATGCCTCTCGCACCACCTCCTAGATGCATCCCTCTCTCTATATCCTTCTCCCCGGGCCTTATTTGCTTCTAACACATACATGCATGTATACCGATTGATCTCCCTACATATACCCAGGTCGACTTTAACTATTTTCCCCCACCCATCGATCGACGTACCTCACAAGTTATGTCTCCCCTTTCTCTGGCAAAGGACGATTGATCTTCCTATGTAGTTATGTCTGCTTACCACAGCCATATGGTCCCCCCCCCTCATCATTCGTGCATGCCTCCTAACCCGTCTCTCGCACGCACATGCACAGACAGGAAGCCATCCCCTCTCATATTGATATTGCAGGCATGCCCTCCGTTTGTCTAGCAAGCCTCTCCCACCATGGGTGGATTCAGGCCCTAGGCAGAAGGGGCGGTGGCCTAGGGCATAAGGCCCATCTCCTTTATATATTTTAACACTGTAGCTACAATAAAACGCTTCAGTCAATTAAGCTGCCTGGGCCTTGGCCCAGTTCGCCTGGGGCCTGGCCCGTTCCTAGGTCCGCCATTGTCTCCCACCATTTGTTAGAAGAAAATACACTACCACCCCCTCCAACACTCTAGCTCTGTCTCTCTCCCAACCTTATTCCTCTCTTACACCTATGCATGGATGCCGATCGATCTCCCTTAATACATAAGGTAGGCCTCTCTCCTCCTCCACACATATACCAGTCATTGTACTTCTATAATTAATTAGGCCTCCCCCCACCACACACCGATAGTCGAGCGCCGTAGGTAGGTATCCATGCCACAGAGATAAACTACACCTGTCCCCTCTCACGTTCCAGTAGGCCAGCCACTCTATATCTTTGACGTGGGCACACACAAATTCGATGGCACTCTTTATCGATCGCACGCGCGCGCACACACACACACACATCATCCCTCTCTTCGATTCTATGGATACCTCAAGCCGATGATACCTCCACTCTCTTCTCGTGGATCGCCCCCTCTATATATATGATATATCCAGGACTCTATTTCACACACATTGCATATGTTACATTTTTTGATTGACCTCCCCCCCCCCAAAAAAACACTCACGAACCTACACACTATATCTCTGTACGTTTGTATCTCTCTCACACAACCCCACGTAGGTGGTGTATGTACACGAAGAGAATAGGTGCATGTACTCACGCTTCGTGCCCAACCACACCCGCGTGGGTACACGGTGGAGCTCATTTCTGTACGAAAATGGCAGCCCACGTGCTAATTTGAACGCGTGTAGCAGTTGTTTACCTACGGAGGTCATGTACCACGCATGCACGAAACAAAGTTCGACTTGATGCGTTGGCTCGTTATTTTTAAATAAAGTTATATTGCTCAATGGCACGTACACATAATATAAAACGATTTTTATGGAGAAAAAGGTAGTCCGCTCCACTATATACAATGGAGCTTGCCTGCCTGGGTTTGTCTCTCTTCAGAGTATCTCACACAAGGCGGTGGTGGCCTCTCTCTCTCCCACCGTTGGTCACTGATTCGGCCGCATCCCGTCCGCCGGCGGAAAGGGAGGATGTGCATTGTTTCTCCATTTGACGGCGCCGAGGCAGCACGTCCCGATCTGCGATACCCGTCGTTTCTCTCTCTCTCCCATCGTTTCTCTCTGACCAAGCTCCAGCGTGGTAGGGCCTACGCCACCTGCTCGCTGCCGCAGTATGGGCAGACCCCGCCCGCTGCCGCTCACCTAGTTACATCCCGACGACCCCCCAGGTATCCCCTCCGGCCTTGCTCCACTGCCCGTCTTCCCATGTCACTGCATGTGGAAAATTTTGCATGTGGGTCTTCCATAGTTCTTTGCCCAAAACGTTGCTCGTCCGGTGTACTTTCCATATTGCAATCTCGTCCTAACACCATTTTATACAAACACAACCGTGTTGTTATCTTCCCTTAGGACAAGGAATATGCTTCTTTTTTGTCGTTGTATGTGTCATCAACTGTTATTGGCCAGTAATTGTTTCCTTTCCACCTCTTTTTTGCAAACAAGGCTATCTATTTCACCTCGTTGCTATTGCGACCTTTTGGTGAACTGCACAAATCACTTTTTTCTTAAGAGTGTTTTGTGCAGTTGTACTAAAATGTCACACGGGCAACATCTCTACATTTCAGTGCGACTGCACAAAGGGAGATTGGTTTTGCTCTATCCTCCTCATCCAACTCCGAGCCTAATCTTCTCCAACTATTTGCTTAATCTTCTCCAACTAGTTTGTCTTAAGAGAGACTGCAAAGGTGACCGGCTTCTATTTGTGTGTTTATTCTTTCATCAGCAGTCCTCTATTATCGTAATCACACTTAATATCTTTGGAACATGGACGCTTAGCCCTATTTTAGTGGAACTGCACAAAATGATCGGAATGTTGCATGCTACAGACAGCTACTTTTTTCCCAACATGCCTTGTTGATTTAGACAGATCTAGGGGGACGTTGCTGCCAATGAAAGCACAGATCAATTTTAATTTAACACCTTTTCACAACTTTGTCTTCAGTTGTGATGTAAATATTAGCTCTAATCTGCTAATCATTGAGATGCATTAGCAAGGAAGTTAGTTTTTTATTGTTTCCGAAAGAGCATCGATGGCAAGACACACGAAAAAAAAAGCTGAAAGCTCAGAGCATTGTACAATTTCATGTCGCTGGAAAATTATTTTTATAGTACGTCAATTATGTAAATAATATGCTGGAAGCTTGATAGCATTGCCAGAAGCCTCTTCAGCATCCGGGTCCATCTGTCATGCACAAAATTATACTCCTTCATTTCTAAATATTTGTCTTTTTACAAATTTCAAATGGGCATATTTTAGAGTGTAGATTCACTAATTTTGCTTCGTATGTAGTCACTCGTTGAAATCTCTAGAAAGACAAATACTCCGGAGTATATTTAAGAACCAAGGGAGTAGTGCACAACCACATGCGAGACTCAGCCTGGTCGTTGCGCCGCATTAATAGTGAGTAATGAGCAGTCAAATCATAAGCCCCACCTTTCCCACTGTAAGTTGCTAGAAAGAAGCAACCATCAATACGCTCTTCTTTGAATCCGCTCATACTACTCCATCCGTCACTGTTTATAGAGCGCGCTTAAAAAAATTAAAAAATCTCTGTGAAAGTGTGTTAAGTCGACTAGAGGGGGGGGGGTGAATAGGCGCTTTTTATAAATTCTTTACAGAGGAATTTAAAGGTGAGGAAATTCCTAAGCGAAGAACTACTTGCAACGGAATAAGTACTCAGATGCACACATAACAGAACATAAGCACAGTCATCATAATGAAATGAAAACAAGCACAGAGTACAGAAAGCGTAGACACAGGATAAGCAAGCTCAAGACAAACTGACTGAAGAATTGAACTGAGGAAATTGAGAAAGTCTTCAGTCAAAGTCTTCAAACAGTAACGATCAAGAACACAACACAGTAATGATAAAATAGAACCAGTTGGCTTGGTGAAGACAATGATTTGGTAGACCAGTCCCAACTGTTGTGACAGTTGTACGTCTGGTTGGAGCGGCAAGGTATTTAAACCTGAGGACACACAGTTCCGGACACACTCCTCACCGTATTCTCCTTGAGCTAAGGTCACACAGACCTCGCCCAATCACTCGTGGTAGGTCTTCAGGTGACTCCCAAACCTTCACAAACTCGGTCACTCGGTGATCCACAATTTCCTCTTGGATGCTCTAGACCATGACGCCTAACCTTCTGGAAGATGCACAGTCTTCAAAGGTAACAAGCATCGGATCCACACAGAAACAATCTCTTTAGTGATGCTCAATCACTTTGGGTTTGTAGGTGTTTGGGTTTGGGTTTTCCTCACTTGATGATTTTCGCTAAAAGTCCTCGGAGGATGGGATGCTCTCAATGACACGTGTCAGTTTCTCTTGGAGCAGCCAACCAGCTAGTGGTTGTAGGGGCGGCTATTTATAGCCTAGGGAGCAGCCTGACATGATAAGACATAAAATGCCCTTCAATGATATGACCGTTAGGTGGGTAGATATTTTGGGACACCTGACACGTAGCACAGCAACGGTCGGAAATTTGAGGTTCAAATTCCTCAGGGCTATCATGTTCCTCACTTGTAGGCAATCCGCAGTGGCGAATTCCTAACTCCTCAGTCAGAAAAAATTCCTCAGAGATCAGAAGAACTTCGTCTCTGTCACTGAAGAAATTGACTGAACTGTATGAGATTTCCAATGGTTTCACTGGAAGGGATTGGTAGGTGTAGGATTTTGAGATGAGCATCACTTGGAAACTTTTCCTTAGTTTTTCCTCAACCCCCTTTAACAGTACGGTGTTTCCTATGACTCAAGAAGGAGAAAATGAAACTACGAAAACAAAAGTTCACGCTCCATATTCCTCACATGATTATCAAGTCTTCAGGGTCACACCAATTTCTTCACTTTCAAAGTCTTCAGAAAGCCAAAGTCTTCAGTTGAAAACATTCATTTTTAGGGGTCGACTTTCTCTGTAAATATCAAACTCCTCATAGACTTATAGTCATGTGTACACTCACAAACACATTAGTCCCTTAACCTATAAGTCTTCAATACACCAAAATCACTAAGGGGCACTAGATGCACTTACAATCTCCCCCTTTTTGGTGATTGATGACAATATAGGTTAAGTTTTCAATGGGGATAAATATATGAAGTGTAAATACTACCATTGAGGAATTTGATTGCAAGATATAGAAGAACCCCTCAAGATGTGCATCTGTGAGGAAATTGCTTTTGAGGCAATGCACATTGAATAGTAGAATCATGGTGATCTCCCCCTATATCTTGTAATTCATACACGCATTTAACATAACATATGAAGAATTTGAAATGCATGATGAAATATGGTGACTGATGTAATTCAGCATGCATGCATTAACATATATGAGGAAATAGCATGCAGAAGAACATAACGAAAGTATCAGACCACCATCAGAGTTAAGATTACAACTCGATCCGACAAAGTTTTCAAAAGAACGAGAGTTGTAACTTAGTAAAAAAAACGCTCATACATAGGCCCTCTTGAAGATTAACTCAAATTTCTCCCCCTTTGTCATTGAATGACCAAAAGGGAAGAAAAGTGAGGACTAACTCCCCTGAAGAATATCACAAAGTCGATGGAGGAGCGCTAGTGTTGTTGGGGTCAGTTGTTGAGGTAGGGCCTGCCGCAGTGTCGTCCAAATCCAGAAACGTTTCCTTCAAAGACGAGCAGAGTCATAAGGATTGTAATATGTGAAGAATACATGCTCTTGGAAGAAATCATCAACCTTGAATTTTTGCTTCTTGGAGAAGGGATTCTTCGGCTTGGGCTGAGGAGTATCGGTAGCAGCCTGGGTCTTCAATTCTTCATCAACATTAACATCAGCACTAGTGGCTGGAATTTCTTCAGGGATGGAAGGAGTGGCTTGAGGTTCATCAGAGCCCATTTGAACTTCAGTGTGCACTAGGGACTGAGGAATTTGTTGCAGTGGCATGAACATGGGAGAGTTGGGGTGATGACTTTCCCAAAAGTCATCATTCATCACTGGAGTGGTGCTCCCAATGTCCACGTCTTCATCTTCTTCATTCAATTCTTCAACGCCTGCCTCTTCAGCTGTGAACTGAGGCATAGGAGATGAGACCACTGGGGTTGAAGGGATATTATCCGCTTCAATTTCTTCGTCCAACTGCTCTGAAGAAGCAGCAGAAGGAACATCTTCATCAGATCCACTTGGGATATCATAATCCTCACCAAAGGGAACGAGTTTCTTTGATGGCATACTCGAAACAGGAATAGCATCAATGGGATTCTCAAGAGAGCTAGTCAATGTCTTCATCTTCTTCGGTGCTGAAGAATCTGATGAAGCAGATGCTTTCCTCTTCTTCATTTCTGCTCGCTCCGCAGCCTTGGTTTTCTTCACTTCTGATGCAGAAGGAAGAATGGGACCTGACATTGGCGCTGGAGGAGCAGATGAAATTGGTTCATTTTCCTCAGGCTCAACTGGTGCAGTTGGCCTGACTGGTTCAGTTTCTTCAGGCACATCGGTTGATGCTTCAGCTGGGATGTCTTGTTCCTCAGGCGCAACACTAGTGCTTGCCCTGGCAATGTCATCAGCGGCTGGAATAGCTTCATCAGCCCTGGTACTAGCAGTTTCATCAGCAGCCTGAGTTTCATCAGCGGTGCTGGCATGTTCTTCAGTGGGCTGAGCAGATGCTTCACCCTGAGGTGATTCGGGTTGTGATGATGCAGCGTCAGTTGATGTGAATTTCTCAGCCAGCTTCACAAATCTGACTTTGGCTCCAAGCCAATTGGTGCGGTAGACCTTGAATTCATCACTGAGTCCTTTGATCTCAGTTTTTATTGCAACAAGTTCATCTGTTGTCATATTGACAACATTTTTCTTCAGAAACACTCTTTCTTGTATTGAGCTTTCTTCAGCTGCCTGGCCTTCTCAAACATCCATTTTTCTTCGCCAATGAAGGCGGTCAGCATGTGACTTTGCCTAGGAGTGAGCTTGAAGTCAGGCACATGCATGTTGGGGTCCTTGTACCAGAGATCAATGTACTCAAGGATCAGCTTGGGATCCATCAGGAGAGGAACTTCACTTCCTTTGGCTCTAGCGGCCCTCTGCTGTCTATCTCTGATGATTTCGGTGAGTTCCTCATCATCAACTTCATCATCACTGGGAGTTACATGAAAGGCAACCTGCTTCTTGTGAGGACTTGGTCTAGTGCCTTGTCCAGCAGTGGCCTTGGTTTTCAGCAGAGTGGGACCTGTTGAAGAATGCGGAGGAGCTGAAGAACTTGCAGAGGCTCCCGAGGCAATTGATTTGCCTGTGGTCCTTTGACACGAGGCGAGATGCACAAGTGCCGAGGACTTCGCCGGAGGAGCTGAGAATTTTGGAGGAGTTGGAGTAGCATGAGGAATTTGCTGTGAGGGCTTTTTAGAACTGGGCCATGAGGGCATTGATGAGGAGCTTGGCCGTGAGGGCATTGAAGCAGAGGCACTGGGCTTGTGTGCAGGCTTCTTGGGCATTGCCTTCTTAGGCTTGCTAGCAGAGGCCTCAGCAGTGGCAACAACAGAATGTTCATTGAAATTCTTTACTGCCTCTTTTGCCATTTTGGCCAGTTTAGCTTGACGCTTGACCCATTCCTTGGGGAAATCCTCACCTCTTCTGATGCTAGAGGGATCAGCAACTTGGCCTGGTGCCAACGGAGGTCTTGGGCATGGAGGGTGTACCGCGAATTTCTTCCTGTACTTGGGAGTCACATATCTGTACTCCCTCCATTCTCTGGCCCATCTCCTCTCTATCCTCTGAATGAACACTTTGTGCTCATTCTTTGTTTCATGAGGAGGAGTACAGTACCCTGCATAGATGTCCTCAGGTATCTCAAAAGCATTGTTGACTTCCAATTTCTTCCCTCCCTTCTGAGGTTTCTTGCCGTCAGCCATTTTCTTGAGCTGAGGATTTTGAACGATTGAGTTCTCTGAAGAGGTATGCAACTTTTCTTCGAGGAATGCTGCAAATGAGTTAAGTTGATGATAACCTAGAGATTCAGCAGCGGGCATGTGTACCTGTGAATAGAGTATAGGTGTGAAGAATTTGAGAGGTCATATGCGTTCTTAGAAGTTTTAGCAAAAAGAACAAGTTGGAGGAATTTGACCAGTGGTGTCTTGAGGAATTTCACTAAGCATTTTGTCTTAGGTTCCAGAGTTATATAGATTGAGAATCCACACAGTTGAGGAATCTTGAAGAAAATTTAGCTTAAGAGAAATAGATCAAGAACAGATGTTTGTGTGAGGTGTTTAGTGTGTGAAGATTGAAGAATAAACACCTTTTGAAGATTTTGTAGAAATCATAAGAATCAACAAGGGTAGTAAAAGTAACTTTTAATTACCCTTGATGAAGAACACGACAAACTGAGAGGTGTAGATTTAGAAGTCCGTCTGTCCAGATCTTCCACGCCCTAACTTGGCAGAGGAAGATAGCTATGGTGGCGGCGGAGTGAAGATTTGCGCAACCAGCACGAGTACGACGGCGACGAGGTCGAGGCAGCGAAGCTCTTCCTCACCGGCGACGATGGAAGTAGCGGCGGGACTAGGTTTTGAGAGCTCGAGCGAGGGAGGGGAGGGGTATATATAGCCGAGGTGAAAACCCGTTTGCCCGAGGAATATGGACGAACGTGCCCCTGACCCGTCTCATTCTTGTGATATGTATCACCCACGTACCGTGAGGTGGAGATCATGTGAGATCGTGGGTGAATAGAATAAACATATCGTGGAATGCAGAACAGTTTAACCGACAAAAAGCCGAAAATTCAAATTAGAATATTTTAACATGTCGTTCGCAAATTCTTCAGCTGACAAGGACACAGTGAAGATTTTGAACGGGTTTCAAATAGAATGCACATGAAGAATTTGTGAACAGACTGGGTTGAGTATAGCATAGAGGGGGAAGGGTCCGATCACATTCTATTAGCAAAAATGCGACATGAAGTAATAGCAATAAGTGAATGTTGTAGAGGACATAACTCACTCACACACACACACACACACACACACACACACACACACACACACACACACACACACACACACACACACACACACACTATTCTGATCACATGATTAGAATAATATTCTGATCACAACCTGAACTGCCTGAGTAACGCGCCTGAACTTTCCTCTGTACGAACCCGATCTTCGGGCTATCTTCGCAACCGTGGCTTCCCCCGCGAATTATTCTGGTTAGTCGTGTTCTATATGATATTAGTGTAATCTAGGAACGTTTTTTAGCAACTAAATACCGGTTTTAAATAGGAATCTCGCTCGTTGGCGGATTTTGCTCTCGACTCGTAATGAACTCGCTTTTTTTGCAATTTTATTGCTTGAGTTGTTCGACCTGAACTTCCCCGTGTGCTAGGTTGAATTTCCGCCAACATTGCCCAGACGGGGCCTGCTATATACCGTTGGAAAGCTATGGACACCAGTATCATGACCCAAGTTATATTTTTGGCAAAATGAAAGCGGTTTAAGAGCAGTTTTGAAAACCGTTTTTTCTTCATACAAAAACCGGAATCGTATTTTCGATCGCGTTTTTAAACCGTTTATCGGAATGAGGCAAATAATATGGCGTCGGAAAGCTGATGCAAAACCGCTCCTTCCACATTTGGAAAATCATAGCATTTCGCAAACAGAACAGCCGAGTTCGTATTTTCGATGTCATTTCTAAACGGCTAATCCAATTGAGGCAAATAATATGGCGTTGGAAATCTTATGAAAATGCGCTACTTTTTCATGTTAAAAGTTTTTTCTAATTTTGAACGATTTAAAAGTAATTTAGAAAATGACACAAGTTCCACCGAGTTCATATTTTCGAGCTAATTTTTTAACCGTACTTCCGGCTACAGCAAGCGATATGGAGTTGGAAAGCTTGAACAAATGCGAAACTTTTTTGTATATATTGTTTCTCCCAATTATTTACGGTTTTAAGTAAATTTTGAAAATGGCTAAAACTGTATTTCCCCGTAATTTTTACAAACTTTATCGGAATGAGGCAAATAAAATACCGCTAAAAAGCTACGGAAAATGCGAAACTTTTCCATGTTGATGGTTTTCTCTGATTTCTTAGCCGTTTTCCTGTAATTTTGAAAACGGCGAGATCATTCGTTCTGCCTTTATCGCGAAACAGATTCTTCGAAAATGCACCACGTGAAGAACCTGAACTTCTCGGTGCGTGACGTGAACTTCACTCTGTTTTTCACGTGATTTTTTTGCTCGTAGCTCTCCATCCACTGCTCGTAGCTCTCCATTCACTCATCAGAATTAAGCAAGTGGTATACCGGTGGAAAGCTACCGTAAACACGCAACTTTCCCGTGTTGATTATTATTTCATACTCGCGACGATTTTAAAAGTTTTTCATCTGATATTCATTTAGTGTAGTAGGTGAACTTCCTGCAGTTTTCACGTTGAACTTCTGTGACGTATTTTTCATTTGTAATTTTCTCATCCATTCGTCAAGTGTTACACCAATGGTATTTCTTTTGTATAAACCTCTCTCACAATAATTTTTTTTAACTTTCTCCAATGGAGGACTTGAACTTATATCAACAAACTTTTAGTCTTTGCTTTTTTATTCTTTTTAATACAAAATGCACACCATGTAGTATGTGAACTTCTGGCAGTTATCAATCTGAACTTCTCTCGGTTACGTGATAATATCTGAGTTTTTTTATGAATTTTAATCTGATTTTACTAATCCTTTTTTATGAATTTTGAAGCGCTCTATTTTCAAAAGTTGAACTTCTTGCTATTTTATTTTTGAACTTCTTGTTTCCATTCTTGAATAACAAGGAAAATCTGAGTTTTCTATAATCATCGAACTTCTCCATTTTTTTAATATGGACTTCCTGGTTTTATTTATTAATATTTTTATGAATTTTGAAGCGCTCTATTTTTAAAAGTTGACCTTCTTGTTATTTTTTTTGAACTTCTTGTTTCCACTCTTTAATAACGAAGAAAATCTGTGTTTTCTATAATCATCGAACTTCTCCATCTTTTTAATATGGACTTCCTGGTTTTATTTTCTTAATCTTTATAATTTGAATTTTTTATTTTCTTTTTGAAATCAAATTGCTCCCAAATAATAACTGAACTTCATTGTGGATTGAGAGAATTATTTTAAAATGCAAAAAACAATTTTTTTTGTTTTCGAACATGGAAATACAAGGTGAACATATCTCGCAAGAATTTTTGAACTTCCACCAACAGAGCACTTGAACTTCTTTCAACAATCCTTTTATGCCTTTATTTTTCTATACTTTTTATTTCTTACCTGAAATGCATTTCTTTGAGTATTTGACCTTCTCGCTGTTTTCACTATGAACATCTGTCACATTTTTGTGTATACATTAAATTACACGCAATTGAAGGTCGGACGTCATTTTTTGCCATTTAAAAACATGTAATTAGAGGTTGGACGCCCCGCAATATAAATTCTGAACCATGCACGGAGGTGCACGTTAACTTCTTGCAACAAATCTGAGTTTTTTATATGCTTCGAACTTCTCTGTTTTTTAAAATTGAACCTCACACATTTATTTTTCGTAGAAATGAAAATAATTTAAGTTTTCCGTAAACATCAAACTACTCCTTTTATTTTAATTTGAACTTTTTAAATTTTATTCTTTAGTAACCAAGAGAAACCTGTCTTTTTTATATAAAATTGAACTTCTCTATTTTTATAATTTGGACTTCTTGGTTTATTTGAAATACTTTCTTTTTTCATTTGAACATCTAAATACATGGTGAACCGTTTTATGAAGAATTTTTGAACTTTCCCGAGCCGAGCACTTGAACTTCTAGCAACAAAACTTTTAGACTTTGCCTAAATATTGTATTTTTCTCATACAAAACACACATCATGCAATACGTGAACTTCCGGATATTAAAACCAAGACCAAATCCACGTTTACAAACTTTTTAAACTGCTCATTTTTTTAAAAATTTGAACTTCTCCATTTTTAGTAAAAGGTAGAAACACCATTTTTTTTTATAAACTTTCCGAACTGCTTCATTTTTTATTTTTGAACTTCTTGGTTTATTCTATGGTAACGGGGAAAATTAGAGGCTTGTAGTAAACATTGAACCACCCTATTTTTAAATTTGAACATGAAGGTATTTTTAGAAATGGTTAAATTTACAAAACAAAAATATGTTTTTTCCACCTTTCTACGAATTTACTATGTTATATCTTGTGAAGTTTTGTTTTTATGTCTCGCGAATTTTTTAGGCATTTTTTGCTGTCGGTGAAATGGCCTAGACGGTCCTTTTTTCGTTGATGAATTTCTTCAGTATGTGATACACGTGAAGTTATGAATTTCTGAAACATGAACTTCGCACGCTATTGAAATTCAAGAAAATTACACACAACAATACACATACACTTCGTGTGCTACATGCATTTGCACAAATACAAATGCACACATCTGAAGGAGCATAAAGTTCTCACGCAGAGTTCAAAAAATAGTGAAATTTTTTCCACAAGAAATGTTGGACTTTTTGTTAGGCGACCCTATACAATTTTTCAATTGGTTTGCACGTTGAACCACATCATCGTTAGAAACTGAACTTGTCTTTTCTTTTCTTCTAATAAAAATACAACATTCTTTTTTATTTTTAAAAATAATTGTAACTTTCCTTACTCATGTATGAAACTAATATTTTTTTTGAAAGCTGTGTACCACATAGCGCGGATGGAGGCAATTCTTCAAATTATTTTAATTCGGGACATAAACACAAATAGCGTCAACCTATTACTTCCATTCCTATTTTTTTGGAAAAGAGAAACAAAATCTAAATTGCTTGAACATATTACGCCATTAACCTCTTTTACAAAATTTCTTTTAAGTACATAGACAGAATGGAAATTTGAATGGTTTCCTTAGTGTCTCCGTCTCTCTTCATCAAACACAAGCCTTGATAGAAGCACATAAGAAGAATTAGCACTCCACAACGTTGATGCATTTTGGAGAAGAAAACTCATTTTTTCCAGTGCACGCACACAAGCAACACACCCAGCATATGTCACAGCACACAAGCAACACACCCAGTGCACGCACACACGCCAGCATGCACGCAGACACGCATTAGCACGTACACCATGCCTCGCTCATGGCGCACTAATAGGGCGTTGGTGACTGGCGGCAGAGGTCGCGAGGACACAGGACAGCCACGGCGGCAGACGGGATGTGAACCTCAGGGGAGACGCTGGGTCACGACGGTGGCCCATCCAAAAACTAGGTGGCACACCACGCAGCGCCTTCATCGACAAGTTAGAAGCACTAGTGCAAGCGATTAAGCACTCAGACGAACGCACCTGCAGCAAAGCGGCAGAAGTTCAGTTTTAAGTAGAAGTTTAGATTTCAGATATTAAGAGGCACTTGCATGTACATGGTGAAAGCAAGCAAATAGCAGGAGACTATAACCCGTAAAAACGAAAGCTAACAAACGTTCAATAGTGGCCTGGAACTTGGCATATAGCCATGGTTGAACTTCTCGCCATCAGTGTTCAGAATATCATTAAGGCTACAAAATAGAACATGAATCAGCCAGAAAAGAAGAGCACAACATCTGAACCTTCCATGGCCATGGGGTAAGAGCATTACCACACAATAGAAAATAGTACAATAGCACTTATCCACCTTTTACAAAATTTTCAGTATGGTGGTAACTAGCTCAAACGAATTGCAAGCCAATGTATTTGGTTCACGTTCACTTGTTAACTTCTGAAAATGTTCAGGCTCTAAATTCCAACTCTGCAAATTTTTAATCTGGTAGTACTGGCTCAACCAAATAGTACAATCCCGCTCTTTCTTCGGAATATGGTGACCATTTTGTGGAGTGTGCAGAGTTGCATTTTTGTGTCATTATATTTTTTGCGACTCTGGTAGCAACTTGTCCACTATTTGGTTGAGTTTGTACTATTCTTCTTCAGATGTTCTAATATGATGAGCTGAACATTTTTCACAACAGTAACTAGCTCAACCGAAGAAACTTATGATGACCTGAACTTCTGAAGAAGAATACACGAAAAATGTAGAGTTGGATTTTAGAGATGTAATGTCACGCCCCCTGCATCACCCGGCCAAAGGACGGCCAAGCCCACACGGCAGCATTGGGCGTGACGCCATCGCTGCTCAACCAGCACCATGGCTCGCAGAATAAACGCCTGCGTCATTGGGCCCGAGTGGACTAAGTGAAGCCCAGGCGAGGCGACCACTACTTAAGGCAAACCCCACCGACTGGATCGGCATCCAGTGGATCAAGGTGAACACGGCGGCGGCTACCCTAGTTCCATTCCCCTCTCTGTAATCGCAATTCCCCTTGTAATCGAGATACTGGACTCGAATTCGTGAGTGAGATCAAGCTAGTTCGAGGAATCCCTACTTTGTACCTTACATCTGGTATCAGAGACCAATCCCACCCCCTTCCACCGTCCACTCTGGCCAAGATCATCGAGACGCGGCGACTGGGCCAAGCACGATCACAGCTCGTCGCCATGGATCCAACCGTGAGAAGCCTTCTCGACCGCCTCGACAACACGCTCAAGGCCCAGAACAAGGCCATCGCCGAGATCCAGGCGTCCATAGCCAAGATCGACGAACTCGTCCACTGGCGACCCGATCTGGAGAAGCGCGTCTCCGATCTAGGCGACGCGGTGGCGGCGCTCCAACTAGCGCAGACCAAGGAGATCGAGGGAAATCGAGCGCCCGCACCGACCAACATCCCGCCAGCGACGAACGACACCCACCTCGGGGCCGGGACCGGCGCGGCCGACGCTCCTCAAGGGCCAAATGGCCACGGCGTCTTCAACCTACCACGGGGGCCCCCGGCGGTGTCGTTCCAGACGCCGCCACCGCCCCCGGCATCGGGTCAGTTCAATTCCCTGGCGCCATCTCCTTCCTCGTTGTCTCCCTTCGCGCATGCTAGTCAGCTCCTCTCGGGGCTGGGACAAACGCACCCGTCCATCTCGTTTCCTCAATTCACGGGCGACAACCCGAATCTGTGGAAAACATTGTGCGAGCAATACTTGCAGATGTTTGGGATTTCACCATCGTTTTGGGTCCCCATGGCAGCTCTGAATTTTTCGGGGGCAGCCTCTGTTTGGTTACAGTCCATTCAGAAACGACTTGGGGATTATGATTGGGATGCTTTTACCACTCTCCTTTGTACTCGTTTTGGGCGCGATTGGCATCAAACGCTGATCAGGCAGTTTTACACTGTCCGCCAAACGGGTTCAGTCGCGCAATACATAGAGCAATTTGAACTGATCATTAATCATCTTTCTTCATATTCTGACACAATTCATCCCTTCTATTTCTTGACCCGTTTTGTCGAGGGGCTACGGAAGGACATACGAGCGGTGGTACTTGTCCAGAGGCCGCCGGACTTGGACACCGCGTGCGCGCTGGCCTTGCTTCAGGACGAAGTGGCCGACGGCGCCTTCGGCAACCTGCCGCGCCCACCGGACGCGGCGCCACGCACGGGCACGCCCTTGCCCTTGCCTCCTCCTCCGACACGCCTGGTGCCTGCTGCACCTGCAACGGATCGTCGGGGCACCGAGGCTGCTCGAGCGGACACGTCAAAGATCAAGGCCCTCAGAGACTACCGCCAAGCGCGGGGGTTGTGTTTCAAGTGTGGAGAGCGCTGGGGACAAGATCATGTCTGCCCGACCACAGTTCAATTGCACGTGGTAGAAGAAATGCTCGAGCTATTCGGCATCGAAACCAGCAGCGAGGCCGAGGGGGAAGTGCAACAAGTTCACGCAATTTCGCGCCCCGCTCTTGATGGTGGTGTGTCGCCCAAAGCGTTCCAGTTGCTAGCAACCATGCAAGATCAAGAGGTGCTCATTTTGGTGGACAGTGGGAGTTCCACATCTTTCATCAACCAGCGTTTGGCCGAACGCCTGTCAGGGGCCCGAGCCCTGCGCCAACCATGTCGAGTCAAAGTAGCTGATGGGGGCGAACTAGTCTGTTCGGCATCTATCCCGATTGCCAGTGGTCGTCGCAAGGGCTGGAATTCGTCACGGATATGAAGATTCTGCCGCTCGGAGTGTATGACGCCATTCTGGGGATGGATTGGCTGGAGCAGCACAGCCCGATGACCGTGGATTGGAGGAACAAGCACTTGCGTATCCCAACAGCTCTCGGGCCAGCCAGTTTGTTTGGGCACGAAGCACAGTCCAACCAGTGCCATATCATCAACAGTGCTCAGCTGCAACAACTGCATCGATAGGGACCTCTGTTGCATCTCTGTCTGCTCTACCCAATCAACGAGAAGACAAAAAACTCGGTGCCTGAAGCCCCTGGTCTGCACCAGTTACTCGCAGAATTTGAGGACGTGTTTGAGGAGCCGCAGGGGCTACCTCCCCGTCGGGCTTGTGATCATAAAATTCCTCTCATGCCGGGGGCGCAACCTGTTAACATTAGACCCTATCGTCATAAACCAGAACACAAGTCAGAGATCGAACGACAAGTCCAAGAACTGCTGCAGTCCGGAGTAATTCAGCGCAGCCACAGCACCTTATCTTCTCCTGTCATATTGGTTAAGAAGAAAGACGGCACATGGAGAATGTGCGTCGATTACAGTCACCTCAACGCAATGACACACGTCAGCCAGTTTCCTGTTCCGATTATTGAAGAACTGTTGGATGAGTTGCACGGTGCAGTGTGGTTCTCCAAGCTGGATTTGCGCGCGGGGTACCATCAAATTCGTTTGGCCGAAGGGGAGGAATTTAAAACAGCTTTCCAAACCCACTCAGGTCACTACGAATTCAAAGTACTTCCGTTTGGACTAGCGGGAGGACCTGGTACCTTTAATGGAGCAATTACAGAGACGATGCACCCCCTCTTGAGGCACTATGTCTTGCTTTTCTTCATCGACATCCTTGTTTTTAGCAAGACTTGGGAGGATCACTTAGCTCACCTCCGACAGGTTCTCGAACTTCTGCGCAGAGACCAATGGAAAGTGAAGGAGTCCAAGTGTGAATTTGGGCAGCGACAATTATCTTATTTGGGCCATGTGATCAGCGGTGAAGGAGTGGCCACCGACCCAGGGAAGATTCAAGCAGTGGAAGCATGGCCAACCCCTACGGATGCGAAAGAGTGTGCCGTTTCTTGGGATTGGCAGGTTATTACCGCAGACTTGTGCGCGCATTCGGCATCATAGCTCGCCCCTGTTTAATCTTTTGAAGAAAGGCGTTCCATTTGTCTGGACAGAAAACACCGACCAAGCTTTTACCCTTCTCAAAAAGCAGCTGGTGTCGGCGCCGGTGTTGGCAATGCCAGACTTTAGTAAACCCTTCATGATCGAGACTGACGCATGCGACAAAGGTATCGGGGCAGTTTTGCAACAGGAGGGGCACCCAATTGCATTCATGAGTAAAGGCTTGAGCCCTTGTTATCAAGGCCTGTCAACTTATGAAAAAGAGTACCTAGCTATTGTGGTTGTTGTCGACCAGTGGCGACCCTACCTGCAACACAACGAGTTTATCATCTTCATAGACCAGAAAAGTCTGATTCATCTGGAAGAGCAGCGTTTGACAACGCCCTGGCAACAGCGCGCGTTTACCAAGCTGCTGGGGTTGCGGTATGTCATTCGGTACAAGAAAGGGTCGGACAACACTGCGCCTGACGCGCTGTCGCGTTCGCGGTCTCCAGAACTGCTATTTGATATCACTTCATGTCAACCTAGTTGGTTGGATGACGTGCTGGCCAGCTATAACTGCAATCCCCAGGCGCAGAAACTACTTCAGCAGCTTGCACTGCGAGAGTACCCCAAGAAACGCTTCGCCCTACAGAATGGCATACTGTACTTTCGAGACCGAATCTGGCTCGGGGGTTCGACGGCTTTGCAGCAACGCATCATCTCAGCTTTCCATGACAGCCCCATGGGGGGGCCACAGCGGGTTTCCAGCCACTTTCAGGCGCATTCGTCGTCTGTTTGCGTGGCCTAAGATGAAGGTGCACATCTTGGAATACGTCCGATGCTGCCCAGTTTGCCAACAGGCCAAACCTGACAGGTCAGCATCCCCAGGACTGCTTGAGCCACTACCAATACCAAAGCAGCCGTGGGACATGATTACCATGGATTTTATAGACGGCCTACCACAGTCGGGCAAGTTCAATTGTCTCTGGGTGGTTGTCGACAAGAGGACCAAGTTCGCTCACTTTCTGCCGTTGGCGCATCCTTACACAGCCTCGAAGGTGGCGCTACTATACATGTCCAGCATCTACAATGTTCATGGGTTCCCTGCTTCGATCGTGTCAGATAGAGACCAAGTCTTCACCAGCAATTTCTGGCGTGAGCTTTTCAAGTATGCCAGCACAGATTTGAGGATGAGTTCAGCGAATCACCCGCAAACTGACAGCCAGACGGAGAGGGTGAACCAATGTGTTGAGACTTACCTGCGTTGCTTTGTTCATGCTTGCCCGGGGCGCTGGAGTCACTGGATCCCGTTGGCGCAGTTCTGGTACAACTCCTCTTACCACTCGAGCATCGGCATGTCTCCGTTCAAAGCGATGTTCGGGTATGAACCAAGACAATGGGGGCTGGCACCCACATCTGACTGCACGGTTCCGTCCCTCCACGCATGGTTGGACGAGCAAGCGCTGGTCCAGGATCTCCTACAACAGCACTTGCATCGGGCGCAACAACACATGAAGGCACAGGCTGACAAACGCCGGTCACCGCGCGCCTTTGAGGTGGGTGAACCTGTCTATCTCAAGCTGCAGCCATATATACAAACCTCGGTGGCGAGAAGGGCAAACCACAAGCTCTCCTTCAAGTACTACGGACCATTCCCGATCATCGCCAAGATAAATGAGGTTGCCTACAAGTTGGAGCTGCCAGCGCACTCGCAAGTGCACCCCGTGTTTCACGTGTCCCAGCTACGCCGCTGCGTTGGCCCGGGTACGCAAATCTCTGATGTTCTTCCCCAACCTCATCGACGTTCGGTGGTACCAATCGCGATTCTGCGGCGGCGCGGCGCGAAGAACGGGACCCTCGTGGAGCAGGTCCCGACACGATGGTCGAACACGTCAGCTTTGGAAGACACTTGGGAGGACAAGGTGGCGTTGCGGCGCGCTTCCTGGTGCGAGGCTTGGGGCAAGCCTCATCCCAAGGAGGAGGGATGTCGGCGCCCGCCGTACCCAACGCCAATGGACGGGCCAAGCCCACACGGCAGCGGCTGGCGTGGCGCCACTTGCTGCCCAACCAGCATCGCGGGCTCGCAGGCGAATGCCCGCGTCATTGGGCCCGAGTGGACTAAGTGAAGCCCAGGCGAGGCGACCACTACTTAAGGCAAACCCCACCGACTGGATCGGCATCCAGTGGATCAAGGCGAACACGGCGGCGGCTACCCTAGTTCCATTCCCCTCTCTGTAATCGCAATTCCCCTTGTAATCGAGATACTGGACTCGAATTCGTGAGTGAGATCAAGCTAGTTCGAGGAATCCCTACTCTGTACCTTACATGTAAGTTCTTCCAAATTGCATTAATCAAACACTTGCACCACATCAGACTCCACACATCCGCTGCAGTTTAATTAGTCGAAGCAGTTAAGTTCAGTTAACAGAAGTTTCCTCAAGACATCCATGTGCACGAGCATGTTTAGTGAGGGAGTTCAAATCCTGGAGAGAGAGTTCAGTGAAGAGAGGAAGGGGGTACCTGACATTGAAGAGAAGCCGCGTGCTTCCAGTGGAGGGCCATGGCGGTCATCGACAGGAAAGGGGCTGGGTAGGTTGCACTGAACGGAAGTGATGGGAGGGCGGCTGGATGGGGATCGTCATGGGTGTGCAGGATGGCAGCAGGAGGGGCCAGCTGGCGCTGCGTGGGGGAGGCGCTCGGAAAGATGAGGCAATGGACTGCGGCGACGGCCAGAGGAGGAAGCCATCCATGGTGGCTCGCCGTGGTCAGACAGCGGTGACTCGTTCGGAGGGAGGCGTGCTGATCGGGAAGGAGGGTGTGGCCGGCGGCGCGTGCTTGCTGGAGGCGCGTCGCGGCGGCAGGTGCTGCCGTGGGAGGGAGGTGGAGGTGGAAGCAGCGGCGCATGCTGGCTGGGGGATGCGTCGTGGCTATGCGCCTGGCCTGAGGTGGAAGGTAGGGGCGGCGGCGCGTGCCATAGGGGGAGGATGGCAGCACGGCGGCCAGATCCTGGGGCGGGGGCGGCGGCGCGTGCCATAGGGGGAGGATGGCAGCACGGCGGCCAGATCCTGGGGCGGGGGCGGCGGTCGGATACTGGGACGGGAGCGGCAGGGTAGTGGCTCGTGTGGGCGGCGATCACGTCTCCAGTTGGGGCGCGTCCGGGCGGCGGTCGCGTCTATATATATAGTCAATGAATAAAAACGAAGGAAAGAGTGAGAAGACATTGTAAAGTTGAATAAATTCAAAACTGAAGAAAAACTCAAATTGAAGATTTCAACTTTTGGTTGGTGGTGTAACCCATCGTATAAGAATGCTGATTTCAGACGCCGCGTACAATTGTCGTAGGGCTTTGAAAATCAAAATTTTCACTAATTTCTTCACTCTTAGGGTGTTAGTCTTCATTGATTGAAGAAAAATGTTATTTTGTGTGTTGCACATCTAAGTCATCAATTTTGCGTAAGTGTTAGGAAGTGTGTCCTTTTCAAAGGACATTCGAAGATTCTAAGATATTTAGCTCACACCGCAACTTGCTAAATCTCTTCTCATCCAAGGGCTTTGTGAAAATATTGGCTAGCTGTTCTTCAGTCTTCATGTGATCGATAGAGATGTCGCCCTTCAACACATGATCACGAAGAAAATGATGACGAATCTGAATGTGCTTTGTCTTCGAGTGTTGAACTGGGTTATGAGCAATCTTGATGGCACTCTCATTGTCACAGTAGAGAGGCACATTCTTCACGTTGATGCCGTAGTCCTTGAGGGTTTGCTTCATCCATAGCAATTGAGCACAGCACGAACCAGCAGCAATGTACTCAGCTTCAGAAGTAGAAAGTGATACGTAGTTCTGTTTCTTCGAGGACCAAAAGACCAAGGATCACATGAGGAAATGGCATGTGCCTGATGTTGACTTGCGGTCCACACGATCACCAGCATAGTCAGAGTCTGAATATCCAATGAGATCAAAAATCGAGCCCTTGGGATACCATAATCCAATGTTGGAGTGTGAGCTAGATATCGAAGAATATGCGTCACAGCCTTATGGTGTGATTCCTTCGGTGTAGCTTGAAAGCGGGCACACATGCAAACACTAAGCATAATATCTGGCCTAGATGCACATAAATACAATAAATAGCCAATCATGGAGCGGTATACCTTTTGATCAAATTCAATAACATTTTCATCAGTGCATAGATGGCCATTTTTGGGCATAGGGATTTTGACGCCTTTGCAATCTTGCATGCTGAATTTCCTCAATACATCCTTGAGGTATTTCTCCTGAGATATGAAGATTTCGTTGCGCTGTTGACGTATTTGAAGACCTAAGAAGAATTTCAGTTCTCCCATCATAGACATTTGATATTCTTCACTCATCATATAGGCAAATTCATCATTGTAACGTTGGTCAGTACAGCCAAAGATGATATCATCAACATATATTTGGCACACGAATAATTCATCATCATAAGTTTTGGTGAAAAGAGTTGGGTCAAGTGAACCGGGTTTGAAGCCTTTCTTCCTGAAGAATTCCTTCAAAGTATCATACCACGCCCGAGGGGCCTGCTTGAGGCCATAGAGGGCCTTATTGAGTCTGAAGACTTTGTCAGGATGCTTTGGATCTTGGGGGTTGAGCAACATATACTTCTTCCTCAAGCTTACCATTGAGGAATGAACTTTTCACATCCATTTGATATAAGATGATATTGTGATGGTTAGCATAAGCAAGTAATATGCGAATAGCCTTAAGTCTAGCAACAGGTGCAAAAATTTCAACGAAATCAATTCCTTCAACCTATGTGTAGCCTTGAGCTACAAGCCGTGCCTTATTCCTCACCACAAGGCCATTTTCATCTTGCTTGTTGCGGTAGATCCACTTTGTGCCAACGATATTGTGCTTGCGAGGATCTGGTCGCTTGACAAGTTCTCAGAAGTTGTTGAGCTCGAACTGATGTAATTTCTCTTGCATAGCTTGAATCCACTCAGGCTCCAGAAATGCTTCATCTACCTTGGTGGGCTCTGTGATAGACATGAAAGCAACGTGCCCACAAAAGTTAGACAAATGTGAAGCTTTTGAGCGTGTGAGAGGACCTGGTGCATTGATGTCGCTGATGATTTTCTCAATCTGCACTTTATTTGCGACGCGAGGATGAGCTGGTTGACACGAGGAATTTGCTCAGCATTTTCTTCAGATCCATTTTACTCAGGTGCACCAGCATGAAGTTCTTCACGGTCTGGAATGACTTCTTCAGCAGATTCTTCGGTAGGAATGACATCCTCGGTAGACTTGAACTTGATGGTTTCCTCAGGTGACTGTTCATCTAGCACATGAGGTAGGTTCTCTATTTGCGAGCCATTAGTTTCATCAAACCGCACATCTACAGTTTCAACAACCTTGTGATGAACGTTGTTGTGTGCGAGTCTTTCCCGTAACCAAGCATAAAAGCTTCATGTGCTTTCGGTGCAAATTTAGAATTGTGATGAGGATCTCTAATCCAACATTTAGCACCGAAGACTTTGAAATAACTCACAATGGGTTTCTTGTCAGTGAGGAGTTCATAGGTAGTCTTCTTGAAGAATTTTTGAAGATATACCATGTTGATGATGTGGCACGCAGTATCAATTGCCTCAATCCAGAAATGATGATGCGTCTTGTATTCATCAAGCATAGTGCGACCATCTCAACAAGAGTCATGTTCTTGCGCTCCACGACGCCATTTTGCTGAGGAGTATAAGGATCAAATAACTCATGAGTAATACCAAGTTCATCAAGATAGTCATCAAGACCAGTGTTCTTGAACTCAGTTTCATTGTCACTTCTGATGTGCTTGATCTTCACACCAAAGTTGGTTGAAGCCCTCAAGTAAAATTGTTTGAAGACTTCTTGCACTTCACGTTTATAAGTGACGATATGTACCCATGTGTAACGAGAGTAGTCATCAACAATAACAAAGCCATATAGAGATGCTTCATTGGTGAATGCAGAGTAGTGATTAGGACCAAAGAGATCCGTGTGAAGCAATTCAAATGGACGAGTGGTAGTCATTGATACGTCTCCAACGTATCTATAGTTTTTGATTGTTCCATGCTATTATATATTCTGTTTTGGATGTTTAATGGGCTTTATTATACACTTCCATATTATTTTTGGGACTAACCTACTAACCCAAGGCCCAGTGCAAATTGCTGTTTTTTTTCCTATTTCAGTGTTTCGCAGAAAATGAATATCAAACGGAGTCCAAACGGAATGAAACCTTCGGGAGAGTTATTTTTGGAACAAACATGATCCAGAGGACTTGGAGTGGACATCAAGAAATGAACAAGGAGGCCACGAGGCAGGAAGGCGCGCCTGCCCCCCTGGGTGCGCCCCCACCCTCGTGGACCACTCGTAGCTCCACCGACCTACTTCTTCCTCCTATATATACCCATGTACCCCGAAACCAACTAGGAGCACCACGAAACCCTATTTCCACCGCCGCAACCTTCTGTACCCATGAGATCCCATCTTGGGGCCTTTTCCAGCGCTCCGCCGGAGGGGGAATCGATCATGGAGGACTTCTACATCAACACCATAGCCTCTCCGATGATGTTTGAGTAGTTTACCACAAACCTTCGGGTCCATAGTTATTAGCTAGATGGCTTCTTCTCTCTCTTTGGATCTCAATACAAAGTTCTCCTCGATCTTCTTGGAGATCTATTCGATGTAACTCTTTTTGCGGTGTGTTTGTCGAGATCTGATGAATTGTGGGTTTATGATCAAGATTATTAATGAACAAAAATCTTCTCTGAATTCTTTTATGTATGATTGGTTATCGTTGCAAGTCTCTTTGAATTATTAGTTTGGTTTGGCCTACTAGATTGATCTTTCTTGCAATGGGAGAAGTGCTTAGCTTTGGCTTCAATCTTGCGTTGCTCGATCCCAGTGATAGAAGGGGAAGCGACACGTATTGTATTGTTGCCATCGAGGATAAAAAGATGGGGTTTATATCATATTTCTTGAGTTTATCCCTCTACATCATGTCATCTTGCCTAATGCATTACTCTATTCTTATGAACTTAATACTCTAGATGCATGCTGGATAGCGGTCGATGTGTGGAGTAATAGTAGTAGATGCAGGCAGGAGTCGGTCTACTTGTTGCGGATGTGATGCCTATATACATGATCATGCCTAGATATTCTCATAATTATGCACTTTTCTATCAATTGCTCAACAGTAATTTGTTCACCCACCGTAATACTTATGCTATCTTGAGAGAAGCCACTAGTGAAACCTATGGCCCTCGGGTCTATTTTCCATCTTATGAATCTCCCTTCAACTAGTTATTTATGTCGCCGTTTATTTTGCAATCTTTACTTTTAATCTTTATCATAAAAATACCAAAATACTATCTTATCATCTCTATCAGATCTCACTTTTGCAAGTGGCCATGAAGGGATTGACAACCCCTTTATCGCGTTGGTTGCAAGGTTCTTATTTGTTTGTGTAGGTACGAGGGACTTGCGTGTGGCCTCCTACTGGATTGATACATTGGTTCTCAAAAACTGAGGGAAATACTTACGCTACTTTGCTGCATCACCATTTCCTCTTCAAGGGAAAACCAACGCATGCTCAAGAGGTAGCAAGAAGGATTTCTGGCGCTGTTGTCGGGGAGTCTACGCACAAGTCAAGACATACCAAGTACCCATCACAAACTCTTATCCCTCGTATTACATTATTTGCCATTTGCCTCTCATTTTCCTCTCCCCCACTTCACCCTAGCCGTTTTATTCGCCCTCTCTTTCCGTTCGCCTCTTTTTCACTTGCTTGTTGTGTCCCGTGTGCCATCATGGCCAGTCCTTTATCTACTCCTTTGTCTCCCGAGAATGAAGTTCTTAATTTTAAACAAAGGGAGGGAGAAAATCTAAAAGATGCTTGGTACAGAATTTGCAATGCACAAAATAGATCTACTAGGAAGCAATCTACTTCTATTCTTCTTCGCAATTTTTATGTAGGCATCACTCCTTGGAATAGATATATTCTTCATACCATTACTGGAGGGAATTTCTTGGGTAGCCATACTTTTGATTCTTATAATGCTATGATAGATTTGTTCGGCCCACCACCTCTTTTGGTTAATGAAACTATTTTAACTTTGGAACATGTGATGCAAAGGCTTGAAATTATTGAAAATAAAGTTGCCACCGTAGAGTTGATTGAAAGTTTGGATAAAAAGATCCACAACCAAATTACCCAATACGAATCTAAGGTAGGAGTTGCTCTTAATTTTTTTAAAGAAAAGGAACCCATGGTTAACGAAAAGATAGATCAAGATTCCACTAGAATTGATAAAATTGAGGATATTATTACCAACTTAGGGTCAGCCATTTCTTCCGTGAAAAATACTCCAAAACCCCCTAATGCTAAAATTTCCAAATTGATATATGTTCCTAAAAATAGGGGTGAAACTTATAGTAAGGAAAATGCGGATCTCAAATCCATAAGCGTTCACCCCAACTTTCTCGCTATCATTAAGGAACCTTTTGCTACAAATGATTTTCTTGATTTCTTGCCTAGGGTTTTAACCATTAATAAAAATAAGGAAACTTCTAAGGGTTATAAGTGTTCTATTGAAGAATTGGCTGCCAAAGATGACAATACCTAGATCTATCCTTGCCTTTATGCCTAGCTAGGGGCATTAAACGATAGCGCTTGTTGGGAGGCAACCCAATTTTATTTTTGGTTCTTGCTTTTTGGTTCTGTTTGGTAATAAATATTAGATCTAGCCTCTGGTTAGATGTTTTTTCATGTTAATTAGTGTTTGTGCCAAGTAGAACCTTTGGGAAGACTTGGAGAAAGTCTTTGCGATCTTGCTGTAAAAAACAGAAACTTTAGCGCTCACGAGAATAGCCACAACTTTTTACTGGAGAGTGATATTTAGTTGATTCTTTTTTAATATGATAAATAGATAAATTAATCACGTCCAGCAATTTATTTTAGAATTTTTGGAGTTCCAGAAGTATGCGTTTGATACAGATTACTACAGACTGTTCTGTTTTTGACAGATTCTGTTTTTCATGTGTTGTTTGCTTATTTTGATGAATCTATGGCTAGTATCGGAGGTTATGAACCATAGAGAAGTTGGAATACAGTAGGTTTAAAACCAATATAAATAAATAATGATTTCATTACAGTACCTTGAAGTGGTGTTTTGTTTTATTTCGCTAACGGAGCTCACGAGATTTTCTGTTAAGTTTTGTGTTGTGAAGTTTTCAAGTTTTGGGTAAAGATTTGATGGATTATGGAACAAGGAGTGGCAAGAACGTAAGCTTGGGGATGCCCAAGGCACCCCAAGTTAAAATCCAAGGACAACCAAAAATCCTAAGCTTGGGGATGCCCCGGAAGGCATCCCCTCTTTTGTCTTCGTCCATCGGTAACTTTACTTGGAGCTATATTTTTATTCACCGCATGATATGCGTTTTGCTTGGAGCGTCTTGTATGATTTGAGACTTTGCTTTTTAGTTCACCACAATCATCCTTGTGGCACACACCTTTTGGGAGATACACACATTAATCGTAATTTATTAGAATACTCTATGTGCTTCACTTATATCTTTTGAGCTAAACAATTTTGCTCTAGTGCTTCACTTATATCTTTTAGAGCATGGTGGAGGTTTTATTTTATAGAAATTATTGATCTCTCATGCTGCACTTATATTATTTTGAGAGTCCTTTAGAACAGCATGGTAATTTTCTTTGGCTATAAAATTAGTCCTAATATGATAGGCATCCAAGTTGGATCTAATAAAAACTTTCATATAAGTGCATCGAATACTATGAGAAGTTTGATACTTGATAATTGTTTTGAGATATGAAGATGGTGATATTAGAGTCATGCTAGTTGAGTAGTTGTGAATTTTAGAAATACTTGTTCTAAAGTTTGTGATTCGCGTAGCATGCACATATGGTGAACCGTTATGTGATGAAGTCGGAGCATGATTTATTTATTGATTGTCTTCCTTATGAGTGGCGGTCGGGGACGAGCGATGGTCTTTTCCTATCAATCTATCCCCCTAGGAGCATGCGCGTAGTCCTTCGTTTCGATAACTAATAGATTTTTTCAATAAGTATGTGAGTTCTTTATGACTAATGTTGAGTCCATGGATTATACGCACTCTCATCCTTCCACCATTGCTAGCCTCTCTAATACCGCGCATCTTTCGCCGGTATCATACACCATACCTACCTGTTATGGCATTTCCATAGCCATTCCAAGATATATTGCCATGCAACTTACCACCATTCCGTTTATTATGACACGCTTCATCATTGTCATATTTCTTTGCATGATCATGTAGTTGACATCGTATTTGTGGCAAAGCCACCTTTATAATTCTTTCATACATGTCACTCTTGATTCATTGCATATCCCGGTACACCGCCGGAGGCATTCACATAGAGTCATATTTTGTTCTAAGTATTGAGTTGTAATCTTTGAGTTGTAAGTAAATAGAAGTGTGATGACCATCATTATTAGAGCATTGTCCCAAGTGAGGAAAGGATGATGGAGACTATGATTCCCCCACAAGTCGGGATGAGACTCCGGACAAAAAAAAAGAGAAAAAAGGAAAAAAAGAGGCCATAAAAAAGGAGAAAAGGCCCAAACAAAAAAAATAAAAAAATAAAAAAAATAAAAAAATAAGAGAAAAAGAGAGAAGGGACAATGTTACTATCCTTTTTCCACACTTGTGCTTCAAAGTAGCACCATGATCTTCATGATAGAGAGTCTCCTATGTTGTCACTTTCATATACTAGTGGGAATTTTACATTATAGAACTTTGCTTGTATATTACAATGGTGGGCTTCCTCAAAATGCCCTAGGTCTTCGTGAGCAAGCGAGTTGGATGCACACCCACTTAGTTTCCTTTGTTGAGCTTTCATACACTTATAGCTCTAGTGCATCCGTTGCATGGCAATCCCTACTCACTCACATTGATATCTATTAATGGGCATCTCCATAGCCCATTAATACGCCTAGTTGATGCGAGACTATCTTCTCCTTTTTTCTTCTCCACAACCACCATTCTATTCCACATATAGTGCTATATCCATGGCTCAAGCTCATGTATTGCCTGAAGATTGAAAAATTTTGAGAACATCAAAAGTATGAAACAATTGCTTGGCCTGTCATCGGGGTTGTGCATGATTCAATACAGCATAGCCATACTATATGATTTTGTAAGGATAAATTTCTTTGGCCATGTTATTTTAAGAACACATGATTGCTTAGTTAGTATGCTTGAAGTATTATTATTTTTATGTCAATATTAAACTTTTATCTTGAATCTTTCGGATCTGAACATTCATGCCACAATAAAGAAAATGACATTGAGGAATATGCTAGGTAGCATTCCACATCAAAAATTCTATTTTTATCATTTACCTACTCGAGGACGAGCAGGAATTAAGCTTGGGGATGCCTGATACGTCTCCAACGTATCTATAATTTTTGATTGTTCCATACTATGATATATACAGTTTTGGATGTTTAATGGGCTTTATTATACACTTCCATATTATTTTTGGGACTAACCTACTAACCCAAGGCCTAGTGCAAATTGCTGTTTTTTTTCTATTTCAGTGTTTCGCAGAAAATGAATATCAAACAGAGTCCACATGGAATGAAACCTTTGGGAGAGTTATTTTTGGAACAAACGTGATCCAGAGGACTTGGAGTGGACGTCAAGAAACGAACGAGGAGGCCACGAGGCAGGGAGGCGCGCCCCCACCCTCGTGGGCCCCTCATAGCTCCACCGACCTACTTTTTCCTCCTATATATACCCATGTACCCCGAAACCAACGAGGAGCACCACGAAACACTATTTCCACCGCCGCAACCTTCTATACCCATGAGATCCCATCTTGGGGCCTTTTCCGGTGCTCCGCCGAAGGGGCAATCGATCACGGAGGGCTTCTACATCAACACCACAGCCTCTCCGATGATGTGTGAGTAGTTTACCACAGACCTTCGGGTCCATAGTTATTAGCTAGATGGCTTCTTCTCTCTCTCTCTCTTTGGATCTCAATACAAAGTTCTCCTCGATCTTCTTGGAGATCTATTCGATGTAACTCTTTTTGCGGTGTGTTTGTCGAGATCTGATGAATTGTGGGTTTATGATCAAGATTATCAATGAAAAATATTTGAATCTTCTCTGAATTCTTTTATGTATGATTGGTTATCGTTGCAAGTCTCTTCGAATTATCAGTTTGGTTTGGCCTACTACATAGATCTTTCTTGCAATGGGAGAAGTGCTTAGCTTTGGCTTCAATCTTGCGTTGATCGATCCCAGTGACAGAAGGGGAAACGACATGTATTATATTGTTGCCATCGAGGATAAAAAGATGGGGTTTATATCATATTGCTTGAGTTTATCCCTCTACATCATGTCATCTTGCCTAATGTGTTACTCTATTTTTATGAACTTAATACTCTAGATGCATGCTGGATAGCGGTCGATGTGTGGAGTAATAGTAGTAGATGCTGGCCAGAGTCGGTCTACTTGTTGCGGACGTTATGCCTATATACCTGATCATGCCTAGATATTCTCATAATTATGCACTTTTCTATCAATTGCTCGACAGTAATTTGTTCACCCACCGTAATACTTATGCCATCTTGAGAGAAGCCACTAGTGAAACCTATGGCCCCCGGGTCTATTTTCCATCATATTAATCTCCCTTCAACTAGCTATTTCTGTCGTCATTTATTTTGCAATCTTTACTTTTAATCTTTATCATAAAAATACCAAAAATATTATCTTATCATCTCTATCAGATCTCACTTTTCCAAGTGGCCATGAAGGGATTGACAACCCCTTTATTGCATTGGTTGCAAGGTTCTTATTTGTTTGTGTAGGTACGAGGGACTTGCGTGTGGCCTCCTACTGGATTGATACCTTGGTTCTCAAAAACAGAGGGAAATACTTACGCTACTTTGCTGCATCAACCTTTCCTCTTCAATGGAAAACTAACACATGCTCAAGAGGTAGCAGTCATGATAGTCTTCGCGGGATGCTTGGCCTTGGTCATCTTTCCAGCTTCACAAGCACCACATAGGTGATCCTTGAGGAATTTGACATTCTCAATGCTAATGACATGCTTCTTCTTCGCGAGCGTGTGCAAGTTCCTCATGCTAGCATGACCAAGTCGTTGATGCCATAGCCAGCCTTCTGAAGCTTTTGCAAGTAGACATATCGCAGGCTGTGGTCCTGTAGAGAAATCAACAATATACAGATCTCCTCTCCTAAATCCTTCGAAGACTTTGGAATGGTCAGCTTCCATGATCACAACACAACGATACTTGCCAAAGATTACAACCATATTCAAATCACAAAGCATTGAGACTGACATGAGGTTGAATTCTAAGGACTCGACAAGCATGACTTTGCCCATGTGTCGATCCTTTGAGATCGCAACCTTACCTAGACCCAATGCCTTGCTTTTGCCTTTGTCGGCGTAGGTGATATGCTTCAGATGCAATGCAGATAAGGGAGCGTCCATCAATAAATTCTTGTCACCAGTCATGTGATTTGTTCATCCACTATCAAGGACCCACTCAGTGGCTTTGGGTTGATCATCCTGCAGATGAATTAGTGCAGCTTACGAACTCATATACTTCATCAGTGAAGAATATGACATCAAATTCATCAAATTCATCAAATCAATTTCATCAAGCAATAGAATAGATATAGCAATATGAGGACGTGAGAAATGAAAATTCATTTCTTCATGATTAGCTTGCGTCCTTTCAAGCATATTCAGGTCTCCAGCAAATTCTTTAGACGTTTTAAGTTTGTCTGGAGACCTGACCCTGCATAAGAGATTAGTTCCTTTTCTTCACCACCCACGTTTGAAGGGGTGGCAAAGAGTTCAGCATTCTGCGAGCTCCATAAGAGAAAGGTGGCATAGATGCCAATCCATTTCGTTTCACATAAGAGGAGTTAGGGTAGGCATATGAGTAAGCAGAGAAATTCTTCGAGGACTTATGAACATAATGGTTTGAAGAATAATGCACATGTTCATAGCCCTTAGTTCTTCCCTGTGAAACAGAAGTGTTAGCACGATAATGTTTATATGAGGACTTTGATCCATATGAAGAATTTGATCTGGGGTTCCTATTCTTCAGAGGTGGTGTGATGATGACATTCACCTGAAGACTTTCAAGGCACCTTTTGGGAACCCAGATTTTCTTCATAGGGGAACCATTCCTGCAGTTAGTGCCAACATATCTAGCAAATACTTCACCATTCTGAGTTTTGAACAGCTTATAGTTGGCTTAAAATGACTCATTAATAGAATGAGGAGATTCACATGTAAGCCAGATAAAGTAGATGGATCTACTGGAGGTCCCTTTGTAGCAACCCATGAGGTTTTGGGTACTGCTGAGGCTTCTAGTATGTTCCATCAGCATTGAGTTTCCTCTCAAAGGCAATACCCTCTTTCCTAGGGTTCCTGTTGAGGATCTGCTTTTTAAGCACATCACAAAGAGCCTGATGCCCTTTGAGGCTTTTGTACATGCCTGTCATATACAATTCCTTCAGCCCTGCATTGTCAGTGATACTAGCGATATCCACAGATGAGGAATTAGTGATAGCAGAGACGGGTGAAGAAATTGCAGCAGTAGAAGCATTTGAACTTTCAGGTGAAGAATTAGCAGATTCACGTTCAATGCACTTCAAACATGGAGGAATGAATTCTTCCTGAGCAGCGCTGATTTGTTGAGCAAGTAATGAATCACGCTCCTTCTGAAGATCTTCATAACTCACTCTTAACTTCTCAAGATCTTGCTTTGTTTGAAGAAATTCATAAGAAAGCTTCTCATGATCAGATAAGAGAGTGTTATGATGACTCTGAAGGTTGTCAAACTTGGACTGAAGTGTCTGAAGATTTTCAGTCAAGGTTTTGGTGTGATCCATTTCTTCACCCAACATATCATCGCTCTTATCTAGCATGTTTTGAACCTTTTCCAAAGCTCTTTGTTGTTTAGTGGCAAGGGAAGCAAGTTTGGTATAACTGGGTCCAAATTCATCACTAGATTCATCATCACTAGACTTAGATAGATAGCATTCAGTTACCTTGGCACCTTTTGCCATAAGGCATGGTGCAGAGGATGATGATTCTGAATCGAAAGTCATAGCCTTACGCGATTCCATGAAATCCTCAAACCAGGGATCATGGTGAGTTCCATGACCTTCATAGATCTTAGAGAGTGGGTCCCAGATAAGCTTCGCATGGCTGAGATGCATAATGTTCCTGAACTGATTTTGAGACAGACAAGAGCAGATGATGTCCTTCACCGTGAGGTTCAGAAGAGTGTACTTGCGAATGTCATCAGCCTCTGCCCTCTTGCACAGATCGGTCCAATCTGAGTGACGGTCCACAGCTCGTTGTTCATCGCCATGAGTCACTTCTTCATCATGGCCTTCCACTTGGGATAATCATGACCGTCAAAGATGGGGCATGACACAGTCTTCATTCCTGCGGTCGACATAACTAAAACTCCATGCGGTTAAACCAAAATCACACATAACAAGGGAGTTCCTTGCTCTGATACCAATTGGAAGTGCGTTAAGTCGACTAGAGGGGGGTGAATAGGCGATTTTTATGAATTCTTCATTGAGGAATTTCAGGGTGAGGAAATTCCTAAGCGAAGAACTACTTGCAGCGAAATAAGTACTCATATGCACACATAACAGAACATAAGCACAGTCATCATGATGAAATGAAAACAAGCACAGAGTACAGAAAGCATAGACACAGTATAAGCAAGCTAAAGACAAACTGACTGAAGAAATTGAACTGAGGAAATTGAGAAAGTCTTCAGTCAAAGTCTTCAAACAGTAATGATCAAGAACACAACACAGTAATGAGGAAATGAAAGGGTTGAGGAAATAGAACCAGTTGGCTTGGTGAAGACAATGATTTGGTAGACCAGTTCCAACTGCTGTGACAGTTGTACGTATGGTTGGAGCGGCTAGGTATTTAAACCTGAGGACACATAGTCCCGGACACACAGTCCTCACCGTATTCTCCTTGAGCTAAGGTCACACAGACCTCTCCCAATCACTCACGGTAAGTCTTCAGGTGACTTCCAAACCTTCACAAACTCAGTCACTCGATGATCCACAATTTCCTCTTGGATGCTCTAGACCATGACGCCTAACTGTCTCGAAGATGCACAGTCTTCAAAGGTAACAAGCATCGGATCCACACAGGAACAATCTCTTCAGTGATGCTCAATCACTTTGGGTTTGTAGGTGTTTGGGTTTGGGTTTTCCTCACTTGATGATTTTCGTTAAAGTCCTCGGAGGACGGGATGCTCTCAATGACACGCGTCAGTTTCTCTTGGAGCAGCCAACCAGCTAGTGGTTGTAGGGGGCGGCTATTTATAGCCTAGGGAGCAGCCCAACATGATAGGACATAAATGCCCTTCAATGATATGACTGTTAGGTGAGTAGATATTTTGGGACAGCTGGCACGTAGCACAACAACGGTCAGAAATTTGAGGTTCAAATTCCTCAGGGCTATCATGTTCCTCACTTGTAGGCAATCCGCACTGGCAAATTCCTAACTCCTCAGTCATAACAAATTTCTCAGAGACCAGAAGAACTTCGTCTCTGTCACTGAAGAAATTGACTGAACTATATGAGATTTCCAATGGCTTCACTCGAAGGGATTGGTAGGTGTAGGATTTTGAGATGAGCATCACTTGGAAACTTTTCCTTAGTTTTTCCTCGACCCCCTTTAACAGTACGGTGTTTCCTATGACTCAAGAAGGAGAAAATGAAACTGCGAAAACAAAAGTCTTCACGCTCCATATTCCTCGCATGATTATCAAGTCTTCAGGGTCACACCAATTTCTTCACTTTCAAAGTCTTCAGTTGAAGACATTCATTTTTAGGAGTCGGCTTTCTCTGTAAATATCAAAATCCGCATAGATTTATAGTCCTATGTACACTCACAAATACATTAGTCCCTTAACCTATAAGTCTTCAATACACCAAAATCAGTAAGGGGCACTAGATGCACTTACACTCTGGGACCAACGCGACTAGCGATCGGCCTAAAAAATAGCATTGGTAGTTATAGCATGGCGTCTATTACTAGAGGAAATAATGCGTACACACATGCATGCAGTGCTTCCACCCCGGGTACACACGTGCATGCATTTACTCCACTCCGTAGTAAATCGAGAGAAAATTGTGGACTTGATTGCAGTTACCACGCCCTAATTAATTGAGCACTAAACTAAACGCGTCTAAAGTCTCTCTGGTGGGGGAAATGCATTGAGAGAAATGCATCAGAATGAAGCACGCCCTGTAAAATGTCACGGAGGGAGGAGTAGTATGAAGGTGCAAAACCAAGTACGCGTATGGCCAGTCGGTCAATGCACCTCCTCTTGGCATATCACCGACATGTGGGACCGGAGTGTGAGCAAATCGATCTCAATTGACGGCAAAATGGCCATCCCGCCGTTCCTTGAGAGAGACGAGGAGTGAGAACACACAGACAGGCTCGCACAGAGGCCAAGATATATTCGAGCATGGTTGATGGATATCATCATTACATGTCCGATGTTTTTTAATACTATACTATTGGGTTGCCGTTTTCCGCCCTTCTCCCGAATATATGTGTACTTTATCAGAGATTAAAATAAAATAAGAGTACATACGCTCCAGCATGCGGTTCTAGTAGTAGTACTACTCGTACTACTAAACCTTGCGCTTGGCTCTTCGCCTCTTCGTGAAGTCGAACAATGATGATACTCCGCATGTTGGGTACTATATTGTATGCCTCTGGCAATCTGACACCGAATGAACTGATGCATATCCACCGCCTGGGCGAGGGTAGGTTGCATTAGTCAAAAGGCGTAAGCGAGCTTCACCTTGTCCTGCAAGCTTCTCCTCGTTCTGCGAGTTGACGGGACACACCAAAAAGTAGTGCTAGTCCATACTCCCTCCTTTCCGGTTAATATGGCTTAATCTATTTTGTAGGTAAATGAGAGAGCTTTATTCATATATCAGCATTCTTAGGACGATCAGCCAAGAGACTGGTCACAAGGAAGCGAGGTACCCCGCAAAAAAAGGAAGCGAGGTGTTTCATCAAGCCAGCTCTCGGCCACATTCAAAGTGCAGCAAGCACAGTTCACACAAAGATGCGCCGCAAGGTTTGCTGACCTATTTACATGCTGAATAACAAAAGAAGAGGAAATATTACCGAGCGCTCCTATTTGTAACAAGATATGAGCCAGAATTAAGCGAGAATTGTGGCGAGTGTTCCATGCAATCAACTTCCATTATCACATGCGAGAACCCTCGAAGAGAACCAAATGTGTTGAAGATTGCTTTATCACATTTTCAAATATAATAGGAGTGCAGACGCTCCTCCATCCAGTTCCTAGTAGTATAGTACATACCTCTACAGTAGTAGTACTAGTACTAGTAAACTTTGCGCTTGGTTGTTCGCCTCTTCGGGAAGTCGAACAATAATAGTACTAGTATAGTGTATGCTTCTGACAATCTGACACCGAATTAACTGTTGCACGTACACCGCCTGAGCGAGGGAGAGCTTGAATTAGTCAAAAGTTTCTCCTTGTCCTGCGAGCCACCGCGTGCAAGCTTCTCCCGTCCTGCAAGCTTCTCCTCATTCGGCAAGTTGACGGGACACAACAAAGTAATGCTAGTCCATATTGCCTCCTTTCCGGTGAATATGGCTTAATTTCAAACGAGATAAATACAATGTCTGTCACTGTATATTTGTAAAAAATACGATCAGTGGACTTCATAATACGCTCATTGCACTCAATATATACATTTTCTGATGTTTATACTGTCACTAGCTCACCCTGGCTGAGTATGTGTGTGCATGCACGTGTAGGTTGAGCACTTGAGCGTGACCGTGTGTGTTCCCTCGTGTGCTCGTACATGCATGCATTAGGGCGTCGCGCGCGTTTTTGCGTCCATGTGTACGTGTGACTGTTGCATGCACGCACGAGGTTGTAGTCCCTCACATTCACATGTTCATAAGTCAATGCTTTGTCAAAACATTGCATGCAAGGTTTAATCATTCGTTGTTCACGCATGCATTCCCTATATTAATAGGGTTGGTAAAGACAATTTCTTGAGGAAAACGAGCCCATGAATTGAGTACAAAGGGGACCAATAAGCCAGGACGGAGGGAGTACCAGTAGTGAACCGGAAGGAGGGAGTAGGTACTAGTAGTACAGTACTACGTAACAACATGCCGTAACAAAATTCCTCTATGCGCATCCTGTCTACGTGTCATGCAAGAAAATAGAGATAAGTACAAGTGAGACTCAGGAACGGTCATACACGTAGGGGGAGTACGTGTAGGGGCCACTAAGGAGCAGTCAAATCACACAATAAGTTAGTCGGAAGAAGCAACCATCATTTCACTCTTCAATGACACGTACGCAATATAAAATGGTTGATATGGAAAGAAAAAGAAAACCACTATATATACACTAGCAGGAGCCAAAGCTACAAGCCTGCTTGCTTTGGTTGCTCTCTTCACAATCATAGAATGACGGTGGCCACACCGCTGGTCACATATCCGGCCTAATCCCGCCGCTGGGGGAAGGGAACAATGTTCTGCGTAGACGCGGTCGACATCGGCGATGGAGAAAACCCACAGTCGGTGCATCCCAATCGGGGGTCCCTGCGGTATGGGCTGATGCCGCCTCCCAACCGCCCTTCTAGCTACAGCCCGCCGTCCCAGGTAGTACATCTTCCTTTTGGAGCTGGCTTGCTCCACTGCCGCAGCTCCCCACGTAGCTCCACCTCCATGTTGATCTTTCTATACTTCTATCGGCTTCTATTTGTGATGACTTTATGTCTCATGAACTAGTGCCAGTACTATTATTCTAATCACACTTCTTCAATATCTTTGCCATCAGGGATCCTCAGCTCGATTTTAGTGGAACTGCACAAAAGCATCGTATGATCCGAGGGTGCCAGCCGGGTTTCCTTCGACAGGTTCTACCTAGCCAGGAAATTAAATCCTGTTTAGGGTTTAGGGTTTAAGTCGTAGTGACCCCATCAGTAGTTTTTCTTTTGTACACGCTCTCAGAACTTTTGTCTTTAGTTGTGAAGTAAATATTGGCAATGATCTGTGAATCATTGAGATGCATCAGCATGTGTGTGTTTTCCTTTGTATTTGATGGAATGTTGTAATGGGGCAACCTTGGAGTAGGAATGAAAATGGAGTGGAAAGTTTCCATTTTTCCGGAGAAAAAATGGAAACAGAGAGAAACCAGTGTTTCGTTTCGTTGGATCGCACCATCGAGCAAAACCAACGTTTAAATCACGTCTGTCGTGTTTGTGTCTCACCCTCCTCCATGGCTCCACCCCACACGGTCGCTCGGCAAGCCACTCACCGCAAACCGAGTATACAATAACTTTCCTGCTTTCTTGTCGATGGATCGCGCCATGGAGTACTAGCACTACTTAAAGAGATTGACGAGTTGGGGGAGGATAGCTAGCTGTAGCACGGACTCCCAAGAGCTTTTTACATGCATGTTGTGGCTGGCTATTGTGACCTTTGAACATGGAGAAATCGCGTGCACCAGGAAGCGGCGCAGGCGACGCTCTCTCGGCCGGCGCGCCGCTTCAATGCCGGCGCTAGTGAGAGGTCGCGTCCGCTCTGGCCGGGCATGAATGCGGCACTGACCGTTTCGGGCAGGAAGCACGCGCGGGTGATGAAGAGGGTTCGGGTTGTCAGGAGCGGGCATGGCAGCGGTCCGGCCGCCCGCAAACAAGAGATGTTGTACGTTAATATTGTTGCGTATATAATTAACAACGTAAATAATGTGCCAATTGGACAAATATGATTGGAGATGGAGATGGAAATGGAGATGGAATTTTACGTAAACACGGATATGCATGTCTATGTCTATGCGTGTGTGCGCGATGACTCTCGCGACCTGGAAGCGGGGGCGTGTTTTTTTGATCGAGTTTTCTTTCATGGTACGTTAAAATATTGTCTGCCACTTTCCTTTTATTTTTTCCGGGAACGCGCATATTCTATTTAAAACCACTGCTATGGAGAGATTTTTTTACTCCATTGTATATATAGCCTCTTATTTGATAGGTTTTCTCGTGTCTCGCTCTCTCACCCTCTCCATATCAAAACAAGATGACAATGTCCACTCTATCTCTCTCCTCACCAGTGGTCACAGATCCGGATGAATCATGTCCGCTGCGGGAGGTGGCACTACAAAAAAAATACACTTCCGTGATGATACGTGTTTGTCACAGTAGGTCGCGTTTTTTGTCATGCATGTACATACATGACAAATTTATGATGAAATCAAGATAGTCATACCGTGTCTTTGTCGTAGAAGTGTTCCATGACATTACCAAAATTATCATCACGGAAGTGTCCACTTCCATGACGATAAATCGCGCGTCCGAAGTGCTTTCGTCAAGGGTGACCGACACGTGGCATCCACCGTAACGGAACGCCGTTAAGCTATCGGGTCGGGTTTTGGATCCGATAACTGTTAACAGCCCGACCAATGGGAAATTTCCATGTGTAAAATTCTTATTGGCGGACGAAACACGGTCACTCGTCGATGGGTCGATAGGCGCCTATGATACGTCGACACGTGGCACGGCCCAACAGTGGCCCATTCCTGTGAAAAGGCCGGCCCGTTTGACTTGGTCAAAAGCTGGCGGGCCAGCCCATGGACAGCCCGCTAACCCAAGGCCCGTTACGCCCTATCCAAATTAGGCCCAGTAGCGTCATCTGGGCCATCCAATATGATTCCATCCCGTTTTCACTTCTGGCCCATGTATAGCCCATGACGTCTTTCGGCCCATATGAGGCCCTTTGTAACTCTTGGCCCATTAGCGGCCCGTGCTGAAACTGGCCCGTAATGAACAGTGTATTACTTTACACCCATTAATGGCCCGTGGTGAAACTGGCCCGTAATGAACAGCGTATCACTTTATACCCATTAACGGCCCTTTATTCCGTTGGGCCGTTTCCAGCCCAAGTTAACTTTCGGCCTTCTGAGGGCCCATTTATTCTTGGGCTCATTTGCAGCATTCGGTTACTTACGGCCCGTTACTGTCATTTTCTGCTTGTGGGCCAAATTCAGCCCGTCGTTACAGTCGGCCCGTTTGTGGACCGTTAGTCTGTTGGGCCATTTTCATAGCATCACCAAATACGGCCTATTAACGGCCCGTTATGGTCAGCCCATAAAACGTACGATTTCCATTAAAGGCCCGTCTATGGCCCATTAAAGACACGTACAAGACCCATAAATGAGTCGGCGGCCCATGGATCCTACAAGACATAGAAGGCCCATGGATCCTACGAGACGTAGAAGGCCCATGGATCCTACGAGACGTAGAAGGCCAATGGATCCGACGGCCCGTGAAGGGCCATGGTTGGGCGAGTTGGCCCCTGTTTGAACGATATAGCATATTCAAAGAATTATCCTACTCAATACTATCACCTCTAAAAAGCATACACTATACAACAAAGAGATCAAGGCATAGAAAGGTAGAATAATCCTACAATATACAATAAAGAAATTACAACCGATTATACCCACCGGGCATTATGGTTCGGCACAGGTGATAATAAAGCATACACAAACAGCAAATTACATACACTGGGCAAATACAGCTCATACATCATGGACGTGCATCAACTTAACTCCATTTGAACTATAATCTCTCTAGAAAATAGGATTGGCCGGATTCAGATAGCACAAATTTCAGTATGCAAAATCTCCAATTCCTTCATGGTTTCCTCAGTGTCTTGTTTCATTTTTTTACTCTTGCATCTAATACCTGCATGTCCAGTCTCAGCTTGTTGATTATACATTGACAATCATGTACACGTTGTCTTGCCACCTCTAGTTGATGCTCGAGAACATCAGACATTCCAATTCAATCCATAATCATTCGGTAACGGCCATGCCGCACCGCCGCAAATCTTTGTGTTGATGTCACTTCATCCTGAAATGTTTCGTAAGTACACATGACTAGGGCAAAAAATAGTTACAACGATGAAGCTTAACAAGACACTATTTTGTACTACATGGCAAAACAGGACTAACAATAATGTTATACATCACTTTCAAAAAAAATGTTACACGTCATGAAGCATAAGCAGGTGATATTAAAAATTATAAAAAAGATAGTATGTGCAGCCTGCATACAGAAATTCCTCTTAGCTCACCAGAGGAGCATGATGTTGGGGCCCAATCGAAAACACAGACAAGTTACAAATTTAGACATCATGTTGCGTATAAGTAATCAAGCAGTTGGCCAGTCTGTGCCTCAATTAAAGTCTTAGGGAGCATAATGAACAACAGAGGGTTTCATACAAACATACTATAGCAGGCAAAACTATGCAATCATTAGCGTGGTATAAACTAGATTGTGAGCCTCATGCAATAATAGTTGGTTAATAGACTTCAAAGCTTCAGCACACTTCGACAGAGTAATTAGATGGTAAGGCCTTTAATTATGTCAACTAATAGTGATACAAGTACCGTTATCAGGCATGATTATTTGGGCATCTCATTAACTGAGAACAAATAAAGCAATTGAAAAGAGAAAATTAACTATGCCTGAAACAAATAAGGAATTGAGCTATTGAGTTGCATACAGTGACTTACCTTAGTAGGTTGAAAAGGCTCAGCGCAGCTCCTACTTCTCTTGCAAGGCTCCTTCCTAACATCTTGTACTTGGAAATCCTCAATCTTATCTTCATTGGACCCGCTCTGCAAGGTGACACAAACTAGTTACTCGTCTCCTTGGAAGATAAATATGCATACTTTCCTGTCTATGAACACAAAAGGATGAGATTACAACAAAACAACACCACATAATGAAACATGTCGCATCTCTTGCACTTGCACACAATGAAATGAGCATTTACTATGTCTGCACTATGTAAAAACTAGGCATACCTTCGAACTAGATCTCCAGGTACTCTTGGAGAGCCTACTGTAGTGTACAGCCAAACCTTTATGTCACCTATGAGTTAGACAAGGCCCCACTACAGCAGCCCTTAGTGTTTAAATCGTTGACAAGCTCTGTTAGAGTGTTAGGTCAAGAACAGCAAGTAATCAAAGCAAACAGTCCTAGTATGGCTGGCTGATGCAAAAACAAGCAATTGAACAGATGTGTGAGCAAATCTTACATATCAAGAAAAGAAGCAAAGAAGGAGGCTTAAAGACCATCACTTGACTGACCAGATTTAAGGGGCATTTAAACATCATGTGCAACGTATGAACTAACATAAACATTTCATATTCCAGATTCTACAATGGAATGCACATGTATTAGGTTATGCCATGTATGATGATGCCTAAATGTAAAGATAGCAGGCAGGAGTGATTCATCATTGCACGCACAATTGAATTGCAGGTTAAGGGCTAGTTCGATTCCGCCTTTTCAGGGCATATTGTCAAAATAAGCCATAAAAGATGTAAAGAAGTCATTTTTTGAGTTATGGGCTTGGGCTTAACTAATTTTGCTTTGGAGGGGGATGTTTTGGGTAGAACTTCACTAAAAATTGAAGGGAAGGGGAATAGTAAAATGACTCTGTTGTCTACCTATATTACACTCAAAATGCAACTGCTGACCCCCGTGTCACACCTGACCCTCAAGTAAAAACAAACACGCAAGCATTCATTGCCCTGCCCGCTTGCATCTCCTCTCCCCTTTCCCTCTACCTCGATCCCCTGCCTGCAGCACTAGGGTTCCTCCAGCGAGCCGTCGCCACCGGTCCCATCTGGCCTGGTCCTCGATGATGCTATGTCCAGCTAGGATACATGGCCGGCGGGTAGGGGAAAATCTCCCTGGCTGCTCCTCCCTCTGGCGGCGCCCCTCATTTTCATGGTCTCCAGCAGCTGCTCCATTGTGGTTCGTCCAACGCCTTTCTCCGTGGGCGCTGCACAACTACTGTTGATGCCACATCGGCAGATGGCACCTTATTCCCCTCCCTCCTCCCGGCCATGGCCTTGAGGTGTTGTTGAAGGATGAGCTCATCCAACAAGGTGAGGATCTCCTCTGATTTTTTGCCAAATTTTCATTCGATCCACTATCGATGAATTGCTATGAGCTGCTTCTGCTGCTATATGATGCATTGCTATGAGCTGCTCCTGCTGCTGCTATATGATGAATTTCTATGAGTTGCTGCTGCTGTATGATGAGTTTCTATGAGCTGCTGCTGCTGCTATATGATGAATTGCTATGAGCTGCTGCTGCTATATGATGAGTTGCTACAAGCTGCTCCTGCTGCTGCTATATGATGAATTGCTATGAGCTGCTCCTGCTGCTGCTATATGATGAATTGCTATGAGCTGCTCCTGCTACTGCTATATGATCAATTGCTATGAGCTTCACTGGTATATGATGAATTGCAGACTCATCGCTGTGTATGATGAGTTGCTATGAGCTGCTGCTGCTATATGATGCTTTCGGTGGTGCTGCTATACAATAATAACCAGCCACTTGGACCATCAATTTCAATAAATAATTGTTCTTCATTTAAATGTGGGTCATGCGTTCTTCGTTTAAATTAGGCAATGGGATCTCTATGGAAAACATTGACCAAAGTAGATTGCGCCAAGTAGATGGTATCTTTGTATTTGCATTTTGAGCAAATAGTGATGGTCTGTTTTCCTATCATATTAATTACTGCACTGGGTTCAATTTGTGATGTTTGCAAGTCAAATTAATTTCCATATGGGCAGAAAAATGAAAAAATATAATGCAATATAGACTTTCCACTGATCATACCAAAGATAAGCTGAAAACGCAATGAAAAGAACTTGTGGCTTATTACATGGAGCTTATATTCACAGGTGCTTATTTTCTTAGGATAACTCGTAATAACTGTCCCTAAGAAACTTGGCTAATAGAACTGGCATACAAATAACATGTCACGATGATCGCAATGGAGGAGTGACGTACCATATCACACTGTATAGGCTCACCGCTGCCTCTCCTTTTTTTGCGATGTTCCATGAAATCGCCACATATATCTTGTACTTTTTCATTGTGTAACCCTATCTGCAAGTTGACACGGCTAATTTCAGACATCTCTACATGATACTACATTGCATATCCCTTGCGCATATTTAAACCACCAATTAACGATTGTGTGCGTACCATAAACTAGTCATGACTCTGTATGCTGGACTAGCAGGCACTCTAAGGGAGCCTAATGTAGTGCACTGGAATTCCTACATGCCACCTATGATTTTGTGTAATGTACTGCCCCTGTTCCTAAATATATGTCTTTGTAGAGATTCCAGTATGGACCACATACAGATGTATATAGATGCATTTTCGAGTGTAGATTCACTCATTTTGCTCCGTATGTAGCCTATAGTGGAATCTCTAGAAAGACTTATATTTAGGAACGGAGGTACGAGGTAGTATCATGTATGACATCTACATATCTAATTTAGCAGCAGTAGTTGAAATCATTGTCTGCACAAAGGGATTACTGGTCGAAAATCCTAGCAAAGCACGCTGGAAGGCACAGAACAATACAAGGGAGAGAGACGCGCTTACAAGACCATAGCAATGTATCAGTCCAGGATCTTGGTTGGCCAAGCTGTTAGATCCAGAAGAAACATCGTCCTTGTAGTTTTTGCCAGCTGCATAACAGGTAACAGCGACCGGTTAGTATATTTGAAGTACATCGGGCAGGTGATGCTGGACGGGTTTAAAGGTGACAAGTACCTAGGCCATGGCGGGTGCTTGGCATCTCTCCAGATGATGGGAATCAGGTTAGGAATGTCGAGGGTGTTGACGCTGCGCTGGCTGTCGAGGTCCGGTAAGGAGATCTAGAACCGTCGAGTAGGGTGTTTGTGGAGCGGCTCTGGTAGGGTGGACTACTGTGTGGGCGAAGCGGATCTGTGGCTGTGGACGAGAGCGTAGGTGAAGCTGCTCCGGTGGTTGGGTTAAGGATGGTGTCGACGACGCGGATCTGCGGCTGTGGACGGGGTGTCAGAAGCTACTCCGGTGGTTGGGTTAAGGATGGTGTCGACGATGCGGATCTGCGGCTGTGGATGGGGCGTCAGAAGCTGCTCCAGTGGTTGGGTTAAGGATGGTGTCGATGATGCAGATCTGTGGCCGTAGACGGGGCGTCAGAAGCTGCTCTGGTGGTTGGGTTAAGGGTGGTGTGGACGATGCGGATCTGCGGCCATGGACGGGGCGTCAGAAGCTGCTCCGGTAGGTTGGATGAGGGTGCGAGGAAGCGGATCTGAGGCCGTGGACTTGTGAGTTGGCAAAGCGGCCCCGATAGGGTTGAGAATGGTATAGGCGAAGCTACTCCGGTAGGGTTGATGATGGTGTCGGCGAAGCGGCTCCGGTAGGATTGAGGAAGGTGTCGGCGAAGCGGCTCCGTAGGGTTGAGGAAGGTGTCGGCGAAGAGGATCGGAGGCCGTCGGCGGGGCATCGGTGGGCGGCTCCAGGTGTGTGGACGGTTGCGTCTCGATGGGAGTCTGAATGAGCCGCTACAGATGCGCAGCGGTTGACGAGAGTACCGGCGAAGCAGATCCGGCGCCGTGGACAAGGCCGGCACTGAATGGGCTGTGGTACAGTGGTGGATGAGCAGTCTACTTGTTTCTAGGGGAGCTGGGAGGGGTAGATGCGGCCGCAGAAGCAGATCCGGCGAGATGGACGCCGCTGGCAGTGAATGGGCTATGGTACGCCGGTGGATGAGCAGTCTAGGGTTTCGAGAGGAAGGGAGAAGGGCGATGAAATGCAGACGGCGTGATGTAAGATGATCTGGTGTTTGTGGAGTTAGTTGTTTTTGTGGGAGGGGAGAGAAATGGGGTGCCGTGTAGTGGGGAACCGAAGTTACCAAAGCAGCCCGATCTATCATGTAGATGAGGGCGGTATTGTAACTGTTGGTCTTCGTGCACCAAGGACAAAGGGAGATTTCGCATGCTAAAGACTAAGGTGGCGGAAATTTTAGAAGGAGGCGGAGATTTTGCCGCCAGCAGGATCGTTCGTATCCAGTTTCAACTAATTTTGGACCGTGCTAGCGGGAAGGTCATGCTAGACTATGTACACGGGCACACGTCGGCGATTAATAACGGTGTGAAGTCCACCCGAAAAAAAAGACAATAACTTCGGATGTTGCGCCGATAACTTGGCGTTCACACGGCGCGCCAATCGTATGGGTGTAGTGGCGCGTTCACAAAAAAAGGGATCAAACGCTCAGCCTATGTATTTCTCGTGTAAATAGATAATTTAGTGCCATTGGTTATTTACTTTAAACATAATGCATTACGTGTTAGTGTAGAGGCGAACAAAAAGAAATGGATATTGTAGTCAGCTACTTAAAAGTGTTACCTCATATGATTACATAGCCTCCATTTCATAAATTGTGTACCCCTTGAATTCATATATGAATATTACATATATTACTTCAAAATAGAAACTTAAATCATCCAAGACTAATGAATTTGAATGCAAGAGTAACAATGGTGCATATACATGATAACTACATTGGTTGTTTGAAGAAAGATCACTGTAACTTTGGCATGCACAACTGAAAAGGTTTATTTGAATAGAAAAAATGTGATATGTGAGTGTCCAATCTTTATAGCATTGAATCTATATTGTACCTTTGGCCACGATACAAAGTAGATATTGACTTATGTTCAAGCGATGCACGTCCACGATCGCTAGATAGTGATACGTGAATGAATTGTGCAATCTCTCTCACACGCATACATATCTCATTTCCCTGTGGGCATCGGAATCACACACGCGCACTTCGTATTTCTCTCCCTCCGTCGTGGTCAAATTAAATTTCTACCCTGTCCTACAAGTCTCTCACACAGAAACACACACGCTCTCTATGTCTAACACGCCCACCCCTTTAATTCCGCCCATCCACAACCACTAATGTCTCTCACACATATGCTATCTACCTATCCCTTAATATAGCTAGATATGTGTCACGAAAACTCCTTCTCCCTACTAGCAAGATGCTGATGCGTTGCATGGAACATCAAGATGCATTTGTATGAGAAGTTTATCTTGTGGGAGAAAAGGATGAACGAGGGAATGCCTTATTTGCAAATGCGGAGTGGGGTGTGGGTATCTTTTTGCAAAATTGCCATAGTTTCCTTCCTGTCCGTCGGATATAAATCGGATGGCCTATATTGCAGGATGGCAGGAACACCATCATCACCAACTCTGTTTTTTTATAAGAGTAGAGATACGTGAGTGTCACTACCCCCCCCCCCTGCTGTCTACTACGCAACCTTCTTCTTGTAGACGTTGTTGGGCCTCCAAGTGCAGAGGTTTGTAGGACAGTAGCAAATTTCCCTCAAGTGGATGACATAAGGTTTATCAATCCGTGGGAGGCGTAGGATGAAGATGGTCTCTCTCAAGCAACCCTGCAACCAAATAACAAAGAGACTCTTGTGTCCCCAACACACCCAATACAACGGTAAATTGTATAGGTGCACTAGTTCGGCGAAGAGATGGTGATACAAGTGCAATATGGATGGTAGATATAGGTTTTTGTAACCTGAAAATATAAAAACAGCAAGGTAGCAAGCGGTAAAAGTGAGCGTAAACGGTATTGCAATGCTAGGAAACAAGGCCTAGGGTTCATACTTTCACTAGTGCAAGTTCTCTCAACAATAATAACATAATTGGATCACATAACTATCCCTCAACATGCAACAAAGAGTCACTCCAAAGTCATTAATAGCGGAGAACAAACGAAGAGATTATGGTAGGGTACGAAACCGCCTCAAAGTTATTCTTTCCAATCAATCCGTTGGGCTATTCCTATAAGTGTCACAAACAGCCCTAGAGTTCGTACTAGAATAACACCTTAAGACACAAATCAACCAAAACCCTAATGTCACCTAGATACTCCAATGTCACCTCAAGTATCCGTGGGTATGATTATACGATATGCATCACACAATCTTAGATTCATCTATTCAACCAACAGATAGAACCTCAAAGAGTGCCCCAAAGTTTCTACCGGAGAATCAAGACGAAAACGTGTGCCAACCCCTATGCATAGGTTCATGGGTGGAACCCGCAAGTTGATCACCAAAACATACATCAACTGAATCACGTGATATCCCATTGTCACCACAGATACGCACGGCAAGACATACATCAAGTGTTCTCAAATCTTTAAAGACTCAAGCCGATAAGATTACTTCAAAGAGAAAACTCAATCCATTACAAGAGAGTAGAGGGGGAGAAGAAACATAAGATCCAACTATAATAGCAAAGCTCGCTATACATCAAGATCGTGCCAAATCAAGAACACGAGAGAGAGAGAGAGAGAGATCAAACACATAGCTACTGGTACATACCCTCAGCCCCGAGGGTGAACTACTCCCTCCTCGTCATGGAGAGCGCCGGGATGATGAAGATGGCCACCGGTGAGGGTTCCCCCCTCCGGCAGGGTTCCGGAACAGGGTCCTGATTGACTTTTGGTGGCTACAGAGGCTTGCGGCGGCGGAACTCCCGATCTAATCTCCATTCTGGAAGTTTTAGGGTACGTAGGTATATATGAGTGCATGAAGTACGTCGGTGGAGCTTCGGGGGCCCCACGAGACAGGGGGCGCGCCCCCCACCCTCGTGAGCACCTCCCTTAGCTCCTGACGTGGGGTCCAAGTCCATCCGGTAGCTTTCCTTCCAAAAATAACTTATCCAGTTGATTTCGTTCCGTTTCGACTCCGTTTGATATTCCTTTTCTTCAAAACACTGAAATAGGCGAAAAACAGCAAATCTGGGTTGGGCCTCCGGTTAATAGGTTAGTCCCAAAAATAATATAAAAGTGGAAAATAAAGCCCAATATTCCCCAAAACAGTAGATAACATAGCATGGAGCAATCAAAAATTATAGATACGTTGGAGACGTATCAAGCATCCCCAAGCTTAATTCCTGCTCGTCCTCGAGTAGGTAAATGATAAAAAAGATAATTTTTGATGTGGAATGCTAGTTGGCATAATTTCAATGTAATTCTTCTTACTTGTGATATGAATATTCAGATCCATAAGATTCAAGATAAAAGTTCATATTGACATAAAAATAATTATACTTCAAGCATACTAACTAAGCAATTATGTGTTCTCAAAATAACATGGCCAAAGAAAGTTCATCCCTGCAAAATCATATAGTTTAGTCATGCTCCATTTTCATCACACAAGAATGCTCTCATCATGCACAACCCCGATGACAAGCCAAGCAATTGTTTCATACTTTAGTAATCTCAAACTTATAAACCTTCACGCGATACATGAGCGTGAGCCATGGATATAGCACTAGGAATAGAATATGATGATGGGGTTTATGTGGAGAAGACAAAAAAAGGAGAAGGTCTCACATCAACGAGGCTAATCAACGGGCTATGGAGATGACCATCGATTGATGTTAATGCAAGGAGTAGGGATTGCCATGCAACGGATGCACTAGAGCTATAAATGAATGAAAGCTCAACAAAAGAAACTAGTGGGTGTGCATCCAGCTTGCTTGCTCACGAAGACCTAGGGCACTTGAGGAGGCCCATCGTTGGAATATACAAGCCAAGTTCTATAATGAAAAATTCCCACTAGTATATGAAGGTGACAAAACAAAGAACTCTCTATCATGAAGATTACGGTGCTACTTTGAAGCACAAGTGTGGAAAAAGGATAGTAGCATTGCCCATTTTATTTTTATTTTTTTTCTTTTTCTTTTTTTGGGCCTTTTTTTTTCTTTGGCCTTTCTCTTTTTTTTGGGACAATGCTCTATTGAATGATGATCATCACACTTCTATTTATTTACAACTCAATGATTACAACTCGATACTAGAACAAAGTATGACTCTATATGAATGCCTCCGGCGGAGTACCGGGATATGCAATGAATCAAGAGTGGCATGTATGAAAGAATTATGAATGGTGGCTTTGCCACAAATACTATGTCAACTACATGATCATGCTAAGCAATATGACAATGATGAATGTGTCATGTATATGATGATGGAAGTTGCATGGCAATATATCTCGGAATGGCTATGGAAATGCCATAATAGGTAGGTATGGTGGCTGTTTTGAGGAAGATATAAGGAGGTTTATGTGTGGAAGAGTGTATCATATCACGGGGTTTGGATGCACCGGCGAAGTTTGCACCAACTCTCAATGTGAGAAAGGTCAATGCACGGTACCGAAGAGGCTAGCAATGATGGAAGGGTGAAAGTGCGTATAGTCCATGGACTCAACATTAGTCATAAAGAACTCATATACTTATTGCAAAAATCTACAAGCCATCAAAAACCAAAGCACTACGCGCATGCTCCTAGGGTGATAGATTGGTAGGAAAAGACCATCGCTCGTCCCCGACCGCCACTAATAAGGAGGACAATCAAAGAACACCTCATGTTTCAAATTTGTTACATAACGTTTACCATACGTGCATGCTACGGGTCTTGCAAACTTCAACACAAGCATTTATCAAATTCACAACTACTCAACTAGCATGACTTTGATATTATCACCTCCATATCTCAAAACAATTATCAAGCATCAAACTTCTCTTAGCATTCAACACACTCATAAGAAATCTTACAAATCTTTTATGCTTAGCATAATAGGATTATGCACATTACCATGCTATTTAAGACTCTCAAAATAATATAAGTGAAGCATGAGAGTTCATCCATTTCTTCAAAATAAAACTACCACCATATTCTAAAAGATATGAGTGAAGCACTAGAGCAAACAACAAACTACTCCGAAAGATATAAGTGAAGATCAATGAGTAGTTAAATAATTATTCAACTATGTGAAGACTCTCCCATTTAATAATTTCAGATCTTAGTAATTTATTCAAACATCAAGCAAATCTAAAGAAAATAAAATGACGCTCCAAGCAAAACACATATCATGTGGTGAATAAAAATATAGCTCCAAGTAAAGTTACCGATGAACGAAGACGAAAGAGGGGATGCCATCCGGGGCATCCCCAAGCTTAGACGCTTGGTTATCCTTGAATATTAACTTGGGGTGCCTTGGGCATCCCCAATCTTAGGCTCTTGCCACTCCTTATTCCATAATCCATCAAATCTTTACCCAAAACTTGAAAACTTCACAACACAAAACTTAACAGAAAACTCGTAAGCTCCGTTAGGGAAAGAAAACAAAACACCACTTAAAGGTAATGTAATGAACTCATTATTTATTTATATTGGTGTTAAACCTACTGTATTCCAACTTGTCTATGGTTTATAAACTATTTTACTAGCCATAGAGTCATCAAAATAAGCAAACATCACACAAAAAACAGAATCTGTCAAAAACAGAACAGTCTGTAGTAATCTGTAACTAACGCAAACTTCTGGAACTCCAAAAATTCTAAAAAAATTGGTGGACCTGAGGAATTTGTCTAGTAATCATATGCAAAAAGAATCAACTAAATAGCACTATCCAGTAAAAAGTTCTAGCTAATCTCGTGAGCGCTAAAGTTTATGTTTTTTACAGCATGATCATAAAGACTTCACCCAAGTCTTCCCAAAGGTTCTACTTGGCACAAACACTAATTAAAACACAAAACCACATCTTAACAGAAGCTATATGGATTATTTATTCCTAACAGAACCAAAAAGCAAGAAACTAAAATAAAATCGGGTTGCCTCCCAACATGCGCTAACGTTTAACGCCCCTAGCTAGGCATGATGATTTCAATGATGCTCGCATAAAAGATAAGAATTGAAACATAAAGAGAGCATCATGAAGAATATGACTAGCACATTTAAGTGTAACCCACTTCCTATGCATAGGTATTTTTTGAGCAAACAACTTATGGGAACAATAATCAACTTGCATAGGAAGGTAAAACTAGCATAACTTCAAAACTTTAAGCACATAGACAGGAAACTTAATATTATTGCAATTCCTACAAGCATATGTTCCTCCCTCATAATAATTTTCAGTAGCATCATGAATGAATTCAACAATATAACCAGCACCTAAAACATTCTTTTCATGATCTACTAGCATAGAAATTTTATTACTCACCACATAAGCAAAATTCTTCTCATTCGGAATAGTGGGAGTATCATAAGAGACTTGAATACAATAAATTGTTTCCACATTAAAAGAGTAATATTCAGAGAAAGGGTACTCATAATCATGACATGTTTCATAAATATAATCATCACTACTCTTTATAGCATAAGTTTTATCACAATAATCATCATAAGTAGCAACTTTGTTCTCATCATAATCGATTGAAACCTCTTCCGAAATAGTGGATACATCACTAAATAAAGTCATGACCTCTCCAAATCCAATTTCATAAATATTATAAGATTCAACATCCTCAAATATTGTGGGATCACTACTTCCTAAAGTTTACACTCTTCCAAACTCACTTTCATCAATATATTCATCATAGGTAGAAGGCATGCTATCATCATAACAACTTTGCATATCAAAACTTGGGAGGCTAAAAATATTATCATTATTAAACATAGAATCCCCAAGCTTGGGACAAACATTAATTACAGAAAATATATTCTCAAATATGCATCCTCATCAAACATAGCTTCCCCAAGCTTGGGTTTTTTCATATCATAAGCATAATCACTCTCATCGTTAATAGTATAGATAGCACCGATAGTATAGCAATTATTATGTTCTTCCAAGCAAGTGCCAAAAAGATTTTCAAGATCATAAGAAGTATCATTATCTTCCCAATCATAATCATCACAACAAGCAATAGGCATAACGAGATCATCATCAAGTGTATCATCTTCATTTTCATGAGGCACAACAATAATAGGAGCAACTTTATTTGGGAGAGATACCTTTTTACCTCTCTTCCTTTTTCTTTTCTTCTTCTTCACCTCATGTGTGGGTTCAATCCTATTTTTGGAGCTCCTTATTAATGAGATTTGTTGATTAGAAGGCTCCTCCTCGTTACCTGATTCATCATAAGAAATAATAGGAGGATATTGGGAAGTCTCTTCCCTTTCATTAGTATTATCTTCATCCTCTATTTGTTTTCTTTTCTTTATGTAATTGGCAATATAAGGATTTTCAATACAATTCACCGCACAATACATATAAATTTCTTCTAGATCAAAATGAAGAACTCCATCAAGGGCAAATTTTGGAATGTCCTTAGTTATACGTTTAATTTCTTCATAACCCAAGAGCAAACTAAGTTCATTATGATGTGCGAGGGAAATCAAGTCATCACAATTTTTGGACACGATAAGATCATGAAACAATTTGCATTGGGTACTAAAATGATCACGTTCATTGCAACGTTCACAAGTATGGCTAATAAAGTTTAAATTTTCAGCACACGCATCTAGCCTTTCTTGCAACCATTTAGTTTCTAAGTACTTATGCCTCTTGCAATATCTATCTTCCCTATTTGGTGTGTCCTTGCAAACACAATGCACTCCACAAAAATTGACATGTTTATAGGAGGCATTTTCATCATAACTAGTGCAATCATCGTTAGTACTATGGATATTCAAGGAGTTCATACTAACAACATTGCAATCGTGCTCATCATTCAAAGTTTTAGTGCCAAACATTTTAATACATTCTTCTTCTAACACTTTGGCACAATTTTCTTTTCCATCATACTCACAAAAGATATTAAAAAGATGAAGCGTATGAGGTAGACTCGATTCCATTTTTTTGGTAGTTTTCTTTTATAAACTAAACTAGTGCTAAAACAAGAAACAAAAAGATTCGATTGCAAGATCTAAAGATATACCTTCAAGCACTCACCTCCCCGGCAACGGCGCCAAAAAAGAGCTTGATGTCTACTATGCAACCTTCTTCTTGTAGACGTTGTTGGGCCTCCAAGTGCAGAGGTTTGTAGGACAGTAGCAAATTTCCCTCAAGTGGATGACCTAAGGTTTATCAATCCGTGGGAGGCGTAGGATGAAGATGGTCTCTCTCAAGCAACCCTGCAACCAAATAACAAAGAGTCTCTTGTGTCCCCAACACACCCAATACAACGGTAAATTGTATAGGTGCACTAGTTCGGCGAAGAGATGGTGATACAAGTGTAATATGGATGCTAGATATAGGTTTTTGTAACCTGAAAATATAAAAACAGCAAGGTAGCAAGCGGTAAAAGTGAGCGTAAACGGTATTGCAATGCTAGGAAACAAGGCCTAGGGTTCATACTTTCACTAGTGCAAGTTCTCTCAACAATAATAACATAATTGGATCACATAACTATCCCTCAACATGCAACAAAGAGTCACTCCAAAGTCACTAATAGCGGAGAACAAACGAAGAGATTATGGTAGGGTACGAAACCGCCTCAAAGTTATTATTTCCAATCAATCCGTTGGGCTATTCCTGTAAGTGTCACAAACAGCCTTAGAGTTCGTACTAGAATAACACCTTAAGACACAAATCAACCAAAACCCTAATGTCACCTAGATACTCCAATGTCACCTCAAGTATCCGTGGGTATGATTATACGATATGCATCACACAATCTTAGATTCATCTATTCAACCAACACATAGAACCTCAAAGAGTGCCCCAAAGTTTCTACCGGAGTATCAAGATGAAAACGTGTGCCAACCCCTATGCATAGGTTCATGGGCGGAACCCGCAAGTTGATCACCAAAACATACAATAACTGAATCACGTGATATCCCATTGTCACCACAGATACGCACGGCAAGACATACATCAAGTGTTCTCAAATCTTTAAAGACTCAATCCGATAAGATTACTTCAAAGGGAAAACTCAATCCATTACAAGAGAGTAGAGGGGGAGAAAAAACATAAGATCCAACTATAATAGCAAAGCTCGCGATACATCAAGATCGTGCCAAATCAAGAACACGAGAGAGAGAGAGAGAGAGAGAGAGAGAGAGAGAGATCAAACACATAGCTACTGGTACATACCCTCAGCCCCGAGGGTGAACTACTCCCTCCTCATCATGGAGAGCGCGGGATGATGAAGATGGCCACCGGTGAGGGTCCCCCCCCGGCAGGTGCCTAACAGGTCCCGACTGACTTTTGGGGGCTAAAGAGGCTTGCGGCGGCGGAACTCCCGATCTAATCTCCATTCTGGAAGTTTTAGGGTACGTAGATATATATGGGTGCATGAAGTACGTCAGTGGAGCTTCGGGGGCCCCACGAGGCAGGGGGCGCGCCCTAGGGGGGTGGGCGCGCCCCCCACCCTCGTGAGCACCTCCCTTAGCTCCTGACGTGGGGTCCAAGTCCATCCGGTAGCTTTCCTTCCAAAAATAACTTCTCTAGTTGATTTTGTTCCGTTTCGACTCCGTTTGATATTCCTTTTCTTCGAAACACTGAAATAGGCAAAAAAAACAGCAAATCTGAGCTAGGCCTCCAGTTAATAGGTTAGTCCCAAAAATAATATAAAAGTGAAAATAAAGCCCAATATTTCCCAAAACAGTAGATAACATAGCATGGAGCAATCAAAAATTGTAGATACGTTGGAGACGTATCACCCCCCCCCCCACACACACACACCCACACTTCCCAACACCGAAGGAGTAGAGTGACACCTCGATCTTGATACTAATCTATCGACTGGCTTCTCTCTCAAACATACACAGACACACACACACACACTACCCGGCACCGAAGGAGTAGGGTGGCACATCGATCTTGATAATAATCTATCTACTCCTCTTTCAAACACACACACACACACACACACACACACACACACACACTCGCTAGTTGTGCCTCTGTTCCTACCGCGCACACTCTTGATATGTCTTTATCTCCCCCCCCCCAACAATGACAGCAGAAGGGTGACAACTCGATCTGATCATAATCTGTCAATTGGTTTCTCTCTCAAACATTGTGTCTCCGTGCCTCGCTCGATAGCCCCCTCGATATGTAGACTTCTCGCGCGCACACAACTGTAGTGACGATGACGCTGAACCCAGTGTGTCTTGTTTTTACCGGCCTCATGTGATAGTTTTCACCCTGTTTTCTGTTAATTAACAAGGCAACCTTTTCTTTATTACTACTAGTGGATCTGAAATCATTCGGGGCAGACATAAAATATATCACTTCAACCCAATTATCGCAGCAACTATTTTAAAAGAAATTAGCTAGCTGCCCGTGTGTTGCACGGAACATCAAGATGCATTTGTATGAGTAGTTTATCTTGTGAGAGAAAAGGTTGAACGAGGGAAGGCCTTATTTGCGAACGTGGAGAGACGTGTGGGTATATTTTTGCAAAATTTCCATAGTTTCTTTCCTATCCGTTAGATGTAAATCCGACGGCCTATATTGAAGGATGGCACGCACACCATCATCACCAACTTTGTTTTATTTGTCGTTTTAGAGATTTCAACAAGTGACTATGACCGGACCTTACGAACATACTCAAAAAAGTAGTCCATAATTTTGATGTTACCCTCTTTTCTTGGCGGTGCAGTGCCATCTGGATACCTCATAAATAAATCAAGGACAAATCTGACCCCTTCCTGAAAAGACATACGGAGCAAAATGAGTGAATCTACACTCTAAAATATGTCTACATTCACATCCGTATGTGGTAGTCCATTTGAAATATGAAAAAGACAAATATTTAGGAACGAATGGAGTATATATAAGAGTAGACATGGAGATATATCTCCAGCATGGTCTACAACAAAAATGTGCTGGGCTGGTTAGCGCCGGATGCTCGCAACGCGATGACATGAGTTCGAATTATGTCTTTTAACTTTATATTTTTATATTATATATTACTCTACTTATTTAATATATACTTATTTCGCTCTCAGACTTGACAAAGGAACCCACAGAGTACTTAGAATACAAGATTAAGGATGGACTTGTTTCTTTTTAACTTTCATGACGAAGTCTGTAGCCACCTCGCAAGTCACGTGTACACTGTACATGCAATTAACTTTTTATAGAGGGACAATCATACAGGCAATTAACTCAAATGGATTGGATGTCACTCTATTATTTCCAGCATAAAGAGCATCTCCAACGCCAGCCGGCAAATTTCCTCCCGCTTCCTTAAGCGGAGGACGACATCAAACGCCAGTGGCATACATTTTTACAACTCTAACCAACCAGATGAAGTTCGTGAAAACACGGACTGATTTCATATAAGCATGAAGGATTTTGTATAAAAAAGCTGGATCTTCATATAAACATGATGGATTTCATTACATTTACATGAACTAAGAGGTGCCAATCCGGCTCTCTTGTATAATTAATACTCCCTCCGTCCGGAAATACTTGTCCTAGAAATGGATGTATCTAGACTTATTTTAGTTCTAAATGGTCATCATGATCCCTTTGTCTTCCTCATGTCCATCAGACACTTGCGGGGTCGACGAAGGTCCTCGGAAAAGACGAAGCAGCAAAGAAACCACCTGAATCCGCGGTCGTCGCCTCGGCGGTGGCCCTCATGGGTCCCAAGTGACGGCGGCCTCCCGTGTTCTACTTCTCCTCGATGATGGCGGCGGACACGGAGAAGCTGGCCACCGACTCGTCGCTCTCCACGCACCCGGCTTCTGTCTCTGCCTGCATGGCGCTACCGCAGGCACGGGAGTCACGCCCACAGACACGGGAGGCGCGTCCACCGCACACACTGGTGGCGTGGTACGACGCGGCAGCGACGGAGCCCGTACCGGCGTGCTCGCCGCCGTGCCAGCGTGGAGCAACTCGCCACTCCTCATCGAGCTGAACTGGAGCGGCGAGTTGCTGAACCACTCGCCTGCTTGGGGCGGCAACTGGCTCCGTCGGGCCAAGCAAGGTTGGTGAAGCACCGAGCGGCCTCGCCCGTATCCGGAGGGCTCAACGGGCCACCCAGCTGGGTAATATGCCGGAGAACGGCTCATCGGAAGAGTGGAGAAAATGGTGAAGGAGGAGATGGGGGAGCGGCGGAGGGGTGCGATTCTTGCCCGCTGTCTGTCTGGCCTCGTGTAAATAGAGGGAGGACGGTAGGAGCTTGGCTGGCGTCTGGCCTTGTTTAAACTAAGGGCGGAGGAGAGGAGCTCGACCGGTGTTGCGTTAAATTCCGGCCCGCTCATGAACGGACGTGTGGCCGGAGTAGGATTCTCGGTTTGCATGCGGGTTTAACGGAGGGGTTTAATGGAAGCGCCAAGGCGTGCAGCGGGCAGTCTGATTATTCGATTTGACAGCAGAATGAGCCGTCAAATCACAAAGGCCCTCGCCTCGTGAAACCGACCGAGCTAGACTGCCCCGCCCTCTAGCCTTTTAAAAAATGTATATACTGCACTTTTGTACAGTAGTAGTATCGACGGATTGCGCCATGGAGCAAAACTTGAAATTAAAAAAAAAGGGTGGTACATATAGAGAGCGCTCGTCGCCAAATTATGCATATAGTACTATTAAAAAGGCTTGTCACAATAATGGTGTCCAGCACAAGTGCACAACCCACCCCTCAAATAAAACTAAGCACCCTGGAATTCTTTGAAAAAACTAAGCACCCTGAAATTCTTTGACAACTAAACTGCCGGCTATATGATGTTGGCCATATATATTATACGTATATAATGTGAAGAAACGAGTGGTAGTACTATACCAACTAAAAGATGAAATGTAAGAAATACTAGTATGTACGTACTGAAGATTTAAAGTAACAAGAAGAAACATAACATAGTTCTGTTGGGGGCTCAGCACAACACACCCCTCAAATTAAATTAAGCATGCCTGAAATTAAACTTTGCAACTATTCCGGTAGACACTGCATTAGAACCACCATGAGCAACGACACTGCCACCTTACTCGGAGTCCTCGTCCACGTCCTCGACTTCTTCCTTGTCCCTCTTCCTCTTGGCCGATACTTCTTTGCTTGAACCGCACACTTAGCTGTTGCTCTTCATCCAACCCTTGTAGGTATTGAAGCAAAGGTAGTCATCCATTACGGCGTAGTGGATGTGGTCTATATCTAGTACATTCCGCTGCCATGCATGACGATGAAACGTGTATGGAGGTTTCTCCAGTTTACCGTACGAAGGATGAACCATGGCTCCTGCCAGGTCAGCATTGAAGGTCGACGAGAGGACACCACCGATTCTTCCGGAGGTCGAAGGTGTTGCCTACAACGAGGCCTATCCGACGAGGACTTCTTTGTCATTACCAAAGTCTACAAGAACGAATTTGACTAGGTTGCTCTCGAGGAAGTCCTTAAAATCTCGGCACTCAACGTCGGCATGGCATATGTGGTAGACCAAGCATAAGTCATGCACGCAAACCCGGATCATGGCGGGCTTCTTCCTCTCTTCGCCCTTTAGATCCTTCTCGGTCCCGGGACTGTGGTGTACTCAACATCTAGCCCAGCGACCCACTCATCATCCGAGTCTTCAACATGCGTCAAGCGCGAAAGGCATCCTTTCACCGTCGCGAAGAACGGGTGTAGATGACGTCGAACTCATCGTCGGTGATGGTTCTAACCTTGTACTCACCGCCGATCGGGGAGATTTGGGATGCCATGGATTTGGGAGGAGGGTTAGGATTAGTGGAACTGTCGTAATGTGAATGGACGGGACGACTAGGAGCGAACCGCCATAGTATTGAAGGACGTGCGGGGACGAGTAGGAGCGAACTACCAGCGTGCGAATGGCAGGGTAGTGGCATTCCATTCTCCCATGATACGGGCTTCCGAGAGCCCTTGGATCTGAGATCGAATGGTTGCATGGCGTGATTCTAGACCTATGGGTGAATATCCTATCCTGGAGGATTATTCTGCAAATTTTCAGCAACTTAGCATGCGACCGTTTGATCTCAGATCCAAGGGCTGCCAGCAGCCCGTATCGTGGTCGCGCCTACCACGACCGTCGCGTCGCTCGTGCCTATCCTGGAGGATTCTTCTTCTTCTTCTTCTTCTTCTTCTTCTTCTTCTTCTTCTTCTTCTTCTTCTTCTTCTTCTTCTTCTTCTTCTTCTTCTTCTTCTTCTTCTTCTTCTTCTTCTTCTTCTTCTTCTTCTTCTTCTTCTTCTTCTTCTTCTTCTTCTTCTTCTTCTTCTTCTTCTTCTTCTTCTTCTTCTTCTTCTTCTTCTTCTTCTTCTTCTTCTTCTTCTTCTTCTTCTTCTTCTTCTTCTTCTTCTTCTTCTTCTTCTTCTTCTTCTTCTTCTTCTTCTTCTTCTTCTTCTTCTTCTTCTTCTTCTTCTTCTTCTTCTTCTTCTTCTACACACTCTCACACATTTCCGCTAATTTGGCGCATGTGTGGTTGTTCACTTAAGGGAGGGTAGTGTACCACACGTGAAGGACAGGAAGTGCGACCAGGACGCATGGATCGTTAGTTCATTGGAATTAGTAGTTTTCTTCACTGGTACGTTCAATAAAGAGTTTCGTTTCGTACTTACACAATTTAGAACGATTGTTATGCAGAGAATAAGAAAACCACTCCACTATATATTAGTAGTATACACAAGTACTATATGGATGCAACTTCATTGACTTAGTGCACCTGCCTTTGGGTGTATGACAGGTGGGCCCAAAATGTGGTTGGCCTACCTGTCATATAGCCAAAGGCAGGTGCAGTTAAGGCACCGGAGCTCAGTCCGTAATATAGTATATATGTAGTACACTATATAAGCTGGAACCTCAACGCTTGTTCGCTAGGGGTTGCACTCTCCACACTCTCGCCGCACTACATATATATATACACACTGGAGGCTCAGCGTTCCTTTGCTAGGGTTTGCTATATTCACAGTCTCTCACCCTCTTCACCAGATCTAAACAAGACTGTGTTGTGGCCTCTGTCTCTCTCTCCCCCCTCACAGCTGGTGAAGGAGGCGTCCGGATCCCGTCGCACCGGGAAGGGGAGGAGGTGCAACGTTAACTCTATCGCCATCTGCGAGTGAGGCAATCCACTGCCGGCTGCGCTGTTCTCTTTCACCCAGCGCCTGTGCGGGAAGGCCACCGACCCCTTCTTCCTCGTTGTCGTACGTAGTGTGGGCAGATCTGGCCTCCCGCCGCATGCTTTGCCACATCCCAATGACCCTAAGGTATAAGTTTCTTTGAAACCGTCATTGCTCTAGCTGCATCCGGATCTTTTTCGACTCTGTAGTCGAATCTAGGTCTTGGTTCAAAGAGGAAAGAATGGTGTGGTGGGGTGGAGCATGAATCTAGGACGTTGTTCAATGAGGAAAGGAGGGAGGGAAAGTAGTATACACTGTCTATCTAGCCGCTTTGTTGGTCGAAAAGGGAAAAGGGGGGTAACACAGTACACACATCTTTAAGGAACCAATATCTTTGTTGAAAAGGGAAAGAAACTGGGGGGGGGGGGGGTCGGGTAGTTTGTGCGGGACTAGATTTGCTGCCCTCACATAGGAAAAAGTTTCAAAGAGAACAAATATGGGACCAACGCAGATATCCTGCTTGGCTACATACTCTGCATCACCCATTTATACGTGTGGACGCACATGGTGCTGGCATGTCCCATGTTCCATGTCCCATACAACTATTTTGCTATTGTTAATCTAAGAATGCTGCTGGAAAATTGATGCAATGCCACTGTTAAAAGTAAATTACATTCTTAATGAATGTTGTTTTAATAGAATGTCTCTATTAATATGAATCAATGCAACCATTTTAGAAATGCTACTGTCCTACTTTGTTTTCCATCAAGATAAGTTAGATGCTTCTTTTTGTCGCCGTTTGTTTCATCCTCCTTTATCGGCCAGTAATTGTTTCCTTTTTTGCCTCTGTTAAAACAAGGATATCAATTCAACCTGTTGCTATATCAAACTTAAATGTCACACCGGTGAATTTGCTTGATTTCAGTGCAACTGCACAAAACAAGATTGGATTTCCTATTCGTGTTGGCAGATACGTATTTTATCTTTGTCGTCTCATGCAAGGTCAGTACATGCCTTCATCCACATGATTGTGTAGTGTGCTTTGAGATGTTGTGCTACTTGTATTGGTACTGTTTTAAACAAATGTTGAATTGAAGCTACTGTATTGCTGTCTTTTCCCATTAAGTAGTGAACAAAAATGGGACCAGTCCAGACATGATGCTTGTTGCTTTGTTACAACAAACTCTGCATCACCTCCTTTATAAGTAGATGGAAGCACATGTTGTTGTTGTGCCCACTCTCCCCTGGAACTGCTTATGCTTTTTGTTAATCTAATGCCGCTGGTAAAATTAAGCAATGCCACTCTCAGAATTAACTACTGAATCTTAGTTCAAAAGTGCAACACTTGTTTGGAATTGGCGGGATTACCATTTTTGTGGCCGCATGTTTCATCCTCCTTTATTGGCCAGTAATTGATTCCTTTTTTGCCTCTGTTAAAACAGGGATGTCTATTCAACTAGTTGCTATTGCGACGTTTTGCTTCGCTACGCGAAACACTTTTGTTTTAAGAGTGTTTCGTGCAGTTCAACTTGAATGTCACATCGGCGACTTTGCTTAATTTTGGTGGAACTGCACAAAAGGAGATCATGGATTTTCATATATGTGTTGGGATTTCTTTCAAGTCCTCCTCGCGAGTTGTTTCAAATCTTTGTCAAGAAAGGTCAGTACCGACTTTCATCCACATGATGCTGCAGTGTGCTTTGAGATGTTCTGCTACTTGTATTGGTACTGTTTTGGATAAATGTTGAATTGAAGCTATTGAACTGCTGTCTTTTACCATTAAGTGGGCAAATATTGTTGCAACCCATACATGATGCTTGCTGCTTTGTTACAACAAACTCTGCATCACCCCCTTTATAAGTAGATGGAAGCACATGGTGTTTGTTGCGCCCACTCTCCCCTGGAACTGTTTATGTTTTTTCTTAATCTAATGCCGCTGGTAAAATTAAGCAATGCCACTCTCAGAATTAACTACCGAACAGTTTTAAGAGAATTTCTCTGTTAATATGAATCAATGCAACCGTTTTAGAAATGCTATTGTCCTATACTTTGTTTTCCATCAAGATAAGGTAGATGCTTCTTTTTGTGGCTGCATGTTTCATCCTCCTTTATTGGCCAGTAATTGTTTCCTTTTTTGTCTCTTAAAACATGGATATCTATTCAACTTGTTGCTATAGCAAACTTAACTGTCACACTGGCAACTTTGCTTGATTTCAGTGCAAGTGCACAAAACGAGATTTCATGTTGGTAAATTCGTATTTCATGTTGGTCGTCTCATGAAAGGTCAGTACAGGCCTTCATCCACATGATTCTGCAGTGTGCTTTGAGATGATGTGCTACTTGTATTGGTATTGTTTTAAATAAATGATGAATTGAAGCTATTGTATTGTTGTCTTTTCCCATTAAGTAGTGAACAAAAATGGGACCAACCCAGACATGATGCTTGTTGCTTTGTTACAACAAACTCTGCATCACCCCCTTTATAAGTAGATGGAAGCACATGTTGTTGCACCCACTCTCCCCTGGAACTGTTTATGCTTTTTGTTAATCTAATGCCGCTGGTAAAATTAAGCAATGCCACTCTCAGAATTAACTACTGAATCTTAGTTCAAAACTGCAACACTTGTTAGGGATTGGCAGGATTACCATTTTTGTGGCCGCATGTTTCATCCTCCTTTATTGGCCAGTAATTGAATCATTTTTGCCTCTGTTAAAACAGGGATATCTATTCCACTTGTTGCTATTGCGACATTTTGCTTCGCTTAATTTTAGTGGAACTGCACAAAAGGAGACCGGATTTCCATATATGTGTTGAGATCTCTTTTAGGTCTTCCTCACAGGTTGTTTCAAATCTTGGTCTTGAAAAGTCAGTACCGACTTTCCTCAGAATTAACTACTGAATCTTAGTTCAAAACTGCAACACTTGTTAGGGATCGGCGGGAGTACCATTTCTGTTAGGGATCGGTCGGAGTACATGTTTAAGAAATGTATTGTTCAGATCGTGTCTCTGTTATTATATATTAGTTACATTGTTTTACAAATGGTACTATCCTGCTTTGTAGTTCTTTCTACATGTTTAACCAAGGTATTGTTAAGATAATGTCTCTGTTAAAATGAATCAGTCGCATTGTTTTAGGAATGGTACTTTTCTGCTTTGTTGTTCTTTATACATGTTGAAACAAGGCATTGTTAAGATAATGTCTCAGTTAATATGAATGAATCACACTGATTAAGAATTCCTACTCTCCTGCTTTGTTTCCCATTAAGATAAGGTAGATCAGTAGATGTTTTTCTTCTGGGAGTAGAAGTCATCAAGCGTTATTTCTCAGTAATTGTTTCCCTTATACCTATTGTTGCTTACAGGCATATCAAAGTTAAAGCTCGGTTTTATTCCGACTTTGATTTTAGTTGAACTGCACAAAAGGAACCAATGTGTCTAAGGAAAACTGCTGCATGAGTGGGTCCAGTTGGTCTTACCACTTTGCAAAAAGAAGCAGTCACTGTTTGCACTACATTACATAAGGAATGATCGAGAAGCTTTACAGAGTATTAGTAGATGCTGGTGACATGACTAGTCTGCAGAGAGCATAGGAAACTCTACAACACGTGGAGTGCACTCGGCAAAAAGTGCCCAAACAAGTACAAGAAGCCAGGACAGGACTCCAAATCTGTCAATGTCATTCTAAGCAACAATGATGGGGCATCTGGGTATGGTAATCTGTTTACCGTAGTTTCAGTTTGTTAGTCCACCGATTGGTGGATTGACACTAGGGCCAATATTCATGTGTGTGTTGATGTGTCTTTGTTTTCTTGCAGCATATAAATATGAAATCCATAGGGATGCTCAGCTTGATTTTAGTGGAACTGCACAAAATGTTCAGATGGTTTGTGTCCTCCATAATACTTCATCATGCACAATACATCAAATGGTTCTCTAATCATTCGTCGTCACCTTGAGCCACCGGACTATATGTTTGAATGGAGCTGCCAGCGTCGGCCATTAAGAAGGGTAAGAAGAAAGAAAAAAAGAGAGATGGCTGCGTTACTTGTGGTTCGGAGGAACACTGGGCAAACAAGTGCCCAAACAAGTACCAAGAAGCCAGGACAGGACTCCAGATCTATCAATGTCACTCTAAGAAACAATGATGGGGCATCTGGATATGGTAATCTGTTTACCGTACTTTTAGTTTGTTAGTCCACCGATTGGTGGGTTGACACTAGGGCCAATATTCATGTGTGTGCTAATGTGTCTTTGTTTTCTGGCAGCATATAAATACGAAATCCACAGGGATGCTCAGCTTGATTTCAGTGGAACTGCACAAAATGTTCAGATGGTTTGTGTCCTCCATAATACTTCATCATGCACAATACATCGAATGGTTCTCTAATCATTCGTCGTCACCTTGAGCCACCGGACTATCAGATGACAAACTGATGACAAACCCTGCCCGTTCCACAATCATAGGCATTACATATTTTGAATGGGAAAAGCTTGTCAAAGTTTAATCATTGATGTTAGCAAGAATACATTAGTTTAATATATTGGAATTGGAAAACCTTGTCAATTTTTGCTCATTGATGTTAGCCAGAAGACATGCATTTGATATTGAGTGGGACGCCCTTTGCTGTGAGCAACGTCGATCCTTTTTCCTATTCCCGTCTTCAGTTCAGAAGTAAATATTTACTCTGCTGAGATGCATAGTCACATGAATGTTGACTTATGTAAGGTATTTTAAGAGTTTGTTCTGAATGATTTCTATGTAATGTCAGGCCTTGTGAGTTTGATTGCAAAGTTGAGCTTGGAATGTTGTGGCATGCGGCATCACGAGCTGTTCACCGTGCCTCCTGATAATAATGCTTCATATTGTTTTGCATGTTGATCTAATGCCCGTGATTTGCATGTTAAGAAGATCATCCTCTTCTGTTGTTTCTATGCTTAAGAAGTTCATTGTCTTATGTTTCATTCATAGCCTATACGACAACTCGGGTAGGTTAGAGGTGAAACCATATGATCTTCCGACCAACTCATCATCTTAGGTTGTGATTGGATCGTCGTTTTCCAACCAAAACCGCTTGTAAAACTGACGCTTGTAAATAAAAGCCGATGGTCTCGGGCGAAGCACTTGGTTGGTCGATTTCGACTAGTAAAATATACACTGGTCTCTCAAATTACACGCATAACCCGCCGGTTTTACTTACAAACCTCGGGCCCTCGGTTTCATTATGCCTGTATTTTACGCGTTGTTTCCGATGATGAGTAAATTACACTTGTATCTTAATACAGGTGTAAATTACTCCCAAGTGCGGCCTTACCGTTTCTTGTCATCTCAGTCTCTCGAAGGTGCTCATAGGTGTCCGATGATCCTGGCTTCCTGAATGAGCAGCGGACGCTATATCAGACCATCCGTAGGGCCCGCGAGGCCCTCTTCGTCGTCCTTCGAGTTGCTGCGCTCGCCGTGGCGCCGAGCATTATCAACATGGTCAACGAACATGAGGATTCAGGAGATGACTTTATTTTGTCTGGATGATAGTAGGGACCCACTAGGGCCATAGCCGTACGTACGCAAGTGCCTCCTTATTATGTACAACTATATTTTTTTGCTTCCTCCTTGTTTCCTGACATCATGGTCCCACACCATTGTCAACCTATGTAGTCAATAAATGAGAGAATTGCACAAGGAGCGGCCGACAGCTGGGACCAAGCAGCTCGAGCAGTATTTGGGGTTCTGAGGTGTGAGCACTGCAGAGTTTTTCTTGAGCGATGTTTTCGTTGTTGTTCAGAGGAGAGCAGTGTATTAACTAGGCGGGCTGTGGCTCGTCTAGCCCAGGCCAGATATCCAGCCCAGATATTAAAAAATTTCAAGTTGAAAATGGATAACCCAGCTATACTTTGTTTTTGAGGAATACCCAGGCAAGGTCAACTTGTTATTCTCCGCCCCGCTGGGCTGCAAATCTTTCCTAGGAGGGATGCATTAGGCTTAATAGGAAAATGGGCTTTAATAAATATTAAATAAGATATAATTATAAAAACTAGGCAGTAACTAAAAAAAATGCACCAAACACATAATTAGTTTATAAAATATTATTTTTGGATTTTGAAAATTTTAATTTCATTAATTGTTTACACGCAATGTTTCGTTCGAGTTTTACGTAATACAGATTTATATTGAAATTGTATTTAATCTGACTAGAAATTTTGGGATAAAACTATTTCGGATCCCATCAAAATGTGGGAATTTTTTTTTATTTCTGTTTTGAACGGTTGGTTGAAATTATTAATCGTTTTCCTTGCTAGAAAATGGGCTGTACTTTTAACAAACTGTAAATGGGCTATAGTAAATCCCATTAGAATTAAAAAATGGGTTGTACATTCTTACAAGTCGCAAATGGGCTATAAGTTCTCTGCCACACACTTGTGGGCCTACTAAGTTGGCGCGTCCCCTAAAAAAAGTAAGTTGACGCGTATGCAAGGCTTTGTCAACTTATAGTCAACACACGGTTCTAGTAGCAATGCCCGTTGGATGTCCATCCAATGGATGTCGTGCTTCTTCTTCCATCTCGGATATTCTAGCTTCAGCCGCCCAAAAAATGATTCCTCCCCGTGACATATGGGGCGCACCGTTTGGGAGGCTGATCTGTGGGCCTAGTAAGTTGACGCGTACCAAGTGCTTTGTCAACTTAGTCATTATAAACGATTCTAGCTGCAATGACCGTACGATGTCCATCCAATGGCCGTCGTGCTTCTTCAACCTCTGGTCTTCTTCCTCTAGCCGCCCAAAGCAGCACCGGTCGTGCCGCCTGCTCCTGCCTCTCGTGGCCGGTTGTGCCGCCGCAGAGGCCTCACCGCCCCCTACTACTCCCACCGCTCGCCAGGCCATCCCTCTACTCCACACCCCCTGTTATTCTACGGCGATGGCAGCTTCACAGTATAGATCAAACCAGTGAACCTCGTATTCTCTCCGCTGGGCATCCACTTCCGCGTTTTCCCGGCTCCGCGCCGCCTTCCTAGGCCTTGCCATCGCCCACCGCCTCGTGTTTCTCGGCGCGGCGTGGTCAACGTGGTCAACGAACGATATCCATCGGACGTGGATCGTACATGGAGAGGTCGACACCGGGTCCACGGCCGCACACAAGGAAATACCTCCTTATTACTCGCAAAATAATGATTCCTCCACCTGACATTTGGGACCCACCGAAGGGCCTCAGATTTCACGAAAAATGTTCCCTCACGACAGTCGGACCCACCAGCTATATCTTCGCACGCAAGGAAGTGCCTCCTTATTACGCACAAAAAAATGAATACTCCCCCCACTAGCTGGGACCCAGCGTAGTGGGAGGCTGACTTGTGGGCCTACTAAGTTGACGGGGACGGAGGGCTTTGCCAACTTAGTCAATATAAATGATTCTAGCTCCAGTGACCGTACGATGTCCATCCAACGGCCGCAGTGTTTTTTCAACCTCTGGTCTTCTTGCTCCAGCTGCCCAAAGCAGCGCCGGTCGTGTCGCCTGCTCCTACCTCCCATGGCCAACTGTGCTGCCGCGGAAGCCTCACCGCTCCCTACTACTCCCACCGCTGGCCAGGCCCTGCGGCGACGGCAGCCTCACACCGCAGCCGAACTAGTGAACCCTCGTACTCCTCTCCGCGTGGGCATGCACTGCCACGTCTTCCCCGGCTCCGTGTCGTCCCCTTCCTAGGCCTCGTCGTCGTCCACCGCCTTGGTGCTCTCGGCGCGGCATGGTCAATGTGGTCAATGACCGACTTCCATCGGAAGAGTACTATACGTGGAGAGGTTGACAGCTGGGTCCACGGCCGTAGCAAGGAAGTGCCTCCTTATTACGCGCAAAATAATGATTCCTCCGCCTGACAGCAGGGACCCATCGGACGGGCCACCGTATTTTGCAAAAAAAAAATGATTCCCCCCTGACTGCTGGGACCCACCAGCTACATCTTCACATGCAAGGAAGTGCCTGACAGTCGGGACCCACCTGGTCGAAGCGTACTAGCATTGTCATTGTGGTCGCGAACGTGTACGTACATACTGGTCGATGTAGAGGCGCGCACGTGTCGTAGTAGAGGCGCGCACGTGTCGTGGTAGAGGCGCGCACGTAGCATGTACACGTACGTACAGCGGCCAGGGTGCAAGAAAGTAAATACGGCCATGTACGTACATATGGGCGGGGTCTCGAACGCCTACTCGCGCATATGTACGGACAAGGCTCGTGTACATGGCTAGGTTGGAACGGAGAAACTGCGTTGTCGTCGTGATCATGGGGAGGCAACGGTATGCGTCGTGTTCATCGGGAGGCAATGGAATGCGAACTGTTCATCGGGAGCCAACCGGCTTGGACAGAACAGACGATGGAAACGAGGCCTGGCGTACCACAATACGGAGGAAACGGCCTTGTGTTCGACCGGCCACAGTCGAAACGGGGTCCTGTTCATCGGGAGGGGTCCAGCGTACCACAAAACAGAGGAAACGGACCTCCTACGGTCGAGAAAAGGTCCTGCTGATCAGGAGGGGTGTGGCGTACCGCAAAACGGAGGAAACGGACTTGTTTTGGAGCGCTATGGTCGAAACGGGGGTCCTGTTCATCGGGAGGGGTGTGGCGTACCACAAAATAGGACTCCACGGGATACTGTTCATCTCCACCGTCGACCGCCTCCACGGGCTATTGTTCATCCATCGTCGACTGCCTCCACGGGCTCCTGTTCATCCACCGTCGACCTCCTCCAGCCTCCACCGCGATCGCTCATCCATGGGCCTCGCTCATCCAGCCTCCACCGCGGTCCTCCACCGCCATCGCTCAACCAGCCCTCTCCACGGGGTCCTGTTCAACCACCCCTCCACGGGCTACTGTTCATCCAGCCCTCCACCAGCTACTGTTCAAGCAGCCCTCCACGGGGTCATCCAGTTCATCCAGCCCTCCATAGGGTCCTGTTCATCCAGCCCTCCACCAGCTCGATCGATCGGGGTCCTCTTCATCTAGAGGTAACACCACGGGGTCCTCACAGTAAAAAAAAACACCACGGGGTCCTGTTCATCCAACCCCCTCCCCCCCGGGAACTGTTCATCCACCCCCCCAACAATGCTCACTGTTCATCAAGGGAAGGAGGCAGGAGGTTCGATCGGCTTCAGTTAGCAGCAGTAGCGAACGAAGGAATCGCTCGATCGGGTTCAGTTAACAACCATCGATCGATCGCTCGGGTTCAGTAACGCGTAGCCTGCAGTGCAATCGCTCGGGTTCAGTTAGAGCCCAACGCCTCGCACCCACATGCGTACGTGTACGAGAGAAACACGCATCGCTCGGCCTCCGACCACCCACCATACCGGGAAATCCCTGATATTTTCCTTGCCCTCACTTCTACCACGGTTGTTTCCGTCATGGACGGCCCAAAGAATGTCATGTAGCTGCGTCTCCGGCCCGCCCAGGACGAAAAGCCCATTTTCTGTCATGATTTTTTGTCATAGAAGTAGGAGCCCACCACATCTATGATGATACCAGGTTTTGTCACAATTATCGTCATAGAAGTGTCATAAGCATGACAGAAAAAAAATCATTCGGCCCAAAATGTCACGCATGTGTCTTTTTTGTAGTGTGAACGTATTGCAACACCCTACAGCGGGAATCCCTCATGTGTGCGCGGCACGGAAGGCACCAAAATAAAACGTACAACTCAAACCAATATATATCATAAATCAACCCAAAGGACAAAAGGAATTTGCTCAAAACATCATAGGATGGCAACACATCATTGGATCATAATATGTGGCATAAAGCACGATGTTCAAGTAGAGGATTTGTAGCGACCCGACCTCAGACGGTCAAGCCTCTGTGTTGCTGTGCCATCCTCGGATCAAGATGTCGGCACACACAAGACATCAATGTATATATCAAAGTGCAATCACATGTATAATTAACGAAACTGATATATACCTCAAGTCACAATGAAACATATAGTCGGTGTGGAGTCCCATCAACGCCATCGGCAAAGTTGAGTGTAGACCATAACCCAGTATCGTAACTCTTACTCGTCGAGGAAATATCTGCAACATGATACGTTGCAGCCGTGTAGGTCAAGACATTGAATGTACCGCAAGATCACAATATGAGAAAACAGATGAATAAACTATACTATATGCAATATGGCTTTATGGCTCAGATTCGAGTTTTTTTGTTTGCGTAAAAGCTGGTTTTATTTTACCTACATCAAAGGAATAAATGAAGTCTGTACTATGGAGTTTTCTATCATGACATGGTTCCGCCAACCGATGTCTCATCACCCAAAACATCATATGTTGCCCACAATTAAGTTATCAATCCGTGTTGAGAGTTCCGAGATAGATCCAAGTCCAGAGGCTCAAATTGTCCGTGAATCGGGACACGGCTAATCGATTAGGTTATAACCTCTGCAGAGGTTTGTACACTTTACCCGCAAGATTCGATCCTCTTTTACGCTCTCGCACTTCAGAGTGTTTGAGAACAAGATGACCAAACATGGTCTTCCAAAGAGTTCCTCCGACCACCGTCCGCACTCCATCCTATCCTACCGTAGTTCTACATCTGCTAGCACCGCCCCAGCCAGAGTCACAACTAAGGTCAACCAAGCCAGAGCCCATAATGACTTGCGGTTGCACAGTAAGCTTCCGGCGTGAAGTATTCTTCCGCCTCTTTGAGTCTGGGTGAAGCTTTCCAAAGATGTCATGGCGCTTCTCCATGCATCCCGCCAACCACTGGTTTCTCCAGGTGCCCACAACCGCCCTTCACCCAAAGAGTGTGTATTGAATTCTTGTCTTGAGTCTTGAAGTCTTGAGGCCTTGAAGATGCAGTCCTTGCAGATTCTGTCATGGAGTTGTCGCCATTGACGAGAGCCTCCATTCTCACACCACTCCGAGCACTCATACCAAACCCCGCCTACTATAGCGTAGCATTAAAAGAAATAACGCCCCGGCTTGGTAACAGGGTGATGGGTTCCTACCTCATGCATACTACTCAACTACAAGGATTCAATAACACTATCGAGGGTGGTTGCAAAGGTGCCACTAAATGCAATAAAACATAGGTAAGAAAAGCATGGTCAAAGTGAACTTGCTCGGTTGACGATCTTCAAAACTAGGGTTTCAGAGTAGCAATCTTCGCACTCGGAAATTCTACCGAGGCAAACAATAACTATAATAAGCACATAGCATAACATCACTTAACACAATAACATAACAAAGTAACACACCAAAACCAACAAAGCAAAACCCAAAGGAAAGCTTTAAAGAAAAACAACTCAAAGTTTTCCTACTTCAAATAACAACAAAAATAGTTTTATATAACAAAAATTTCTTAACATCACCTAATCATGGTTTTATGTTAACTAAACAAAAATATTTCATTAAGCAACTAGGAGCAAAAAGAATTAAATAAAAATCTATTATGAAACTCCCGAATAAGCAAAACAAGCTTTAATTCAAATCTGATCTAACTCAATTTTTATAAATCCAAACATAGACAAATTATATATTTTTGAAACTACAAGAAAATTTTGATCTAACGCAAAAAGAATCAGCATCATTGGACTTCTAGATCAAAAGTTATAAGCTAAACAAGAACGGAACTAAATCTGTTACGGGAATAAATCTGAAAACGAAAACGGAGTTACCTGTGACGTGAGGCAGAGATGGCAGGAAGGAGACGGCGATGTGGAGGGCTGCTCGGCGAGGGGGCGAGGTCGCCAAGGCGAGGGTGGGGGTGGCGGAGGAGGGGTCGGCGCTGGGGAGGTGGCACTGGGCGATGGGAGGTTCGAGAAAGCTCCCGTGAGCGTTCTAGGCAGGAAAAGGAGGACGGTGGCGAGGGTGCTACGGGCAGGAAGGGGGCGTGGTGATGGGAAAAATGGAACGAGGAGAGGGAGGGGGTCTTATAGGCGGTCTCGGGAGGCGCTGGGATGGAAAGACGAGGGAGATCGGGAAGGTGGAAATTCCTGTCTCCATGGATATGGAAAGCTTCAGAACGTGAGAGGAAACAGAGGAAGGAGATGATCTCTTGTTGGGCTAGAATAGGAAAGTGCTTAATGGGCCAGGTTTTTCCTAATAAAACGATTCCATTCCTATTTTTAAAATTAGGAAACTAAAACAATAAAAAGGAAATCAAATCAATTCGAATAAAGAGTTTTTATATACTAAAGTTATCGAAAAATAAAATGTAGATGATGAGCATTATTCCACGGCCAAAATAAAAACTTAAAAAATGTTTTTCAGAAAATCCCTAAAGGCTTTATTTCTTTTTGCAAATAATTTTAAATAAAACTTTGGTTTTTCTTGGCTCAAATATTTTCAAAATGCCCCTGATTTTGGAGGGTCATTTTCTCCGCTCTTTCTTGCTTGCAAGAATTTATTTTTCGGGTATTTCTGGGAAGAAAAATAGAGAAGCAAGTGCAAATATTTGAAAGAATTAAATTGCAAAACTCCGCTCAAATTCTTTATAGTTGAAGAAGTCATGTCATCTTCTCTCATTGATTTTAATAGGATGAATTTGAATTTACGGAGAAGGGAAAGTCATTTTATTCCCTCTCATTCAAAAGTTTTTGAAAAGGTTCAAATTTCACTCAAGTTTAATTCACTCAAGCAAACAAACAAACAATTCAATTAATTATATTAACATTCCAAAATTTGGGATGTTACAAACCTACCACACTTAAAATGAATCTCGCCCTCGAGATTCAAGAGGCTAGCAATAAAAGGTTAGGGTTGGGGTCTTCTAGCAAATGTCTTGGTCGAAGGTCGGGGTGCTACCACACTTAAAAACAAGGTCATGGTTCCAATAAACTCAGATATTTCCTCCGAGGGCTGACAATGTATGTCTCTTCACATATCTTACAATAGCTCCTTCATTAAAGCTCTTCCGTCGAAGCATAGAGTTTTCCTCAAAAGCTTGGGTCGGTTCACAAAGTTGAAGTTCGTCCGAGACCGGATCTTCTTAGCTGATGGGTCTGTGTCCATTCTAAACAACTATCAAAACACTCATGGTGGTCTACAATTTATGGTTTTCTCCTGCAGAAAACGGGTCTGGTTGAACCTCACCGATAACCTACGCTTGGCAACGGTTGCCTGTAATGGGGTTCCATCGTCCTACCATTTTATGGTTTTATGGCTTATCGCGTCGACACTCTTCTAAGTTTTTCAAGGCTCTCGATTTTCCATCAACATATGATAGTTCATGATAGAAGTCTCCGGTATGGGGCCAATCCATCCCGCATTTGAATCATTACCACATATGTAAATATCGAATCACGATTTTAACACTTGGGCATACTCACAAGCATTGCAGAATTTCTCTTGTTCTCGAACCGAGTTCGATAAATCCATGGTTTCGCATGCCAAACAAAACATCTATCGTTACTTCACCACTCTCGTGTTTTTATGTAACCTCCTACGTAAACGTAGGCTGATTGGATCACAGATTCTTCCAAATTTATTCCTTTATCAAGGTTACAACGGTTCCTTCTCAAAATCCGGGCCTGTGGGTTATGGCCCACTTCAGCACTAGTGCAGCTTTAAATCATCCTTGAGTAACTCTCTTGTTACACCTCCTTTGAATCCAGAGTACTGCTTCTTCATACCATCATATCAAAACAAAACTCCAACTTACTTTGTCCAGCTTCCTTCTATGGCCGTCATGAATAACACGCTTTTTTCTTCATTGATCTTGTGGCTTTACAGAGTACTATGACCAAAGAATGCACAAGTTTATCCATAAAATCTCATTATTTTCATATCAATCTTTCATTACATCCTTAACCATTTTCAGTAAATTCAAATTCCAAAAGTACTTTGTTACAAATGCTGCCACCCACATGATTTGGTATGGTCGCATTACTTCCAACTTTATTCATTTATCCTCCTCGAGGATTCTTCAGTCCCACTGGAAGTGTGCGACATGAGCCTTGAAATCTTCAATCTTCTTTTTCATCATGGTGGTCTTGAGCTTCACCTTCATCATCTCTGCATGCACTTCGCTTAGGTATTCCTGAGTATAACGGAGTCTTGCTTCAAGTATTTCTCCGATCCGCGATGGCTTCCATGGCTGCTTCACGAACAGCGTCGAAGAAAGTTGCTTGTGGCACACGTGAGATGAAAAAGTAATGCCCCATCCTCTTTGGGCAAACTCCTTTCAAACGGTGGCAAAGTTCCACTCCCTTTTGCATGAAGGGGTAGCCTTTGTAGACTGCATCTCCTTCAAGGTGAATATGCTTCATCATGTCCTTCAAGATCTTCGGGTAATCATGATCACCGGTCGTGGTCATGATCGCTTCAGGCCCTTAAGGAAAGACTCATAAAGGGTTGTCATCTGCATGTGTAGGATAGGAGGGTGCTCGTAACAAGGAATGTATCTCCATGGGGAAATTGCAATTGTCTCCGTAAAAGTTTGGTGTACAGCTTGTCCATGGGTTCAAGATTCCGGGTTTGGTTGAGATAGAAAGAGAAAGCAATTACCCACTCATCAACAAAATTATCGCTTGTAATGGGCCGTTCTACTATGGTTTCGCTTTCTAAGTCCTCATTTCTTCAGTCTTCAATGCTCGGGAGTTTTCCAATTCCTGATGTTGTTCCCATATGAAGGCCTTCTACCATTCTTCCGTAACTTACGCCTCTCATGGTTGAAATAAATACAAATCTACGATATCGCATCTATCCAACCATTCAATAAACACACACAAAATAATAGCAACCAAGCATTCATTTATTCAATCAATACTACAGATCGCCACCCACATAAGTTGGTATGGTCGATACTTAAATCGAGGAAGCGCTCATCTTTATTTCTCTCATGGTGGGATACTACTAAGCTAATTTATTAGGAACTTGGTCATTGTCCCCACTGGGCTTCTTCTGTGTGGACTTGATCTCCTCAGCTTCTTCCGCTAGATTTTCCCTGTCGACGCGGAGTTTCTTGTGACGACCTCGTATGTCCCAAGTTGTTCCTTGAGCTTCGGATTTCAACGCCCTTGGCATGAGACATGGTCCTGCTGCTTTTCAGTTCTCGACGATTCTCGAGATCTCGAGGTTCTCCTCCTCCAACTTGTTTACCTTCACCTCGAGTCTTGACCTCTTCTCGTAGTGCTTCATTGTCGAACAGGGCTTCCAGGAGGTCCATCCAAGATTCTTGACGATTGTTCCAGATCCTGATTGTACACTAATAGTGGGGAGAACTTCATCTTTTGCGCTCCGACAAGGCAATAGTTGCTCCATCGATTTCGCCATCCCATCCTTCCAAAGAAGTGTGGGTTTAGTGCAAAGACGATGACGATAGCATAAACGTGCAATAGCATCATGGACGGCAGTGTTGATGCCCATATCACGCCACCATTTATAGTTCCGAGCTGATGTCTGCAGCCTTGGGGGCTTCTTTACGACCAAAAACTTGGGTCTTGACTCCCCACGATCCGGACGCCCTCTTAGTTGCCTTGATCTCGTGTATCGGTAACTTCAGCAGCTGACTAGCTCCACAAGGAAGGGGCCTCCAAGAACCTTCTCGTAGTGTTCTCTTTGTTCGTAATGTAGCTCTCCATCTATAGTGTGGAATAAGGAAGGTTCAAGAAAAGGAATCAGGTGTTACGAGAGTAGTACAAAACAAAGGTCATTCCTATTGGGGTCTTCATATTACTAAGTCATTTTCTAGGGTCACGTTCTACACCAACATGTGCTCGATACCATATTCAGAGCGACCCGACCTCGACGGTCAAGCCTTCGTGTTGCCGTGCCATCCTCGATCAAGATGTCGGCACACACAAGACATCAATGTATATATCAAAGTGCAATCACATGTATAATTAACGAAACTGATATATACCTCAAGTCACAATGAAACATATAGTCGGGTGTGGAGTCCCATCAACGCCATCGGCAGGTTGAGTGTAGACCATAACCCAGATCGTAACTCTTACTGTCGAGGAAATATCTGCAACATGATATGTTGCAGCCGTAGGTCAAGACATTGAATGTACCGCAAGATCACAATATGAGAAAACAGATGAATAAACTATACTATATGCAATATGGCTTTATGGCTCTGTATCTGAGTTTTTTTTTGTTTGCGTAAAAGCTGGTTTTATTTTCCCTACATCAAAGGAATAAATGAAGTCTGTACTATGGAGTTTTCTATCATGACATGGTTCCGCCAACCGATGTCTCATCACCCAAAACATCATATGTTGCCCACAATTAAGTTATCAATCCGGTGTTGAGAGTTCCGAGATAGATCCAAGTCCAGAGGCTCAAATTGTCCGTAACCGGGGACACGGCTAATCGATTAGGTTATAACCCTCTGCAGAGGTTTGTACACTTTACCCGCAAGATTCGATCCTCTTTTACGCTCTCGCACTTCAGAGTGTTTGAGAACAAGATGACCAAACATGGTCTTCCAAAGAGTTCCTCCGACCACCGTCCGCACCCATCCAATCCTACCGTAGTTCTACATCTGCTAGCACCGCCCCAGCCAGAGTCACAACTAAGGTCAACCAAGCCAGATCCCATAATGACTTGCGGTTGCACAGTAAGCTTCGGCGTGAAGTATTCTTCCGCCTCTTTGAGTCTGGGTGAAGCTCCGCAAGATGTCATGGCGCTTCTCCATGCATCCCGCCAACCACTGGTTTCTCCAGGTGCCCACAACCGCCCTTCACCCAAAGAGTGTGTATTGAATTCTTGTCTTGAGTCTTGAAGTCTTGAGGCCTTGAAGATGCAGTCCTTGCAGATTCCGTCATGGAGTTGTCGCCATTGACGAGAGCCTCCATTCTCACACCACTCCCGAGCACTCATACCAAACCCCGCCTACTATAGCGTAGCATTAAAAGAAATAACGCCCCGGCTTGGTAACAGGGTGATGGGTTCCTACCTCATGCATACTACTCAACTACAAGGATTCAATAACACTACTGAGGGGTGGTTGCAAAGGTGCCACTAAATGCAATAAAACATAGGTAAGAAAAGCATGGTCAAAGTGAACTTGCTCGGTTGACGATCTTCAAAACTAGGGTTTCAGAGTAGCAATCTTCGACTCGGAAATTCTACCGAGGCAAACAATAACTATAATAAGCACATAGCATAACATCACTTAACACAATAACATAACAAAGTAACACACCAAAACCAACAAAGCAAAACCCAAAGGAAAGCTTTAAAGAAAAACAACTCAAAGTTTTCCTACTTCAAATAACAACAAAAATAGTTTTATATAACAAAATTTCTTAACATCACCTAATCATGGTTTTATGTTAACTAAACAAAAATATTTCATTAAGCAACTAGGAGCAAAAAGAATTAAATAAAATCTATTATGAAACTCCCGAATAAGCAAAACAAGCTTTAATTCAAATCTGATCTAACTCAATTTTTATAAATCCAAACATAGACAAATTATATATTTTTGAAATTACAAGAAAATTGTGATCTAACGCAAAAAGAATCAGCATCATTGGACTTCTAGATCAAAAGTTATAAGCTAAACAAGAACGGAACTAAATCTGTTACGGGAATAAATCTGAAAACGAAAACGGAGTCACCTGACGTGAGGCAGAGATGGCAGGAAGGAGACGACGATGTGGAGGGCTGCTCGGCGAGGGGGCGAGGTCGCCAAGCAGGGTGGGGGTGGCGGAGGAGGGGTCGGCGCTGGGGAGGTGGCGCTGGGCGATGGGGAGGTTCCAGAGAGCTCCTAGTGAGCGCTTAGGCAGGAAAAGGAGGACGGTGGCAAGGGTGCTACGGGCAGGAAGGGGGCGTGGTGATGGGAAAAATGGAACGAGGAGAGGGAGGGGGTTTTATAGGCGGTCTCGGAGGCGCTGGGATGGAAAGACGAGGGAGATCGGGAAGGTGGAAATTCCTGCTCCATGGATATGAAAAGCTTCAGAACGTGAGAGGAAACAGAGGAAGGAGATGATCTCTTGTTGGGCTAGAATAGGAAAGTGCTTAATGGGCCAGGTTTTTCCTAATAAAACGATTCCATTCCTATTTTTAAAATTAGGAAACTAAAACAATAAAAAGGAAATCAAATCAATTCGAATAAAGAGTTTTTATATACTAAAGTTATCAGAAAAATAAAATGTAGATGATGAGCATTATTCCACGGCCAAAATAAAACTTAAAAAAATGTTTTTTCAGAAAATCCCTAAAGGCTTTATTTATTTTTGCAAATAATTTTAAATAAAACTTTGGTTTTTCTTGGCTCAATATTTTCAAAATGCCCCTGATTTTGGAGGGTCATTTTCCTCCGCTTTTTCTTGCTTGCAAGAATTTATTTTTCGGGTATTTCTGGGAAGAAAATAGAGAAGCAAGTGCAAATATTTGAAAGAATTAAATTGCAAAACTCCGCTCAAATTCTTTATAGTTGAAGAAGTCATGTCATCTTCTCTCATTGATTTTAATAGGATGAATTTGAATTTACCGAGAAGGGAAAGTCATTTTATTCCTCTCATTCAAAAGTTTTTGAAAAGGTTCAAATTTCACTCAAGTTTAATTCACTCAAGCAAACAAACAAACAATTCAATTAATTATATTAACATTCCAAAATTTGGGATGTTACAGGATTACAGCGGGGTGTGGGAGAGTGGACCGCGTAAAAGAGATGAGGATGGTGATGTTGATGAAGATGATCACCGCAGCGGTGGTTCCCCCGATGGAACTCCGGCGCCACCGAGAGAGAGGAGGAGAGGATCTCCCCCTTGTGCTTCCTCCTCCATGACCTTTCCCCTAGATGGGGAAAGGTTCTCCCTCTGGTCCTTGGCCTCCATGGCGATGATGGCCTCTCTGGGATCCTCCTCCATGGCCTCCGGTGATGTTGGCCCCCTCCGACAGGGTGCCAGAGAGGGCCAAGATTGGTTTTTCGTGGCTACAGAGGCATGCGGCGGCGGAACTTCTGATGTCTCTTCTGTTTTGAGGTTTTTAGGATTTATAGGAAGGGACAATTGCATTTTTGCCCCGAGTTGGAACCTACCCACGGGTTTTGCCCTTACTTTTTGACTCTGCTCAGTTTTGCCCTTAGATTTTCCCCCGAGGTCACCCGAATGCCCTTTGACCATTTGACCAATACTTTGAAAATTCATAACAAATTCATATGAACTCGAAAAAATGCAAATAAGATATCAAAATGTTCAGACAAACATTACCTTTACGTGCATATCATTTGCATTAAGGACAAAAGTATCATTTAAACTACCCGAGGTTATTAATGTTATTAACATTATTAAAAATAAAAAGGGTATAGAAATACTTTTTTCAAGAATAAAATTACATTCATATGTAGGTGATATTTTTGAACATCCTGATATCTTTTGCATTTTTCTGAGTTCATATCAACTTGTTATGAATGTTCAAATGACTTTAACCATTATTTTGAAACTTCATAACAAGTTGACATGAACTCAGAAAATGCAAATAAGATATCACAATGTTCGAAAATGTCACCTACATTTGCATGTAATTTTATTCCTGAAAAAGTATTGTTTATACCTTTTTATTTTTAATAATGTTAAAAACATTAATAAACTTAGGTAGTTTAAACGGTACTTTTTTCCTGAATGCAATGACATACACATAAAGGTAATGTTATATAAACATTTTGATATCTTATTTGCATTTTTCTGAGTTCATATCAACTTGTTATGAATTTTCAAAGTGTTGGTGAAACGGTCAAAGGGCATTCGGGCGACCTCGGAGGAAAATCTAAGGGCAAAACTGAGCAGAGTCAAAAAGTAAGGGCAAAATCCGTGGGTAGGTTCCAACTAGGGGCAAAAATGCATTTGTCCCTATTTCTAGGAAGGGTTGGCATCGGTTTCACGTTTGGTGGCCCCACGAGGCGATCACAAGGACGGGTGGCGCGCCCTAGGGGGGTTGGGGCGGGCCCCCACCCTTGTGGTTAGCCCGGGACTCTTCTTCCGTATCTTTTTCTTCCAGTATTTCTTTATATTTTCCAGAAAAAATCTCCATTAATTTTTAGCTCGTTCTGAGAACTTTTATTTCTGCACAAAAACAACATCACGGTAGTTCTGCTGAAAACAACGTCAGTCCGGGTTAGTTCTAATCAAATCATACCAAAATCATCTGGAATTATTATAAACATGGCATGAATACTTCGTAAATTATAGATACGTCGGAGACGTATCAATACATGATCCAAATCAACTAACCCATGTCCGATCATCACGTGAGATGGGGTAGTCTTCAATGGTGAACATCTCCATGTTGATCATATCTACTATATGAGTCACGTTCGACCTTTCGGTCTCAAGTGTTCTGTGACCATGTCTGTACATGCTAGGCTCATCAAGTTTAACCCAAGTATTCTGCATCTGCAAAACTGGCTTACACCCATTGTATGTGAACGTAGAGTCTATCACACCCGATCATCACGAGGTGCTTCGAAACGACAAACTTTAGCAACAGTGCATACTTGGGGAGAACACTTTTTATCTTGAAATTAAGTTAAGGGATCATCTTATAATGTTATCGCAAGCAAAATAAGATGCATAAAGGATAAACATCACATGCAATCAAAATATGTGACATGATATGTCCATCATCATCTTGTGCTTTTGATCTCCATCTCCAAAGCGACGACATGATCTCCATCGTCACTGGTGCGACACCTTGATCTCCATAATTGCGTTGGGGTCGTCTCACCAAGTATTGCTTCTACAATCATCGCTAATGCATAGCGATAAAGGAAAGCAATTACATGACGCTAAGTGATTCACACGTAGGTCATACAACAATTAAAGACAACCCTAAGGCTCCTGCCGGTTGTCGTATTCATCGACATGGAAGTCGTGAACTTATTACAAAACATGATCATCTCATACATCAACATATATCATATCACATCTTGACTGTATCACATCACAACATGCCCTGCAAAAACAAGTTAGAGGTCCTCTACTTTGTTGTTGCATGTTTTACGTGGCTGCTACGGGCAACTAGCAAGAACCGTTCTTACCTACGCAAAACCACAACGGTGATTATCAAGTTGCTAATTTAACCTTTTGCAAGGACCGACGAAGTCAAATTAGATTTAACTAAAGTAGGAGAAACAGACACCCACCAGCCACCTTTATGCAAATCAAGTTGCATGTTAGTCAGTGGAACTAGTCTCATGTACGTGGACATGTAAGGTTGGTCTGAGCCGCTTCATCCCGCAATACCACTGAATCAAAATAAGACATAGGTGGTAAGCAATATGAACATCACCACCCACAACTCCTTTGTGTTCTACTCATGCATATCATCTGCGCATAGACCTGGCTCATGATGCCACTGTTGGGAAACGTTGCATGGAAAACAAAAAAAATTCTATGCACACGCAAGATATATCCATGGAGAGGCATAGCTATGAGAGGGGGAGAACATCTACATACCCTTGTAGATCGCTAAGCGGAAGCATTTATCAACGCGGTTGATGTAGTCGTACACCTTCATGATCCGTTCTAATCAAGCACCGAACATACGGCACCTCCGTGTTCAGCACATGTTCAACTTGATGACGTCCTCGCTTTCTTGATCTAGCAAGAGGGGAGAAGTAGTAGATGAGTTCTAGCAGCACGACGACATGGTGACAGTGGTGGTGAAACTATTTCCGCAGGGCTTCACCAAGCGCAACAGATGTAGAGCGGAGGATGAACTAGAGGAAGGAGATTATAACCACACTGGGCTTCTGATTATGAGGATTAGAGGTGACTAGGGCTAGCTCTAATTAGTCAACTGGGACCAACTAGAGGAGGCTCAAAAACCTATGTTCTAGGAGCTAGCCCTGCTCCTCTATTTATATGTTGAACCCTCGGGTCGTTACTTGGGGAGAGGGCCTCCCCAAAGTCAGTTTGGAATGCAAGGAAAAGTCCTTCTTGGATTCCAGCACCAGACGCCATGGTCCTCGGCATCTGGCCCAGACGCCGTGGTCCTCGGCGTCTGGCCTAGGGCCAGACGCCAGGGTCCCTGGCGTCTGGTCCCCTACCTCCTCAAAACTTCCTCTTGCATCGACCTAAAGCCCCGTGGGCCTTACCCCTTGGCCCAACCATCATCCTATATATCAATCTTTACCTCCAGACCATTCCGGAGCTCCTCGTCATGTCTGTTATCTCATCCGGGATTCCGAACAACATTCGGTCACCAACATACATAACTCATATAATACTATATTGTCAACGAACGTTAAGCATGCGGACCCTACGGGTTTGAGAATGATGTAGACATGACCAACACGCTTGTCCGGTGAATAACCAATAGCGGGACCGGGATGCCCATATTGGTCTCTACATATTCTACGAAGATCTTTATCGGTTGAACCCTTATGACAACATATGTAGTTCCTTTGTCCCTAGGTATGTTACTTGCCCGAGATTCGATCGTCGGTATCTCCATACCAAGCTCAATCTAGTTACCGGCAAGTCTCTTTACTCATTCCGTAATACATCATCTTGTAACTAACTCCTTAGTCACTTTGCTTGCAAAGCTTCTTGTGATGTTGTACTACCGAGAGGGCCCAAAGATACCTTTCTGTCATACGGAATGACAAATCCCAATCTCGACCCATGCCAACTCAACAGTCACCTTCGGGGATATCTGTAGAGCACCTTTATGATCACCCAGTTATGAAGTGATGTTCGATACACACCAGGCATTCCTCCGTAGTCCAGGAGTTGCATGATCTCATGGTCGAAGGAACATGTATTTGACATTAAGAAAGCAGTAGCAATAAACTGAACGATCATATGCTATTCTAACGGATGGGTCTTGTCCATCAGACCATTCTCCTAATGATGTGATCCCATTATAAAATGACAACTCATGTCTATGGTCAGGAAACCTTAACCATCTTTTGATCAACAAGCTAGTCTTAGTAGAGGCTTACTGGGGACTTGGTATTGGTTTATGTATTCACACATGTATTTAAGTTTCCGATCAATACAATTACAGCATGAATAATAACCCTTTATCATGATTAAGGAAACATAATAATAACCACTTTATGATTGCCTCTAGGGCATATTTCCAACAGGTCAGTGGAAGCCGTAGTGTCTGTGCAAGAGCTTGTCGAAGTTGGGAGACATGGAACACCGGATGTACTTTGGAGTCCGCCGGTAAATCAATCTTGTAAGCAACTGAGTTAATGGCCTGCGGAACTTTGAAAGGACCAAGGTACCTGGAAGAGAATTTGTGAATGGGCCGCCTCTCCACTGATGTTTGTACATATGATTGCAACTTGACAAAGACAACATCGCTAGGTTGAAATGTTCTCTCAGATCGTTTCTTGTCAGCCTGCACTTTCATGATGTGGGGAGCACTATGTAAATGATGTTTCCACACCTGCTGCATCAGTTTTGTCTCTTCAAGCCACTCTGTCATAACTGGGATTTTGCATGTTGAAGCTGCCTCCTTGTCCCAGTGCCGGGGTTCATGGCCGTATAGAGCCACAAAAGGAGAAGTATTCAGGGCAGAGTGGTAGCTCGAGTTGTACCAGAATTCAGCAAGAGGAAGAAATTGATTCCATTTGTTAGGACAAGCATGAATGAAGCAACGCAAAAATATTTCCAAAGACTGGTTTACCCGTTCGGTCTGCCCGTCCGTTTGAGGGTGATACGGCGTGCTCATATTCAGTTCTGACCCAATAACTAGGAACAATTCCCTCCATAATTTGTTGATGGAGACCGGATCACGATCTGAGATAATTGCTGCTCGTAATCTGTGTAGTTTATAGACATTGTCAATGTAGGAATGGGCCACCTTAGCTACCGAGTGTCGGTGTACTAAGATTTGGGTCCTTAGTACCCCAGACTTATGCATAGGCAGTAGCAGCCTTCCTGACGACAAGGCTTGCCGGAGGACAACTAAAGACAAGCTCAAGACCTGATTACAAACATACAAAGAAGACATCCAAGTTGTGATCAGAAGCCCAGAAGATTCAGCTTGGAAGACTGATATCTCCAATGTATCTATAATTTTTTATTGTTCCATGCTATTATAGTATCAATCTTGGATGTTTTATATGTCGTTATATGCAATTATATATCAATGATTGGTACTAACCTATTAACTTAGTGCCCAGTGCCATTTGTTGTTTTTGCATGTTTTTGGCTTTTCAGGAAATCAATATAAAAAAGAGTCCAAAGGGAGAAAAAAACTTTGGATTAGTTTTTTCTAGACCAGAAGAGACCCTAGAAGGTTTGGGAGAAGGCCAGAAGAGCCACGAGCGAGCGGCAAGCACTAGGGGAGCGCCCCAGGGGGGCACCTAATATATCTCTAACGTATCTATAATTTTTTATTGTTCCATGCTATTATATTATCATTATTGTAATTTTACAATCATCTTATAACAACTTTATATCATTTTTTGGGACTAACCTATTGACATAGTGCCCAGTGCCAGTTGCTTGTTTTTTTTACTTCGCAGAATATCAGTACCAAACGAAGTCCAAATGCCATGAAACTTTTTGGAGATCTTTTTTTGAACCAGAAGACAACTTGGGAGCCAAGGAAGCACCAGAGGGGAGGCGCGTGGGGCCCACGAGACACCAGAGCACGCTGGGAGGCCCAGGTGCGCCCTGATGGGTTGTGGGGCCCACAGGGGTCTCCTCCACCGCCTCTTAGCTCTGTAAATACCCAAATATTCCAGAAATCCTAGGGGAGTTCATGAAACATAATTCCAGTTGCTGCAAGTTCCAGAACCATGATATCCAATCAAGAGCCCTATTCCGGCACTTTGCCGGAGGGGAACACGATCACGGAGGGGTTCATCATCCTCATTGGTGCTCCTCTGATGATGCGTGAGTAGTTCACCATAGACCTACGGGTCCGTAGGCAGTAGCTAGATGGCTTCTTCTCTCTTTTTGATTCTCAATACAGTAGTCTCCTCGTTGTTCTTGGAGATCTATTTGATGTAATGACTTTTTGCGGTGTGTTTGTTGGGATCCAATGAAGTTCAAGTTTATGATCAGATCTATATCCATGAATATTATTTGAGTTTTATTTGATCTCTTATATGCATGATTATTTATAGCCTCGTATTTCTTCTCCGGATCTTTGGTTTAGTTAGGCCGACTAGATCAATTTTTCTTGCAATGGGAAGAGGTGCTTTGTGATGGGTTAGATCTTGCGGTGTCCTCACCCAGTGACAGAAGGGGTGGCGAGGCACGTATGTATCATTGCTATTAAGGATAAAAATATGGGGTCTATTCCTACATGAATAGATCTTGTCTACATCATCATCGTTCTTGTTGCATTACTCTGTTTCCCCATGAACTTAATACACTAGATGCATGATGGATAGCGGTCGATGTGTGGAGTAATAGTAGTAGATGCAGAATCGTTTCGGTCTACTAATCCTGGACATGATGCCTATATTCATGATCATCGCCTTGGATATCGTCATAATTATTTGACCTTTTATCAATTGGCCAACAGTAATTTGTTTACCCACCGTATGATATTTTCTCAAGAGAAGCCACTAGTGAAATCGGCGGGCGCCGGGTCTATCTTTTAACATATTGTTTCAAGATCTATATTTCCAAAAACCCAAAAATACTTTTCTGCAATTTTCCTTTATTTTTTTATTTTGTGTTCTTGCTAGATCTATTTATCAAATCTTATACAAAACAATTTATCTTTTTACTATGGAGGGATTGACAACCCCTCTTGCGCGTAGGGTTGCAAGTATTTGTCTTTGTGTGCAGGTACCGTTTACATAGTGTTGCTTGGTTCTCCTACTGGATTGATAACCTTGGTTTCATAACTGAGGGAAATACCTACTGTAGCTGTACTGCATCATCCCTTCCTATTTGAGGAAATACCGACGCAGTTTCAAGCCATATCAAAAGGAATTTCGGGCATCGTTGCCGGGGAGACATCATAAACATCTATCAGGTACCCAATCACAAATCTCATCGCCTTGCAATTTACATTATTTTCCATTTGCCTCTCGTTTTCATCCCCCCCACTTCTAAAACATTTTTGCAAAAACACAAAAACATTTTTTCGTTTGCCTTTTTCTCGTTGGATCTTTTGTTTGCTTGTGTTGTCATGTGTCTTCTATTTGCTTGCATCTTTGCTTGCTATGTTTTTATGGATCCTCATCCACTTGCTAATCTTTTCAAAAGATCCAACTATGATGAACCAATTGCTACTGAGTTGAGTGCACTTGATTATCTCTATGAAGTTTTGCTTGAAAATCATGAATCTGAAATTTTTGATGAAGTATTAAACAAAAAAAATTATAGGTGAGTCATGATAGCTCCTTCAATGAAAAGCATGATTGCAATGATGTTATGATAAATTCTTTTAATGTCAATTGTACTAATAATATGCATAACCCCAAGCTTGTGTATGATGAATTTGTTATGACCACTACTTATTGCAATGATCATGGTTGGGGTGATAATGTTTCTTATGATCTTGGTAGTTTATTTAAGCCTCATGACGAATATGTTTGCAATCATATTGAAAGTGGGTTTGGAAGAGCGTCAACTTTAGGTAAAAATAATCCCACATATTTGGAGAGTGTTCAATCTCGTGATTTTTTTTATGAAAGTGGGCTTGGAGAGGTCATGACTTTATTTGATGATAATCCCACTATTTTGGAAGAGTGTCAACTTTTGGATGCATGTGGACCATGTAGGGAATATGTTATGTGATAGCTATATTGTTGAATTTGAATATGATCCCACATTTAATTATTATGAGATAGGGAAGAATGGTTGTAGAAATTTCATGTTACTAAATTACCTCTCGTTATGTTGAGATTATCAATGTTTTATTCTTCTCCCTTGCATATGCTAGTTTTTGCTTGCCTTGATAATTTGTTTGCTTATAAAATCCCTATGCATAGGAAGAATGTCAGACTTAAATTTGTTTGTCACATGTTTTATGATGCTCTCTTTGTGTTTCAATTATTATCTTTCATGTGAGCATCATCAAAAGCACTATGCCTAGCTAGGGGCATAAAACGATAGCGCTTGTTGGGAGGCAACCCAAAGAATAAAATAATGTTTTTCTATTTTTCTTTATGTTTTTGCGTGTTCACACAATTATGCTACTGTTATGATTGTGTTTTTATGTCTTAATTAGTGTGTGTGCCAAGTAGAGCCTTCGGGATCATGTTGGGTGATAGTTGATTTGATCTTGTTGAAAAACAGAAAATTTTGCGCCCAGTAGTAGAATTTTTAAGAATCACAAAAGCGTGATAAAATTCTTAATTTGTTACACAAGATTGATATACAAATTACCTACATTTTCCTGAATTTTTGGAGTTACAAAAGTATGGACAAAGTCCATATTACTACAGACTGTTCTATTTTTGACAGATTCTATTTTCGTTGCATTGTGTGCTTATTTTGATGATTCTATGGATTTTATTGGAGGTTATAAGCATGTAAAAGTTAGAATGCAATAGGTATAATGCAATATTAAAATATGAATGGGTTTGCAACAGTACTTAGAGTGGTGATTTGCTTTATTATACTAACGAATCTCATGAAGGTTTTGTTAAGTTTTGTGTGATTGAAGTTTTCAAGTTTTGGGTGAGATCACGATGGATGAAGGAATAAGGAGTGAAAAGAGCCTAATCTTGGGGATGCCCATGGCACCCCAAGTTAATATTCAAGGAGAACCAAGCAACTAAGCTTGGGGATGCCCCGGAAGGCATCCCCTCTTTCTTCTAACAACCATCGGTAATTTTACTTGGAGCTATATTTTTAGTCGTCACATATCATGAGTTTTGCTTGGAGCGCCTTGTATGATATGAGTCTTTGCTCGTTTTGCTTTTTAGTTTGTCAAAATTATCCTTGATGGAGACACCTATTTGAGAGAGCCAAAATGATGCTATGATTTATTAGAATTGCTCTACGTGCTTCACTTAATTTTTTTTGAGCTATGGAATTGCTCAAGTGCTTCACTTATATCTTTTTTAGCACGGTGTGCTTTATTTTTTTTTAAGAAATACTCTCATGCTTCACTTAGATTTATCTGAGAGTTGGTAAATTTTTGAAGAAATTCTCTCATGATTCACTTATATTATTCTGAGAGATGAAAATTTTCATGCTCATGTTCTTCACTTAAATTTGTTTGAGCTTGTCAAAAGCGATTGCAATTATGAAACTAGTCTTTAAGTGATAGATATTCAAGAGGGATATAATAAAAACTTTCATGAAGATCACTGGACAAAATAAACTTGATTCTTTTTAATAGTTTTCAGATATGATGATAGTAATATGTGAGTTATGTTGGTGAGTAATTATGCTTTAGTAAGAATATTGGTGTTAAGGTTTGTGATTCCCTATGCAAGCACGAAAGCCAATAGTTATGCGATGAAATTATATCCTACTTGTGGTGCATTATTCGGTGTTAATTATGCTTAATGCTCGTTTATGATAACTTCCGTTTCTTGGTTGGTTACTTCTCAATCTATTTGCTAGCATCCACTTGTACTAAGTAGAAATACTACTTGTGCATCCAAAATCCTTAAACCAAGTGCTTCCATATGAGTCCACCATACCTACCTATTTGTGGCATTTCCGTGCTGTTCTAAGTAAATTTGTTGTGCCAACTCAAACTTTCGAAATGAACTTCCTTTTTGTGTGCTCGTACTGCTCATGAAGCGACAGGGGGTGGCCAATATTTTTCCATGCTAGATGTGTTATTCTCAAGATGAGTGTTTATTCACTTGTCATTGCATGAGAGTATGGCGATAATAGGGATTCCCAGTCCCGAAATGAAAAAGAAATTTACTTTATGTTGTCAAATAATAAATTCCTTGGAAAGTGTTGGTATGGAAGGCACCCGTGAATACGGCTAGCCATGGATTGTGAAAGAGGGGTGGGAAAAGGAATAAGCTTTATTTTGTAACGACCAAACCTCGAAGGATTTGAGTCTCTGCGCTTACCGTGCTAGTCCCTGGATCAAACTCGACGGTGGCTGAGGCCTCGGCCGGCGGAACTCCGGCGAGATCGGGACGCCGTTCTAGGGCACGGGAAGATGGTGATTTGGCCAAAAATCGCGCGAGCCGGACGAGGGGAGTATATATATGGAGTCAGAACAGGGCGAGGGGCAACAGATCGATCGAAACAAGAGGAGGATTTTTGATCGGGAGGGGTGTCCGTGATGAACACGTCGAGAGGAAGGGGACGACCAGCGGACCCCAGGTGTCAGCGGCAGAGAGAAGTGAAAGAGAGAAAATAAAAATTGCGGGTGTGGGCTGCGGTTGAGCGGGGAAATGGGCCGGCCTGCCTACTGGGCTGCTGCTGCGCTGATGCTTAGCGCGCGCGGGTGAGGAAAAAGAAGTTGGGCTCCACAGTGCCCGATTTCTATTTTTTAAAACAACTATTATTACAGGAAGTAAAATATAGCTCAATAAAATCCTAATAAAAATAACCAAAACACATAGTAAAACATTATTACTACTATATAAAACAGTGAACATTTTTACAACACAAATTAAATTTTGGAAAATTATTTTATGCAAAACAAGCACATAAAAAGCATTATAATAACAACTATAAAATAATTTTGAGTTTCTACAGAGCCAAAATAATTTATGTAGACTCAGAGTATATTCTTAGCATTTCCAAATAAGATTAATAGGGAGAAGTCATATTATCTCCACTCCAAATATATTGCCTTGAGTTGGAAAACACTTTAATTATTCAGAAAATTTAAATAAGCATAGAAATCATGATGAAAAGAATGATCTTATTAACATTCCAAATTTATAAATTTTGGGATGTTACAAATCTACCACCCTTAAAATGAATCTCGTCCTCAAGATTCGAAGAGGCTAGAAAGAAAAAGGTTAGGTTCATGGTTTACTTGAATATCCATTAATCACCCGAGGGTGTGGGATGCTACCACCCTTAGAACCAAAGTCATTGGGTCTTCAAGAATCTTATTCCGTCGATGACATTCTTTAGGTATAAGCATTGCACTCCTTTGGAATTCCGAGTCCCATATCAAAAGATTCGTCTTCCATAAACTAAAACTTCATGGCTCACGAGTCTTGCACCAATGCTAAACAAATATTGATGCTCTCATGATGGTCATCAAGCATGGTTCCTGCAAGAAAGAGTCTAGGTTTATTCTCACCGTACAACCTACTGTTGGCAATGGTTGCCTCTTACAAGGGTCAAATATCATACCATTCTATGGTCCAGGCTTAAAAACGTCGTCACTCTACTATAGGTAAGTCACTCTAGATTGCCATCCCATATAACAAAAGCAAATAATAAGAGTAAGTCGGCATGGTGATCAATCCATTCCGCACCCAAATCATTACCTTGTATATGGTTTAGAAAATCTCGCATTCTAACACTCGGGCATCCTCACAAGCATTGCAGAAACTTCTCTTGTTCAGGAACTGGGTTCGGATAATTCCATTGGTGTTGCGTGATCACAAAACAATCTAGCATTCCTTTTAACTCTCGAGTTTGCGTCAACTACTATAAAACATATTCCATGAATTGTAGCTTCCTCCAGGTTTCTTCCTTCAGCAAGATTGTGCTTGCTTCTTGGTGGATCTTGGCTTATGTGGTTAAACTTGAACTCATCACTGGGTTGAGCAGAGATTAGGATATAGACAGAATAAAGATCTAAGGGGAAAACACTACCCACATGCTCATGCTAGCAACAAAACTCCACAAAAACAAACAAAACAAATATTAAGTTCGCACAATTCACACACATCACCAAAACTATCCTAAAGTAATAACATCAAAATAGCACATATGATCAATCAAAGCAGCCAATTGCATAATATAAACAATCCACGGAACATGACAAGACGGAAAGCAATGACCAACCAAACATATATATAACATATCACACATCACAAGCAAAACCTACAGGTAAGGTCATATCCACAAGCGATATGATCTCATCATACTACCGCAAATCGTTCATCGGACACAACTTAGTAATGGTGGTATGTCAACTAAAACTTCTTAAATGACACTAATATATAATTTCAGGGGTCATCTATATTTGAAAAGTAAAGATATGAGTACAAGAGTGAGGACTAACAAGTAGACAGAAAGTTGGAAAGCAAGTTTTTCATTCCTATGGCTTTTCTAATCCATTTTCTAGGGTCACGACCTAGAGTCAACACACTGCTCTGATACCATCTATAACGACCAAACCTCGAAGGATTTGAGTCTCTTTGCTTACCGTGCTAGTCCCTGGATCGAACTCGACGGTGACTGAGGCCTCGGCCGGCGGAACTCCGGCGAGATCGGGACGCTGTTCTAGGGCACGAGAAGATGGTGATTTGGCCAAAAATCGCGCGAGCCGGACGAGGGGAGTATATATATGGAGTCAGAACAGGGCGAGGGGCAGCAGATCGATCGAAACAAGAGAAGGATTTTGGATCGGGAGCGGAGTCCGTGATGAACACGTCGAGAGGAAGGGGACGATCAGCGGACCCCAGGTGTCAGCGGCAGAGAGAAGAGAAAGAGAGAAAAGAAAAACTATGGGTGTGGGCTGCGGTTGAGCGGGGAAATGGGCCGGCCTGCCTGCTGGGCTGCTGCTGCGCTGATGCTTAGCGCGCGCGGGCGAGGAAAAAGAAGTTGGGCTCCACAGTGCCCGATTTCTATTTTTTAAACAACTATTATTACAGGAAGTAAAATATAGCTCAATAAAATCCTAATAAAAAAATACCAGAACACATAGTAAAACATTATTACTACTATATAAAACAGTGAACATTTTTACAACACAAATTAAATTTTGGAAAATTATTTTATGCAAAACAAGCACATAAAAAGCATTATAATAAGAACTATAAAATAATTTTGAGTTTCTACAGAGCCAAAATAATTTATGTAGACTCCAGAGTATATTCTTAGCATTTCCAAATAAAATTAATAGGGGAGAAGTCATATTATCTCCACTCCAAATATATTGCCGTGAGTTGGAAAACACTTTAAATATTCAGAAAATTTAAATAAGCATAGAAATCATGATGAAAATAATGATCCTATTAACATTCCAAATTTATAAATTTTGGGATGTTACATATTTTATGTTTGGGAACCACCTACGATATATCTAGGATGGAAAGTATTGGGAACTACTAGGTCGTTTTCATTGACATGAAAAGCATGCCTCTCAAAAAAATATCTCTCAATTTTTGCTTTGAGCTCTGGCACCTCTGCAAATCTCTGCTTCCCTCTGCGAAGGCCTATCTATTTACTATATGCAATTTTTATTTTTATTTGAGTCTCCATCTTCTCTTATAAAGCACCAACTAGGGAGCACTATGATCATACTTGTGCATTGGATGTAGCTAATATTCGAGTGTGTTTCATGAATGGATCAATGATTGAGCATGATGGGCTAGGGATAGCTTTCTTTAGCGTTGATATTTTGAAAGACATGGTTGCTTGTTGATATGCTTGAGTATTGGAGTCTTCATGTCAAATATAGAATATTGCTTTGAACCATCTAAAAGTCCAAGTGTCCATGCTACAAAAGAAAATAATATGTGATGGACATGTTAGGCAGCATTCCACATCAAAAAATATGTTTTTATCATTTACCTACTTAAGCTTGGGGATGCTAATATGTCTCCAACGTATCTATAATTTCTGATTGTTCCATGCTGTTATATTATCATTCTTGGATGTTTTACAATCATTTTATAGCAAATTTATATCATTTTTTGGGACTAACCTATTGACAGAGTGCACAGTGCCTGTTGTTGTTTCTTGCTTATTTTTTACTTCACAGAATATCAGTAGCAAATGAAGTCCAAATGCCACGAAACTTTTTGGAGATTTTCTTTGGACCAGAAGACAACTTGGGAGCCAAGGAAGCACCAGAGGGGAGGCCTGTGGGCCGCACAAGACACCAGGGCGCGCGAGGAGGCCCAGGCGTGCACTGATGGGTTGTGGGGCCCACGAGGGTCTCCTCCACCACCTCTCAGCTCTATAAATATCCAAATATTCCAGAAACCCTAGGGGAGTCGACGACACACAATTCCAGCCGCCACAAGTTCCAGAACCACGAGATCCAATCTAGAGCCCTATTCCGGCACTCTGTTAGAGTGGAACACGATCAAGGAGGGGTGCATCATCCTCATCGGTGCTCCTCCAATGATGCGTGAGTAGTTCACCATAGACCTACGGGTCTGTAGGCAGTAGCTAGATGGCTTCTTCTCTCTTTTTGATTCTCAATACAATGTTCTCCTCATTGTTCTTGGAGATCTATTTGATGTATTGACTTTTTGCGGAGTGTTTGTTGGGATCCGATAAAGTTCGAGTTTATGATCAGATCTATATCCATGAATATTATTTGAGTTTTCTTTGATCTCTTATATGCATGATTTATAGCCTCGTATTTCTTCTCCGAATCTTTGGTTTAGTTAGGCTGACTAGATTGATTTTTCTTGCAATGGGAAGAGGTGCTTTGTGATGAGTTCGATCTTGCGGTGTCCTCACCCAGTGACAGAAGGGGTAGCGAGGCACGTATGTATCATTGCTATTAAGGATAAAAAGATGGGGTCTATTCCTAACTGAATAGTTCTTGTCTACATCATCATCGTTCTTATTGCATTACTCTCTTTCCCCATAAACTTAAAACACTAGATGCATGTTGGATAGCGGTCGATGTGTGGAGTAATAGTAGCAGATGCAGAATCGTTTCGGTCTACTAATCCTGGACATGATGCCTATATTCATGATCATTGCCTCGGATATCATCATAATTATTTTATCTTCTATCAATTGCCCAACAATAATTTGTTTACCCACCGTATGCTATTTTCTCAAGAGAAGCCACTAGTGAAATCTATGACCCCCGGGTCTATCTTTTATCATATTGTTTTCAGATCTATATTTCCAAAAACCCCAAAAATACCTTGCTGCATTTTTCCTTTATTTGTTTTATTTTGTGTTTTTGCTAGATCTATTTATCAAATCTTATAAACAATATATATTTTTACCGTGGAGGGATTGACAACCTCTTATGCGTCGGGTTGCAAGTATTTGTTCTTTGTGTGCAGGTACGTTTACATAGTGTTGCTTGGTTCTCCAATTGGATTGATAACCTTGGTTTCATACCTGAGGGAAATACCTACCGTAGTTGTACTGCATCATCCCTTCCTCTCTGGGGAAATAATACCGACACAGTTTCAAGCCGCATCAGTGCCCTCCAGGCTTGTGGGCCCCTCGTGGGACCTCTAGCCATAATTCCACCTCTATAAATACTCAAATATTCCCCTGACATCAGAGAGCCACCCGAAATACTTTTTCCGCCACCGCAAGTTCTAGAACCACGAGATCCCATCTGGAGGCCTTCTCCGGTACTCTGTCGGAGGGGGGATCGATCACGGAGGGGCTCTACATGAACCTTGCTACCCTTCCAATGATGCATGAGTAGTTTACCACAGACCTATGGGTCCATAGTTAGTAGCTAGATGGCTTCTTCTTTCTCTTTGATCTTCAATAAAATGTTCTCCTTGATGTTTCTCGGGGGGATGAACCCCAGGCGGGCAACGGAACCAGGATCCTTTACAAAAACAATGGGACCATCAATGCCCCTCAAGCCGGCCCACATTTGTCCGGGTCGCTCGACCCGGCCAAATCCTCCAACCCGGCCGGACTCCTCAACTCGGCCCCAACAACCAGCTCAAGATAATCGAGTCTGGCGCAATAAGACTTCCCCAACAATCCAGCTCCTCCCTTGGCGTGTTCTCCAACCTGGCACGGGTCAGCTCCCGTCCCATCCCAGCCGTACGATGGGACGAGTCTTCACCTACCGATGACAGAGGCAACATTACCCCGCACATGCCTTAGGTCAGCCGGGGCGTGGCAACAGTGCCCCACCTACCCGCTGACCAGGGCCGGCGTGGCAACAGTGTGATCGACGTCACCAATGACGCCAGCAAGCGGCGACCTAACGGAGCGCCATTGTAGCCAACTCAACCCGGCCACTCCCTGACGATCGACAAGACGGCCAACAGTGCCCCCGTACCCCACGGGCCCCGCACCCGGAGAACCCGGCGAGCCCTGACCCCCGGCGGGTCCTAGCGCCGGCTTCCCGGATGATGACAACCCAGCCCCACGGCCTTGTAACATTACCCTTGTACCCCTGGGGGGTTGACCTATAAAACCCCCCAGCAGCCCTCATGCATACGGGCGGGCACCTTCGATCACTCACTCAATTACTCACACCCACCTAGCAAGCAACACCCGAGGAGAGGGAGCAGCCTAAGAGCTCGCCTGTCCTCCTTCTTCCTCCATACAGCTCGAGTACCAACTCTGTACTGTTACATATAAACCACACTTGGCAGGACTAGGGGTGTTATCTCTCCGGAGAGCCCCGAACCTGGGTATGTCTTGCGTCCCGCGCTCGCTCATGCCGACCTCGCCTCTGGAGCCCACCAGTGCCCTCGAGCCTCCTCCTATCTTTAGCCATCTTTTCGCATCTGCCGTGCGCCCACCACGACAGTTGGCGCCCACTGTGGGGCAGCTCGAGGTCCTGGCCGGGAGCATGCTTCAGACAGGGCTCCTCTCCGACTCCGACGAGCCCGTCACGCTGGTGGACGACGTCATCGACACACTCGCCGCCTCCTTCGTCGTGCTGCGCATCTCCGACGCGCCTGCGGCTGACGAGTACCCCAACGAGGTACATGACTTTTCCGACTCCCCCTTTCCCTCGGTGGCGGCACTCCCGCCGGGGCAATGGACCTCTGTGTGGAGGTCTTCGTCACCGACACCGGCGCTGCTTCCTCGTCCAGCGCGGCGAGGAAGGCCGCCGAAGCTAGGGCCGCAGCGGAGCGGGCCAGCCCGCCCAACCCGTTGTGTGCCATGATGCAGAGCCTTCACGTTCCCATCGGCACCGACATCGCCGAGGCCCGGACTCGTCTCGACGAGGCCGCCAGCGTCTGCTGGACCTCACCGAGACGCTCGCCGCCACGCAGCGCCGCCTCGACTCCGCTCAGCTGGAGCGCAACGCCGCCTATGGCTTCACAACGGACGCGCCCGAGCCGAGCCAGGTCGCCGACTTGCGGGCTTGGGGCGGCGTGATCGGGCGCGCCTTCGGCGCCATCCCTCCCGTCTACGAGACTCCAATAAAGGACATGCAAGCCGCCCAGGCGGCCGCGGTCGGCCTGGATCAGCTCACAGGCGAAGAGCTGCAGGCCCGCCTCAAAAGGGTGAACGAACTCCTTGCTGCGACCAACGCACAGCAGGACCGCCTCAACCAGCTCGCCAAGCCGGCGGGATCCGGCTCCGCCCGCGTCACCGGACCCTGCGACCACGAGAACACGACGTCTTCACCACCTGGCGAGGCGCACTCCGGCCGCACCCGGACCCGGCGCAACCCCGCCCCGACGACTGTCAGCGGCTTAGGCGACGAGTCGGTCTCGGAGGTCCGACGCTGACTCGACCCCCTGCTCCAACCCGGCCGACGTCCGATCGCGCCGACCCGCCCCAGCACGGTCATCGACCGGCTGGGCTCAAGGCCATTGGCAACACCGACGCCCGCCACCGCCTCGACCGACTCGCCCTCTCCCAGGAGCTGGAGGAGACCGGTCCGGTCGGGCCAGCGTGCTTCGGACCACGCATCCGGGGCGAGGCCTTTACTAAAGGGTTCACGCTCCCCCGCGACACCCCCAAGTACAACGGCACCGTGAAGCCGGAGGACTGTCTCACCGACTACACCACCGCCATCGGCATCGCCGGCGGTAACCACCGCCTTGTCGTGATCTATGCGCCTCTCATGCTCCAGGGGTCGGCCCACGCCTAGTTGAACAGTCTGCCGGCGGGCAGCATCAACACGTGCGTCGACTTCGAGCAGGCCTTCGTGCGCAACTTCACCGGCACTTACAAGCGACCCGGCCGCCCCAGTCAGCTCGCCATGTGTGTGCAGGGGCCGGCGGAAACCGGCCGCGAGTACCTTGCATGCTGGACCGAGCTTCGGAACAGTTGCGAGGGCGTCCACGAAGTCCAAGCGATCCAATACTTCGTCAACGAGTGCCGGGATGGCACCCTCCTTAAGCACAAACTCTTACGCTCCGAGCCAGCCACCATGGCCGCGCTCATGGTGACGGCGGACAAGTACGCCAAAGCCGACTCCACCATGAAGATCCAGGTGGCGCCGGATGAAGCCGGCAAAACGAAGTTGGTTCCCCCTCTGAAGCCGGCAGCAGCACAACCAGCAGAACAACAAGCGCAAGGCCGATCAGCCGGCCCAGCGCTACGACAACCGGCTCGTCGCAGCCGCCGAGCAGGCGCCCGCGACCGACCTAGCCGCCAAGCATCGGCAGACCGGCAAGATGACATGGCAACCTGCCATGAGCTTCGAGGAGATGCTCGACGCCCCCTTCAAGCACCACAGTGGCGCAAGGCCTTCGATGCACACGCTCCGGCAGTGCGCCATCACCAAGCGCCTCCTGAGGGGCGACATCCCGCCTCCTCTGACCCCGGCTCGGAGAGTGGGGCAGCCGCCACCGGCTAGCGACGCGATGCGCGACGCCGTCTACCCGGCCCAGAACGCGACCTACATCATCTTCACCAACCTCGGCGACGACAAATGCAGCGAGCGCCTCCTTCGACAGGAGGTGAACACTGTCATCCCGGCCAAGCCAAAGTACACGCACTGGTCAGAGCACCCGGTCACCTGGACTCGGGAGGACCACCCGGCCGTCTTGCGGAATCCGGGTGGTTACACCCTCGTCCTCAACCCTACCATCGTTGCACCTGGCGCACATGCAAGTTCTCCCGGGTTCTCATCAACGGCGGCAGCAGCATCAACATCCTCTACCACGACACCATGACCAAGCTCGACCTCGAGGCCAAAGACCTGGAGCCGACCCAGGCGATCTTCCACGGCATCGTCCCTGGCCTCTCCTGCTCTCCGATTGGCCGGGTCCGGCTCGACGTCCTGTTCAGCGACAACAGCCACTTCCGACGTGAGCTGCTCTGGTTTGAGGTGGTAGACCTGACCAGCGCGTACCACGCGCTGCAAAGACGGCCCGCGCTCGCCAAATTCATGCCGGTTCCTCACTACGCCTACCTGAAGCTGAAGCTGCCGGGTCCGAGGGGCCTCATCACCATCACTGGCGACTACCGCAAGTCCGTAGAGTGTGCTCGAGACGACGCCAAGCTGGCCGAGTCGCTGGTCGTAGCTAAGGAGCGGCGCCAACTTGGTCGGATCGTCTCCTTGGCCCAAGAGGCGTCGGCCGCGCCGATCCCGGCCGAGGAGCCGGCCGACGAGGCCTTGTTCAAGCCCTCCAAGGAGACCAAGCAAGTGAAGCTGAACCGGGAAGACCCCAGCTGCAGCAAGTACGTTGTCATGGGCACCTGCCTCGACAACAAATAGGAAGGTGAGCTCGTCGACTTCCTCCGTGAGAATTGGGATATTTTTGCATGGATCCCAAAGGACATGTCAGGTATCCCGAGGAACTACGCCGAGCACAAACTCCACGTCCGCAAGGACGCCAAGCCCGTCTGTCAACCCCTGCAACGTTTCTCTGAAGAGAAGAGAAGAACCATTGGTGAAGAGGTCCCCAAGCTCTTGGCGGCCGGCTTCGTCATGGAAGTGTTTCACCCCGAGTGGCTGGCCAACCCAGTCCTCGTCCTGAAGAAGAACAAGACCTGGTGCATGTGTATCGACTACACCGGCCTGAACAAGGCCCGCCCCAAAGACCCGTTCGCCCTCACGCGGATCGACCAAGTCATTGACCACTCCCGGGTGTGAGCTCCTGTCCTTCCTGGATGCTTACTCCGGCTATCATCAGATCAAGCTGGACCCGGCCGATGCCCTAAAGACGTCCTTCATCATGCCCTTTGGGGCGTATTGCTACATCACCATGTCATTCGTCTTGAAGAACGCCGGCGCCACCTTCCAGCGCTGCATGTAGAAATGCTTGCTGCCGCAACTCGGCCTCAATATCCACGTTTATGTGGACGAATTCGTGGTGAAGACCAAGCAACACCTCACGCTCCTCGACGACCTGAAGGAAACCTTCGCCAACCTGCGTGAGTACAAGGTCAAGCTCAACCCGGAGAAGTGTGTTTTCGGAGTCCCGGCTGGAAAGCTACTCGGCTTCCTCGTCTCGGAGCGCGGCATTTAGGTAAACCCGGAGAAGATCAAGGCCATCGAGCGCATGTGCAAGCCGGCTCGGATGCGCGATGTCCAGAAGTTCACCGGCTGCTTGGCCTCGGTCAGCCGGTTCCTCAGCCGGCTGGACGAGAGGGCCTTGCCCCTGTATCAGCTAATGAAGAAGACGACGCCGTTCAAGTGGAAAGACCAGGCGGACGAGGCTTTCAGGGATCTCAAGTGCATGCTCTCCACCGCACCAGTCCTGGCCGCACCGGCCGAGAAGGAGCCGCTGTTGCTCTATATCGCCGCGACCTCGCGGTCGGTCAGCACGGTGATGGTGGTCGAGCGACCAGAGAAGGACAAGGTCCAAGCCGTCCAGCGCCCGGTCTACTACCTGAGCGAGGTGCTCTCCACCTCCAAGCAGAACTACCCGCACTACCAGAAGATGTGTTATGGCGTGTACTTCACCGCCAAGAAACTGAAGCAGTACTTCCAAGAGCACGTTGTTATCGTGGTCAGCACGGCCCCACTCGGCGAAATCATCGGGTGTCGGGATGCCTCTGGCCGGGTCGCCAAGTGGGCGCTCGAGCTATCCGACCACACCATCCTATACGAGCCCCGCACTGCGATCAAGTCCCAAGCTCTTGCCGACTTTCCCGTCGACTGGACCGAGACCCAGTACCTGCCACCACCGTCGGACTCGAGGCAATAGTGAATGCACTTCGACGGATCGAAGATGCATATCGGCCTAGGGGTCGGCATTGTGCTGTCCCCCCCCCCCCCCGAAGGACGACCGGCTCAAATACGCGCTACAGATCCATTTCACCGCCTCCAACAACATCGTCGAGTATGAAGCCCTTGTGCACGGCCTCCGGCTTGCCAAGGAACTCGGCATCCGGCGCATCCTGTGCTATGGCGACTCGGATCTGGTGGTCCAGCAGTGCTCCGGTGAGTGGGACGCCCGCGACCCCAACATGGCAAGCTACCGCCTCCTCGTCCAGAAGCTATCCGGATTCTTCGCAGGTTGCGAGTTACTCCACGTCCCACGCGCGGAAAATGAAGCGGCCGACACGCTCACCGAGATCGCCTCGTCCCGGTAGTCCATCCCGTCAGGCGTCTCCCTCGAGCACCTGCACAAACCGTCCGTCAAGCCTTCTCAGGACTCCGAGTCAAACTACGTCCCAGACGACCCGGCCGCGCCTCAACCCGGCCCGGGGACTGTCGAACCCGGCCCGGGGGCTGCAGCCGCCAACTCGGCCGCCGCCATTCCCGACCCGGGGACTGCTGAACCCAACTCGGGGGCTGCCGCCCCAGAACCCGCCATGGTGGTCGTCTTCGCCGTGGTGACGGCGCCATCATGGGCCCTGCCTATCTCGGAGTTTCTAGAGAATGGGGTCCTCCCCATGGATGAGACCGAAGCCCGGCAAGTGCAGCACCAGGCATCCGCCTACAGCATCATCAACAACGAGCTCGTCAAGCGCAGCTCCACCGGCATGTTCCAGCGTTGTGTCAAGCAAGACAAGGGCATTGAGATCCTCCTCGACATACACCACGGCGAGTGCCGGCACCACGCCGCCTCACGGTCCCTGGTGGCCAAGGCTTTCCGCCATGGTTTCTACTGGCCCACGGCCCTCAAAGACGTAGAGTCGCTCGTCCTCAAGTGCGAGGGATGCTAGCGCTTCAGCAAGCGCAGCTACCAGCCGGCATCGGCACTCCGGACCATCCCGATCGTCTGGCCCTTCGTGGTCTGGGGACTCGACATGGTGGGGCCCTTCAAGACCGCTCGAGGCGGCATGACGCATCTGCTGGTGGCGGTGGACAAGTTCACCAAATGGATCGAAGCATGGCCAATCAAGAAGCTGGACGGGCCAACGGCCGCCCGATTCATCAAGGACATCGCGGTGCGCTATGGCATGCCGAACAACATCATCACGGACAATGGCACCAACTTCACCAAGGGCGCACTCGCGCAGTACTTCTCCGTCTCCGGCATCCGCCTCGACCTGGCTTCCGTTGGACACCCACAGTCCAACGGCCAGGTCGAGCGGGCCAACGGCCTCATCCTATCCGGCATCAAGCCACGGCTCGTCGAGCCACTCATCCGTTCACCCGGCAACTGGCTTGACGAGTTGTTGTCCGTCCTCTGGAATCTTCGAATAATGCCAAACTGGTCGACCGGGTTCACCCCGTTCTTCCTCATCTATGGAGCAGAAGCCGTCATCCCGACCGACATTGAGTTCGAAGCCGCGCGTCACGATGTACACCGAAGCCGAAGCCAGAGAAGCCCGCGAAGACGGTGTCGACCTACTCGAAGAACCACGTCTCCTAGCGCTCAGCCACTCAGCCATCTACCAGCAAGGCCTGAGGCACTACCACAGCAAGAAGATCAAGCCCCTCACCTTCCGGGAAGGAGACCTCGTCCTCCGACTTGTCCAAGAGCAGATCGGCCAACACAAGCTGTCCTCCCCATGGGAGGGCCCCTTCATCGTGAGCAAAGCCTTGTGCGATCACAACGCCTACTACCTCATCGACGCCCGCAAGTCAAACAAGTGCAAGAGAGACACCGCCGGCGAAGAAACAATCCGGCCTTGGAACGCAGAACTCCTTCGCCCGTTTTATAGTTAGCCGTGTGCACGTATGTATCGTTGCCTTTTGTAATCATTTGAAAACTATGGAGTCCCCGAACGACGCTCGGGGACTGCCCTTCCCGACCAAGATATTGTGTCTCCTGCATTTGTGCACTATTTACCTCTTTGTCAAACCCGGCCACCGGTCCGACTCGATCGACCCGGGGGCTCGGGGGCTGGCCGGATTGGTCACCACCCGCCGCCTTTCCTTAGCAGTTCCTGACGCACTGGGATTGTCGCGACCTTCCACTTCGCCCTAAGCCACAGAACCAGCTTCAGCTATCGGCTGGCAAGCGCGCAAGGCCAGAGCACCAGTCCACCACAAACACTAAGTCAAGGGCCGTCGGGTCACCCAACCCGGCCTCACCACTTTAAGTTGCCGCACGACCGGATGCTCGCCAACCAGCTTCGCCGGATTACCGCCAGCCGGCCCAGTGGGTGTTTCGCTCGCGCTCAACGTTTCGACAGCTTAAGTATGGCACGCTCCTCTCACAGGCCGAACACCTTGTCACGGACCGGAGCCTCGGCCGTCAGACTCGCGGGGGTGAGCCCGATAGGGGAAAGCCACAAGAAAACGGCTCAACGGACAAAAAAGCAAGAGCGCAAACATTCACGAAATTTATACATCACCAGTTCAAATTTAAACAGGCCCAAGGCCAGAGTTCATTACACCTGGAAACCCCCAGTGGGTGGGTGGACCTGCTACCTAACACAAATTTTCGCTAAGTTCAAAACAGGCAGCCTCACGCATCTCCCTCAGTGGCCTCCGGGCCCGCCAAGGTGCCGGTGTCCCCCTCCTCGGCGTCCGCATCGCGGTGGACATCCGTTTCCTTAGAGCTGCCCTCCAGGTCGTCCAGAAGCAGGCCGTAGTTGTCAGCAGGCACGACTCCGCCATCTTCCGCCCGCTCCGGCCAGAACTCGTCGTGGAAGGCGAACCCGGCGATGTAGCTGGCCCGAGCAACGATCCAGCCGGCCTCCGCCTGCAGCTGGCTCTCCGACCCGGCTCGCTGGCCCATCAACGCGTCCAGCGACAGGTCCGGATGCCAAGAAATCGCGAACCTGAGCGCCATCTCGGCGCCAGCACGGGCGGCGGAAACGCGCCAGTCATGGAGCCGATCCGGCCCCGCCTCCAACCACCACGCCAGCCGCATGAAGCTGTTCGGCGCAATGGAACCCAGCCAGAGGGCCGCTGTCATTGCCACGCCGGTCTCAGAGAGCTGCCCCATCTACTCGCTCGAAACTCTCAGTTGGGCCTCGGCGGCAGTCACAATCTCCGGGAAGGTCCAGGCCACCCGCAGGTCAGTCCCGGAGCCGACGATCCCCTGCGGGTCGCGCTGAAAGCAGACCGCCTCCTCCGCCAGCTGGCGTATCTCTGGGAAGGCTCCTGTCAAGAAGAAAAGCAAGTCAGAAGAAAGTCACCAAGGACAAGAAGCCGGGGTACCAACCCGGCAAAAAACCCAAGGAAATCACTTACTAGAGAAGGACTCTTCCAGGTGCTGCGCTTCGAGCAACGTATCGCTCCGCTCCCAGGCGATGGTGCGGTCGCGCTCCTGGAGCGTCTTCTCCAGCTCGGCGACCTTGGCAAGGGACGCTTTCAGCTCGACATCCTTGTCCTCGGCCGCCTTCGCGGCCTCCTCGCGGCGTCGGGTCTCCCCCTGGCGGGTCTCCTCCGCTGCGGCCACCAGTGCCTTCAGACGCTCCACCTCGACCTGGAGCTGATCCTTGTCGTCGACCAGCTTGCCGCGTTGCTGGTCCGCCTCGACAAGGGCCTGTTGTGCCTCCACAACCTTGGCGGCTTCCGCCTTAAGGCGCTCCACCTTGGCCTCAAGACGGCCCTTGTCGCCCGCCAGCTGCTCCCGCAGCCGACTGGCTTCATCGAGCGCCTGCCGGGCTCCCGTCGCCTCCGCCCTTGCCCTCGCCACGTCGGCCCCAAGCAGGCCGGCATTAGCAATGATCCGGTCGAAGTGGAAGCTGGCCCGAATCAACCGCGTCCTCCAGGACAGCACCTCGGCTGAAGAAGAAAGATTCAGAAACAAAGTACTATTTTAAGATTCGACCCAACTGCAACGTAGTTGGCCCGAATCTCAGGGGCTACACCCAGTGGGTGCGCTAGCGCGCCCCCACTAAAAAAGAGCACGCAAAGAAAATACCTGCCGCGGCGCGGAGCTCCTCCTTGGCGGCGAGCTGCTCCTTGAGTCGCCGGTGCGTCTCCGGGAGCCGGTTGAAGACACTGACCCGGTAGGAGTCCAGTTGCTGCAGAAGGAAACAATCAACACAAGACAGTGATTTAAGATTCGACCCAACTGCTACGCAGTTGGCCCGAATCTCGGGGGATATACCCAGTGGGTGCACTGGCGCACCCCCACGAAGAAGAAAAGCAAGGGAAACTTACGAGCATGACACGCTCCAGCTCCTGCGTCTGCTCCACCTCGGCCTGGGCGAAGGCCTGGACCGGTCCGTCCGCCCTCGCAGGCGCCGGGTCACGGCGGCCATCGCCGCCTCCTCCTGGGTCAGAGGCCAGAAGAAGACCTCGCTGGTCCCGCTCCGCGTCGGCTGCGACCCGACGGCCCGACGACCCCCCTGACCTGAGCACCAGGGCGTGCTCCCCGCTGGCCGCGCCCCTGCGGCCAATGCACTCTCCGGCGCCCTCTCCGGTTTGGTGGCCGGAGCGGCCCGCGGCTCCCCCACCGGCGGCGCCTTGTTCATCGGCGCCTGGGGCGTTCCCTTCGGCGCCATCCGTGGCGCCTCCTCCGAGACGGCGTCTCCCCCGCCTCCTGTCACACCCTGATTTTCATGCCACTACACTTAAGCTAACAATCATGATAAAATATGGTCTGACAAAAACTTTTGAGTGTTTTGGACCTTGCCTTGATTGGTTTTTGTCATTGCTTGCAAGTGCTCTAAAAATAAAATAAATCCTCCAACTCTTATACTCCTTCTCCTTGATCCAAAACTTCTGCCCAATGATCATGCCATGTGTGTAGGTCATAAAATAATTTCTTGTAAAAATATTTTGGCCAAAAGTATTTTCTAAATTTAGTTTTCCAAAACCCCTGAATTGAGGTTTGCACCGCAAGTACTTAATTAAGGGCAGTAAAAATCTTTCCAAAAATATATTTGACTCCTATTAGATATAGGATACCCGTAAACCATAAAAATATGATTTTAAAAGTTATTTTACTATTCTATTTAAAAGCTTTTTCTTAAGGCCAGAAATGGTCTTTAATAGGTTAAAATTATTTTTATGCTTTAAAAATATTTGTGAAAATTTAGAATAACTCACTGGACATATATTTCCCATATATAGGAGTTTCAACACATGGCCATGTTCAAAATATTGGTCAAATCCCTCAAATACCCTTTCTGGATATTTCAAGCTTTTGAAATATTTACAAAGCAAATATTCTCCAAAATTTCCAAGAAAATTCTAGCATGTCACATATGACATGTTTGATGATCTCGACAAGTATCATGTCATGGAGAATAGTATAACCCCATGAAATCCCCTCAAAACCATTTCTGTCCATTTTGAAGTTTGAGCAACTTTACATTGCCAAACATATCCAAATTCTCTCAAATCTTGTGTACATGCTCAACTGGTCTAATAATTCATCTAGACCAAATGGAACAAGTTGGAGAACAAGTTAACTTAATCAAAGAGCCCCAAAACCCTCTCTGACCAGAATCAAATTTGAACAAATCTACATTACCAACTTTCTCTCCTTGATTCCAACTTTTGTGAGCAAGATCACATGACCAAATGAGGCCACCACACCTAGTGGTGCATCAAGGAGAAGTGATTTGATCAACTAGATCTACACGAGTTCATTTCTGCCAAATTCTAGGGTTCACCAAAGTTGCATTGGCAACTTTGCCCAAATGAACTCAAGATTGGTGGAAGGCCCTAATTATGTGTGCCATTTGACCCTGTCAAGCCTCATGTCAAGTGGAGTTCATCTTCCTGACCAAACCACCATCAAACACCTTCCGCGAAATTAAAATGTATGTTTTGTCCACTTCCACTAATCTCCTTGAGACCTCCTTTTTACCACAGCCCTCCTAGTCCCCTCTACTACCTGCATCTTTCCCTGCCCGAGGAGCCATGATTAAGGGGTTAGAACCCCATTTTTCTTTTCTCTGGCAGCAGATTCTCCCTCTCTCTCAGCCTCTCTCTCCTCCTTGGCATTCCAGAGCATCCAAGGCTCTCCTCGGCTTTTGCCCATACCCCCGCAGCTGCCGACAAAAGTGGACGCCATGAAAGGCCATGAAAAGCCGCAGATGCCGGCCAAAGACGCTCTGGGCACGCCATCAAGCTCCCGACCGCTGACACGGCGCCCCGTCCCACCTCGAGCCTCCCCTCACGCCACCGAGGTGTCTCAAGTCCGCAACACGCCACCATCCTGGCCCCTCCTCTTTCCCTCTCTCTCACCCCTGCGGCGCGTGCTCAGAGCCGCCTGGCTCAGCCAATGCCCGGCTCAAGACGCTGCGAAAGCACCTGGGCCTCGCCCGCCCTCTCTCTCTTCCTGCACCCTCGCGACTCCCACGAACGCCAGAGACAGCTCCTCTCCTCCCTCCTGGCCTCCCGAGCCGCTGTCGCGGCCACTGTGGCCAAGGCCCACGGTGAGCTACGGTCGGCTATTTAAGGCCACCCCGAGCCCCTCTCGACTCCTTTGCCTCTCTCTCCTCCCGAGACCCCCGACCAACTCCTCCTCTCCCCATGCCCTCCATCCATCACAACGGCCGGGCGCCGCCGTCCGGGCTCCGCCTAAATCCGGGCTATCCCGAGCCTCTCCTCTCTCCCTAGCCACTCCTGCACCCTCATACCACCACCTCGAGACCCTCCATCACCGCTGCTCATCCCAGGAACGCCATGCGCTCGTGGCAAGATGGCCGACAGCCTCCTCCGCTGCCACCAGGCCATCGCTGCTGCAGCCCTCCACGGCGTGCGTGCAGCACATGGATGGGTGCGGCTTGGCCTCCCGAGCACGCCGGTGGGCGGGCGTCGCCGAGACGCTCAGTAGCCCGGCAATCGCCGGCGGAGTTTTCCTCCCAGCGGCCGGGCGCGTGGGAGGTTGAAGGCGACTGCAGCTGGGCCCACGCGTGGGCGACTCAGTGGCGGGCCCCGCCGCTTAAGTGGAAACGGCCGCAAAGACGCTTCGACGTCGCCTCGTCGTCCAGCGTGGTCGAAGCATTGGGCCAGCCCACGGTCTATCTGTCGCCTGCAAGCAGGATAAGGTTAAAGCCTTATTTCCTTTTTTTTTCAGAAACTTGTAAAATCCATAAACAATTCAAATGGACTCCAAATTTGATGATTCAAATTTCTAGCGACTCTATAAATCATGATCTACCTGGTGGTGCAACATGCACATTTTTCCAGAGACCTTTTCTTCACAAATATTTACCAAATCCTATTTTCCCTATTTCTGTGATGAACTTTAGAAAATCACAGAGAGCTCAAACTTGATCCAAATGCCATGATTCAAATTCCTAGATGCATCTAAGTTCATAACTTAGTTTATGAACATTTTTCTTAATACTTTCTGTACCCCACAAATTAATGAGCCATTTCTTCATGTTTGTCAACTTTGCAAATCCATAGAATATTCATTTGAACACCAAATCCAGTGAAACCAACTCCTAGATGCTTCTAAAATCATGGTTTGTTAAATGGGTACCTTTGCTCATTTTTCAAAAACATGTTTCTGTACACTTCTTGCAAATCCATAAACCCCTTGATTCCATCATATTGAAATGTTTAGAGATATCCACTGATCCAATTCCAATGAAACCACTCTGGTTATTTTTCATATAACCAGAGATGTCCTAGAAAAGTCAAATTAATATTTTTAGAGCACTTTTATTTTTTTCCTTGTTGTGTTGCTTATTGTGATTGTTTCCGTCATTGGTTAACGAAGTAGACGGAGTACATGGAGAAGGACCAGAAGATTTCAAGACTCAGATGAACCAGGCAAGCAGCCCTTTGACCATGTCTATGAAACCCTTTTTATGCATGTCATATAGCACCATATTGTTGCATCGGAATCATGATGAGATGGTAAACCATGTTGGTTGGTTGCCTCTGTTACTTCCTCGTTGAGACTTGCATTGCGCATGACCCTACCTTCCTATGAGGGTTATGCCGGTGGGAGTAGAAACGATGCTAAAGTAGATGCTACGCAACTGGGACGGTGTATGCATGGTGATGGAGACAAAATCATTTCAAAAGACTTTTCAAAAACCCCCCATCGGGTGCCACTTATGCCCGGGGGAGATGATGAGTTGGGTAGCCACTTGATGACGAAGTGGTGTACCGAGGCAAGGGTGTGTTGTCTTCAAAACGGATTGGTTTAAGTTGCGACCGTTATTCCGACCTTACATGCGCAACCACTCTACCCTTATATAGGAAAGGGGCATTATTGATTACCTAGACCGATACTAGCTTGGAGCCCGCATTACTAGTGATGGGGGAGTTGTTGGTGCGCTCTCTCGGGACGGGGTCGTGCCAGGTAGGGCGGCCATGACTGTTTTCACAGGGCACCGGACACACCGCTGGTACCCGTGCGCTGGTATGTGATAAATGTGGGAGCAAGGCTCCACGAAAATGTTATGTGGAATGTGGGCATGGGGGTTACTGCCAATCGAGTGGACTCCATGTTAGTGTCGTCTAGGGAAAGATAGTGATTGGGTGCTTACCCCGGGTACTTGAGGTACCGCGGGTCGTGGATGACACGGAAGTTCCCCGGATCTGGTGGGTAAAGTGTGCAACCTCTGCAGAGTGTAAAACTATTCGAATAGCCGTGTCCACGGTCAAGGACAGTTGGGCAACCGCTCTTGTGCTACGTCCACAGGTTTACAAACCAGTGTGTGTGTTTGGATAAGTGGGAAGTTCTACATGGGTCAAGTCCAAGGACTTGACATGATTGAGTTAGGTTGGTGCCCACTCTATTTATGTTGATATCTGTAACCTGTCCTCAGGGTTACTTGAATTCGCCTGATGCATGTCATGCAAGTTTTTGAACATGTCATTGCACTCAAAACTAGCTTTCTGCAAAATTTACCTATATCATGCATTGTTATATCTGGAACCAAAACATGGGTTGCTTGCGAGTACATTCAAAGTACTCATTGGCTTGCCACTAGTTATTTTATTGGCCAGGCATGAAAGAACATGATAGGAAGAAGAATACTTCGGTGACGAACATGCGAGCTAGGACGCTTCCCAGTCAGAATGCCTGTAGGGTTAAGGCAGATGGCATGGGTCCAAGTTGTTATTGAAGATTTCCGCTGCGATGATACTCTCAAGACCTGACCATAACGGTCCTGCTTTTGTAAAACGGTATGTATGGATGTAAGACTCTTGTTATTCAGCTTCGTGTGTTCGGTGAGCATTGATCTCGGGATCATCAGACACGCAGCATTCGGTGATCACGACTTATGAGTCGGGTCCCCACGAGCTAGTATCGAGCCATCCCGATCGTAGGAAGCCTTAGTTAGCATGATCGTTAGTTAGGATAAAACTATTTCCAAAACTATTACTAGTTTTCAAAACTATCTATACTTCTCTTCCCTTCTCAGATTTTCCAAAACTAAGGTATACTTTCCCTATTGATCTCTTCCCCTTCAAAACCTTTGGTCGCTAGAACCCTTATGCCCCTGACCACTGGATCCCTTGTAAACCTCGTGATAACCTAGAAGGAGTACACCTTGCCAAATACTCACCCCCCTCTTCTGAACGCAAGATTGGCGACATCACAACATGACGACACCAACAAAAGATACATCCTCGAGGGATGAGGACCTGAAGACCCAGGAGATGGTGACACCCTTGACACTGCCCCAAGACGATGCAACCTTAGCCTACGACGACCAGGGCATAGGATATGCAAGATCATGATATACATCACTAATAGGGTAACCTTGTCACTACTGTTGTTGTATCGGCAACCACCGGTGGATGAGAACCTAGCCATTTGGTCCGCCTCACTATAGTGAGCAGGAAAACGGTTCTCTTCATCCCCCGCTCTCGGTGACGATACTGGCAACAGGATATCCGGCAGATTGGACCTCTACTATGCCTTGTTAGTGTCATTACATAAAGGATTGCCTACCTGGTACACTCGACGCCTTAGAAGGCAAAAGGGATCGTCATGATTAAGAAGACAAGGGGAGACCACGTCAACGCCAGCTACAAGGAGCCACCTTCACCCCATCACTCCAACAGGCGAGAATTTGTTGAAGACTCTTCAAGCTCAATCGGGATCGTTTCATCGAACAACTACAAGAGACGTAGCAACACCTGAGGAAAACCCGGAAGACTGCACGAGGCACAAGGCACGACTAATGAGTCCGAGGACCCCTAGGGTAGGATAAGTCGTGTACCCCCTATGCGCAGTCAAGTCCGTATGATGGTTCGAGTAGAACCATGATTGTGTGTTGCTTGTTTTTAATTGTTTATCAGTCGCAACTTTTGCCCTAGGCAACAAGTACGTGACTATATCACCTTCCTTACCTTGTTTATTTTGTTTGGCCTTTCGGCACTTGTTTGTTTGCACTTGCACTATAGAACCCCCTTTAGGCAACCCACCTCCTCTATGCTACTTTTCCCTCTCATCTCTCTCCTCAACTGAAGACCGGTAAGATAAGCTACACCAAGAATTCTACTTCAACAACCAACTAGCACTGGAGACTTTTGTTGCTGCCTCCTCAACCAAAGTGCAGCCCAGTAGCGTTATGTCTACTCCTCAGGATTAGAAGCCCATCCCTAGACCCTTCGAGACTTCACGATATACGCCAGCTCAAATCCTTAACCATATGCTTAACCAGCGAATTGCAAGAAAACCAGTTAAGCCTCCGTAACCTTCCTCAACACTGGTTCATTATGGAACTAGTGGACATAGTGAACAAGCACATTATCATCCTAAGATAGCACCAAAACTGATGATGCCATAGGAGAGACCAATTTGGGGATATAGGAATGTAGGACAAATGACTTGATGAGTTTATATCAGAGACCCTGAGGAATTGACTTAGACTTTGGTAGATCACAAGGCTTTCATGTTGGTAGATGAACTTGGTGGGATCATGATTATAGAGTAGCATAGCTTTCATTACCCCTGAGTAAATTGGATTTAATAGGACAATTATGATCACAAGCTGAAATTCTTGGAAGTATAAGGATTTGACTTAGCCAGGGGATATTGATAGGGGATAGTTGATATTACGATAATGACTTGGGGGAAAGTGTGGAAACTCTCGCGGGACATGGGATTTGGATTAAATAGGTTACCCTAGTGGAGTATTGATGCAGAGTAATTTTACATGGTTCGGAGTAAATTGGATTTAGATTGATGATCCTGATCATGATACCATGTTTCTCGGTGGACAATAAACTAAGAGATTGGATTAATTGTCGGGATTTATTTAGGGATCTATATAAGCTTGACCTTGGAGGTTACTTGACCATGATAATGGAAATTGGTGGAATGACTATAGTAAGGTAGCCCTTTCAAGTATTTGAGGATTATAGGACATTAGAAGATCATGTGGAACACCATAAACATTGGATTTGAAGAACTACTGGATCGTGTAGAGATTGGTGTGGTTAATAGGCTATTGGAGCTGATTCATAGGAAGGAAACGAGATCTTGGAGTGGCTTATGACGTGTTTCCTTAGGATAAAAGGTGCTTTATCTTAGACCTTGGAACAATAGGCTGAGCACTTGGATTGTCACGTTCAAGCTTAGCAGCTTATATGTTCTACCCATGGATTTTTAGGGGTAGACATACATACGAGCTTGGGGATTGTAGACATATATGATTTTGTTAGACCTCCTCTCGAGAGTCAGGAGGATATGAATCACATGAGAGATGATTGGAGTTGACCTATACGAAATGATGCTATCAGTGATATGATTTGTTTAAGGGATTAGATAGCACAATTGGCATCTCATAAACTGTGCTCAAGGAAGGGATGATAAACATTCGCTCACACACTAGAATCCTTGAAACCCTTACGCCCTACCAAGCTACAACATGGTCAGATCATGACCATAGGTCTTGACTCTAGATCAAGAACACCTTGGCCCACACTCAACAAAGACCACCACCAATTCCCCAGCCTACTTTATGTAGCCCGTGAACAAAGTCTTCATGGAGTGCTTAGACAAGAATGTTATCATCATCATTTGGTGACCTACCTGTCCACCCGAAGACGGAAGAAGAGCCGTTCAGCTAGTCAAGGAACATCTGAAGATCGTCATGTATAGGAGGAGGAACTATATCAACCGCCATCGCCAAGAAGTGAACTTCCTTGTTGAAGGCCGTGCGTATCTACAAACCACCCCTCTCTAAGGAACCAAGCATTTCCATGACAAGGAAACCCACACCAAGATTCATCGGCCCTCTTCGAGATCACTCCAAGATTTAACAACCCCCTCCGAGATCACTGCAAGACAAAGAATAGATGGCTACCGGCTAGAGTTACCACCTGACTCACCCACTGTGCACAACGTTTTTCCACACGACACCACTCCGGAAACGCTTCCAACTTCCTAACTAGCCCGGTCTCTACAAAGGCAATGACCACCGAGCCATCGACCCCTAGCCCAATCTAACCTACCGCGAGCTACCCATTAACAACCTGGACCAAGTAGAACATTATATACGAAGCCACGCCATCAAGTACTTCAAGGATCAAAGGAGCACCGCTCGGAAGCAGGAACAGTATGAGGATGTGAAGACCACCCCACATCAAAGTTTTTGTATCTCTTTCCGCGCCTAGTTTGGGAATCTCGGGGACGAGATTCTTGTAAGGGGGGTAGGTCTGTCACACCTTGATTTTCATGCCACTACACTTAAGCTAACAATCATGATAAAATATGGTCTGACAAAAACTTTTGAGTGTTTTGGACCTTGCTTTGATTGGTTTTTGTCTGTTGCTTGCAAGTGCTCTAAAAATAAAATAAATCCTCCAACTCTTATACTCCTTCTCCTTGATCCAAAACTTCTGCCCAATGATCATGCCACGTGTGTAGGTCATAAAAATAATTTCTTGTAAAAATATTTTGGCCAAAAAGTATTTTCTAAATTTAGTTTTCCAAAAACCCCTGAATTGAGGTTTGCACTGCAAGTACTTAATTAAGGGTAGTAAAAATATTTCCAGAAATATATTTGACTCCAATTAGATATAAAATACCCAGAAACCATAAAAATATGATTTTAAAAGTTATTTTACTATTGTATTTAAAAGCTTTTTCTTAAGGCCAGAAATGGTCTTTAATAGGTTAAAATTATTTTTATGCTTTAAAAATATTTGTGAAAATTTAGAGAAACTCAGTGGACATATATTTCCCATATATAGGAGTTTCAACACATGGCCATGTTCAAAATATTGGTCAAATCCCTCAAATACCCTTTCTGGATATTTCAAGCTTTTGAAATATTTACAAAGCAAATATTCTCCAAAATTTCCAAGAAAATTCTATCATGTCACATATGACATGTTTGATGATCTGGACAAGTATCATGTCATGGAGAATAGTATAACCCCATGAAATCCCCTCAAAACCATTTCTGTCCATTTTGAAGTTTGAGCAACTTTACATTGCCAAATATGTCCAAATTATCTCAAATCTTGTGTACATGCTCAACTGGTCTAATCATTCATCTAGACCAAATGGCACAACTTGGAGAACAAGTTAACTTGATCAAAGAGCCCCAAAACCCTCTCTGACCAGAATCAAATTTGAACAAATCTACATTACCAACTTTCTCTCCTTGATTCCAACTTTTGTGAGCAGGATCACATGACCAAATGAGGCCACCACACCTAGTGGTGCATCAAGGAGAAGTGATTTGATCAACTAGATCTACACGAGTTAATTTCTGCCAAATTCTAGGGTTCACAAAAGTTGCATTGGCAACTTTGCCCAAATGAACTCAAGATTGGTGGAAGGCCCTAATTATGTGTGCCATTTGACCCTGTCAAGCCTCATGTCAAGTGGAGTTCATCTTCCTGCCTAAACCACCATCAAACAACTTTTGGCATAAATTAAAAATGTATGTTTTGTCCACTTCCACTAATCTCCTTGAGCCCTCCTTTTTACCACAGCCCCTCCTAGTCCCCCTCTACCACCTGCATCTTTCCCTGCCCAAGGAGCCGTGATTAAGGGGGTTAGAACCCCATTTTTCTTCTCTGGGCAGCAGCATTCTCCCTCTCTCTCAGCCTCTCTCTCCCTCCTTGGCATTCCAGAGCATCCAAGGCTCTCCTCGGCTTTTGCCCATACCCCGCAGCTGCCGGACAAAAGTGCACGCCATGAAAAGTGCTGCATGAAAAGCCACAGATGCCGGCCAAAGACGCTCCTGAGCACGCCATCACGCTCCCGACCGCTGACACGGCGCCCCGGCCCACCTCGAGCCTCCCCTCGCGCCACCGAGGTGTCTCAAGTCCGCAACACGCCACCATCCTGGCCCCTCCTCTTTCCCTCTCTCTCACCCCTGCGACGCTGCGTGCCCAGAGCCGCCTGGCTCGGCCAATGCCCGGCTCAGACGCACGCTGAGCACCCGGGCCTCGCCCGCTCCCTCTCTCTCTTCCCTGCACCCTACGCGACTCCCACGAAAGCCGAGACAGCTCCTCTCCCTCCTCCCTCCTGGCCTCCCGAGCCGTTGTCGCGGCCACTGTGGCGCCAAGGCCCACGGTGAGCTACGGGTCGGCTATTTAAGGCCACCCCCGAGCCCCCTCTCGACTCCTTTGCCTCTCTCTCCCTCCCAGAGACCCCTGGACCAACTCACTCCTCTCCCCATGCCCTCCATCCATCACAATGGCCGGAGCGCCGCCGTCGGGCTCCGCCTAAATCCGGGCTATCCCGAGCCTCTCCTCTCTCCCTAGCCACTCCTGTACCCTCATACCACCACCTCGAGACCCTCCATCACCGTCGTTCATCCCCGGGAACGCCACGCGCTCGTGGCCGAAGATGGTCGACAGCCTCCTCCGCGGCCACCCAGGCCATCGCTGCTGCAGCCCTCCACGGCGTGCGCAGCAGCACATGGATGGGCGCGTGGCCTCCCGAGCATGCCGGTGGGCGGAGCGTCGCGGAGACGCTCAGTAGCCCGGCATCGCCGGCGGGAGCCTCTCCTCCCCCGCGGCCGAGCGCTGCTGGAGGTTGAAGGCGACTGCAGTGGGGGCCCAGCCGGCCGACCCCAGGGCGGGCCCCGCCGCTTAAGTGGAAACGGCTTCAAGAAGACGCCGACGTCACACTGTCGTCCAGCGTGGCGAGTTGCTGGCCGCCCACGGTCTATCTGTTGCCCGTGCGCAGGATAAGGTTAAAGCCTTATTTCCTTTTTCTTTTTCCAGAAACTTGTAAAATCCATAAACAATTCAGATGGACTCCAAATTTGATGATTCAAATTTCTAGCGACTCTATAAATCATGATCTACCTGGTGGTGCAACATGCACATTTTTCCAGAGACCTTTTCTTCACAAATATTTACCAAATCCTATTTTCCCTATTTCTGTGATGAACTTTAGAAAATCACAGAGAGCTCAAACTTGATCCAAGTTCCATGATTCAAATTCCTAGATGCATCTAAGTTCATAACTTAGTTTATGACCATTTTTCTTAATACTTTCTGTACCCCAAAAATTAATGAGCCATTTCTTCATGTTTGTCAATTTTGCAAATCCATAGAATATTCATTTGAACTCCAAATCCAGTGAAACCAACTCCTAGATGCTTCTATAATCATGGTTTGTTAAATGGGTACCTTTGCTCATTTTTCAAAAACATGTTTATGTACACTTCTTGCATATCCATAAACCCCTTGATTCCATCATATTGAAATGTTCAGAGATATCCACTGATCCAATTCCAATGAAACCACTCTGGTTATTTTTCATATAACCAGAGATGTCCTAGAAAAGTCAAATTAATATTTTTAGAGCACTTTTATTTTTTTCCTTGTTGTGTTGCTTATTGTGATTGTTTCCGTCATTAGTTAACGAAGTAGACGGAGTACATGGAGAAGGACCAGAAGATTTCAAGACTCAGATGAACCAGTAAGCAGCCCTTTGACCATGTCTATGAAACCCTTTTATGCATGTCATATAGCACCATATTGTTGCATCGAATCATGATGAGATGGTAAACCATGTTGGTTGGTTGCCTCTCATTTCCTCGTTGAGACTTGCATTGCGCATGACCCTACCTTCCTATGAGGGTTATGCCGTGGGAGTAGAAAGGATGCTAAAGTAGATGCTACGCGAATCGGGACGGTGTATGCATGGTGATGGAGACAAAATCATTTCAAAAGACTTTTCCAAAACCCCCATCAGGTGCCACTTATGCCCGGGAGATGATGAGTTGGGTAGCCACTTGATGACGAAGTGGTGTACCGAGGCAAGGGTGTGTTGTCTTCAAAACGGATTGGTTTAAGTTATGCACCGTTATTCCAACCTTACATGCGCAACCACTCTACCCTTATATGGGAAAGTGGCATTATTGATTACCTAGACCGACACTAGCTTGGAGCCCGACATTAGTGACGGGGAGTTGTTGGTGCGCTCTCTCGGGGCGGGTCGTGCTGTAGGGCGGCCATGACTTTTTTCACAGTGGCACCGGACACACCGCTGGTACCCGTGCTAGTGGTATGTGATAAATATGGGAGCAAGGCTCCACGAAAATGTTATGTGGAATGTGGGCACGGGGTTACGCTAATCGAGTGGACTCCATGTTAGTGTCGCCTAGGGAAAGATAGTGATCGGTGCTTACCCCGGTACTTGAGGTACCGCTGGTCGTGGATGACATGGAAGTTCCCGGATCTGGTGGGTAAAGTGTGCAACCTCTCGCAGAGTGTAAAACTGTTCAATAGCCGTGTCCACGGTCAAGGACAGTTGGGTAACCGCTTTGCGCTTACATCCACAGGTTTACAAACCAAAGTGTGTGTTTGGATAAGTGGAAGTTCTATATGGGTCAAGTCCAAGGACTTGACATGATTGAGTTGGGTTGGTGCCCACTCTATTTATGTTGATATCAGTAACTTGTCCTCGTGGTTACTTGAATTACTTTGATGCATGTCATGCAAGTTGTTGAACATGTCATTGCACTCAAAACTAGCTTTCGCAAAATTTACCTATATCATGCATTGTTATATCTCGAACCAAAACATGGGTTGCTTAAGTAGTACATTCAAAGTACTCATTGGCTTGCCACTGGTTATTTTATTGGCCGTGCATGAAAGAACATGATAGGAAGAAGAATACTTCGTGATGAACATGCGAGCTAGGACGCTTCCCAATGTAATGCCCGTAGGGTTAAGGCGATGGCATGGGTCCAAGTTGTTATTAAAGATTTCGCTATGATGATACTCTCAAGACCTGACCATAACGGTCCTGCTTTTGTAAAACGGTATGTATGGATGTAAGACTCTTGTTATTCAGCTTCTGTGTGTTCAGTGAGCATTGATCTCTGGGATCACTGTACACGTGCATTCGGTGATCACGACTTATGAGTCGGGTTCCCCACACCTCCGTCGGTCCCCGCCCGCTCGACCACATCGGTCTGCGGCGGGGTGTCGTCCCCGATGACCACGACCTCCCGGTCGAGGTCCATTACATCCGCGCGGCCGTCTTGGCCGCGCCTCCTATCCAGCGACGGCACGAAGACTGTCGCCGCCACCATCGTCCCTGCCGGCATCTACGGCCACGTCGGCTCCTTGCTTGCCCATGCCCACGTCACCGCAGCGTCAACCCAGGCCTGGGTCGACGCTGCCTCTAGCTATGCCTCGTCCTGGTTCCGGTCCCGCCGGGCCAGGCCTTCGGTGTCGGTCGGGTCCAGGCCGAGATCCGGATCCGCCTACTCCTCCTCCTCCTCTTCGTCCCGGTCGACGGTGCCGGACCGGCTCCTCCGGAACGCGGCACCCTCGTTGGATGCCGCTTCCGCTGCCGCCAGCGCCAGCGAGTTCGGCGACCTGAAACCCAAGACAAAATAAATACAAGCCAAGCAGAGACGCTCGGCCACTCGGTTCAAGTGAAAAAGGAACTCACCCTGGCACCACCACAACAGCGGGCCTCGCCGCCCTCTCCTGCGGAATGCCACACCTCCTCTTGGCAGGCGGCTTCGCGCCCCCGGCCGGGTTCGCTGCGCGCTTCACGGGCGGGGCCCGCGGTGCAACATTGTCCTTCCCATGCGGCCGGCTCGCCGCCAGCACCCCCCGGGACGACCTAGCTCCAGCCGCACCGCCGCCTCCTCCACCTGGCGCCGTTGCGATAGCAACTCGCGTCAGCCTCCCAAGACCTTCCCATGACTGGTGACTCAAGAAGTAAAGACAAGACTTACCCGCTCGGCGCCCTGCACCCGCATCGGCGGTCGCCTCCTCCCCTCCGCCGTGGGCCTCGGGCTCCTCCGAGGCAACGCACACCGCCTGCGCCCACGCCCGGTCATAAGGATGCCAAATGGAGTTCAGAAGCACCTCCCGCGTCGCGTCGAGGCGAATAAGAAGATGAGAAGTAGCAAAGTATGGAGATCAAGGACTCACCATCGGTGCCGGGTTCGCGCGGCTGTATGGGGGTTTCCCAAACTGCTAGTCATCCCGCAGGTTGGCCTTGGAGATTTCATTAACCCGGTGCGTGACCTGGTCCGCCCCCAGCCGCAAGTTCTCCATGCTGGTGGGGTCCTGAAGGCCGGTCATCTGACCGATGAGGTGGCTGCACTGCTGCAGCGGCAGCAATCGGCGGACGATGAAGGCGGTGATGACGTTGGTGCCGGTGAGCCCCTCCTGGTCCTTCATCACCAACACCCGCTCACACAGGTTGAGCACCTTCTGTGACAGGTGCTTGGGGTAGTACCCCCAGTTCTGCTTCTCCCTCGGTGGTGAGTCGACGAAGGGTGGCAAGTTGATACGGTCCGCGCCGAGGTTGCGGACGTAGAAGAAACAATTCTGCCACTTCTTGGCAGAATCCTCCAGCGGCATCTTCGGGCAGTCAGCGCCCGACCGCTTGGAGATGACGGCGGCCCCACACTCGGACATATCTCCGGCCCTCGGCCCCTGCTGCTTCAAGGAGAAGAAGCGCACCCCAGAGGTCGATCAAAGGCTCGACCCCCAAGTACCCCTCGCAGAGGGTGACGAAACCCGACAGCTACACGATGGTGTCGGCGCCAAGATGATGGGGCTGGAGCCCAAAGAACTCCAGGAAGTTGCGGAAGAAGCCACTCGCAGGAAGCCCGAACCCGCGCTTGAAATGCGGGAAGAAGACCACGCGCTCCGTGCCCTCGGGTCGCGGCTCCCGCTCGCCCTGCGGAAGGCGCGCGGCGACCTCCGTCGCCCCGGCAGGCGCCTGGTGGTGCGGAGATAGGCGATGTCATCGAGGGTGATGGTCGGGCACATCCACGAGCCCGACGGCAGTGCCATCGACGAAGATGCGGGAAGATGAAGATGGCGACGAAGCTCTGCTCAAAGCGATGGGCGTCACAGCGCGCGACGGTCGCAAGAAGCAAAGGAAGGAAGAAGAAGGCAGGGGGGCACGAGCGAGAATGATTTCCGCCGCCCCCTCCTCGCCCCAATTTATAAGCCACAGTTTGAAACGTGGGGGAGTGGGGTCGTTTGCGCCCGCCTCTCCCACTTCACCGCAATAACTGCGCACGTACGTGCGTAATAACTGCCTTGAGAATGGCAACCGACTTGCGGACGCCGCAATAAATCTGCGCGCGTGGGCCGAGGGCGCGCGTCAAGGGCCCCAGCACGCCGCCTCGTCCTGTCGTGCGGCGCGGCTTCGTCAGTTCTTCCGCTTCGACGCCACGCGCCGTGCGCGAAGTCCAAAAGATTACCCCAAGATTCGGCGGACTCCTCGATTTTCCGCCTTTGACGAGGTGCCGCGATCCGGCTTCCGGAAGCCGGCACACAGTGGGTGTTGCCAGACCTGGCGACCATAAAATTCACCTCCTCAGGGAAGGGAAACTGCGAAGGCCCTCCCATCCGAAGACGGCGGACCTTCACAGCTTCGGGAACTATTGTCGAGGGGATGAACCCTAGGCGCGCAACGGAACCCGGATCCTTTTCAAAAACAATGGGGCTAGCAATGCCCCTCAAGCTGGCCCACGCTTGGCCGGGTCGCTTGACCCGGCCAAGCCCCTCCAACTCAGCCGGACTCCTCAACTTGGCCCCAACAACCAGCTCAAGACAACCGAGTCTGGCGCACTAAGACTTCCCCAACAAGCCAGCTCCTCCCTTGGCATGTTCTCCAACCCGGCACGGGGCAGCTCCCATCCCATCCCAGCCGTACGATGGGACGAGTCTCCACCTACCGATGACAGAGGCAACAGTACCCCGCCCATGCCTCAGGTCAGTCGGGGCGTGGCAACAAGGCCCACCCACCACGACCAGTACAGGCGTGGCAACAAAGGCAACCGATGTCACCAATGACACCAGCAAGCGGCGACTTGACGGAGCGCCACTGTAGCTGACTCAACCCGGACACTCCCTGACGATCAACAAGACGGCCAACAGTGCCCCTGTACCCCACGGGCCCCGCACCCGGAGAACCCGACGAGCCCTGACCCCCGGCGGGTCCCACCGCCGGCTTCCCGGACGATGACAACCTGGCCCCACGACCTCTTAACATTACCCTTCTACCCCTGGGGGTTGACCTATAAAACCCCCCCAGGTGCCCTCATGCATACGGGCGGACACCTTCGATCACTCACTCGCTTACTCACACCCACCTAGCAAGCAACACCCGAGGAGAGGGAGCAGCCTAAGCCCTGTCGTGTCCTCCTTCTTCCTCCATACAGCTCAAGGAGCAACTCTGTACTGTCACATATAAACCACACTCGGCAGGACAAGGGGTGTTATCTCTCCGGAGAGCCCTGAACCTGGGTATGTCTTGCGTCCCACGCTCGCTCATGCCGACCTCGCCTCTGGAGCCCACCAGTGCCCTCGGGCCTCCTCCTATCTTTAGCCATCCCTTGGCATCTTCTGTGCGCCCACCATGACAATGTTCTTGGAGACCTATTTGATGTAATGATTTTTCGCAGTGTGTTTGTTGGGATCTGATGAATTGTGAGTTTATGATCAGATCTATCCTGAATATTATTTGAGTTTTCTCTGAACTCTTTTATGCATGATTACTATAGCTTTTTATTTCTCCCTGATCTATTGATTTGGTTTGGCTAACTAAATTGATTTATCTTGCAATGGGAGACGTGCTTTGTAATGGGTTCGATCTTGCGGTGCTCAATCCTAGTGACAGAAGGGGGCATGACACGTATTGTATTGTTGCTATTGAGGGTAAAAAGATGGGTTTTATTCATACGTGAAGGGGTTGCTGTCGGTGTCAAAACCGGCGGATCTCGGGTAGAGGGTCCCGAACTATGCGTCTAAGGTCGATGGTACCAGGAGACGGGGGACACAATGTTTACCCAGGTTCAGGACCTCTCTATGGAGGTAATACCCTACTTCCTGCTTGATTGATCTTGATGAATATGAGTATTACAAGAGTTGATCTACCACGAGATCGTAATGGCTAAAACCCTAGAAGTCTAGCCTGTATGACTATATCTGTTTCCAGACTATGCCCTCCGGTTTATATAGACACCGGAGGGGACTAGGGTTATACAAAGTTGGTTATAGAGAAAGGAATCTTCATATTTAGTCGCCAAGCTTGCCTTCCATGCCAAGGAGAGTCCTATCCAGACATGTGGGAGAGTCTTCAGTCTTGTATCTTCATAGCCCATCAGTTAGGCCCATGTCCAACAGGCTGGACGCCCGAGGACCCCTTAGTCCAGGACTCCCTCAGTAGCCCCTGAACCAGTCTTCAATGAAGAGGTGTCCGGTGTGCAGATTGTCTTCGGCATTGCAAGGCGGGTTCCCCTTCCCGAATACTCCAAGATAGTCTTCGGACGCAACGAACATGTCTAATCTGCAACACAAGTACCACACACACAGCCGTAGAGAGTATAATATTTCACGAGCCCCGTCCGCTGACAACTTTTTGCAAGATGACATCACGTCTGCCCGGTCATTATTTCGAACCGTTTTCGTCTGCCGTTCCGTGTTTCGAGATGCGGTTTCCATTCGAATGTCTTGTCAAAGCAGAGATCATGTCCCCTTATTGCGGGATTATCATCAATACGGGCGTGGGTAATCCAACCGTGCCGTTCGCACAGCCCTTGTGAATAGGCGAGTTTTAAGGCGAGTGGGGAGGCGTTCGATATTCACTGCCTTTATAAGGGGATAAGGATTCCGCTTCTTCACCCACGCCTTATTTCTTCCTCTGCCCTTCCATTCTCGAGCTCCAGCGCCCAGGTTCTCGTTTCTTCCACCCCGAGCAAGCTCTCAACCATGTCCGGTTCTGGAGGGCAAGTCAAGTGGATGGCCTCCTCCATCAAGGAGAAGGACATCGCCGAGCTTCGGGAGGCCGGGTATCTGGCGAAGGAGATCGCCCACCGGCTTCCAGCCAAGGGACAAGTTGTCCCTACACCGAAACCCAACGAGAGGGTGGTGTTCCTCCCTCATTTCGTCCGCGGGCTAGGGTTTCCACTCCACCCTTTCGTCCGTGGACTTATGTTCTATTATGGGCTAGATTTCCATGATCTAGCCCCGAACTCTTTCCTCAACATCTCGGCATTCATTGTCGTGTGTGAGGCTTTCCTCCGCATCCAGCCCCACTTCGGCCTGTGGCTCAAGATCTTCAACGTGAAGCCGAAGGTGGTGGACGGCCAACACGCGGAGTGCGGAGGAGCCATGGTGAGCAAGATGCCCAACGTCATATGGCCCAAGGGCACGTTTGTGGAGACTGTCAAGGAGTGGCAGAAGTTGTGGTTCTATATCTCAGAACCCCGCGATGCCACCTGGGCCGCGGCTTCCGAATTCAAGTCCGGAGCTCCAATGCGGCTGACCTCCTGGATGGAGAAGGACCCAAATTGGTCTTCGTCGGATGAGCTGATGGCGCTGCAAACGCGCATCCAAAGCATGATGGACAAAAACATCAAGCTCGTCGACGTGATCCAGGTGATGCTAGTTCACCAGATCCTCCCCTGCCAAAGCCGAACATCCCCTTTATGGGAATTCGATCCGGAGAAGCACCAGACCTTGGTGAGGCTCTTCGGAACCACTCACAAAGATGCCTGGAAGCTGCTCTTCAAGGGCGACGAGAAGCCGCCGGCCATAGACTCAGACCGTGGGCACGATCTTGTCGATCCCTCCAATGCGGTAAGTCCTTCACATCTCAAGGCGTACCCTCTACTTGCTTGTCCAAGGAGGGTAACTAAACTTTACTAATTTATCCCTCCGGGTATGGACAGAGAAAGCGGAGCGGATTCGATATTCGGCTCCGCTACCCGAAGAACCAGTAATCCCGTTCCTGGCGAAGATGCTGGTCCGGGCGCCCTATACGCCGCCAGAGAAGAAGGTCAAGAAGAAGGCCAAGGGGGCCGACGTGGCCCCCGTTGTAAGGGCGCTTTGGACGTGATGTCCAAAGACAAGACTCACTCCTTTGCCGCCGAAGATGATGATGATAACCCACAAGTATAGGGGATCGCAACAGTTTTCGAGGGTAGAGTATTTAACCCAAATTTATCGATTCGACACAAGGGGAGCCAAAGAATATTCTCAAGTATTAGCAGTTGAGTTGTCAATTCAACCACACCTAGATAACTTAATATCTGCAGCAAAGTATTTAGTAGCAAAGTAATATGATAGTAGCGGTAACGGTAGCAAAAGTAACAGTGATAGTTTTGTAGTGATTGTAATAGTAGCAACGGAAAAGTAAATAAGCGAAGAACAATATGTGAAAACCTCGTAGGCATTGGATCGGTGATAGAGAATTATGCCGGATGTGGTTCATCACGTAACAGTCATAACATAGGGTGACATAGAACTAGCTCCAATTCATCAATGTAATGTAGGCATGTATTCTGAATATAGTCATACATGCTTATGGAAAAGAACTTGCATTCCATCTTTTGTCCTACCCTCTCGTGGCAGAGGGGTCCTAGCGGGAGGAGCGGCGAGGCCGCAGGTTCAGCGCGCCAGGAAGGCAAGAGTGCCCCTTCAACCAACCCTACTCCAGGGGAACCAGCGGACTCGGAGCGCTCGAGGCTGGCGGAAGAATTTAGGAAGAAAGAGGCCGTTTCTCAAGAGACTCACTAGCCTCACTGGAAGGAGCCCTGAAAGACTAGTGTCAGAAGAAGAAAGCAGCACATAGAGAGCCACAGCGGTATGGTACTTACACGTCAATGGCGATGTACTTCCTCCGCTTTAGCGGTCCAAAGACGTTGCTGCCGCTTGGAGATCCTTTCCTCTTGCGGAGCTCCTCGAAGTCCACACAAAGATGACCGAAACGCTGGACGTGACGGCCGGTGCGCAGTGGGGCCAAAGAAGAGCTCGGAAGAATATCTTCAGGGGTGCCTGGTTGCGGCGAACAGTCGGGCACCATTTCACCACGACCTCCCGAGGCTCCTGGAGCCTTGGCCTCTGGAGCCGCATGCAGCGTCTCCTCAGCAACCGACGCCCCAGGAGGGGAGTGGCAGGCTCCTGAGGATGATGCCCCAGGATCACCACTCGGCAAGTGCTCCTCAGCACTCGAGCCGCCGGCCTTCGCCTGAGCTCGCCCACCTGCACCGTCACTTGGGGCGAGCTCAGCGTCAGGGGCAAGGAAGGGAACCACGACGACGGCATTCTCATGAGGCCCCTCCAGGCTGATCGGCCGCGGCCCCCATTCATCGAAGAGAAGCATGTCCTTTACAAATTCGTCCTTATTCTTGCAGCCGTACAGCAAACAGTTCTTCCCAGCCAGTTCTGCCGGCAGAAAGACACCCATCAGGACCTTGAGCACTGTTCGCCGCGTCCTGAGGCGGAGCCCGGACTCCCGAAACCTCATGTGATCCTGGCTGCTGAGCAAGGTCCACATTGGGCGAGAATGGCACTAAAGCGGAGCGACCCGGCTTCGGACGAATTCCTTCACCACCATCGGTGCAGTTACGCTGTGATCCTTCAGCAACCTCAACCTGAGCCAGACGCGGGCAAGGCCGGGGCTCATGAGCCGCTGATGGCTTCGGCCGGAGTTAGGAACAGCGGGCCCCGACGGAGCCTGAAGCAGAGGACTGAGCACACCGGCATCGACGAACACCCGTTGTATCCGGAATTCGCTCGTGGATGGAGGAAGCTCGAAATCGATCCCCTCGCCCGCCGTCGCAGCCACGGCCTGGAAGCTCACGCACCCCAAGCATTGTTGAGGGTCTGCCAGATGCAATGAGAAGAAGTGACGGAGGAGAGCCACTGAAGGAGCGATGCCCACCATGGCTTCGCACACGAAGGCAAAGACAACAAGAAGAGTCACAGACTGAGGGTCGAGATGCAGCATGTGGATCGGATAATGCTCAAGCACAGCATTGAAGAAGGTGGAGAAGGGTGGAATCAGGCTATCCCAGAGGGCATCTATGAAGATTGGGACCTCGGTGGTCGTCTGAGCCGTGCGGGTGCGAGACGCGGGCCAAGACACCGTCTCCCCCCACTCATTGAAGCTGGAAGAAAGCATCAGGCACACCTTGTCCATGGCCTCGTCGTTGAGCACCCGAGTCCGGCCGAGCACCGGCGCAAAGGACGGAGGCGCGGCTGGTAGAGATAGGGGATTCTTCCCATTCTCAGCTTTTTTAGGCGCCATGGCGATGGAGCAGGCGGAGCGCGAGTCAGATTGGAGAAGAGAAGCAGAGCCACAAGGAAGCAGGGGAATTGGGGAAGCAAGGCGCAGGAGGCGGAGGAATAACTGTGTAGGCCGCAGGGGCCGCATAGTCAGGCGGATTTAAAGGCAGCGTGGGGAAGCGGAGACGCCCACGTCCAATCAACCACCACGCGTCGACCGAGGTCAAGAGGCTTTTGGGCCCGCGGTGTTCGAACTTGACCCTTGGCTTCGGCCATGGCCAAGCCCGAGCGCACTTTGGGCCCGGGGCTACTATCGGTGTTCTAGGAACGGGGTCCCAGACTTGCTCGCTATGCCCCACAACGGGTTGTGCAGCGGGCCGTACGGCCCATCTTCGTCAACAAGGCACCCAAGACCCTCGCGAGGGTCCAAGCCTCGCGAGGCGGACGACGCAAGACATCCTCTGGAGTGGCCTAGCCAAGGAGGCTCACGAGGAGTGGAGATATCAAGGCGAGGCAAACCTCACGAGGCTTTCGTGACGTGAGCCATGATGAACGGTACCAGGCGGGTGCCAGGCGGGCGCCGGTGCGCGCAGCGTCCTTATTTCCTCTTTGGTGCTAAGGAGGCCAGCGCAGGCGAAGAGTACCAAGGCATCAGGCAAAGGTTGCCATATTGGTGCAACAAGACCAAGACCAGGAGGACGGCAAGGCGGAGGTCATCGTGGAGCCCAAGACGCTGTCACCCCAGAGCTTTTCGCAGGCGAAGACCGCTTTTGTCAAGATAGCTTGTACTAGTTGTCCCCCTTCAATTTTGCCCTCCGTTGTTGGCTCCCTTCCCGCTCGATATTTGGGAAGAGGACCAGGGCCTCTATAAATAGGAGGGAACTGACCCCGAACTAGGTCAGATCATCCTCAACTACCCAAGAACAAGAACACCTCGACCTCAGGAGGCTGTTCTTCCCTTGTACTGTTCATCATCAGCCCGAGAGGCAATCCACCACCACCACACTTGAGTAGGGTATTACACCACAACGGTGGCCCGAACCAATATAAACCTCGTGTCTTTCTGTGTTGCGAGTTCGTTGAGTTCGTCCGCAAGATCTTAGCGAGCTAGAGCATGGATCAGTAGGAGGGAGAGACTTCACGCGCACCCCAGTGTTCGAACCTTAAGGGTTTGCCGGAACCCCACATCCGACATTTGGCGCGCTAGGTAGGGGTGCGCCGGAGCTTCTTCTCTGCCAGCCAGCTCGCCGACACTCCCCAGCCATGATGTCTGGCGATTCAAGGGCCGGCTCTGACCGCTGGGCGGCCTGGCCAGCCCGGGCAGCACTGTCTGCCCATGAAGGTCTAGACCCTGCACTCCAGGCGGCGCGGCGCCGCCAAACCCCGCCGGGCGCGGGCAGCGCGGCCAGGCGTCATCCACCCTCACCCCACGACAGGTACGAGCCGCGGTGAGAGCGGTGAGTCACGCCGCAGCAACAGCGCCGCACGCATGGCGGGAGCAAGTAAACATGCGGGCGACACTCACGGTGGCAAGGGAGCTGCTGTGATGCAGGCTAATGGAGAGCGGCCGGGACACGCTGCTTGAGCATGTTGCTGAGCTGCTGGACGCAGCAGCGTCGGGAGCACCACCCTTCTGCTATCGACTCCCCCCAGGCCACTGCAGGGCCGCACGGCGAACCTCACCACACCCGCGCGCCATCAACTACGCCCGGGGGCTTCATCAACAGCGGCACGGCCGGCGGCGTAGGGGGCTCCAACTCCCCCATGCCGCCCTCGACAAGCACGAGCGCAAGCATCACCCCCCATGGTCCCAGCCGGATGCCGTATTGTCATCCCCAGGACGCCATCATGGGCGGAGAAACATGGAGCGTGGGGCACCACGACGAGGTGTTCGGGTGACGGCCCCGGAAGCCTACATGCCCCGCATGATGGACCAAGGGTACGCACCAGAGGACAACATCAGCTCATTCGTTGGAGAAGAGTGGGGAGAGGGGGCGCTAGGAGCCGAAGCCTTCCAAGAACCAACGGAGAACCACAACGATCGCTCCAGCAGCGGCAATTACAGGGTACCTCTAGTCTCTCAGGAACAGGCTTATGCTGACCATGGACTACAGATGAACCAGGTTGCAGCGTCGATCGACGAACCAGGCACGGCGGCCCCCGTTCCAACAAGGGAGACACGCTGGGGACCACCGAGAGGGAGCCAGGAGCAAGGCCCCTCCCCGCGGCGCGCGACGCCTGACGACACCCGGAGGTAGGCCCTCTGTCAGGGAGGCCTCGACAACCCTTCCCCCGGCAGAGGACCTGTGGTCGCCGAGGGAACCGCTGGCGTCCTCTTTCCCTCCTTTGTGTCGTCCTGGTGACCGGTCGACTCAGAAGAGGTCGAGGGTGGCGCAAGGCGGGGCCCTCGTCTGGCGATATGAAGCAAGGCCGGTACCTGTGAACAAGGCCCAGTGCCTGTGAAGCTCGCCGCCTGTGACACTCTGACGTAATAATGAGTTGGGATTGTACACGCCCCGGAGTCTCAGGGGAGCCGGCCTCAGGCCCTGGGGCTCCCTCCCACGCCTAGTGGCAGCACTTAGCTCCGCGCTGGTGAGAAGACTTGAAGACCAGAAGACTAGAATAGGTGTCGGATGCGGCCTTTTACTTTGGATATCTCTTTCTGTAGCTTTGCTTTCTGGATCTGGATTTGAGTTGAAGCTGAGTTTTTATCGATGCACGCGGGGGGAGCCTTTTCTCGTTTGAGCAATTTCTTGCCTTTTGGATATCGTTTTGTCTGGGACTCATGTCCGTCGCCTTTCCCTCATGAGCTCCTCACGAGCGGGACTGCGCGAAGCACGCGTGTGTCAAGCGCACGCTAATGCTGCAACCGGTGCTCACCTCTCGTGGGGCCCCTTCCGACGGGGTGACGAGCTCCGCAAGGTTCTTAGGAACTCGACACATCTCAGCCCAGCTCAAAGCTGGCGCTGACTAAGGTAAACCAAGACAGAAAACTCGCATCAGGATTCACAAGTTCATGAGGACACAAACTCACATCGCATGGAAAAGTAAAAACTGCAATTTGCTTACATGAGGGGCTCCCCCTCTCAAAATGCTCTTACAAGTTTCCAAGGGCCACGCCCGAGTTTGTGCGCAGGAAGAAATGGCAGGAGAACAAGGGATCAGCTAGAAATGTCGCTCGCTGCGTCACCCGCAGACGCGTCACTCGCGTCGTCGCCGTCTTCATCAGCATCATCGCCGCCATCGGTGACGCCCCCGTCGCCATCGTCGACCACGTCGCCTTCGTCTGCGACGACCACCACCGCGTCATCCTCCGACGCCAAGGCCTCACCAACGCGCCCACATTGTCTCAACTCAGCGCGCCAGTCGCCTTGACAACCGTGGGTACGGGGGCGATGGCGGCGTCAAAGTCAAAGTTGGGGTCGGCATTCAGGAGGTGGCTAAAGACACGAGAGAAAGCGTGCTCAAGCAAGCCACGCACCCTTTCCTCCACGAGCTGGCGAGCTCTGGCAGATCGAGCCTCCAGGCGCGTCACCACCTCAGAGAAGAAGGTCAGGTGGCTGGCATAATCATTTGAGTGAGGGCTCGGTGCCTCCACGTCGCAGATATGGCCCAGGGCGATATTGGCCCTGTTCCGGAGATCCTGAAGCATAGGGGCATGCTCGTGCTCCAGCGTCCGATGTTGGAGCACCTCCTCCATGCTTTGCCACGCGATGGCTTCCGCATCATCGACCCGCCTCCGGAGGGAACGCAGCTCGGCGCGGGCAGAGGCCAAGTCCGACTATGCCGTGACCAGGGCGGCGGCCATGGCTTCCGCGCGCCTCTCAGCCTCGTCCAACCTAGGCCTGAGGGCAGCGGCCCTGCCCACACCCTTCACACCCGCGAGCTTCGGCTTCAGGTCGTACCTGCCCTCCAGGTCCACGCGAACCTCGTCCACCCGGCGGTTCACCTGCTCCTCAACTTCAGCCTCGCGAGCCCCGACAGCGTCTTCTGCTTGGACAACTTGACGCTCCCTCGTCTCCAGCTGCTCGAGCTCATGGCTTACGCCCATGGCCTCTGTGGCTGGCCTCCTCACGCTTCCGGACCTCCTCTTCCTCCGCTGGGCGCCCCTCAGCGACACAAGAGCGCCCTGCAGCGCCTCCACTGCTGCTCAAGAGACGCGCCCGGCCCGGAGCTCCCACGCAGCTTCCATAGCTCGCGGCGGCGATCAGCCTCGCAAGCCTCTTCCAAGGCTCGTGAGCGGGCTTCGTAGGAAACCTTGAGAGACGCCTCGGCCTTCGCATTCTCAAGGTCACGCTGATAGCGGCCGAGGTTGATGGCCACCTTCAGCTTGCGCCGCTCCTCCACGAGCCGGAGACCTTCAGCCTCAAGACACGAATCGACACTCGCGAGCTCTTCACCAAGCCAGCTCATCGCGTTCATCGCCTCCTGGAAGAGCTCATGGCGAACCATACTTCGCCCGCGCTCAAGCTCGAACGCCCGGCCTTCTTCGTCCTCCACCTCGGGGGCTGCGGGCGGGGCGCCAAGCGGCGCGCCACCCCTCGGCAGGGGACTGGGGGCTGGCACCGCACCTGACACCAGCCCGTCCTCGCGAGGAGCCCAAGACTGCTGGGGCTCGCTGCTCGAAGAGGAGCCGAGGATCGAAGCCAACAAGTTGCCGTCAAAGATCAAGAGAGGAGTCTTGGGCACGCCTGCCAAGCTCCATGCCAGACCAAGGGAGAGGAGCGACGAGGCCGCAGGTTCAGCGTGCCAGGAAGGCAAGAGTGCCCCTTCAACCAACCCTGCTCCAGGGGCAACCAACGGACTTGGAGCGCTCGAGGCTGGCGGAAGAATTAAGGAAGAAGGAGGTCGTTTCTCAGGAGACTTAGCAGCCTTAGTGGAAGGAGCCCTAAAAGACTGGCGTCAGAAGAAGAAAGCAGCACACAGAGAGCCACAGCGGTACGGTATTTACACGTTAATGGCGATGTACTTCCTCCGCTTCAGTGGTCCAAAGATGTTGCTGCCACTGGGAGATCCTTTCCCCTTGCGGAGCTCCTCGACGTCCACACAAAGACGACCGAAACGCTGGACGTGACGGCCGGTGCACAGCGGGGCCAAAGAAGAGCTCGGAAGAATATCTTCAGGGGTGCCTGGTTGCGGCGAACAGCCGGACACCGTTTCACCACGACCTCTTGAGGCTCCTGGAGCCTTGGCCTCGGGAGCCGCATGCAGCGTCTCCTTAGCAACCGACGCCCCAGGAGGGGAGTGGCAGGCTCCTGAGGATGATGCCCCAGGATCACCACTTGGCACGTGCTCCTCAGCACTCAAGCCGCCGGCCTCCGCCTGAGCTCGCCCACCTGCACCGTCACTTGGGGCGAGCTCAACGTCAGGGGCAAGTAAGGGAACCACGACGACGGGGTTCTCATGAGGCCCCTTCAGGCCGATCGGTCGTGGCCCCCATTCATCGAAGAGAGGCATGTCCTTTACAAATTCGTCCTTATTCTTGCAGCGGTACAGCAAACAGTTCTTCCCAGGCAGTTCGGCCGGTAGAAAGACACCCATCAGGACCTTGAGCATTGTTCGCCGCGTCCCAAGGAGGAGCCCGGACTCCCGAAACCTCATGTGATCCTGGCAGCTGAGCAAGGTCCACATTGGGCGAGAATGGTGCTGAAGCGGAGCGAACCGGCGTTGGACGAATTCCTTCACCACCATCGATGCAGTTACGCGGCGATCCTTCACCAACCTCAACCTGAGCCAGACGCGGGAAAGGCCGGGGCTCACGAGCCGCTGATGGCTCCAGCCGGAGTTAGGAACAGCGCCCCGACGGAGCTCAAGCAGGGATCGAGCACACCGCATCGATTTAACACCCAACGTATCCAGAATTCGCTCGTGGATGGAGGAAGCTCGAAATCGATCCCCTCGCCCGCCGTCGCAGCCACGGCCTGGAAGCTCTCGCACCCCGAGCATTGCCGAGGGTCGGCCAGATGCAATGAGAAGAAGTGACGGAGGAGAGCCACTGAAGGAACGATGCCCACCATGGCTTCGCACACGAAGGCGAAGACAGCAAGAAGAGTCACAGACTGAGGGTCGAGATGCAGCATGTGGATCTGATAATGCTCAAGCTCAACTTGAAGAAGGCGGAGAAGGGTGGAATCAGGCCAGCCCAGAGGGCATCAATGAAGATTGGGACCTCGGTGGCCGTCTGAGCCGTGCGGGTGCAAGACGCGGGCCAAGCCACCGTCTCCCCCCACTCATTGAAGCTGGAAGCAAGCATCGGGCACACCTTGTCCATGGCCACGTCGTTGAGCACCCGAGACCGGCCGAGCGCCGGCGCAAAGGATGGAGGCGCGGCTGGAAGAGACAGAGGACTCTTCCCCTTCTCAGCTTGTTTGGGCGCCATGGTGATGGAGCAGGCGGAGCGCGAGTCAGATTGGAGAAGAGAAGCAGAGCCACAAGGAAGCAGGGGAATTAGGGAAGCAAGGCGCAGGAGGCGGAGGAATAACTGTGTTGGCCGCAGGGGCCGCATAGCCAGGCGGATTCAAAGGCAGCATGGGGAAGCGGAGACGCCCACGTCCAATCAACTGTCACGCGTCGACCGAGGCCGCAGGATTTTGGGGCCCGCGGTGCTCCGAACTTGACCCTTGGCTTCGCCGCGAAGCCAAGCCCGAGTGCACCTTGGGCCCGAGGGCTACTGTCGGCGTTCTGGGAACGGGGGTCCCCAGACTTTCCTGCTCATGCCCACAACGTGGCAGCAGCGGGCCGCACGCCCATCTTCGCTAACAAGGCACCCAAGACCCTCGCGAGGGTCCAAGCCTCGCGAGGCGGACGATGCAAGACCTCCTCTGGAGTGGCCTAGCCAAGCAGGCTCACGAGGAGCGGAGATATCAAGGCGAGGCAAACCTCACGAGGCTTTCGTGACGTTGCCATGATTTAACGGTACCAAATGGTGCCGGCGCGCAGACGCCTCTTATTTCCTCTTTGGTGCTAAGGAGGCCAGCGCAGGCGAAGAGTACCAAGGCATCAGGCAAAGGTTGCCATATTGGTGCAACAAGACCAAGACCAGGAGGACGGCAAGGCGGAGGTCATCGTGGAGCCCAAGACGGCGCCACCCAGTAGCTTTCGCAGCGAAGACCGCTTTGTCGATAGCTTGTACTAGTTGTCCCCTTCAATTTTGCCCACCATTGTTGGCTCCCTTCCCGCTCGATATTTGGGAAGAGGACCAGGGCCTCTATAAATAGGATTAGCCACCACAGTAGGAGGCAATTGACCCCGAACTAGGTCAGATCATCCTCAACTACACAAGCACAAGAACACCTCAACCTCAGCAGGCTGTTCTTCCCTTGTACTGTTCATCATCAGCCCGAGAGGCATTCCACCACCACCACACTGGAGTAGGGTATTACACCACAACGGTGGCCTGAACCAGTATAAACCTCGTGTCTTTCGGTGTTGCGAGTTCGTTGAGTTCGTCCGCAAGATCTTAGCGAGCTAGAGCATAGATCGGTAGGAGGGAGAGACTTCACGCGCACTCCAGTGTTCAAACCTTAAGGGTTTGCCGGAACCCCACATCCGACAAAAGTGATAAAGAAAAACTTTTACAAACTCTGTTTGCTCCTGTTGTTGTAAATATGTAAAGCCAGCATTCAAGTTTCAGCAAAAATTATGAACTAACCATATTCAAATAACACTTAGGTCTCATGTTTACTCATATCAATGGCATAATCAACTAGCGAGCAATAATAATAAATCTCGGATGACAACACTTTCTCAAAACAATCATGATATGATATAACAAGATGGTATCTCACTAGCCCTTTCTGAGACCGCAAAGCATAAAAGCAGAGCACCCTTAAAGATGAAGGACTGACTAGACATTGTAATTCATTGTAAAAGAGATCCAGTCATAGTCATACCCAAATGGATGCAAATGACAATGGTGCTCTCCAGCTGGTGCTTTTTAATAAGAGGGTCATGACTCAACATAAAAGTAAATAGATAGGCCCTTCGCAGAGGGAAGCAGGGATTTGTAGAGGTGCCAAAGCTTGATTTTTTAAACAGAGATAAATAATATTTTGAGTGGTATACTTTCATAGTCAACATAACAACCGAGAGATGGCGATATCTTCCATGCTACACACATTATAGGCGGTTCCCAAACAGAATGGTAAAGTTTATACTCCCCCTCCACCAACAAGCATCAATCCATGGCTAGCTCGAAACAACGAGTACCTCCAACTAACAACAGTCTCGGGGGAGTTTTGTTTGCAATTATTTTGATTTGGTTTGCATAAAGCATGGGACTGGGCATCCCGGTGACCAGCCATTTTCTCGTGAGTGAGGAGCGGAGTCCACTCCTATTGAGGATAACCCACCTAGCATGGAAGATACAGACAACCCTAGTTGATACATGAGCTATTCGAGCATACAAAACAGAATTTCATTTGAAGATTTGGAGTTTGGCACATACAAATTTACTTGGAACGGCATGTAGATACCGCATATAGGAAGGTATAGTGGACTCATATGGAATAACTTTGGGGTTTAAGGGATTGGATGCACAAGCAGTATTCCCGCTTAGTACAAGGGAAGGCTAGAAAAAGACTAGGAAGCGACCAACTAGAGAGCGACAACAGTCATGAACATGCATTAAAGTTAATAAACATTGAGTGCAAGCATGAGTAGGATATAATCCACCATGAACATAAATATCATGAAGGCTATGTTGCTTTGTTTCAACTACATGTGTGAACATGTGCCAAGTCAAGTCACTTGAATCATTCAAAGGAGGATACCACCCTATCATACCACATCACAACCATTTTAATAGCATGTTGGCACGCAAGATAAACCATTATAAACTCCTAGCTAATTAAGCATGGCATAAGCAACTATAATCTCTAATTGTCATTGCAAACATGTTTATTCATAATAGGCTGAATCAGGAACGATGAACTAATCATATTTACAAAAACAAGAGAGGTCGGGTTCATACCAGCTTCTCTCATCTCAATCAGTCCATCATATATCGTCATAATTGCCTTTCACTTGCACGACCGAACGATGTGAATAATAATAATAGTGCACGTGCATTGGACTAAGCTGGAATTTGCAAGCATTCAATAAACAGGAGAAGACAAGGCAACATGGGCTCTTGGTTAAATCAACAATAATGCATATAAGAGCCACTTCAACATTTTAATCATGGGCTTCTCCTTTCGACCCCCAAAGAAAAGAAATAAAACTATTTACACGGGAAAGCTCCCAACAAGCAAAAGAAGAACACGAAATCTTTTTGGGTTTTCTTTTAATTATTATTACTACAAGCATGAAAAGTGAACTAGCTAAAAGCTACAACTAGTTTTTTTGGTTTCTTAAGGTTTTTCAAACGCACAAGAAGAAAGCAAGAAAAGAAAATAAACTAGCATGGATAGTACAATGAAAGAGTATGAGCACCGACAACTAGCAATGAGTGTGTGAACATGAATATAATGTTGGTGAAAAATACGTACTCCCCCAAGCTTAGGCTTTTGGCCTAAGTTGGTCTATTGTCAAGGCTGGCCTGGCGGATATCTAATGTTATGGTTGGGGTCGTACTGAGATGAAGCCTCGGGTTGCCACTGGTTGGCAACCTCCTCCGGATCCCACTGGTAAATAGACTGGCGAGGGGGAACAAATTGTGGTTCCGGATCTGGCTCTGTAGCTGGTGTGGGGTTTCGGTAGGCGTGAATGTCCTCCAGCGGAACAAGGTACTTGCCTCAAACAAGGAAGGAGCAGGCAAGGTAATAATCTCAGGGTGATTTTTATCAAATAACAGTTTATAGTTAAGCTCCTTTTTCCTGTTCTTAACAACGAAATCATGTGCAACCATACTCTTGTAATCTAGAAAAACAGTAGGCAACAACTTTTCTTCTTTTCTCATAATGCCTAATAGGTATGTTAAAGTATGCAGCGAGGCGCGAGGCGAAGATGCCTCCCAAGATGGGGCCCTTAGTACGGTTAAGATTTAACCGCTTTGCAACAATAGCGCCCATGCTAAATGTGTCATCACGAAACAAGGCATGGCACAAAATAACAATATTAGGGGCACTTAGGTTGCCACAGTTCCGCGACCAATTAAGCATCTACTAGCAAATAATGCAAAGTAACGTAAAACAGGAAAATGTATGCTAGTAATTCTTGCATCGGAAACTTTCCTAGTTTCCCCTACAGCAATTGTATCAATAAACCCCTCCACATCATCATGATGTGGTTCCTCTACGCTACCCAAAAAGGTCAATTTACAAACCTCACAAAATTTAGAGAGGGGCATCTCCTTATACTCATCATATAAATAAAAATCCACTGAAGGTGGTGACCTCCTAGCATGGAAATGTAAATTTTGCACAAAGATATTAGTGAGTAAGAGATATTGTTCACGTTGGTCGTGGAGGAAGTCGGTGAGGCCTGCATTCTCAGCCAATTCATAAAAATCATCATAAATCCCGGCTGCTCTCAAGAAATCATCACAAGGCCATTCACACGGCCGAACTTCCGTGGTGCGAGGGAGATTATACTTGGGCCTCTCTTCTTCTTCACTTTGCTTATCCTTCGAGCTTCGGCTCGAAGAACCCCTCAAAAATCTCTTCATCCTTTTCTGAGAATTTCTGAAATTTTTAGTAACTTCAAAATAAAAGTGAACCAAACTCAACAAAATTGATAGCAACTACTCCCATAAGTGCCTAGAGACTATATCATGCATTAGAACTACTTGGGACCATATAAATTTGACATGCAAGCTCAAGAACAGGGTCACCTAGGCAGCAAAAATTTGCAATGAATAAAGCACTAGAACAAAAACTAATTGGACCATTGGAGGAGTCACATACCAAAGATCAATCTCCCAAAGCAGTTTTGTGAGAGTTGCTTCGAGCAAGGAGATCGAAAATCACAGCAAAATGAGCTAGAACTCGTGCTTGAGCTGGTTGGTGATTTTTGGGAGGAAGAAGGGGTGTGTGGGTGCAGGAATAAGTGGAGGGGAGCCACCATGGGCCCACGAGGCAGGGGGCGCGCCCAGGGGGTGGGCGCGCCCTGGACCCTCGTGGCCAGGTGCCAGCTCCCCTTGATGTGTTCTCAGTGCAGATATTCTCAAATATTCCAGAAAAAAATCATATTTCAATTTCGGGGCATTTGGAGAACTTTTGTTTTCGGGGTATTTTTTTATTGCACGGATAATTCAGAAAATAGGCAGAAAATAATATTTTTACTTTATTTAATCTAAATAACAGAAAGTAAAAGGGGGTTACAGAAGGTTGTGTTTTCTAGCTTCATCCATCTCATGTTCATCAAAAGGAATCCACTAACAAGGTTGATCAGGTCTTGTTAACAAACTCATTCCGAATTGCATGAAACCGGAGAATTTTCGAATAGCACTAGGTTACCTCAACGGAGATATGCACGTCCCCAATAATAAGAATATCATATTTCTTCTTGACAGTAGGAAGAGGAAATTCAAAACCTCCAAAAATAATCGATGGAATCTTTCTAATAGAGTTTATACTATGAACTTGAGGTTGTTTCCTCGGAAAGTGTACCGTATGCTCATTACCATTAACATGAAAAGTGACATTGACTTTGTTGCAATCAATAACAGCCCCTGCAATATTCAAAAAGGGTCTTCCAAGAATAATAGACATACTATCGTCCTCGGGAATATCAAGAATAACAAAATCCGTTAAAATAGTAACGTTTGCAACCACAACAGGCACATCCTCACAAATGCCGACAGCTATAGCAGTTGATTTATCAGCCATTTGCAAAGATATTTCAGTAGGTGTCAACTTATTCAAATCAAGTCTACGATATAAAAAGAGAGGCATAACACTAACACGGGCTCCAAGATCACATAAAGCAGTTTTAACATAGTTTCTTTTAATGGAGCATGGTATAGTTGGTACTCCTGGATCTCCTAGTTTCTTAGGTATTCCACCCTTAAAGTGTAATTAGCAAGCATGGTGGAAATTTCAGCTTTTGGTATCTTTCTTTTATTTGTAACAATTTCTTTCATGTACTTAGCATAAGGATTCATTTTAAGCATATCAGTCAAACGCATACGCAAAAATATAGGTCTAATCATTTCAGCAAAGCGCTCAAAATCCTCATCATCCTTTTTCTTGGATGGTTTGGGAGGAAAAGGCATGGGTTTCTGAACCCAAGGTTCTCTTTCTTTACCATGTTTCCTAGCAACGAAGTCTCTCTTATCATAACGTTGATTCTTTGATTGTGGGTTATCAAGATCAACAACAGGTTCAATTTCTACATCATTGTCATTACTAGGTTGAGCATCAACATGAACATCATCATTAACATTATCACTAGGTTCATGTTCATTACCAGATTGTGTTTCAGCATCAGAAATAGTAATATCATTGGGATTCTCAGGTGTGTCAGCAACAGGTTCACTAGAAGCATGCAAAGTCCTATCATTTTTCTTTTTCTTCTTTTTAGACAGCCTAGGTGCATCAACATTATTTCTCTGAGAATCTTGCTCAATTCTCTTAGGGTGGCCCTCAGGATACAAAGGTTCCTGAGTCATTTTACCCCCTCTAGTTGCAACTCTAATAGCAAAGTCATTATTCTTACTATTTAATTCATTGAGCAAATCATTCTGAGCTTTAAGCACTTGTTCTACTTGAGTGGTAACCATAGAAGCATGTTTACTAATGAGTTTAAGTTCACCTTTAACTCTAGACATATAATCACTCAAGTGTTCAAGCGTATTAGCATTGTGTTTCAGTTGTCTACAAACATAAGCATTGAAGTTTTCTTGTTTGACAATAAAATTATCAAACTCATCTAAGCATTGGCTAGCAGACTTATAATGAGGAATATCACCTTCATCAAATCTATAAAGAGAATTTACCTTTACTACCTATGTTGGGCTATCAATACCATGTGCTTCTTCAACAGGCGGTAAATTAAGACCATGTATTTCTTCAACAGGAGGTAAATTCTTAATATCTTCAGCTTTTATACCTTTTTCTTTCATAGATTTCTTTGCCTCTTGCATATCTTCAGGACTGAGAAACAGAATACCCCTTTTCTTCGGAGTTGGCTTAGGAGTTGATTCAGGAAGTGTCCTATTATTTTCATTAGTCAACATATTATTCAATAGAATTTCAGCTTGATCAACAGTTCTTTCCTTGAAAACACAACTAGCGGAACTATCCAGGTGGTCTCTGGAAGCATCGGTTAGTCCATAATAAAAGATATCAAGTATTTCATTTTTCTTGAGAGGATGATCAGGAAAAGAATTAAGTAATTGGAGAAGCCTCCCCCAAGCTTGTGGGAGACTATCTTCTTCAATTTGCACAAAATTATATATATCCCTTAAAGCAGCTTGTTTCTTATGAGCGGCGAAATATTTAGCAGAGAAGTAATAGATCATATCCTGGGGACTACGCACACAACCAGGATCAAGAGAATTAAACCATGTCTTAGCATCACCCTTTAATGAGAACCGAAATATTTTAAGGATATAATAGTAGCGAGTTTTCTCATCATAGTGAACAGGGTGGCTATATCATTTAATTTAGTAAGATGTGCCACAACAGTTTCAGATTCATAGTCATAGAAAGGATCAGATTCAACCAAAGTAATTATATCAGGATCAACAGAGAAATCATAATCCTTGTCAGTAACAAAGATAGGTGAAGTAGCATAAGCAGGATCATATTTCATTCTAGCATTCAAGGATTTTTGTTTCAACTTAGCTAGTAATTTCTTAAGATCACTTCTATCATTGCAAGCAAGAAAGTCTCTAGCAGTTTCTTCATCCATAACATAACACTCAGGCACAACAGGTAATTCATATCTAGGGGGAAAATCTTCATCATCACTTTCATCAATATTATCAGTTTCAATAATTTCATTCTCTCTAGCCCTAGCAAGTTGTTCATCAAGAAATTCACCCAGTGGCACAGTATTATCAAGCATAGAAGTAGTTTCATCATAGGTATCATGCATAGCAGAAGTGGCATCAACAATAACATGCGACATATCAGAATTAATAGCAGAAGCAGGTTTAGGTGTCGCAAACTTACTCAAAACAGAAGGTGAATCAAGTGCAGAGCTCGATGGCAGTTCCTTACCTCCCCTCGTAGTTGAGGGATAAATTTTGGTTTTCTCGTCTTTCAAGTTCTTCATAGTGACCAGCAGATATAAATCTCAAGTGACTCAAAGAATAGAGCTATGCTCCCCGGCAACGGCGCCAGAAAATAGTCTTGATAACCCATAAGTATAGGGGATCGCAACAGTTTTTAGGGTAGAGTATTCAACCCAAATTTATTGATTCGACACAAGGGGAGCCAAAGAATATTCTCAAGTATTAGCAGTTGAGTTGTCAATTCAACCACACCTGGATAACTTAATATTTGCAGCAAAGTATTTAGTAGCAAAGTAATATGATAGTAGCGGTAACGGTAGCAAAAGTAACAGTGATAGTTTTGTAGTGATTGTAACAGTAGCAACGGAAAAGTAAATAAGCGAAGAACAACATGTGAAAAGCTCGTAGGCATTGGATCGGTGATAGAGAATTATGCCGGATGTGGTTCATCATGTAACAGTCATAACATAGGGTGACACAGAGCTAGCTCCAATTCATCAATGTAATGTGGGCATGTATTCCGAATATAGTCATACGTGCTTATGGAAAAGAACTTGCATGACATATTTTGTCCTACCCTCCCGTGGCAGCGGGGTCCTATAGGAAACTAAGGGATATTAAGGCCTCCTTTTAATAGAGTACCGGACCAAAGCATTAGCACATAGTGAATACATGAACTCCTCAAACTATGGTCATCACCGGGAGTGGTCCCGATTATTGTCACTCCGGGGTTGCCGGATCATAACACATAGTAGGTGACTATTGACTTGCAAGATAGGATCAAGAACTCACATATATTCATGAAAACATAATAGGTTCAGATATGAAATCATGGCACTCGGGCCCTAGTGACAAGCATTAAGCATAGCAAAGTCATAGCAACATCAATCTCAGAACATAGTGGATACTAGGGATCAAACCCTAACAAAACTAACTCAATTACATGATAAATCTTATCCAACCCATCACCGTCCAGCAAGCCTACGATGGAATTACTCACGCACGGCGGTGAGCATCATGAAATTGGTGATGGAGGATGGTTGATGATGATGACGGCGACGGATTCCCCTCTCCGGAGCCCCGAACGGACTCCAGATCAGCCTTCCCGAGAGAGTTTAGGGCTTGGCGGTGACTCCGTATCGTAAAACGCGATGAATCCTTCTCTTTGATTTTTTCCCCGAACGTGAATATATAGAGTTGGAGTTGAGGCCGATGGAGCTCCAGGGGGCCCATGAGGCAGGGGGCGCGCCTCCCACCCTCGTGGACAGGGTGTGGGCCCCCTGGCCTTGATTCTTTCGCCAGTATTTTTTACTATTTCCAAAAATAATCTCCGTGAAGTTTCAGGTCATTCCGAGAACTTTTTTTTCTGCACAAAAATAACACCATGGCAATTCTGCTGAAAACAGCGTCAGTCCGGGTTAGTTCCATTCAAATCATGCAAGTTAGAGTCCAAAACAAGGGCAAAAGTGTTTGGAAAAGTAGATATGACGGAGACGCATCAGACGAGGACGAGGAGGAGGAAAGCAACTCTCCCCTGATGTGGGGAGAATGAAGAGGGCGGCCTCCACAAATCTGGAGGCGGAGGCGCCCAAGAGGGGGAAGGGTCCCCTCGCGGGTAAATCTGCATGGGACGTCGACAAAGAGCCTGAGCGACCCTCCCCGAAGCAAGCCCCTGGCCGCACCGTAAGTACTAAAAATCTGTATACGTCCATGTGTTCGGCTTTTCTGCTTCATGGTATTAATATATTATGCTATTACAGTCTGGCCCACGACAGCTCCCAGTGATCCTCATCACGTGGTTCGCTAGATTCAAAGGCGATGGCCAGCGTGTCACCGCCGGCCGCTCACTCTCCCACGGCCAAGGGCGATGGCGAGGTGGTGTCCCAAAGGACCTTCCCAGGCCAGGGAGAAGTTCAGGAGGCCGTTAGGGTGGCGCCAAAGGATGACTCCTCGGCCGCTGGGCACATGGGGGAGGAAGCCCCCAAGGAGACTGGCAATGGGGGTCATATCCAATTCGGCCCCCAGCCGAATACCATTCCGGAGACCTACATGGCTCCGGAGTCAAGCGAGCAGCCTTCCCCGAAAGGAGGAGGTGTGTTTATTCCGGCCAAAGACCTCTGGCCCAACCAGAGGCACCGGCATCTCTTGGAAGCGCTACGAGGCGCTTCCATTGTGGATGAACACCGTATCCTTATGGGTACGGTGATTGAGAAGGTTCAGTCCGTCAAGAGCGGACTGACCGAAGCCTGCAGCAGCCTGCTGACAGGCTTTGAGGTAACGGACACAAGAGATATAATCCCAATAGAGATAGTAGCCCCTGAGACACTGTCCAGTGTTCGGAAAGAAAAGCCGGACAGAGGATCAATTAATTTTCGCAGGGAACTAACTAAATGTGTCTTATATAAATAAGCAGGCGTTGTTGCCGGGCCATGACCTCACACACGCCAAGTCTCCTGATGAAGCAGTAGATCGGAGCAGGCCGAGGAGGAGCTCGCCAAAGAGGAAGTAGCTAGAAGACCAGCAAGGTATGTAATAACTTGCCATATATTCAGAAAGAATAAATGTTGTGTATTGACCATAGTGTCATGATATGTGTAGGAGCGACGACCGAGGTCGAGGCCCTTAAAAAGGCCCTGGCCGAAGCCGAGGAGAAAGCTGCCAAGGCGCAAGCCGCCCGCAAAAAGCTCAAGGCCAGGCTCAACAAGGTCCAGCAAGAGCTCCAGGATGCTGTGAAAAAATGTGAGGCCTTGGAGTGTGATGTTTCGGCTCGAGAGACCGAACTCGCCAAGGCTCGCCAAAGCATGGAAGAGGCCCGGTTGAAGCCCAGGGTGCCCTCCAGGAGATCCAGGAGGCCCAGAAGATCGCGGCGGGTAAGGCGTTTAGTATGCAAAGCAAGTATGTGAAGAAGAATTATTTCTTACTAACCCGGATTCGGAGTTCTCCGGGCGCTTATGGATCTGCCATGCAGTGTCGACGCGCGGAGTTCTTCCGGCCAAGAAGGAGCTCAACGGAGTAGCTGTTCTGGTCGCAGATACCTTGCGCCGTAACATCCAAAGGTTCTTCACTGATCAGCTAAAACAGCTGGTCGAGATGCATAGGGTGGCCGAACTGGCCATGAAGGATTTAATAATCCGGCTATGGTCTGCCGAAGCTATACCCAATAGCTACTTCGGCCTCATGAAGCGGCTGGTCGAGGTCTGCCCTTGGCTGGATATCATTAAGCGATCGGTCTGCATCGAGGGCGCGCGCATGGCCTTCGCCCGTGTCAAGGTCTGGTGGGCGAAGATGGACGCCGTCAAGCTTGTGACTGAGAGGCCACATGAGGGCAAGGAGTACCGCACGCCCTAGCGATATTTTGGAGACGTCCTGGAGGGGTCCTGCATTGTGGCGACGCAATGTGCGAAAGACATTATCTTTGAATGAATACATTCATGTTATCTCTGCCTTGTATGATAAAACAAAGTGATTATGTAATATAATGTTTGTTCTTTTTTTAAAAAAAATTTACCTCCTGTGCGGCCGTATTTTGTGAAATCTGAGAGTTGGCCAGTCGTCGGCTTCTGCCCCCACGTAGGTAGTACGGGGGTGTTCGGGTTGTAATCTAAACACTCTTGATCCAATTGTTTTGGTCCTTGAAGGAGGTGTTTAGTGCAACGAACCAGGCAATCAGACTATGCAGCTTGAACACCCACACTTAGCCATAGGAGTTTGACAATAAAAATATAGGCGCAACCCCTAGTATCCGAAACTAGGATGTTGTAAACATCTGATAGGGGTAAGTACCGATCCCTCGCGTAATGCGGAAAAAATCTCCAACGATTTGAGACCTCCGAAGAGCTGGCCGACTCTCGCCGCATCATGACAGTCAGTTTTTGGCTTTCTCTACTGAGGTGCTCCATTGGGTAAACCATGGCACAATTGCAGTAGTTCTCCCTTTACTACCTTAGCCGATATAGCGGAACGTAAGGTAGCAAGCATAGGAGCCGGGCAACCCAACTATTGACCAAAGACATGATTCGGAGCCAAAGCATATAATGCTAAATTCGGGGTGCCGAACTGTACTGCAAAAAGGTGTTCGGACTTTGTTGCCGTAGTGCAGGGCGCTATGAAGCCCCCTAGTAAATTGAAACGTACCAAAGTGTACGGGTGCTATTTGATAAGGTTATCAACAGAAAAAAGGGAAAACAGAAAAGGAGCAAAGGTAATGAGCCAGGGCCGCAGAATTTGGGTCGTGAACTGTTTTCATTATAATTTTATTAATATGTCAAAGCGCATTGATACAATTAGTGTGATAAGCAACAGGCTATTTGACATGCCACAACCAAGGGAGAGCTGCGTGTGGGTCCTGAAAACAGGTAGAGTGATCGTTAAAGAAAACACCTAGAAATTCACCGGTACGTTTGTGCTTCTTGCCATCTTGGTGTATTTATCTTTTGACAGGACCGGTGATCAAGCCATTAGGGAAAGCCTGTGGAAAAGAAACCTGAAAAGGGGAAATAGAAACAGTGAAAGTATGTGTGTCCGGGAGCGGTCGAGCCGTATTGCGGATCACAAGCTAGTTATGCCTCCATCTATGCCCATGGTATTTTGAGTGTGTAATTATGTACGCGCGGTGCGAATGCCGCCACTTGATCAGGACTGGGACGGAGGCCAAATTGCTAGTCGACCTCTTGACGAGCCGAGTTGTCCTGCTGCAGAATACTCCGGACCCTCTTGATAGTGTCCGAGAGCTCGGCCGCCGAATTGGTGTTCTGCTTGAAAAGGCCGCTCTGTACTTTTGCTGCTAAGGCAGTGGTATGCTCCTCGGTACGGAGGGAGCGTTCTGTGTTTCCATTAACTGTTATGACGCCGCGTGGTCCGGGCATGTTGAGCTTGAGGTAAGCATAATGAGGCACCGCATTGAATTGAGCAAATGCGGTTCGTTCGAGCAGTGCATGATAGCCGCTGCGAAAAGGGACGATATCGAAGATTAACTCTTCGCTTCGGAAGTTGTCCGGAGATCCGAAGACAACCTCTAGCGTAATTGAGCCCGTACAGCGAGCCTCTACACTTGGTATGACTCCTTTAAAGGTAGTCTTTGTGGGCTTGATCCGTGATGGATTAATGCCCATTTTGCGCACTGTATCCTGATAGAGAAGATTGAGGCTGCTGCCACCGTCCATGAGGACTCCCGTCAGGTGGAATCCATCAATGATTGGGTCGAGGACCAGTGCGGCTGAACCGCCATGACGGATACTGGTCGGGTGATCCCGACGATCAAAGGTGATCAGGCATGACGACCATGGATTGAATTTTGGGGCGACTGGCTCTATCGCATAGACGTCCCTGAGGGCGCGCTTGCGCTCCCTCTTAGGGATGTGTGTGGCATATATCATGTTCACCGTTTTGACCTGGAGGGGAAACTTTTTTGTCCCCCGTGTTCGGCTGTCGGGCTCTCGTCATCGTCCTCGCTTTGCGATCCCTTTTCCCTGTTCTCGGCATTTAACTTGCCGGCCTGTTTAAAAACCCAACAATCTCTGTTGGTATGATTGGCTGGTTTGTCTGGGGTGCCATGGATCTGGCACGGACGATCGAGTATGCGGTCCAAGCTGGATGGTCCCTGATTGTTTGTTTTATACGGCTTCTTCCGCTGACCGGACTTGGAGCCACTGAATTTGGCGTTAACTGTCGTGTCGTTAGTGTTGTCACCATTGCTTCGGCGTTTGTGTCTGCTGCGTCAGAGCTTGCCATTGGTATTTTTGCCCTCGGAGGTGCCCATTTCGCTTGTTGTGTTTTTGCTACGGGCCAGCCAACTATCCTCACCCGCACAAAAGCGGGTCATGAGTGCCGTGAGGGCTGCCATGGACTTCGGCTTTTCCTGGCCGAGGTGGCGGGCGAGCCATTCATCACGGATGCTGTGTTTAAAGGTCGCTAGGGCTTCGGCATCCAGACAATCGACGATCTGGTTCTTTTTAGTTAGGAACCTAGTCCAGAATTTCCTGGCTGACTCTCTAGGCTGTTGAACTATGTGACTTAAGTCATCGGCATCTGGTGGCCGGACATATGTACCCTGGAAGTTGTCAAGGAAGGCTTCTTCCAAGTCCTCCCATCTGCCAATAGAATTTTCAGGCAGACTGTTTAGCCAGTGCCGAGCTGGCCCTTTGAGTTTTAGTGGGAGGTATTTGATGCCGTGAAGGTCATCCCCGCGGGCCATGTGGATGTGGAGAATAAAATCCTCGATCCATACCACTGGATCGGTTTTCCATCGTATGATTCGATGTTTACGGGTTTAAACCCTTCTGGGAATTCATGATCCATTACTTCGTCAGTGAAGCAAAGAGGGTGTGTGGCGCCTCTATATCGAGCCGCATCACGACGTAGCTCCGATGGAGTCCGTCTGCGGCTTTTGGCCCGGCCGTGACTAGGTTTGTCACGTACGAATAGATAGTCGTCGTCGCGTGTCGAAGCACGTCCTCGCGATCTGTAGATCGATCTTGTATGTCCTGCTCTACTGTCCAGGTCCTGCCAAAGGTCATATGTATAACCCGAGCTGTTTTATCCCTGCCTTTACGGTAAGGTGGGGCAGTCTGGTGTTCGGCTTGAGTTGCCGCTTTATCCCGACCGCGTGGTGGTCGGTCAGCCGCATTGCGCGATGCTGGTATGGGCTCTGGCGCCTCGTCATCGAACTGAGGTAGCAATTTGCGCTTCGGGTATCTTTTGGCTGGGCGCTTAAGGCCATATTCTTCGGCTCCTAGGAAGTCCATCTGTCGTTGAGCAGATCTTGGTCAGATTGAAGCTGCTGCTGCTTCTTTTTCAGGCTCTGTGCAGTGGATATTAGCTGGCGCTTGAAGCGCTCCTGCTCGAGAGGTTCCTCAGGAATGATAAAATCCTCGTTGCCGAGGCTCACCTCCTCCTCGGAGAGCGGATGATAACTACCGTCCTCCGAGTCTTCGTCTATGGCCTGTTCATCAGGGCTAACTTGCCCATCTTCCCGATTGTCCTGTTCGGCAGTTTGTTCGTCAGGGTCTTCTATGTCTTCGGCACCATCCGGAGTGTTATCGCCTCCTATGCCGGTGTTGCTGTCTTTGCTGTGGTGGGATTTAGAGCGGCGCCGCTGGCGCCAGTGCTTTGATTGTGTCTTAGAAGGGTCATCCTCAACTGGATTTTCCTTGTCCTCGTCGTTATTCTCTTTGGGTGTATCCACCATGTATACGTCGTACAAAGAAGTGGTCGTCCAGCGTCCGGTAAACAGCGGGTTTTGGGCCTCCTCTTCTCCGGCATCGTCATCCATACCGTCAATGTCTTCGGAGTCGTAATCGAGCATATCGGTTAGGTCTTCGACAGTGTCTATGAAGTGGGCGGTGGGTGGGAAACGAAATTCTCCCTCATCAGCCTCCAGTTCAAACCGAATATAATTTGGTTGAGTGTCCCCCGATAGGGATAGATTTTTTTAATGAGTTGAGCACGTCGCCTAAAGGCGAGTGCCTAAATATGTACGCGGCGCTGAATTCGGCGATCGATGACCGATCCTGCTCGACATACGCGGGCGCGCATGGCTCGGAACTTGTAGCCGGAAGCGAGTCCGAGGTTCCGGAGACACAAATACCACCCGCGGTTAGGTCTTTGTGCGGCTCCAACGCCGCGGAGTCTGCGGCTTCCGTGGCGGGGTTGAGCTTCCCGTCCTCGGATGGCTTGATCTACACTGGATCTAAGGCCAGAGCGGTTACAGGTGCAATTTCCTGGGCATGGCCCGATGACAGATTTAAGTCATGTTCATCGTGGCAACGGGGAGTGACTGTCGCGGTCTCGGATCCATCAAAGATCAAGTCTCCGCGGATATCCGCGATGTAGTTCAAGGTCCCGAATCTGACCTGATGACCAGGGGCGTAGCTGTCGATCTGCTCCAGATGGCCAAGTGAGTTGGCCCGCAGTGTGAAGCCGCCGAACACGAAGATCTGTCCGGGGAGGAAGGTTTCCCCTTGGACAGCATTGTTGTTGACGATTGAAGGGGCCATCAACCTTTTGGGGACGGCACAGTGGAACTCTCAATGAAAGCACCAATGTCGGTGTCAAAACTGGTGGATCTCGGGTAGGGGGTCCCGAACTGTGCGTCTAAGGTCGATGGTAACAGGAGACGGGGGACACAATGTTTACCCAGGTTCGGGCCCTCTCTATGGAGGTAATACCCTATTTCCTGCTTGATTGATCTTGGTGAATATGAGTATTACAAGAGTTGATCTACCACGAGATCGTAATGGCTAAAACCCTAGAAGTCTAGCCTGTATGACTATATTTGTTTCTGGACTAAGCCCTCCGGTTTATATAGACACCGGAGGGGACTAGGGTTGTACAAAGTCGGTTAAAGAGAAAGGAATCTTCATATTTAGTCACCAAGGAGAGTCCTATCCCGACACGGAGGAGAGTCTTCGGTCTTGTATCTTCACAGCCCATCAGTCAGGCCCATGTCCAACAGGCCGGACGCCCAAGGACCCCTTAGTCCAGGACTCCCTCAGTTGCGCCACCACCCCAGGGTCCCTGCATCCGGTGAGGCCACGATCGCATGCCTCGAGCCACCGAAGCAGCCGGATTCAAGCACAATTTTGCACGGACGCAATGGATTCGCACAGGAGTGACTCCGTGTGTAGAGCTAAGGTTTCCTCCCGAGGCAAATACAGAGCCATCCAGACGGTCAACTCCTCCTCTTCCTGACATGGGATGAGGTCCTCGTCGATAGATCAAGAGATTTTGAAGTCGGATATGTTGCCTCTCTGTCGGAGAATGTTGCAGATCGTCAGACAAGAGCTTGGAGCAAAGTGGAGTGAAGTGGCTAGGGTTTGGTCCAGGATGTAGATATGGACGAGTATATGTGGGGTCGTGGTGGCCCAGTGTGGGCCAAATCTGGCGTAGGAGATGCGCCCTAGTGTGTTCATGCCTTCCCATATCGGCAGCATATATGAGCTGGGTATGAGGGGTGTCGGTCAACCCTTACGTATAGGGCCGGTATGAGGGATGTGGCTGGGTCATTATTTCTTGACCGATCACTGATCGGACTGTCCGCACGAACATATTGGAGCGTTTGAGGAGTCCAGTTGTAAATGCTCTAAGGTGAACACAACTATTCCGGTTGTTCTACAATGGGTGGACTGGTCAGAAGTTCTAGTTGGATTTGATCACAATGAGCATTTGGCTCGAATACTGCTTCCAAGAAGGCATGCCCTGGTCTTGGATTCGTAGGTCGGCGGTTCCGGCTTCACAAGGTACTCATGGATGGAGGCAGAAAGACCAGCATCATCTACGTTGGCACCTTGAAGCAGATGGGCATTCTTGAGTCCATGCTACTCCCGAACAACACGACATTCCACGGGATCGTATTCCACGCATTTTGCGGGAACATGACAATTGCTTCAAGCGAACACAACAAATTTCACAATAAAATCCCTTGTTTGCAGAATTTGTCATATGTTTCTATAGAAATTACCCCGTGGTTGAAGAACTTGTCATAAAAACGTTCATGAATACCATGCTCCTAGGAAACGTTCGCTGGATATTGAGGTTCTTGAATAATCTATCCTAGCTTGATCTGCTAGTAGAAAAATCAATTACTATGCCGCAAAAAAGGGAAAATCAATTAGGCCTCCTCCAATCCACCAGTACTTAGATGAGGTGCTAAACACATTAAATAGTTTAGCAACTAAAGCTCCCAATGCATAGGTTCTTAACTTGTTGTAGCTAAGCATCCTTAATTTATTGATTTCACAACTAAAGTTTTGCATGCATTGGTGGGATTGTTTCATTTAAATGTTTTTCTTAGGTTTGTTCGCTTGACATTATTTCTTCTTGGTGTCACCACACTCATCTTTCTCCTCTTAATTATCTTGCCACATCAGGTTTTTCGTCTACTCCCTCCGTCCGGGTTTATTGGCCTAAAGACCACTTCTCTTGGACCAAGGCACATATTAATTTGCTCACATTAATTCTTTTAGTCCACTCGGAATGCACTCTCTCGCATGTCAGCTCACACATACAACCAATAAGGCTGGTCATAGTGGAGAGTAACTTAGACTAGTAACATACATATGTTACTAGTCTATGTTACTACCTTCATAGTGGGGAGTGTCATATGTGTGGTAACATAGATGTGTTCATTTATTGCTTTGTAGACTCATCTTGCATTGGAAAGCGCTATGTGATGGTAACATATTATGTTACTCTATTTGCCTCTTTCCTCATTAACTACTTGCAACCTCATCATTCTTGCTTATGTGGCATCTATGTTACTACTTATGTTACTCCCACTATGACCAGCCTAAAAAAACACGCATGCAACATATTAATTTCCTAGCCATGGCAACAACGACAATGGCTCTTAATGCAAACAATGAAGTGGTTGCATGCATGCACCTTCCTAAAACGAGGCCTTATAAAAGCGGACATGCTTGTGATGTTGTGAGGCCTAATAAACTCGGACGTAGGAAGTACATGGCAGTCTTAGGGCATCTCCAACGGCAATCCACAAATTTCCTTCCGCATCCGTCCGTGGACAGGGGGGACCAGTCCATGGACATGGATGCGGGAGGCCTCTATCCAATCGTAGCCGCATACATTTCAAACTCTTTTTCAACAAACCGGATGGAATTCATGCAAACACAGATTTCATATAAACATGACGGATTTCATATAAACACATCCGGATTTCATATAAACATGATGGATTTCATTAAATTTACATCAAAGCGATGCTAGTATGGCTCTAGAGGTATAATTAATACCTAACCTAAATGGTCGCCGACACCCGTTCCTCGTGCCAGGCCATCAGCCCCGATAACTGAAGCTTCACCGTCTCCACTTCCGCCTCGGTGCTCTCCAGCTCCGCCTCGTAACTTCCGCCTACGGAGGTCTGGGAAGTGAATTTGTCCGCCTGCACATCGCCGCCAAGCGACTAATCGGCCAAAGATGGTGAGCCCACCAAGCTTGGCGTCGACGGGAGGGGAGGAGAAGTAGCCTTCCTGGGACATGAGCGGTGGCTACCTACCGTGCACTACTCTTCCTCGTCGGCGGCGGTGCCCGCGGACGTGCCAGCTTCGTGGTCTCCACCATGGGGCGCGGACTCGGCTATGTCCTCCTCATCATCATTGGTCTCGCCGAACATCGCCTCACCCGCATCGTCACTCTCCTTGTAGGCGGCCTCCACCTCCGCCACCCGCTTGCGGTACTGCCACCGAGCAAGGCGGATCTAGTGGGCTGAGCGATAGGACTCGAGCAGCACCACCTGTTCCGCTAGTTTCGCGTCCGGCGCGACAGCCCTGCCGGCAGGGAGCTACTCCTCCGCCACGTGCTCTTGCAGTAGGTGGTGATTGTAGGCGGCGTCAGCCTGCACCTCCCGGAACTGCTCCTCCCGCACCATGTCCATGTAATGGGCACGAGCTTTGGCGATGGTCAAGGTGCAATACACCGGCGAGGTTGCGCAGAGGAGGAGGGTGGCGCCGGTTCGTCAGTGGAGCGTCCTCCATTGGGACGTCGTCATCCTCGGGCTGCCTAAGCAATGGCGGCCATCTCCTTCTTCTGGTCTGATGTCAGCCCGTACCAGAGAGCTTTGGCGGGGGAGGGATCCATGGTGGGAGTGGTGCAAAGAGGGATCGAAAGCGGATGATTGCAGCTATGGCCGGACATCGGATTTTATAGCAATGGTGGGCGGTAGAGGGACGGGAGGGTGGCACCGAAGGAGACGCCTTGGCAACCGCATGCCATTAATGTGGGCAGCAGACGGACGGACGGGTGGCCGTCATATCGTTTGAACGCGTGACACTCGCCTGCAGCGGGAAGCGGCACGGGCGGCGGGCCGCGTCAATGCCGGCGCTAGTGAGCGGTCGCGTCCCCTCTGGCTAGGCATGAATGCGGGCGCCGACCGAAAATGTGCGGGAGGGGGATGCGGTTTTTGCTGGGCCGGGGCGGTCAGTAAAAGGCTTGGGATCGGTCCGGGCTCCCGCACCCCCCCCCCCCCCTTTGTCTCAGGTTTGCGGGAGAAATCACGTGATAGAAGCCTGCGTTGGATGGCTTCCGCTGTCCGAACAACATGGTCCGAACGGATGGGAGGGGTTTGAGGGTCAGTGTTGTGGATGGCCCTTAGCACCTGTACAAGGTGGTGGAGCGTTGGGAGTATGGATGAAAACGGAGCGGAAACATGGGTGCTACCACATTTGTTTTCATATTTTTGTGCAGAAGCGGAAACAAATACAAAACCCTGCAAATAAATACGAAAAAAGATACTACTGAAAATAGACACGAAGCGAATACAGAGCGGGCACGAAAATGGAAGTGGGCATTGACCGGAAAATTTAAACCCCTTGAGTCAGAGGGCAGCGCTAGAGATCAGACTACTGATCCCTTGCTCCCATCAGACTAGTCGAGCACCATAGGATGAGAAGCATCGTAGCCATCCAATATACTAGTATGGCCCACGCACAGATTCTTCGTTTGGATGCTTAATTAATTGCTCCTGTAACTCCTTCCGCTAAACACGTCAGATGCGAACTCTCATTGCTTCCTAATTCAATGCTTCCTACCGGTAAAAAAATCACTGCTTCCTACATTGAACGTGCGCATCAACATATATATGGTAGATTCTCGTCTTCTTCTTTCTCCTCTCAAAATACGCATCATATGGTGGATTCCTAGTACAGGGCCGTTAGCCAAATATTGATTAGCATAAATCACGTCAGAAATCGTTTATTATAAAAAAAATTCTGTGAAGTTTTGATTTGCTTCCAACAAACAAATAGCAGAAAATAATTATTATTCGAGATGCATTTTGTGCAGCCCAACAAGCTTAATTAGGTGGCATGGAAGCATTATTCTTTACCAATAGAAGCATCATTTTATGGTGTGACGAGAAGATATCTATTCCATATTTATTAACCGTATTGATAGAAATATTTTTTGCATCGATAGAAGCATTATTTTCATACTATGGTAGCAATTTGATGCTTTGGAATATATTTTGGTGTAGCGGAAACAATATTTGCGTTTGATGGAAGCACTTACTTGTCGCAAAATAAATTGTACAGAAGCATAACAAGAATATACACGTGCACAAGTTTAATCGATAAGAGAAATATACACTTTCATTCCTAAAAAATAATAATTTCACTTCTGCATAACCAGCATCACTATCCGTAGAACTAGCCGATCATGCATGAGCTCCACATGTGCCGGGAGTTTTTTGTGGTCAACAAGGCAACCACCAATGAACAACAGTGCCTAGTGGCCAGTGTGCTGGAAATGAAGAAGCATGACTAAACCGAGCTCAACAAAATGTCTGTACAATAGAAACATCAGGGTCAAACAATTAAGCACACACTAGTATTTGTCGAAACAAAATATTTTGTTGCAAGAAGCAAAATGTATGTATAACAATTACAGTAAAAAAATGTAGGGGCCTTCCCTACTATTTTGTTAAAAACAATATCAGTAAAAGAAGCCACACTAGCCATGGTTGAAGCACACAATGGAATTGGTTGGACCAAAATGACTATATAATAAAAGAAACATACATGGGCAATGGTTGAAGCAAGAGTTTACTACCAGGAAAACATATACAAAAGTTGGTTCACTAGAATGTATGTACAACAACTTTAGTCAAAGAAGTAACACCGGTCGTGGTTGAAGCGCACACTAATACTGATTGAAGCACAAACAAGTGTTTTTTTTTTTGAAACAAGGCAAAAGACTTGCCATTTTCATTGAATAAGAAGAAGGTTTTAGAGTTGAGGCCAGCGGCGGAGTTACAATCCTCACTCTCGCGGCATTACATTACACAAATATTTTGCCCCGGCACGGCACCACCATGAGGCTTCCTCTTTGATTCGAGCAACAAGCACACCCACTAGAATTGCGTTGTTACGGAACACGCGGCATTTCGCTTCTTTCCATATTTCCCAAGAAGTCAGTAGCATGATGAAAGTCAGCGCCCTTCGTGGTCGTGAGGTCCCAGAAGCATTGGCGCGCCACCACTCTTTGACCGAAGTCAAACCACCCCAGTTCGCTGGGTGTACATCTTGTAAACCGAGTCAAGATTTAATCATTCCCCACACACGGATGGTGTAGCGGCATTGGAAAAGAAGGTGTGCCGCCGATTTCGGAGTTTGCTTGCAAAGAGGACAAAGATTACAATTTGGCCAACCCCTTCGCTGAAGCCTGTCAGCCGTCCAAACTCTGTTGTTGATGACCAACCAAGCAAAAAATTTGCATTTGGGAGGAGCCCAGTTCTGCCACACTAACAGAGGCATGTCCGTGTCCACTAGCCCAAGGAATTGTGTATTATAAGCCGACGCCGCTGAATATTGGCCATCATTGGTGAGCTTTCACGTAATTGAATCGGTCTCCTCCGGGTTGAGATTGACCAGCAGAGCTTTCCCAGAGATTGATTTAACTCAGATATGTGGCTAACAAAGGAGGTTCCCACCAATATCCACCTTAGAAACTCAGAAGTTATTGTGCAAGGCCTTCTTCACAGAGCAGTTTTTTCTTGTAGAAAGTTCAAAGATCTTGGGCGCGATATCCTTGGGTCTCATACCATCCAGCCAGGAAGAGTCCCAAAATGATGCTCGACGACCGTCTCCAACAACAACCTTTATGGCGGAGGCGAAAATATCTTTGTCCTTTTGTACACAAGGGTTTCCCAAGTTGACCCAAGGTTTGGCCGATCCGCCCAAGCAGCCCACAACCAACTAATTGGAGGGTCGCTGCAAAAATTTCAGATTTAGAATGCCCAACCCACCATGCACTTTTGATTTGCACACCTGGTCCCAATTGATCTTGCATTTGCCACCTGTGACCTTGTCACAACCTGCCCAAAGATAGGCACGCCTAAGGGAGTCAATCTTCTTCATAACCTGAGCAGGTAGGTCTAGCGTCGTCAAGTAGTAAATGGCAATTGCTGTGATGACCGACTTGACCAACACAGCCCGTCCCGGCTGCGCAACATGCTTGCCCATCCAAGGGGTAAGTTGAGCAGCAATCTTATCTTCGAGAGGCTGAAAATGGATTGTTTTGAGCCTCTTGGTTGACAACGGCAGCCCAAGATATTTCATTGGGAAGGAGGTGCGGTTGGCGGGGAAGGAGCTGAGTATATCATCAAGATCCAAGGAGTCACATCGAATGGGGGCAACAAGACTTTTAGAGCAGTTCTTTGTTAGCACCGTCACTTCCCCAAACTGTGCAAGCGTATCCGCAAAAAACTTGACCTCGGTTTTGATGGGCGCAAGGAAAACCGCCGCGTCATCCGCGTAGAGGGAGGCTCGGATAGGTATGGCATTGCCACCAAGAGGGTGCAGCTTTCCTTGAGCAGTGGCTTTCTTGAGAATGTGATGTAGTGGGTCGATGGCCAGCACAAAAAGGAGTGGGGATAAAGGATCTCCTTGTCTCAGACCCTTCCCAAGCTTGATAGGAGTGCCAGGAACCCCATTGAGCAGAACTCGCGACGAAGCCGAGGAGAGGAGAGTTGAGATCCATCCTCGAAAGCGTGGAGGAAAACCAAGGTGCTGAAGAAGGTCAAGAAGATAGTCCCAACGAATAGAGTCGAAGGCTTTCTTGATATCTAGCTTGAAGAGCAGTGCCGGGTTTTCTTGCGGTGGAAACGTCTCGCAAGATTAGCACATACATGAAATTATCGTGGATACATCTCCGCTTGATGAACGCACTCGGGCCCGGGAGACCAAGTCGCTCATGTGGGGGCTAACCGTTGGACATCACTTTTGCAATAATCTTCGCAATAGCATGAATAAGACTGATGGGGCGAAAGTCAGCAATATCCTCGGCACCATCTTTCTTGGGGATGAGGGCAACATCCGCAGAATTTAGCCAGTGGAAATGGGCGGTATGTAGGTCAGAGAAACGATGAATAGCCGACATGAGATCTCCCTTTATTGTGCTCCAGCATGCTTTAAAAAAAGCACCAGTGAAGCCATCCGGTCCTGGAGCTTTGTCATTTGGCATAGCAAAAACTGCAGCCTTCACCTCCTCTTCCGTGATAGCCTCATCCAAATCCTGAAGGTCACAATTGGGGGCCGGAATGATTCCCCAATTGATGTCAATGCTGCGCGAAGGACCCTTCTTAGCAATGCTTTCAAAATGATGGTGTATGACCTGCTCCTTCAAATTTTGTTCTATAGTCCAACCATTGTTATGCTTGAGACGATGGATAAAGTTGTTCCTCCTTCGGTGGTTAACACGAAGGTGAAAGTAGCGGGTGTTAGCATCGCCGTCCTTCAAATTGGTGATTCTTGAGTTTTGCCTCTTTCTGGACTTCTCAAGCACAGCCCATGCGATAATCTTCCTCTTGAGCCATTTCCGAAGATCAATTTCCTGTTGGGATAACTCTCTTTGTTCCTGGGCCATATCAAGACGGAGAATAACTTCAAGGGTCATATGCAGCTGGACCTTAGATTTAGCGAAGAGTGTTTTGCTTCAGGAACGTAATCGTCGACTAGTAGATTTCAGCTTGTGAAAAAGTCTCTGGTAGGGATCTTGGTGACTCGAATTTTCGTTCCAAGCGTCGCTGACCGTCTTTTGGAATCCTGGCATCTTGGTCCAATGGTTCTCAAACCTAAAGGACCTAGGTTTCTTGGGGCCATCCGCGCAAGCGAGCAACAACGGACAATGATCTGAGAGCGAGGAGGACAAGGCATGAAGTATGTGGTTGGCGAATTCGATGTCCCAATCCTCATTGCAAAAAAGCTGTCAAGTTTACTAAGCGTCGGATTGTTTCTCTCGTTACTCCAAGTAAACTTCCGGTTCTGGAGGGGGATCTCCTTGAGCTCACAGGAAGTAAGAGTGTTGCGGAAGCGAACTAATCTGCTACGATCAACATTGGAGCGGTTTTTATCTCTGGCCCGGTAAATCTGGTTGAAGTCCCCATTAACCAGCCATTTTGTCCTCAAGACGGTTTCGGAGGATAGCTCGAGAAAAATGTGTCTTTGTGAATGCTTCTAGTTGGCCCATATACAGTGGTAAGCTTGAAGTTATTGCTCTCCGTAGAATTCTGGACAGCAACATCGCGCGGAAAGAAAATATGATCCAATCTGGACATTGGAAATGTTCACCACATTATCATCCCATAGGAGTAATATGCCTCCTTTAGTTCCATCAGCAGGTTTGTGTTTAAATTCTTCAATCGGTAACCACCAAGGTATGCAGCGATGAAACTGTCAATGACTGAAGCTTTGTTTCCTGTAGGCAAACAAGATGGCAGGAGGATGTAGCAATTGTTTCATGGACCGTGGCTCTCACGGTCAGGCAGTTCAAGCCACGCACATTCCAACACAAGATTGAGATGTTTTGCTCTAGCATTGATTCACCAAGGGTACATCAGCAGAATTACAAAGGGGCAACATGGATTGAAACAAGCATAGCAGTAGAGGTCTCGCCAGACTGGGGCAGTAGCAATCTACAGCAGCTACAAACAGGCGTATAACCGACATTGTTTTGGTGTACAATCATAAGGAACTAGAGTACATCGATAACTGGCAGCAGGTTCAAGTGGTTGCAGATGCAGCCTCATCCAGTCCGTCCACCTTCTCCACCATGCTGCACTGAGCCTCTTCAACCGCCGACGAGATCACAATCAAGTTGAAATAGAGCATGAAGGTCAGCCACAGCAAGATCTGGAAGCTGGCCATGAAACATCTGAGTGAACTTTGCAATCGCAGCTTTACATTTGCTCACCTTCAGCGACGATGTTCATATCGTCGACAGAGCAGCTGCTCTGCAAGCTTGGCAATGGGCACACTCCTCTTTTTTGCCCGGAGACGCGGACTCTGCCTAGGAAGCTGGAAGCCAGTTACTCCAGCAAGTGTCTTAAGCAGAATGTATATACAATAAAATAAGGACGCAGTTGCAATGGTTGAAACATAATTTGACTAACATGGATATGCATGCAAGAAATAAGGAGAGAAAGCAGAGAGGCCACCTCAGTACAAGTCGACAGGAGTTAGGCTACCTTACTACCTACCATGTGCTGCTTGTAATCCGAGCAAATAACCATGCAACATATAGGTAGCAAAATTCATTGAATGAATACAAAAACAATGGGGGAGTTCTCCAGAATGCTTACAAGGCAATGTTTACAACAAAAATGCAAAAAGAAGAAGCTCATGGAGGCAACTATTTAAACAGGAGAAGCATGATCTAAAATTCAGAATTACCATCATCGGTATGATCTCAACCTGACCCATATTAAATGGGAGCATAGAATTGGAACTACAAGATCTGAACATAAAGGAACCATAAGCTAGCAGAGGAGATGAGCGGTGAGGGAAGATTTCTTACAGAGTACAGAGGATCTTGTCGTCGTTGCGATGAAAGAAGACATCCAAGTACCTGCAGCAGCAACCTTCGCCGTGCCGCTGGTGAGCTTACCCTCGTCCTGGTGTGCGGTTGTTGAAGGCCAACACAGAGCGCTAGATCGGCGACGGCGCAGCAGCGAGGGATGGATTGAGCATAATCTAGGCAAGATCTTTACCTGGGATTAGGGCGGAAGAAGTGTACTGCAGAGAACGGCATGGATGTGGGCTTGTCGTTGTCGACGATTCGATGGAGAACGTACGCGTGGTATGGATCGGAAGTGCGGAATAGACGGGAGCGACGGGCCTGGAGGAAGAGGATGCGTGATTATGGGGAGGTGGAAGCAGCTGATTAATTCATGGGGGAGGACTGGCCCGAAAAATTAGGGAAGAGTTATGGAAGGTTACAATGGGATTTGCTACAACATCACGACCATGGGATAAAACAGAATCAACGACAAACAATTGGTCTGGCGATTTCCTTCCATCAGACGTATGATGAGAAGCGTTTCCCGAGAAATAAACACAAAGACAAACAATTTTAATGAAATTTTACCATGGCTACAAAATAATATGATTACATTAGCAATTTAGCGTAGTATTATAGCAATATTTGACAATTGTGTATAGGGTCAAGTTTAGCATGTATATGTGATAGTAGAAGTTAGACTTCAAATGATGCATTCTACTCGTTATGTCATTGTGTGTTGTTTGGTAGTTGGACTACAAATTAGTCATAGCCTGATACTAAAAACGGAACTTTCATATTAACTTTCCGTTTCCACCTTTGTTCCATTGGAAAATACTATTTTGTTTTTCTTTCCGCTTTTGCATAAAAGAATTTATTTCCATTTCCGTTTTATAAATTTTCGTTTTCATTTTTATATTTCCTCTTCATCTTTATTTTTCCTCTGAAAAGGAGAAAACAATTCACTCCATCAGGGCCCTACGGTCGCTCGGTCAAATCTGCCAGCAACCTGCGCTAATTCCTCGGCACGATCGATGTGTGCTTCTTCTTGTTTTTGCAATTTACCAATATATGCAGCTCCATCGAGATGCTAAAAAGAAACTCCCGAACTAGCCAGGGACGCTATGGTCAAATCAACTCTGCTGGGTCAACTCTGTCACCAAAACTTCATTAAGACTAGCCATAGTGGGAGTAACTTAGCTAGTAACATAACGCATTCCAAGACAAATATGCTTATGTGGTAAAGAATTAATGAGGAGAGAGGTGTTTGTGGTAACATACTATGTTACTGTAACATAACGCACCCCAATGCAAAATGAGTCTACAATCTAATAAATGAAGTCTTGCATGACACTAAACTTATGTTACTACCCACTATGAAGATAGTAACATAGACTAGTAACATATGCATGTTACTACTTTAAGTTACTTCCCACTATGACTAGCCTAATAAAGCAAAACTTGACCGGCGTTAATAAAGTTTGTGAGGCACTACGACCAAGAAAAACCGGATCTGATGAGGACATACATACATGCATAGCTGCCTCGTTTATTTTGTGCCTTCTCACCAAACTTAGTCGTGGTCGTCGCAGCAGCCAGGCAGGTACGTAGTACGCGTGAAGCGACAAGTCCACCCCGAACGCCCGAGGCGAGGCTACGTACATGTGGAGACGGCCCCACCAGCCAGGTCAGTCACGTTCCCGGCGCGTTTTATAAAACCACTCGGCCCAACACAAGCCGTAGAACTGCACTGCACAGCGCCAGCGCGAGAGACCGACCAGAAAGTAGAAACCCCCGGCCGGAAGGAGATGAGCTACTACGGCCAGCAGCAGGCGCCAGTCGGCGCCCCGCCGCAGCAAGGTATGACAGCCTCCTTCCATCAACTTCTCCTTCTACCTTTTGTCCGACGGCTGAACAGAATTGACCTTGCGTGCTGCCTGGACCTTCAATTCTCCAGGTTACCCGCCGCAGGGGTACCCTCCGGCCGGCTACCCGCCGCCACAGCAGGGCTACCCGCCGGCCGGATACGGCCAGCAGGGCTACCCGCCTCAACAGGGCTACCCGCCCCAGCAGCAGCAGCAGCAGAACAGCGGGCCTTCCTTCATGCAAGGATGGTACGTACGCCACTTCCTCTCTCTTAATTTCGATCCAAACTACGTAGTTGTTCAAAGAGTTAGGAACTTAGATATAGCTGGGCTCAGATCAGCCCGGGCCGCCGCCGGCGAGTTAGCTAGCTAGGCTTCGTTGCGCGCACGTTTCCATGGGTAGGGACGGCGACTTGACGCGCGAGCTACTGTACCGTGGAGACGGCGAGAGCTCGACGACCTGTCAACCGCAAATTAATGGCAAAGGGCGCGCCTATGACCAACCTCGGTCAAACGGAACGTACGAATCCTACCTATTCGTATCTGATATTCATATATACCCGGAGATTTCATTGATGAGATCAAGAGCCGTAGCTTCCATAAACGAGAAGATATCGGCATAGATATCGTGACGATCAAAATATATGATCTTCATGATGATATCTTCTCCGGCGGACGGACAAGATGCAAAAGCTGGAAATCGTCCAAATTCATTTGCTGTCAAGTGTTCTCGAGCAGTATAAAATTCAGCATTTCACGTGCGACCATGTGTTGGTGTTACGATAATTGGTTCTCTACAGGTTGCTTGGAATATGCCCACCTCTCCCCACTTGACGAATATCCGGTGTTCTGTACACGGCGCCCGGCGCCCGCCGGCACCAGTGTCGTCTGTCGTACATACCCATACCGAGTACTATGTGGCAGTGAGTTAATAAGGAGAGAGGTAGTTATAGTAACTTAGCTAGTTACTGTAACATCACATGTCCCAATGCAATATGAGTCTATAACCTAATAAATGAAGCTTTGCATGTTACTACACTCATGTTACTACCCACTATGAAGGTAGTAACATAGTCTAGGGATATGTGAGATGTTACTAGTGTATGTTACTCACCATTGTGGCTAGTCTAATTAGTGGGAACTTGCAATTTGTGACAATAAATGGCTTTCCTCTATATCTATTTCTATATTCTATATATCTTGTATTCTAATATAAAAAGCGAGTTAGAGAGGTCCAACAAATCATACACGTTCAATCACATCTATCCAATGGTCTAAGTCACTCCGGTGTTCAGTGTTAAACATGTCTAGCACTAAACACGGTTAGCATACTCCAATAATTAATATCATGCCTAGTAATATAAACATTAGTGTTAACCAATTAATTATATCATATCTAATACTATTAACATGCAATTTATAACTTACCTAATGTTAATGTGCAATAAAATTAACATATTTTATAATATCAGCGTGAACATTAACCATGTAATTATATCCTACCAAATATTAACATGCAATTTATATTTTCCCTGTAACCATCATGTAGTAATACTCTTGCCTAACATTAACATGCATTGCACGTACACAATTACTAGTCTTTACAAAAAATAAAATGTAAGGTGGAACGAACCCATTTCTTAGCTATATATAACCTTCGTTTTGTACAAATCTGTCAACATTTGGATCTGTGGTTATAGTAATCCTTCTGATTCGTATTAATTATCGTTGATTTAGTACTATTTTTCTTGTTTTTCTTTGTTTGTTGAGAAATCCGCCTTGATTATATCTCATGATTCTCTTATGATATTGTTCCAACAGCCTGGCCGCGCTTTGTTGCTGTTGTCTCTTGGACGCCTGCTTTTAAGAACAGAGACCAAAGTTCCATCATCACGCGTGTTGGAACTGATCAATTTGTGCCTTGTTACCAAAATGCTACTGGCCTCCATGTTTTGGGCCCTATCGCAATTTTCTACCCCTTGTTTGTAAACTTCACATTGGGATTAATTATTCGGTTGGTTTGGATGTGATGACTACCTTGCTAAATGCTACTAATCCATCTTTTTTCTCCTTGTTTGAAAAGTAAAAAGATACGAGTAAATTGCACCATTGATATGAGATCTGACGTCACTAGTAGAAAAAGGGCCTATAGTCCCGGTTCATAAGGGCCTTTAGTCCCGGTTCGTGAACCGGGACTAAAGGGTCGGTACTAATACCTCACCCTTTAGTCCCGGTTCTATCCAACCGGGACAGATGGGCCTCCACGTGGCCTGTCCACGAGCTCAGGAGGGGTTTTGGTCCCGGTTGGTGGCACCAACCCGGACCAATAGGCATCCACGCCACAAGATTTCTTTGGCTCTGGTTTTGTTTTTTTTTCAAAAGAGGGGGGGGTTGGGGGTTTTGGGGGTTAATTTAGGTGTTTCATATATTGTGCTATAGCTAGCTAATTAATAGAGAAAAGTGTCCTTTCTTTTGTCCGTGCTTGGTCGACGCTTCGTACTATACATACGTATAGAGAGGACTAACTAGACATGCTAGCTAGCTAGTAATTACAAACAGAAGATCGCCATGAACATATATATGCATACAGAGAGAAGTGATATCGACCACCTCTCCTTCTCCGAGAGATTGGCGAACAACAAGTTCTCGATATCTATCCGACGCTACCGCTACATATATACAATAATTATCTTTTACAATACGGACGCGTGGTCCACATGGTATTCCCCGTCTTCAGCGATCACATAGTCAAGAAAGAATGCCGCCAATTCCTCTTGAATTGCTCGCATGCGATCTGGTGCTAGGAGTTCATCCCGCTGCCGAAACATCTAATTTTAAGAAAGGGGTCAATACATATATATATATATATGAATGAATGAAACTCAACACAAATGATGGTAATAAAATAAAATTGTGAATCTTTTATTTACGCACTTCAAATTGTTTGTCGGAGTAGCCCTCTCACAGGTCGTGTGGTGGATGGACTGCAAACGTAGTATCCACGTAAATCATTCCTTGTTCCTGCCACAACCACTTTACAAGAAACAGAGGTCAATCAAACTGATAATTATATATAGCAAGCACATGCTAAATGGTATTGATGAAACTAGCGCTTGAATCACTAGGAGATGCTGCGTGGAATATGCTACTATATAGTACTTACTTTGGTGTCTAAATTGCAGCTTCTTCGGTAGTCCCGGAGCTTTTTGGTGAATTTTCCCAAGCCCTGCCATACAAAGAAAACAATTACTTGATATCAGAAATGAACAAAGTTGCTGATATGGTGGATAATGATCGATTTAACTTACTTCTCGAGCAATTCAGTCATTTCCGCATACTCCTTGGGATCTTTTCGTCTCGAGTCTAAGACAGTTACTACTCCCTGCTCAAGCTTAATCTCTAGGAGAATATAGTGGAACCTGCATGCGCATGCATAACTCATCAATATTACATTTCTATAACCTGGACTAAATAAGGAAACCGAATATGCCATAAGACAAGAACACTCACGTGTAGTTGTAAGGAAAGAGTATTGTATTTTTGTGTTCATTTATTTCCAACGATCGTAGCAAGTTGGCCTCGGTTTCTTTGGCACGATATTGAACCTCATTTGCATCGATGAGATATGTGTTAATGAACCCAATATCACCCACTTGTTTTTTCTTCATTTCTGCGATCTTCAATCTGCATAATATAGTGAGGATATTTATAAATACATGCAATGAAAGAGCTGAGTTATATAGAGATACTTAATGATGAAGTAGTACTACTTACAGACAGTAGCAGGTGACCGTTGCTTTATCGATGGCCAATTGATTGAAAAACTGATAGAACTCCTCAAATGGAATAGGCAACAGTTCAATTCCAAGGAGGTCATGCTCCTTTTTAACTCTCAAATACAAAGTATTCCTCCCGTCAGACTCTTTGCAGGTTTTCATGTACCAATCATGCAATCTTCGTGATCATCGTTGTTAGAGAGCTTTCATCTTTGACGAGAGGCTTCCGTACTCGTATCTTTGTATCTGCACCTCCAAGAAATCAAATTGTACATCGTCGGGCAAGTAATCTTCAGATTGCCATAACCGGCACCATCCTCGGATCGACGATGTCGCTAGCAGGCACCTTGAGCGGGGGCACGATTCTTTCGCTTGTTCGCCGAGCTGGGCAATTTGTTTCCCAGCTCGTCGTTCTTTCATCCTTTGATCACCGACAGATTTCCCGATCTCTCCGCCGCAAATGCCTTTCCAATAATGCGCTCATAGTTGCCTTTCGGCGGAGACTTGGGTGGTTTTGTCAGGGCAGCCAGAGTGCGCTTCGCTTTGACCGGATCTACCTTCTCCTCCGGAGGTGGATGTCTCTTTGCTTTCAACCCTTGAAACCAGTCATCCACTTCGGTCTGCGCGATCTTCGCGTTTTCCTCCTCGCTCCTCTCGTACGGTAACTTCTCTGGAGTCTTCAGAGAAGGACCGAATCTGTATCTCCTCCCGCCTTTGGCAAGTCTTGCTAGACGCCGCAGAGCAGACGGAGCGGATGTCTTCTTTCCTTGCTTACGAGGCGGAGGAGAAGGACTACGACGCCGGAGCAGCCGGAGCGGGCGCGGGTCTCTTCCGCCTTGCCGACGAGGCGGAGAAGGAGGAGGCTGGCTGCCGGACGCGCCGGTGCAAGCGGAGAAGGAGACGGAGTGCCGCCACGCCCGGAGAAGGAGCCGGCCGAGTGCCCTGATCGCCACTCGCGGGAGGAGGAGGCGGTGGAGGAGGCGGAGTGCCCCGACTCGCGGAGGAGGAGGAGGAGGAGGCGGGAGGAGGCGGAGTGCCCCGACTCACGGAGGAGGAGGAGGAGGCGGAGGCGTCCAGTTCGGAAGGTTGATGAGATCCTTCCGCCATAGGCATGGAGTCTTGAGCGAACCCAGCCGATACTCCCTTCACCGGTAGGGTGGTCAAGCCGAGCTCCTCAAATCCCTCCGTTATTTCATCGACCATCACCTTAGCATATCCTTCGGAATCGGCGGCAGTGAAAAGTTGAGTCGGGTTTAGTGGGATAACAGAGCCAACAGCCGCCTTGACCTTTAAATTGCTCCATTGCGCCATAAGGTGGCAACTTTCAGCATCCGTGATAGCATCCAACGGATAGCTGGCAGGAGCCGCCAAGGCATGTTGCTCGGCTGAAGCAGCTCGGTGGAAGCCACGCTGCTTCTCCGCCGAGATGGCGGGTAGCCGGGGAAGCTTCGCAGGTCGTTTGTTGTGATCGGCTGCTTCGCGTTCCTCTTCTCGCTCCTCTAGCCCCATTACCCTTTCGTGCAGCGCCTGCATTAGGCTCTGCTCCGCTTTCTTCCTCCTCTCATGGGTTTTGTAACCCCTGCGTCCGAAATCCAGCCTTCCACGAAGGGAGCTCGGCGTGCCTCGTGTCCGTCCAGGTGCTCGGATTCCCGAGGGCCATTGTGAGCTCGTCCTTCTCCTGTCTCGAACGAACTTCCCTTGCTGCGCTGCTTCGATATAATGCTTAAGCCTCTTGACTGGTATGTCCAATTGTTCGTCCGTCCAAATGCACTTCCCGTTATAGGGTCCAAGGATCCGCCGCCCGAAGAACCAAGTCCGCAACGGTCTGCCAGTTCATTGTCTCGGGTTCGATCCCTTTATCAAGCAGATCATTCTCAGCCTTGGACCACTTAGGCGGGCTATGAGGTAGCCACGACCCGTCGCGATGATGAAGCTTCTTCTTCGCAGCATTTCTCTTGTTTGTCGCTGACATCTTTTTACTCTTTTCCGATGTCTTGTAGGCCACAAATGCGGCCACCATCTCGATCTTCTCATATTTGCCCGTGAATTCTGGTGTCTCATTTTTTCGACATACGTATTGAGGTCTTTCTTCCAATTCCTGAATAGTTCTGCCATCTTCTTAAGAGCAAAAGACTTGATTAATGGCTCTATTACTGGCTTCTCGGATCATCCTCCGCGGTAGGGTAAAATTTGACTTCAGCTCAGTCCAAAGATCATTTTTCTGCATATCATTGACATAAGACACCTCAGGGTCTTCGTTCTTAGGCTTATACCATTGGTGGATGCTGATCGGGATCTTGTCCCTAACCAGAACCCCGCACTGAGCAACAAATGCCTTCTTTGTCCGGTAGGGTTCAATCGGTTGGCCGTCGCGCGCGATTTGTATGATCTCAAACTTTTCATCCGAGCTCAACTTTTCTTCGGCCTCGTCTCTTTACCGAAGTTGTGCTCGATCCGGAGGGCTAGAAAAAAGAACAAAGACGAGAGTTAATTAATATGTGTACATATATATATAACAAAACAAAGACGAGAGCTAGTCAAGACAGCTTAACTAATATATATACCTGGCGGACTCGGTTTGGTGATCACCGAGCCGTCCTCACGGTCTACTTCTTGCACCGGCATTGGGTCATCGGAGCCATGTAAATCATAGCCAGCTGCTTCTTCACCCTCTCCTTCCAGACCATCGTTATCGACGTTGAGAAACATCATCGAGGAGACGGCATCACTTCCGTGTGCGATTATGTCCCTCAACAACGCTTCTTGTGCTTCGTCTCGGGGGGTGTCCATAGTTTCTACAAATATTTACAACATGGCAATTATTATTCAAACATGACAGATATGGATATATTAGTGCCAACGAGAACTAGCTAGCTAATCACAATAAGGAATCATATTAGTGGCCTCGACGCTGCTTCTCTAGGGTTTGGGGTGGCCTCGACAACGCTTCAAGGGTTAGGGGTGGCCTCGAGAACGCTTCAAGCTAGGAGGGGTACGTAATCGACCCCCCACGTGTTGAAGCTATCGGGAGGGGTCGGCGTTGAACAGTACATCTATGTCCCACAAGTAGGGTAGAGGGTCGTGGATCGCCGAGCGGTCGAGGTCAAGGGTCAAGATCGCCGAGGGTCGGGAGGTTTCCTAGTGTCAAAGGATTCAACAAAACCATGTCTTCATCATTAGGCGAAAATGTGGGTGCATGATGGTGCGAAGCTCTCCAAAGTTGTTTTGGAACGGAGTCCCAGATAGGATAATTCGCTTTTTGGTACAAAGTTCAGCAAAAAGGCAAATTATCCTATCCGGGACTCCATTCCAGAACAACTTTGGAGGACTTCGTACCATCATGCCATGGTTACTTCCGGCTAATGATGAAGCGATGGATTTCTTCAATACTTTGACACTATCGGTACCCCCCTATCGGAAAAGGAAGAAAAGAGGAAGAAGGAAGAAGAAGAAGAAAAAAAAGAAGAAGAAAAAAAGAGGAGAAGAAGAAAAGAATAGAGGAGAAGAAGAAAAAATAGAAAAAAATTCTATTTTTTCTTCTTCTCCTCTATTCCTTTCTTCTTCTCCTCTTCTTTTTCTTCTTTTTCCTCTCATTCTTTTTCTTCTTCTTCTTCCTTCTTCCTTCGGATCCTAGAACCCTCGAACCCTCGACCCTAGAACCCTCGAACCCTAGAACCCTCGAACCTCGACCCTAGAACCCTCGAACCCTAGAACCCTCGAACCCTCGACCCTAGAACCCTCGAACCTCAAACCCTTGTGCCTCGAAACCTCGACCGGCCTCGACGACCCTCGACCGGCCTCGACGACCCTCGACCCTCCGTGACCCTCTCGACCCTCTAGCCTAGTTCCCGACCGTCGACCCCTCAGCGATCCTCGACACCCTGCTTCCCGATAAAAAAGAAGAAGAAGAAGAAGAAGAAGAAGAAGAAGAAGAAGAAGAAGAAGAAGAAGAAGAAATGAGAAGAAGAAAAAGAGAAGAAGAAGAAAGAAGAAGAAAAATAGAAGAAAAAAAAGAGAGGAGAAGAAGAAGGAAAAGAGGAGAAGAAGAAACTTCTTCTTCTTCTTCTTTTATAAAATATTCTATACATCAATGAATATATCAATATATATACATGAACATTTATCCGCAAAAAACATCATATTCTATACATCAATAAAAACATCATATTCTATACATCAATAAAAAACATCATATTCTATACATAATAAAAACATCATATTCTATACATAATAAAAAACATCATATTCTATACATAATAAAAATCATGGCGGCGGGCAGGGGGGGCAGGGCAAGTGTGGCTGGGGCAGGGCAGGTGCTGGGGGCTCATCAGGGCGGAGGCGACGGCGAGGTCGCGGCGACGGGCGGGGGAGGCGGAGGCGACAGGTCGAGGTCGGGAGGCGGAGGCGACGGCGAGGTCGGGAGGCGGAGGCGACGGCGAGGTCGGGAGGCAGGGCGGCGACGACGAGGTCGGCGAGGTCGCGGAGGCAGGGCGGCGACGGCGAGGGCGCGGCGACGGGCGGGACGGCGACGACGAGGCGGGCGACGGCGAGCCGGCGGCGGGCGCGTCGGCGCGGCGTCGGGGCAAGGGCGATCAACGGCGATTTAGGCAGGCGACGGCCGATTTATTTAGGCAGGGGGGATCATGATGATGAGGCAGGCGGCGACAACGACGACGAGGCGTGGGCGGCAGCGGCAGCGTCGGGCGGCGTCAGGCAGCAACTGGCGGCGTCGGGGGAGGTTGGGGGCAAATGGGCGAGGAGATGTGAAAATTTCCCAAGTCTGTCTGCCTTGCCCTCCACTCCTGTGGATGTCCTTTTTCCCGAAAGAACTATGTGGCGCTTTGGCTCATTGTATGATGTATTCGCTTCCTTATCTTTTCTTTTCCTCGGTCCGGTAGACATGTCCTTCACATAGATAACCTGTGCCACATCATTGGCTAGAACGAACGGTTCGTCGCTGTACCCAAGATTTTTCAGATCCACTGTTGTCATTCCGTCTTGTGGGTCTACCTGCACCCGCCTCTGACAGATTGACCCACTTGCACTTAAACAAAGGGACCTTAAAATCTACTCCGTAGTCAAGTTCCCATATGTCTACTATGTAACCATAATATGTGTCATTTCCTTGTCGGTTGCTGCATCAAAGCGGACACCGCTGTTTTGGTTGGTGCTCTTTTCATCTTGGTCAATCGTGTAAAATGTATTCCCATTTATCTCGATCCTTTCCAAATCATTACAGTCGAAGATGGTCCCTCGGACAACAAGTACAACTCATCACAAACAGTGCTGTCACCTCGAGACGTGTTTCCAACCAACTGCTGAAAGTCCCGATGTGTTCACATGTAATCCATCGTCGCCTTTGCCCGGGTGTTTGGAGCGCAGACGTGTTCTTGTGTTCATCGACATACGGGTCACCAAGGTAGAGTTCAGAGAAGCTGTAGTGTGCTTGAGACCAAGAATATCCGTCCCGCATATTATTGAGTCTCTTCCAAGCGTGCCTTTTCGATCAGTCTCCCCTCATACCGCGATTTAGGGAGACCTATCTTATTAAGGCCAGGAATGAAGTCAACACAAAACCCGATGACATCATTTGTTTGATGGCCCATGGAGATGCTTCCTTCGGCCTAGCACGTTACTTAACATATTTCTTTAGGACTCCATGAACCTCTCAAAGGGGTACATATTGTGTAGAAATACGGGCCCCGAGAATGACAATCTCGTCGACTAGATGAACTAGGGCGTGCGTCATGATATTGAAGAAGGATGGTGGGAACACCAGCTCAAAACCGACAAGACATTGCGCCACATCACTCCTTAGCGTTGCTACGATTTCTGGATCGATCACCTTCGAGATATTGCATTGAGGAATGCACATAGCTTCACAATGGCTAATCGGACGCTTTTCGGTAGAAGCCCTCTCAATGCAACCGGAAGCGATTGCGTCATAATCACGTGGCAGTCATGAGACTTTAGGTTCGGAACTTTTCTCCGACATATTTATTATTCCCTTTATATTCGACGAGAAGCCAGTCGGGACCTTCATCTTGAGCAGGCATTGAAAGAATATTTCTTTCTCTTCTTTCGTAAGAGCGTAGCTGGCGGGACCTTCATACTGCTTCGGAGGCATGCCCTCTTTTTCGTGCAAGCGTTGCAGGTCCTCTCGTGCCTCAGGTGTATCTTTTGTCTTCCCATACACGCCCAAGAAGCCTAGCAGGTTCACGCAAAGGTTCTTTGTCACGTGCATCACGTCGATCAAGAGCGGACCTCTAGGTCTTTCCAGAGGGTAGGTCCCAAAATATAGATTTCTTCTTCCACATGGGTGCGTGATTCTCGGCGTCATTCGAACAGCTAGTCCGCCGGACCCTTTCCAAAGATTACGTGTAAATCATTGACCATAGCAAGTACGTGATCACCGACGCATGGCGGGCTTCTTCCGGTGATCTGCCTCGCCTTTGAAATGCTTGCCTTTCTTTCGACATTGATGGTTGGTCGGAAGAAATCGGCGATGGCCCGTACACATTCTTCCTACAGCTTCCCGGTATATACTATCGGTGTCAAGTAAACAGTGCGTGCATGCGTGGTATCCCTTGTTTGTCTGTCCCGAAAGGTTCTCGAGAGCGGGCCAATCGTTGATTGTCACGAACAGCAACGCCTTTCAGGTCAAATTCCTCCTTTTGTGCTCATCCCACGTCGTACACCGTTTCCATTCCACAGCTGTAAAAGTTCCTCAACTAATGGCCTTAGGTACACATCAATGTCGTTGCCGGGTTGCTTAGGGCCTTGGATGAGAGCTGGCATCATAATGAACTTCCGCTTCATGCACATCCAAGGAGGAAGGTTATACATACATAGAGTCACGGGCCAGTGCTGTGATTGCTGCTCTGCTCCCGAAAGGATTAATGCCATCCGCGCTTAAAGCAAACCATACGTTCCTTGGGTCCTTTGCAAACTCATCCCAAGATTTCTCTCGATTTTTCTCCATCATGACCCGTCGTGGGTGCTCTCAACTTCCGTCTTTCTTACGGTCCTCACTGTGCCATCGCATCAACTTGGCATGCTCTCCGTTTCGAGCAGACGTTTCAACCGTGGTATTATAGGAGCATACCACATCACCTTCGCAGAACCCTCTTCCGGGAGGCTCGCCGTCAACATCACCGTGGTCATCTCGTCGATCTTATATCAATGCACCGCATACCGGGCATGCGTTCAGATCCTTGTAGGCACCACGGTAGAGGATGCAGTCATTAGGGCATGCATGTATCTTCTCCACCTCCAATCCTAGAGGGCATACGACCTTCTTTGCTGCGTATGTACCGTCGGGCAATTCGTTATCCTTTGGAAGCTTCTTCTTCATTATTTTCGATAGCTTCTCAAATCCTTTATCGAGCACAGCATTCTCTGCCTTCCATCGCAGCAATTGAGTACGGTGCCGAGCTTTGTGTTGCCATCTTCGCAATTGGGGTACAACCCTTTTTGTGATCCTCTAACATGCGATCGAACTTCAGCTTCTCCTTTTGACTTTCGCATTGTGTCCTTGCATCGACAATGACCCGCGGAGATCATCATCATGGGGCACATCGTCTGGTTCATCTTGATCTTCAGCAGCTTCGCCCGTTGCAAAGCACCATCGTGCACATCGTCTGTGCAACTTGATGTTCATAGCATCACCGTATTCAGGGGCACATAGTTGTCATCGTACTCTTCTTCCTCGCCGTCTTCCATCATAACCCCTATTTCTCCGTGCCTCGTCCAAACATTATAGTGTGGCATGAAACCCTTGTAAAGCGGTGGGTGTGAAGGATTTTCGGTCGAGTAAGACTTCGTATTCCCACATATAGGGCATGGACAACACATAAAACCATTCTGCTTGTTTGCCTCAGCCACTTGAGAAAAGCATGCACGCCCTTAATGTACTCGGAGGTGTGTCTGCCACCGTACATCCATTGCGGTTCATCTGCGTGCATTATATATAATTAAGTGTGTCAAAAATCATTACAGAACATCATGAATAGATAATTAAATGACCAAATTAATAGAAGTTCATCATCACATAAAACCAAAGTACATACATAGTTCTCATCTAACAACATAAAGCTCTGCGAGCATCTAAATTAATTAAACCATACATTGAAACTATGTAAAACATTTCAATGTGAAAACAAATACGATCATAATCGCAACCAAGGTAACAACTGATCCAACGGCATAATGATACCAAGCCTCGGTATGAATGGCATATTTTCTAATCTTTCTCATCTTCAAGCGCATTGCATCCATCTTGATCTTGTGATCATCGATTTACATCCGCAACATGCAACTCCAATATCATCTTCTCCTCCTCAAGTTTTTTATTTTTTCCTTCAAGAAATTGTTTTCTTCTTCAACTAAATTTAACCTCTCGACAATAGGGTCGGTTGGAATTTCGGTTCAACAACCTCCTAGATAAATAAAATCTATGTCACGTTGGTGGCTTAATTTTCATAAACAATAAATGAACCAATAGTTATGAAAAGATAATATATACCACATCCGAATCATAGACAGGACGAGGGCCGACGGGGGCGGATACCAAAACCATCACACTATATAAGATGCAATAATAAAAGTAAGAAAATAATACAAGTAAGAATATTTTTCCTTTCGTAAAGAAGATAAGAACAAGAGGCTCACCACGGTGGTGCCTGGCGATGAGATCGGCGCGGTGATCGGCGGCGGTGAAGACGGGGATGGGGCGTGACGGACCGCTAAACCTAGACAAATATTGAGGAAAATGGAGGTTAGAGGTCGAGCTTGGAGAGGAGATAGCTTAAGTAGTGTGGCTCGGGCATTCCATCGAACACCTTGTGTGCATAGGAGGTGAGCTAGAGCACCACCAAGCCCCCTCCCCTCGACCGAAAAAAGCAGAGCAAAGTGCTCTCGCTCTTGCGCCGAGGGGCTATATATAGGCAGCACCATTAGCCCCGGTTGGTGGCATGAGCCGGGACTAAAGGGAAGCCTTTGGTCCCGGTTCATGCCACCAACCGACAACTAGTGGTGGGCCAGAGCCAGACCATTGGTCCCGGTTCGTCCCACCAACCGGGACCAAAAGGTCCAGACGAACCGGGACCAATGGCCCACGTGGCCCGGCCAGCCCCTGGGCTCACGAAGGATAAATGCTCACATTAGTCCCGGTTCTGGATTGAACCGGGACTAATGGGCAAAACAGGCCTCAACGATAGCCCCTTTTTGTACTAGTGCGTGTATGCACATTTTTTTGCCTTAGAGCGGGGCTATAAGTCAGTTGTTGCCTATATAATGTTGTCATGTCATTTATAGTCAATCTAATATCCAACATGCATAGAAGTTCAAGAAGTCTTCCTTCGTCCTGGTTTACTGGTCCCCTCGTATTTTAAATCATATTTCCACCATGATTTTAACTAATAAAATATAAGTTATACGTATAAAAATAATATCATTGAAAACTACCTTCAAATTCAAATTCAACAATATTTTTTTATGACATGCATAATTTTTTGTTAATCAAATATGTGGTCAAATTTTGACCCAAAATACGATGAGGACTAATAAACCCATAGGGACGTACGAAATTGCATAGGAGCACTCGGCGATGCTACCCACCGGAATCATGCCCACCCACTCGTCTCGGGATCTGCAACTACTATATTAGCCACATTGTATTCCCATTTGCTTATGGCTCGTATCTGTCCTAAAGTCCACGCGTTTCTGATCCCACAGTGTCTGATTTTTCTGTTTGACGGCACGAGCTGAACTCAACTAACACCCGCCAACCACCCAACTCACTTAAATGCACAAAAGCTAATTGTGCTCCAACAGTCCCCTTCCTCTCTTCTTTCCAATGGCCTTCTTCCTCCTTACACCATATATCTTCTTCATTCTGGCACACACAACTCCAGCAGACCCCCTCCTTACACCATATCAGCTCAATCTCGCACACACAACTACAGAGCCCCTATACTTCCTGTTTTCTCAAGATGGTTCTCACCACCATGTCAAGCCCCAACGCTATGGTGGGACTAGATGAAGAACCCCCGCTTCCACTCATGGTTTGCTCGTTCTGAAGCAAAGGAATGGTTCAATGGTGGGTCTTTCGCAGCTCCACTTGTTTGCCATGTTCCAAGCATGGAACAAAGCCAACGGGAACTACGAAGACTAGGCCATCTTGGTCATCGTCCGAGCTTGCCGCGTCTTGCACCGCCACGGCCAGCGACACCATGTCTGCCCTGCACGTCGACACCAAGCCATGCGTTCCGGCGGCCAGCAAAAACGTGTGGGAATAAAAACCAGGAAAAAGACTATGCCATCCATTACCAGCAAATCGAAGTAGTTGTCCCAGGCTTCGAGTTTGTCGCATACGAGGCTGCAACCAGCGACCCCGCATCCCTCTGGCTGCTAGCACCATGTCCTGTGTTCCCACACCAGGTTCCGGTAGCTCTCTGCCACCTTGCAGCAGCAGCAGCCACGAGTTCCTGGGAACGGCTCGTAGGAGTGGTCGGGCATCCGTCTCTCTCCCTCTAAACCCTAAACCTCTTCCCCTACCCCCTGTTAGTTTTATTAACGAGTCCTAATGAGGCCACTGTTCTTTTTCCCAGAACCTCAGTCGTTCCCAAAGAACGGGCTATGAACCAGAAATACACCTCGCTCCAATGGAGAAGAATCACTAGGTCCAGTCTCATCGAAGTATACTCGCCGGAATTTTTTGCGTCGGGAGTTCTGCAGCTGCTCTCTCTGCTTTCCTTTGTATGCACCTGCAGAAGCAGGCTGCCATGGCCAACATCTGCTCCGCGAGTCCTCTTTACGAAACAAGCACGAGGTACTTGCGGGCGTTGTCCGTCGTGGTGCCCGTCCGTTTTGGCGTTGGTTCAGCCGGAGCTCGCCCGAATACCTTGGTGCCATGGCTGCCGGTTTATTATGTATTGACATCTCCAACCTTTACTGTTGTGTCCCACGGGCCGGCCAATTAAATGTGGATGCACAGGTATGCACTGTGCTCATGTTTTTACGCAATCCCGGATACGCTGACACCAGCGCTTTTAACCCACATGCATCACCAGGCCCAACCGGAGAGCTACACCGACTTATGAGAGGCATTGGGCCTTCTCCCCCCAAAGACTAGCTTGTTAGGAAGGGACACCCCCGCCCTTATAAATTGTGTTATGTCTCCCCCCACAACCGATGTGGGACTAAACCCAACAATCTCCCCCTCACACATCGGTCCTTCATGGGTCCGCTAACACCAGCGTTTCCAGCCCACCAACCATGACCGACCACCCGTTAGTCCGCCGAGATTTATTCCGGGAACCTGGGCTCTGATACCACTTGTTGGTGTCTAACCTTTGCCTTAGCTCACCACCAGCCCACCCTCTCGTTGCTCTGACTCTCTCTGGCATATACAAATGAAGAAAGGAGGAGGAAGAAGCAGCAGGACACAGTGGACGTGTTGGTTCCGGCGCACGAACGCCTTTTTCTTGAACACAAACTCAACCCCACACCACACACATGAGCAGTACATCGTGACTTATAGCCTCTCGGTGACGCGGCGCCCATGAAACGAACTCCAGCGAGCTCTACGCGCACGTACGCGCTCTCCTACCGAGTCGTCCGCCCTCATGCACTACAAAAAAATACACTTCCGTGATGATACGTGTTTGTCACAGTAGGTCACGTTTTCTGTCATGCATGTACATCCATGACAAATTTATGACAGAATCGAGATAGTCATACCTGTGTTGTCGTAGAAGTGTTCCATGACATTACCAAAATTATCATCACGGAAGTGTTCACTTCCATGACGATAAATCGCGCGTCAAAGAAGTGCTTGTTGGAAATATGCCCTAGAGGCAATAATAAATTAGTTATTATTATATTTCCTTGTTCATGATAATCGTTTATTATCCATGCTATAATTGTATTGATAGGAAACTCAGATACATGTATGGATACATAAACTACACCATGTCCCTAGTAAGCCTCTAGTTGACTAGCTCGTTGATCAATAGATGGTTACGGTTTCCTGACCATGGACATTGGATGTCGTTGATAACGGATCACATCATTAGAAGAATGATGTGATGGACAAGACAATCCTAAGCCTAGCACAAAGATCGTAGTTCGTATGCTAAAGCTTTTCTAATGTCAAGTATCATTTCCTTAGACCATGAGATTGTTCAACTCCACGGATACCGTAGGAATGCTTTGGGTGTACCAAACGTCACAACGTAATCGGGTGGCTATAAAGGTGCACTACAGGTATCTCCGAAAGTGTCTGTTGGGTTGGCACGAATCAAGATCGGATTTGTCACTCCGTGTAAACGGAGAGGTATCTCTGGGCCCACTCGGTAAGACATCATCATATTGTGTACAACGTGACCAAGGGGTTGATCACGGGATGATGTGTTCTGGAACGAGTAAAGAGACTTGCGTAACGAGATTGAACAAGGTATCGGGATACCGACGATCGAATCTCGGGCAAGTACAATACCGCTAGACAAAGGGAATTGTAGACGGGATCGATTGAGTCCTTGACATCGTGGTTCATCCGATGAGATCATCGTGGAACATGTGGGAGCCAACATGGGTATCCAGATCCGCTATTGGTTATTGACCGAGAACGTCTCGGTCATGTCTGCATGGTTCCCGAACCCGTAGGGTCTACACAATTAAGGTTCGATGACGCTAGGGTTATAAAGGAAGTTTGTATGTGGTTACCGAATGTTGTTCGGAGTCCCGGATGAGATCCCGGATGTCACGAGGAGTTCCGGAATGGTCCGGAGGTAAAGATTTATATATGGAAAGTTGTTGTTCGGGTTCCGGAAAAAGTTCGGGTTTTTTCGGTATTGTACCGGGAAGCTTCCAGAAGGTTCCGGAGGATTCCGGAGGGGTCCGGAGGTCCGGAAATTGTTCCACCACGTCCAATACAGTAGCATGGGCTGTAGGGAGGCGCCCTAGCCTTAATGGGCCAGGGGCACCAGCCCCCCCAAAGGCCCATGCGCATGGGAGGGGAAAACCCTAAGGCCTCGTTTGATAGGAAGGGATTGTAGAGGTTTTAGGAGGGGGGGGGGGATTTCAGGGGATTTGGTGAATCCCCCTCTTCCACCCAATCCCCTCAAAACCCCTTGAATTCTCAAAACCCTTCCTTTCACAATTCTCTTTGTTTAAAATTTCTATTTGGTAGAAAGGGTTTGTCATGTTGACATAACATGGTGTAGAACATTTAAAAATCCAATCTTTACCATTTAACAAACTCCCCTTATATCCTTGATACAGAATTACAAAGGTCATCTAATATAAATGAGACAAAGTTGCTATAGGGAAATAATTTAGCAGCAGTTTACAAAAGCAGCATGTTCAGCCCTCACAACCAAGAAGTCAACAAAGCATTGACAATCTTCTACCACACAAACTAATACTACTACTTCTACTTGCAGATAAGCAGAGTCAACAGTAGAGATACATCAGCCAGCCACAATCATCACATCAACCGACCCATCAACAGTCTAGGAGGAGGTGAACTTGGTGAATAACATGACAATTAATTCAGGCTGAATAACAACCAGTATAAGCACCAATGTTACAAGAGTCTACATTATCCTCCAACATATAAACCGAATATGTTGTTATGTTAGCTCCATCAACTTGCTCTAGTACAGAGATATGCCACCAAAATAAACTGGGTTTTCTAAGCCCATCAACTTGCTCTAATGGTTCAGTTAGCTTATCATATAAGTTGTTACTACTACATGTTACAAATTATGATTATAAGTTGTAATACAAGCTCTGAAATAAAATGCTACGATCACTAAATGAACACGACTTGAGCTACATTTTCAGAGCTAAGAGGGCTAAGAGCTAAGAAGGCACAACCATGTAAGCTGCAGTTCGAGAGTTAAAAAAAATGTTGTTTGTACTGAAGAAAAAGAAAAGGTGTTTGGTTATAACACTGGCTGCTGTCTAAAAAAGAGATACAGTAGATCCCAACTTTTTGAGCTACCATTTTCAGATCTAAGAAAAAAAATCTGTAATGGTTATCCGACTACTCACCACAAAAATCACATATAAGAACATTCGTCCAAAAATTTCAAGACCAAATTATACTGAATATCAGGGAGGCACCCATCCAAATATATTATACAAATTGCATTGTAATCATGGTAGTAATTCTAATACTGTTCTCAGGAGGGAACTTAAATGTATATGCTATCTGTAGTAAACCAAGCATTGCAAATGCAGAGAATCAAAATTAACAACTAGTTCAATGGTGAGGTGAGGATCATGGTAAACACACCACATACATTCAGTTAGCAAAAATCAGCAGGCATGGAGGGGGGAAATTAAGTGGAGATGCCAAGTCGTGTTCATAGAAGGCAAGCACGAGGAGGTAAGAAGGATTGGATGGAGCGAAGAAGATGCGTCGCAGTGGGAGGACGGCGTGCTCCGGCGGACCACCACCAAGTCAGGTGACGGTGAGGGTAGGTGTGGCCATGGCGGCTGGAGGAAGGCTCCATGGGGACAGGAGGGGTGGCGCGGATGTACGCACAGACGATCGAAGCTGCGGGCGGCGGGCGGGCGGAGGCTACGGCGGGCGGGAGGCGTCATAGGAGCTTTGTCTCGGTTCGTCTCGGTTCCCCGAGGGCACCGACGTGTTTTCTGAACTGCGTGGCTTGAAAGGGTTTGGTGGGATTGAGGGGCTCATGACAAAACCCTGCATGCCAAACGAGTCGTCGAGGATTTTTGAGGTTTCTGACCCCCTCGAGGATTATCCTCTCAGATCCCCCTCAAAACTCCTCTACCAAACGAGGCCTAAAGGGGGAGGCCTCCACTTGACTTGGGAGGCACTCCTCCCCCCTTGGCCGCCCCCCTAGATGGGATCTAGGGCTGGCCGCACCCCTTGGGGTGGGAAAACCCTAAAGGGGGCGCAGCCCCCTTTCCCCCTATATATACTTGAGGTTTTGGGGCTGCCATACACATGAGAACCTCTCCCTCTTGGTGCAGCCCTGCCTCTCCTCCTCCTCCTCTCCCTTGGTGCTTGGCGAAGCCCTGCGGGATTGCCACGCTCCTCCACCACCACCACGCCGTTGTGTTACTGCTGGATGGAGTCTTCCTCAACCTCTCCCTCTCTCCTTGCTGGATCAAGGCATGGGAGACGTCACCGGGCTGTATGTGTGTTGAACGCGGAGGTGCCGTCCGTTCGGCACTAGGATCTCCGGTGATTTGAATCACGACGAGTACGACTCCATCAACCCCGTTCACATGAACGCTTCCACTTAGCGATCTACAAGGGTATGTAGATGCACTCTCCTTCCCCTCACTGCTAGTTTCTCCATAGATAGATCTTGGTGACACGTAGGAAAATTTTGAATTTCTGCTACGTTCCCCAACAGTGGCATCATGAGCTAGGTCTATTGCGTAGATTCTTTGCACGAGTAGAACACAAAGTAGTTGTGGGCGTTGATGATGTTCAATATGCTTACCGTTACTAGTCCAATCTTGTTTCGACGGTATTGTGGGATGAAGCGGCCCGGATCGACCTTACACGCTCTTCGTGAGACAGTTCCACCGACCGACATGCACTTGGTGCATAAGGTGGCTAGCGGGTGCCGCCTCCCACTTTAGTCGGAACAGATTCGATGAAAAGGGTCCTTATGAAGGGTAAATAGCAATTGGCATATCACGTTGTGGTTTTATGTAGGTAAGAAACGTTCTTGCTAGAAACCCATAGCATCACGTAAAACATGCAAACAACAATTAGAGGACGTCTAACTTGTTTTTGCAGGGTATGCTATGTGATTTGATATGGCCAAGAAGAATGTGATGAATGATATGTGATGTATGAGATTGATCATGTTCTTGTAATAGGAATCACGACTTGCATGTCGATGAGTATGACAACCGGCAGGAGCCATAGGAGTTGTCTTTATTTATTGTATGACCTGCGTGTCATTGAACAAACCCCATGTAATTACTTTACTTTATTGCTAACCGGTAGCCATAGTAGTAGAAGTAATAAGTTGGCGAGACAACTTCATGGAGACACGATGATGGAGATCATGATGATGGAGATCATGGTGTCATGCCGGTGACGATGATGATCATGGAGCCCCGAAGATGGAGATCAAAAAGGAGCAAAATGATGTTGGCCATATCATGTCACTATTTGATTGCATGTGATGTTTATCATGTTTATGCATCTTATTTACTTAGAACGACGGTAGTAAATAAGATGATCCCTTACAACAATTTCAAGAAGTGTTCTCCCCTAACTGTGCACCGTTGCTAAAGTTCGTCGCTTCTAAGCACCACGTGATGATCGGGTGTGATGGATTCTTACGTTCACATACAACGGGTGTAAGACAGATTTACACACGCGAAACACTTGGGGTTAACTTGACGAGCCTAGCATGTACAGACATGGCCTCGGAACACAGAGACCGAAAGGTCGAGCATGAGTCGTATAGTAGATACGATCAACATGAAGATGTTCACCGATGATGACTAGTCCGTCTCACGTGATGATCGGACACGGTCTAGTTGACTCGGATCGTGTAATCACTTAGATGACTAGAGGGATGTCTATCTGAGTGGGAGTTCATAAGATGAACTTAATTATCTGAACATAGTCAAAAACCCTTTGCAAATTATGTCATAGCTCACGCTTTAGTTCTACTGTTTAGATATGTTCCTAGAGAAAATATAGTTGAAAGTTGACATAGCGATTATGCGGACAATAGAAAGCTTATGTCCTTAATGCACCGCTCCAGTGTGCTGAACCCCAAATGTCGTTTGTGGATGTTGCGAACATCGGACATACACGTTTTGATAACTACATGATAGTTCAGTTAAACGGTTTAGAGTTGAGGCACCAAAGACGTTTTCGAAATGTCGCGGAACATATGAGATGTTTCAAGGGCTGAAATTGGGATTTCAGGCTCGTGCCCACGTCAAGAGGTATAAGACCTCCGACGAGTTTTCTAGCCTACAAACTAAGGGAGAAGATCTCAATCGTTGAGCTTGTACTCAGATTGTCTGGGTACAACAATCACTTGAATCGAGTGGGAGTTAATCTTCCAGATGAGATAGTGATGTTTCTCCAAAGACATTGTCACCAAGCTACTAGAGCTTCGTGATCAGGGATAGATATGATGATCCTTGAAGTGTTCGCGATGTTTGACACCGCGAAAGTAGAAGTCAAGTAGGAGCATCAATTGTTGATGGTTGGTGAAACCACTAGTTTCAAGAAGGGCAAGGGCAACAAGTGATACTTCATGAAACGGCAAATCAGCTGCTGCTCTAAGTGAAGAAACCCAAGGTTGAACCCAAACCCAGACTAAGTGCTTCACGTAATAAGGGAACAGCCACGGAGCAGAATTACCCTAGATACTTGGTAGATAAGAAGGCTGGCAAGGTCAATAGAAGTATATTGGATATACATTATGTTAATGTGTACTTTACTAGTACTCCTAGTAGCACCAGGGTATTAGATACCGGTTCGGTTGCTAAGTGTTAGTAACTCAAACAAAAGCTACGGAATAAGCGGAGACTAGCTAAAGGAGAGTCGACGATATGTGTTGGAAGTGTTTCCAAGTTTGATGTGATCAAACATCGCACGCTCCCTCTACCATCAAGATTAGTATTAAACCTGAATAATTGTCATTTGGTGTTTGCGTTGAGCATAGACATGATTGGATTATGTCTATCGCAATACGGTTATTCATTTAAGGAGAATAATGGTTACTCTATTTATTTGAATAACACCTTCAGTGGTCTTGCACCTAAAGGAATGGTTTATTGAATCTCGATCGTAGTGATACACATTTTTCATGCCAAAAGATATGAGATAGTAATGATAGTACCACTTACTTGTGGCACTGCCATGTAAGTCATATTGGTATAAAACGCATGAAGAAGCTCCATGTTGATGGATCTTTGAACTCACTCGTTTTTGAAAAGTTTGAGACATGCGAACCATGTCTATTGGTGCATACGCATGAAGAAACTCCATGCAGATGGATCGTTTAGAGTCACTTGATTTTGAATCACTTGAGATATGCAAATCATACCACACGGACAAGATGACTGAAAAGCCTCGGTTTCAGTAAGATGGAACTAGATAGCAACTTGTTGGAAGTAACACATTTTGATGTGTGCAGTCCAATGAGTGCTAAGGCATCTGATGAATATCGTTATGTTCTTACTTCACGATGATTCGAGTAGATGTTGAGTATATTTACTTGATGAAACACAAGTCTGAATTATTGAATGGTTCAAGTAATTTCAGAGTGAAGTTTAAGATCTTCGTGACAAGAGGATAGAATGTCTATGATATGATCATAGAGATGAATATCTGAGTTACGAGTTTTGGCACACAATTAAGACATTGTGCAAATTGTTTCACAATTAATACCGCCTGGAACACCATAGTGTGATGGTGTGTCCGAACATCATAGTTGCACTCTATTGGATATGGTGCGTACCATGATATCTCTTATCGAATTACCACTATCGTTCATGGGTTAGGCATTAGAGACAACCGCACTCACTTTAATGGGGCACCACGTAATTCCGTTAAGACGACACTGTTTGGAGAAACCTAAGTTGTCGTTTCTTGAAAGTTTGGGGCTGCGACACTTATGTGAAAAAGTTTCAGGTTGATAAGCTCGAACCCAAAGCGGATAAAATGCATCTTCATATGACACCCAAAACAGTTGGGTATACCTCCTAATTCAGATCCGAAAGCAATAGGGATTGTTTCTTGAATCGGATCCTTTCTCGAGGAAAAGTTTGTCTCGAAAAGTTGAGTGGGAGGATGGTGGAGACTTGATGAGGTTATTGAACCATCACTTCAACTAGTGTGTAGCAGGGCACAGGAAGTTGTTCCCGTGGCACCTACGCCAATTGAAGTAGAAGCTTATGATAGTGATCATGAAGTTTCGGATCAAGTCACTGACGTACCTCGTAGGGTGACAAGGATGCATACTACTTCAGAGTGGTACGCAATCCTGTCTTGAAGGTCATGTTGCTAGACAACAATGAACCTACGAGCTATGGAGAAGCAGTGGTGGGCCCAAATTCCGACAAATGGTTAGAAGCCATGAAATCCGAGATAGGATCCATGTATCAAGACAAAGCATGGACTTTGGTGGACTTGCCCGATGAGCGGCAAGCCATTGAGATGAATGGATCTTTAAGAAGAAGACGGACGTGGACGGTAATGTCACCATCTATGAAGCTCGACTTGTGGCGAAGAGTTTTTCACAAGTTCAAGGAGTTGACTACGATGAGATTTTCTCATCCGTAGCGATGCTTAAAGTCCATCGGAATCATGTTAGCATTAGCTGCATTTATGAAATCTGGCAGATGGATGTCAAAACGAGTTTCCTTACCAGGTTTCGTAAGGAAAGGTTGTATGTGATACAATCAGAAAAGTTTTGTCGATCCTAAGGATGCTAAAAGGTATGCCAGCTCTAGCGATCCTTCTAAGGACTGGAGTAAGCATCTCGGAGTTGGAATATGCACTTTGATAAGATGATCAAAGATTTTGGGTTTATACAAAGTTTATGAGAAACTTTTATTTCCAAAGAAGTGAGTGGGAGCACTATAGAATTTCTGATGAGTATATGTTGTTGACATATTGATGATCAGAAATGATGTAGAATCTCTGGAAAGCGTATAGGGTTGTTTGAAAAGTGTTTTTCAATGGAAACCTGGATTAGGCTACTTGAACAATAAGCATCAAGATCTATAAGATAGATCAAAATGTTTAATAATACTTTCAAATGAGCACGTACCTTGACATGATTTTGAAAGTGTTCAAGATGGATCATCAAAGAAGGAGTTCTTGCCTGAGTTGTAAGGTACGAAGTTAAGACTTAAAGCTCGACCACGGCAGAAAGAGAGAAAGGACGAAGGTCGTCCCTATGCTTCGGACATAGGCTCTATAGTATGCTATGCTTTGTGTACCGCACCGAAGTGTGCCTTGCCATGAGTCACTCAAGGGGTACAAGAATGATCCAGAATGGATCATTGGAGAGCGTCAAAATTGTCCTTGGAGTAAATAAGGACATGTTTCTCGATTATGGAGGTGATAAAGAGTTCAGCGTAAAGGGTTACGTCGATGCAAGCTTTAACACCTATCCGAGTGACTCGAGTAGCAAACCGGATAACGTATAGTGGAGCAACCATTTGGAATAGCTTCAAGTGGAGCGTGGAAGCAACATTTACAATATGACATAGAGAATTGCGAAGTACATACGGATCTGAATGTTCTGAACCGTTGACTAAAACCTCTCTCACAAGCAAAACATGATCAAACCCCGAACTCATTGAGTCTTAATCACATGATGATGTGAACTAGTTTACGACACTAGTAAACTCTTTGGATGTTGGTCACATGGCGATGTGACCTATCAGTGTTAATCACATGACGATGTGAACTAGATTATTGACTCTAGTGCAAGTGGGAGACTGTTGGAAATATGCCCTAGAGGCAATAATAAATTAGTTATTATTATATTTCCTTGTTCATGATAATCATTTATTATCCATGCTATAATTGTATTGATAGGAAACTCAGATACATGTGTGGATACATAAACTACACCATGTCCCTAGTAAGCCTCTAGTTGACTAGCTCGTTGATCAACAGATGGTTACGGTTTCCTGACCATGGACATTGGATGTCGTTGATAACGGGATCACATCATTAGAAGAGTGATGTGATGGACAAGACCCAATCCTAAGCCTAGCAAAAAGATCGTAGTTCATATGCTAAAGCTTTTCTAATGTCAAGTATCATTTCCTTAGACCATGAGATTGTGCAACTCCGGATACCGTAGGAATGCTTTGGGTGTACCAAACGTCACAACGAATCGGGTGGCTATAAAGGTGCACTACAAGTATCTCCAAAAGTGTCTCATTGGGTTGGCACGAATCAAGATGGATTTGTCACTCCGTGTAACGGAGAGGTATCTCTGGCCCACTCGGTAAGACATCATAATAATGTGCACAATGTGACCAAGGGGTTGATCACGGGATGATGTGTTACTGAGCGAGTAAAGAGACTTGCCGATAACGAGATTGAACAAGGTATCGGGATACCGACGATCGAATCTCGGGCAAGTACAATACCGCTAGACAAAGGGAATTGTATACGGGATCGATTGAGTCCTTGACATCGTGGTTCATCCGATGAGATCATCGTGGAACATGTGGGAGCCAACATGGGTATCCAGATCCGCTATTAGTTATTGACCGGAGAACGTCTCGGTCATGTCTCAGATGGTTCCCGAACCCGTAGGGTCTACACATAAGGTTCGATGACGCTAGGGTTATAAAGGAAGTTTGTATGTGGTTACCGAATGTTGTTCGGAGTCCCGAATGAGATCCCGGACGTCACGAGGAGTTCCGGAATGGTCCGGAGGTAAAGATTTATATATGGAAAGTTGTTGTTCGGGTTCCGGAAAAAGTTCAGGTTTTTTCGGTATTGTACCGGGAAGCTTCCAGAAGGTTCCGGAGGATTCCTGAGGGGTCCAGAGGTCCGGAAATTGTTCCACCATGTCCAATACAGTAGCATGGGCTGTAGGGAGGCGCCCTAGCCTTAATGGGCCAGGGGCACCAGCCCCCCCAAAGGCCCATGCGCATGGGAGGGGAAAACCCTAAAGGGGGAGGCCTCCACTTGACTTGGGAGGCACTCCTCCCCCCTTGGCCGCCCCCCTAGATGGGATCGAGGGCTGGCCGCACCCCTTGGGGTGGGAAAACCCTAAAGGGGGCGCAGCCCCCTTTCCCCCTATATATACTTGAGGTTTTGGGGCTGCCATACACATGAGAACCTCTCCCTCTTGGTGCAGCCTGCCTCTCCTCCTCCTCCTCTCCCTTGGTGCTTGGCGAAGCCTGCTCGGGATTGCCACGCCCTCTACCACCACCACGCCGTTGTGTTGCTGCTGGATGGAGTCTTCCTCAACCTCTCCTCTCTCCTTGCTGGATCAAGGCATGGGAGACGCCACCGGGCTGTACGTGTGTTGAACGCGGAGGTGCCGTCCGCTCGCACTAGGATCTCCGGTGATTTGAATCACGGCAAGTACGACTCCATCAACCCGTTCACATGAACGCTTCGCTTAGCGATCTACAAGGGTATGTAGATGCACTCTCCTTCCCCTCGTTGCTAGTTTCTCCATAGATAGATCTTGGTGACACGTAGGAAAATTTTGAATTTTTGCTACGTTCCCCAACAGTGCTTTTGTCAAGGGTGACCGACACGTGGCATCCACCGTAACGGTACGCCGTTAAGCTATCGGGTCCAGTTTTGGATCCGGTAACCCGTTAACAGCCCGGACCAATGGGAATTTTCCATGTGTAAAATTCTCATTAGCCAGAGGAAACACGTGTGGGCTCAATGTTTGGACAGATGTCATCCACTCATCGGACAGGAGGCGCCTATGATACGTTGACACGTGGCACGACCCAACAGAGGCCCATTCCGGTGAAAAGGCCAGCCCGTTTGACTTGGTCAAAAGGTAAAGGGCTGGCCCGCGGAAAGCCTGTTAACGGCATGTTTGTATATAGCCCATTTACGTCCCGCTTACTACCGGCCCGTTACGGCCTACTGTAATTAAGCCCAGTAGCTTCATCTGGGCCATCCAATATGATTCCAGCCCGTTGTAACTTCCGGCCCATGTACGGCCCATGATGTCTTTCGACCCATATGAGGCCCTTTGTAACTCTTGGCCCATTAACAGCCCGTGGTGAATCTGGCCCATAATGAACAGTGTATCACTTTATACCCATTAACGGCCTACTATTCCACTGGGCCGTTTCCAGCCCGTGTTATCTTTCGGCCTTCTCAGGGCCCATTCATTCTTGGGCTCATTTCTAGCATTCGGTTACTTACGACCAGTCATTGGCCTTTTCTGCTTGTGGGCCAAATTCAGCCCTCGGTTACAATCTGCCCGTTTGCGGCCCGTTAATCCGTTGGGCCGTTTTCATAACGTCATCAAATACAGCCGATTAACGATAGCCTGTTATTGTCGGCCCATGAACGGACGATTCCGAATCTAGCCCATTTACGGCCCATAATGCGGTCTGTTATTGGCCCATGTTTGGCCTATCGATCATACGACACGTAGAAGGCCAATTGATGCTACGGCATGTAGAAGGCCCATTGATGCAACGGCCCGTAGAAGGCCCATTCTTTCTACGGCCCTAAGAAGGTCCATTGTTTCTATGGCCCGTAGGAGGCCCATGGTAACTACAGTAAATATGTAGTACATGGTTATTGTGGCCTAGTTTTAAAAAATAGGTTATTGCGGCCACTAGCAAACCACGGAAAAAGAACTGCACTGACTACAAGCGAACAAATAAATAAGACAACAAGGAAATAAATAGCAACTTACGCTAGGCTATCACGGCTATTACACATTACATCCACTGGGCATCAAAGTTCGCCACCAGTGCAAATATAGGGAACAAAGCAGCATATTATATACATCGGTTGTCAAAGTTGGCGACCAGTGCAAATAAACGCCGCAGCAAAACAAGTCTAGAACTGAAACCACTTCAGAAGAGCTCAAGAAACAATATCCTGGGTACCCATAATGCTGGCAAGATGCTTAGCAAGCTTATTAACTTTCTGTTGTCTAGCGCTTAAATCCTCTAGCACTTGCTGTTGCACCAGAAAGTATGCATCTGAATTCTGCAGGGACTTCCTCAGTCCTTCGGCTTCCTGTCGCATAACATATGATCGATGTCTTTCAACTTGAAGTTGAGACTCAAGAAGCCGAACCGATTCAGGTAGCGAGTTCGAAGAGCTGGTGCCAGCAGTAGTAGCCAGTAACTCAAACACTACATCAAGACAGGACTTTGGGGTTGTCTCAGTGTCTTCAATATAGTTTTTATCAGCTTTCTTGGAGACCAACAGGGATGTCTCACTATCTTAAACCTTATCTGCATTACTTACTTTACCATTGCATAACGGGGTACTCTTCTCCAATATTTTATCCGCTTTCTAAAAGAGAAACAAACAAACACATACAAGTTTACAATTTAGCATATGAAACTCATTTTGGTAAACTAGTTCAGTAGTAAGGTGGACAGGATAACAACATGAAACAAACATATATCTATGTAGTATGGTCATTGTATGGTCTATATCATTCTAGTTTATGTTGGCAAATCAACATAGATATAGTTTGAATCATATCTATTTAAGACAAAGCAGCATAGATAGAATATAAGTGTGGGAAACTACACAGCAATAACAACACTTGTAATGTGCATGGCATGAGAACATAACTGTTTATTCAATTGAAACAGAAATCAACATAGAGCAAGTTACAACAGCAAACACGTTGAAGAAACAGGTTTAAAACATACTTGTTGCGCCATTGGAGTTTCAATTGCATCCTTCAATTTGAAATTAGTTGGTATGAGTAAATAAAGTGATGCAAGAGCAAAGTAGTATGAACCATAGCTGCGGAACCTGACCTGAGAACAATTCTTCTTCTACTTTAAGCGCTGACTTGGGGTTCGGAGTGGTGGTCCTCGTGCTTTGGGCACTGCAGTTGCCTTACTAACTGCTCATGTTTGGGTGCTCTATGGTGGAGACGGTGCTGTGTCAACTGGAACTGGGTTACTATCTGTTGGGGTTGGGGTTAGAAGGGGTGTAGTTGGTTCTCTGTCCAACTGGGTAGGGGTACAATCTGCGAGAGTCTGGGTTATGTGTGGTGGGGCTGGTTCTTGGGCAAGTACAACCGTGGTTCTATATGCATCGACAGGTAGCACAATCTTTTCTGAAGACCTTGTTTTTACTCCCACAGATACTGCCATCACCCCCTCCAATTGAAATGGCTGATAAACAAGAAAAGCAATTGAATGTACAGACATTATAAGATAGACGGGTGCAATGTATAGTAGGGAAGAAAACAGGGCATGAAATAATTCACATTTATGTTGTCTAACCAAATAGAATAGCAGGACATAATTTCACATATATGATGGCTAATTAAACAGGATAGCATGACACAATTTCAAATGTATGATGGTTAACTAAACAGGATAGAATGACATAATCCAAAATATGATGACTATGTAAACAGGATGAGATGATATAACTATATTATGTCTTTAGAAAATGGGTTGGCATGCCATAATTCAGATACATGTTGTCTATGTAAACATCTTGGCATGATATAATTCAAATATATGATTTATATACTAAGCAAGTGAGCAGAGGGCAACCGCATATATGATGTGTCAACTAAGGAGATGGCATTAAATATTGTGCATATGATGTAAAAACTAAGCATTGCAATACAACATGTGCATGATATGAGTAATATAACCCTGCCAAGTTTGAGCATACACCTCAGGGGGATAATAGGACTGGTCATCTGCCTCGGAACCCTCCTCTAAAGAGCTATCTGTAACCAGCAAGATATCTGCTTCAGCAGGTAGCATTGTCTGCTGTGAAGACCTTGTTTTCACTCCAGATTTCTCCATCACCAACTCAAATGGCTGATGCACAGGAAGAGCAGTTGAATATACAAACATTGTCAACAAATGCAACGAGAAATACAAAAAAATGACGGCATGATATAATTCACATATATGACGCTTGGCTAAACAGCATGGCATTGCATAATTCACATATATAATGCCTTGCAACAAGATAGCATTGCATAATTCACATATATAATGTCTTCCAACGAGATGGCATTGCATAATTCACATATATGGTAATTAGATACTAAACAGGTGGCATTCACACAAAGCATGTCTAAACTTAGCAAATGACATAGCAATGCAAGATATCATACGCACGATATGAGCAACATAACCCTGCCTAGTTAGGGCATGCACCTCGGGGAATAGGACTGGTCATCTGTCTCTGAATCCTCCTCTGAGGAGCTATCCGTAACCAGCAAGACATGCACTTCGTCAGATAGCATTGTCTGCTCTGAAGACCTTGTTTCCAGTTCAGATTTTTCCATGACCGTGCCGAATGGCTGATGCACAGGAAGAGTAATTGAATGTACTAAAATTGTTGACAAATTTAACACATAATAAAAAATGATGGCATGATATAATTCACATATAAGATGACTGGCTAACCAGGGTGGCATTGCAAAATTCACATATATGATGCCTGGCTAAACAAGATGGCATTGCATGATTCACATATACGATAAAGAAACTAAACAGATGGCATTGACACAAAGCATGTCTAAACTAATCAGATGCCATATTTGATGCATCCAGTAAGCAATGCAAGGCACCATATGCATGATATTACCAACATCAGCATGCCAAGTTAGAGCGAAGACCTCAAGGGGTAAATAGGAGTGGTCTTCTCCTTCTGAATCCCCCTCAGAATAGTTATCTTCCTCTTGATTACGATCCGAAATGGGTGGAGGGGGGGCTGCCTTTGCGCCCACCATGGAGCGACATTTGCATGAAATTCTATTGCCACGCAAGGCTCATCTCTTTTGCTCTACATGTTCAGTTTCATTGTGTACAATAATTGACATGCATAGGAATAAAACATAGTGATATTATATAAGGAGTGCATGCACAAATCTAGAGTGATGGTAGCAAACTGTGGATAAACCCAAAACCAATGATATCTGGCAGATAATAGCTTTAGTTAAAAAATACAGATAATGGCTCCTTTAATGTTTGTTTGCATCCAACATGAAAACTCATGGTAGACACCTGAGATTAACCAGATAGTAGACATATAGTACTGATTGCTACCCCAATATGTACCCCACAACCATTTAAAAACTCAAGTTTTAGCATTAGTTTGGACCTGACTCGGAGTCTAATAGGTGAACACGACGATAAAGTAGCATGTCACCATATTAAGTGATGCATAACATAAGCAGACACGAAAGAGTGGACCTCTCTTGCAGACATGTGTAGTCCTCAAGGTCATCTGCTCAGTTGATGATGGTAATGCAGTTGTCGTGGCTGCCGGCGGTGGGGAAGAAGATCTGAGGCGGCGAAAGACAGTCTGGAGAGCGGATCCCTGCTGTGGTGAACCCTTCCGTCATTGGAGCAGTTGAGCTGGGGTGGAACACAACGTAGCAGGAGCAGGACAAACCAGACAAGGTTTTCTTTGACACATATCTGTAACAGAAGTAATTGTGTAAGGGCTTGTTTGAATTTGAGGATTCTAACAATTGAGGGATAGGAAATAGACAGGAATAGGATAGGAATGCACGTGCAAAACAGAGAATTTAAAAACACGGGATTTATGCCAATCTGGGTGTTTGATTCACATGAATTGGAAGATCATAGGATGCAAAGAAGCAAGGTGGGATTAAGTCAAACCACGAAAAAATGTACGGTTATAATGCTATTATGCTACTATCTCTTAGTCTTGTGCTTCATGAATAGGAATTTAAAAAGGAGGACAAGTCGAAATTAAAATTCCTATGGTTTTTCTTTCAAGGAGACACTAAAGGAACAAATCCTACAGTTTTCCTTCGCTCCATTCCTTTGAACCAAATTCATGAATAGTAGTACCATAGGAAAATTTCCAATTCCTATGTTGTTCCTTCACTTTTCCTTTCAAGCACTGGCGATTCTAGTAGGCAGGCTTGAGCAAGGAAAAGCCTACACTCAAAAAATGTTTTTTGTGCTACTTCTATTACTTTGGACCCAGGCCACTACCCTACTAGCTTAACTCCCAGGCCCATCGACAAATGCACAGCTCAAACGCGCAGAGATTAATAATGATGGCATTCAAGAGAGTCCATCACGGATAGCTAAGTTGCCTGGTACCTCACTACTTGTCATATAGTAGGAGAAACTAATCGTATTTCACGTTACTGCGTGTGCTCAGTGGACAATATATATAACATGTAGAGTAAAAAAGAGTGCAACAAGTGTACAACTTCTTTGGTGAAGCCATGTCGATCTCATCATGATTGGGTTGGTCGGTAAGGATGATCCGACTGACTTGGATGTCGGAGGAGGGTAAGAAGATCTTAGGCATCTGGAGATGGAGCCCGGGGTACTACTCCGCTGTGATGGAGGGTTTCGTCGTTGGAGCAGCTCCGGTGAGTTGTACGACACCGAGGCTGAAGCAGGACAAGAGAGACAATGTTAACCTGAGTGGAATTCTAATAGCATCTCCAATAGATGACGTAAAATACATAACCACAAAGTGATATATGTAAAATACATCAGCCGCTCATCTCTGAACTTAACTATCGAAACTGAATTTAAATGTCAAAACTGAACTTAACTGTCGAAACTGAATTTTGCTATCGAAACTGAATTTTACTGTCGAAACTGAACGCACTAGCTAGTAGCAGAAAAGCAGTAGCAGCAGCGCGTGCGAGAGATGGGGCAGTTGGTCGTGTAGCAGCATCAGGTGAGGCTACCTTGAGCCGCCAGCCACCACCGACCAAACAACCCCGCCCGCCCCGAAACCACTCCCCACCGCCGGTCCACTGCCGCCCCGGCCATCCCTCTAGCCCCCCCCCCCCCCGTGCCAAGCTTTTTCTCCGGCGATCCCCACGCCACCGCCCCACCACCACCGGCAACCACCGCCCCCACCCTGAACCGTAAGATAGATACTGGGGTACCTCTCCGGTGAGCCCCCCTCCCCGTTGCGGCTGGTTCTTCCTTAACTTCGGCGAGCACCCCCCACCCCCTGAAAATCGACTGACCTAAAAGTCAATTCAGTCGACTAAAGTGTAGTTAAATCGGAGCAGCGTCACAAGCAAGAGCAAAAGCGAGAGCAGCTGCGCGAGCAAGAGCAAGAGCAATAGCAAGAGCAGACCAAGCAGGTGACCGAGAGCAAGAGCAGAGCAGCAACGTGAGAGAGAGCTAAAGCAGCAGCTCCTACTGATGTGGACGTCGCCGCTGAGGGAGCAACGCCGTGGAGGAAGTGGCCGACGACGCCGCCGTGGATGGAGCCGCACCGTGGAGGCTCGGGACCGAGCGCCGATAGCACTGTGAGATCGAATCAAGAAGAAAATGCGGCGATTAGTGTATAACCTCTTTGGTGGCGCCGATTAGGCCTCAGCTTCATCCGAGGAAACGGTGATGATGATGCTCTTCCGGTGGTGCAGGTGAAGACGGCGGTGTGGGAATGGAGGTCGTGCGAAAGACGAGGGGAACGCTGGGGCAGCTCCTTGGAGGTGGAGGACGGGGTGGCTGAACTAGCAGGACGACAAGATCGACGATGGATCCTCATCCGGTACGGTGGATGAGGGACGTCGAGGTGTTGCTGTGGACGACGTCGTCGGGGAAGAGGCTCCGGCTGGGTGGTGGACGGAGGAGGGTGTGGGGCTTCACGGGTTTTTGCGGCCTCGGTGTACGAATGGGTGGGCGGATGGGATGGGAGTGGGGAACCATGGATTAGGGGTGCGCTTGTCCGAAATGTGGGGTAAGTTATGAAATTACCCCCACCGATTTGAGCTAGGCGGTTCTTTCGGTTCAGGGGTATCACGGGCATTTCGCGTGTCGGGATTTCACAGGAGGTGGGAGTTTTCGCGCGCGTTGTAATTTTGGAATAGCAAGGCGCGGGTTGAGATGGAGGGAGTTGTGGGAGCACAACGAGACAAAGATATATCTTAAATATTTCGGGGTAACAAGGCACAGGTTGAAGAGGCGGGAGTTTCGCAGCACGATAGACAGAGACGCTAGCTTGAAATTTCGGCATAACAAGGCGGGGCTTGAAATTTCAGGAGAACAAGCTTAACGTGTACCCAAAAAAACAATTCGCACCTCATCACTAGAGAGAGCTATGTCCCGTTTTACTATATTACTAGAAATGCATTCAAATACAAAAAAAAACTAAAAAAATCAAGACAACAAACATAACGTGTACAGTACCAAAACAATTCGCACTTCCCTCAACAATAAAAAAAGAATATTTGTTGTCTAGCATATGGACTATATTTGAGTACATTTTCCCTGTTTGAATGGGATTGTACTCGGGTTAGTTATATAACCATCTAAATATTATCTTCACAACACATGACATGAATATAGGAGAAGTAAATTCCTATATAAATATGAACTACATGTACATATGATCTCAAATTCAAATATATGTATAGATTTTATGTTGAATTCAAATCATAGTACATGTACGCTCTAGCTAGATGTTCGGAATCTAAACAATGTATGATATAGTACGTACAATGTGTTTAATAAGCACAACACACACACAAACACCATTTAGACTAGTAAGGTACACGTGCATTGCACGCATGAGATTTGGCAACCAAATTATGAATAAATACCACATTATAGCATGTAAGCCTTGAGTCATATATGCATGATGTAGATGTTTGTTTAATTCTTATAGTTCATTTCATTCAAAATCATCTAGTTTTACACGAAAGTTAATCTATTTTAAGATTCATGGAATTGTGCGTTTTAAGGCATAAAGTAAAAACAAATAATGGCAAATCATGTAGAAAAACATTTGGGAAATTCTGATACGGAAGATTAACAAAGAAGAAGTGCTTGTGTTTTGAGGTTTGTGCATTATGCTTAAGTTCAACCATGGAGTCTTCTAGATTGTACATGTGGCAAAATCTTGTGGAATCTATATGATATCCAACAGCCAGTTGTGCTCAAATTTGCCATTCTCTACACCATCGGATTGACCTCATCCAACGACCATCTTTCAAAGTTAAAGTTATCCGCACACTATATAAAAAATATAATATATATAATATATATAGGGGTATAGATATAGATATGTGATGCGAAAGCCACCCATCATCTCCAATTAGAATAGTGTGTCCATGCATGGATGCAATGTGGCCAAACGATGTCTGCCATCGATATCTCAAATACAAATCAGTCTGACCTTGTTCAATGTGTATACAGTACAACATGCTCGTTTCCAAACCACACCACGCATATCTCAGTTATATTCATGCATGCATGAGTTTCAAACATCATGATCTCTTATTCAAATATTTGAATTCTACTTTACATTGATTATGACGTCACCTAGTCTTTTACACCCACACTGTCATCTTCTCTTTATAATTGTACCATTAACTTTCTCTCGTGCATGCATGCACACACAGTACCAGTCGGCATTATCCATCGCACACATGCAATCTTTTTCTTCAGGTCAGTCTCCCATGCATGCACACACACACACACCTCCCCCTCCCCATCATATCAAGCATTCTTTATCTCTCACGTGCATGCGCAACGATCGATGTTCCTCTATGTGTGTGTGTATATAGCTAGGTCTTTCATAGTTTTCCACACAAACCGATCAATCTATATATCTAGTGAGGTCTCACCCTCTTTCCCACGTCCACATCGATCAATCTATACCTCTCTATATAGGATTACATAGCTAATACACCCACATTAATTATATATCCAACGTCCCTCTCTCATCATCCATGCCTCTGCTTCATCTCTCAGACGCGCGCACAGTGGTGAAGACAGGGGCCAGCAAGGGCCTTGCCCCCCCAACATCACTATATATCGAGGCTAATATGAATGTGATCATTAGACAATCGCTGGTAAAATGGTTTAAGTTGATGAATTGGCCCTCCTCGTAAAGGATTAGCAATGCTTGGCCCCCTAGCTCATTTATTTTTCATGGCTCCGCCACTGCGTGCAACAGCGCACGTTCTCGCCCCCTCTATTCAAATATCGATCTTGCACTTGTGCACTCCTTCATAGTCTCCATCCACTTGGCCCCTCGCACCATCTTCTAGCCCCCCATCGGATTTTGTCACATGTACAATCTAGCAGACTCCATGGTTGAACTTAAGCATAATGCACAAACCTCAAAACACAAGTGCTTCTCCTTTGTTCTAGAATCTTCCGTATCATAACTGCCCAAACTTTTTTCTAGTTGAATTTCCATTATTTGTTTTTACTTTATGCTTTACAACGCACAATTCCATGAATCATAAAATAGATTAAGGGCTTCTTTGGTTCAAAGGATTCTCAAAGGAATTTTGGAGGATTCTAATCCTTAGGAATTTTTCCTATCTTGGTTGTTTGATTCGTAGGATTGTAAACCATAGAAATTTTTCCATAGGATTCATTTGCACTAGATTTCATAGGAAACATCCCATCCACTCAAACCACTTTGAAAGAATCCTGTGTTTTTTCTATGCACAATTAAACACTCGTACAATCGTGTCGGATTCAAGACGACATTCCACTCTAATCCCATGTTTTTCCTATTCCCGCGTTTTGGAAATCCTACGAATCAAAGAGGCCCTAGCTTTTTTATAAAAACTAATTTATTTTGAATGAGATGAACTATAAGAATTAAACGAAGGTCTACATCAGGCATATATGACTCAGAGCTTACATGCTATAATGTGGTATTTATTCATAATTTGGTTGCCAAATATGATGCGTGCAATGCACGTGTACCTTACTAGTACTTCGAGTATGTGCAAACACGTAATAGAATTCCAGTGACACGCTACTGTGACGCCCGGATAATTAAGCTACAATAATCCCACGTTAACGATGCCACGTCACCACGGTTATTTTTTCTAATCTCGCGTTAGTTCGAAATTGATTATAATTCAAAATGCAAAATCAAGAAAACAATAAAGTTTTCAAATATTAAAACTAAAATGTTCAATAAATAGTAGATAAATCAGAGGCTATGATAAAATTGTAAACAACATTATTGAAATTTAATAAGTGACTTAAACAACCTCAAACAGTGGCTAAAAACATTATTTAATAACCTTTTATTAATAAAAAATAAATACGAAATGATAATTAACCCAAACTAGTTTTTGGTGGTAGGATTTATTGTGCTGTGATTTGTGGGTCAGCTCTCATATTTTACAAATTTCATTTGGTGCCCAAACAATTAGCCAAAATAGAAGAAAAATAAGAAAAGTAAAACAAAACAAAACTAACAAAAAATAAAAAAAGGAAAGGACCCCCCACTGGGCCAACCGGCCCAGCTGGCAGCCAGCCCAGCCGACTGACCGCCGTCGCAGGCCCACTCCCCGCCCCCCTTTGTCGTCTTCTTTCCCCGTGCGCTGTTCCACCGAATGCGCCTAAATAGGGGCACGCCCCCGTCGAACCTCTTCGTCATCGACGGCGGATGGATAAGGATGCCGCACCCGCGCCTCCTCGGGTTCTCCTCCCCACTCGCCCCCTGCCAAATCTCCCCCTCCCATCAGATCCACCTCACCTCTCCCCTGTCCTCACGCTCGATCCCGACCTCGGTCGCTCGAGCTCGTCGCCGCTGCTCGCCGTCGACGCGGCCACCGACCCTCCCTCACCTCGTCGACGTGCTCAACAACCCCGGCATCGTCCCCTACGCCTCCCGCCACCTCGAGCTGGAACTCGGAGCCCCTGCAGTGACCGCGGCGACCTCGTCTCCCTCCTCTGCTCCGTCGTCGCCATCGCCGGAATCCGCGCCGACCCGAGCACATCGAGTCTTCCCCCGGCCCTCTCTGCAACGGCCGTGAGCCCCTGAACCTCCTCCTCCTCCCCTCCTAGCTCACCGCATCCCGTATCTCGCTCCCCCGTCGCGCTCACCCTCCCGCCGCCGCGGTCGAGCTCTCCGTCGTGGCCACCGCAAGCGTGGCTCGCGTCCGACCGCGTCGTCGTTCTCAGCACGTCTCCAGGGCCCCAGCGCACCTATCCCTGTCCCCGGCTGTGCCTCTCCTCGCCGTAGCCGCCCACGCCCGAGCTCCGGCATCCGCCTCGGTGCTCGCCACCGTCAGCTTCAGCGAACTCCGGCGACGCCACCGGTCCTAGTAGACGCGGCATCGACTCCCCGTTCGAACGCAACCCCTGCGTCAATTTTGGTGGCCTATAGCCAAATCCCATGGCCTCCCGTGCGCCGCCGCCGCGTTTGTGGCCGCCGGCGGCTAAACGCGGACGCCGCTGACGTGGCTGGCCCTGGGGCCAACCCTGGGTCGCTGCAGGTGGGTCCCGTGGGCCCTGTTGACCATGTTGACTTGGTCAACATGCTGACTGGACCGCCCAGTACCATAGACAGACGGGTACCACCCTTTAATCAGCCAAACCACATTTTAGAATAATTAAGCTAATTAGTTTAACCTAATTACCCCGTGACAGGTGGGCCCAGTAGGTTAGTTGGCTAAATTAGATTAGTTCTTAACACTTTTAACCCCCCACTGTCATTGACAGGTGGGTCCCAGGCGTCAGATTGACCAGTCAAACTGGCTGGCTGACTGCTGATGTCAGGGTGACGTCATGCTGACGCAATAAGCATTTTTTGAATTAAATTAAATCTGTTATTTCTAGAAATTGATAAAATCTATAAAAATTCTTATGAAATAATCCGTAACTCGGATGAAAAAACTTTGTACATGAAAGTTGCTCAGAACGATGGGACGAATCCGAATACACAGTCCGTTCGTCCACCACATGTCTCTAACATAACGAATTCGCAACTTTCCCCCTCCGGTTCATCTATCTAAAAACGCGAAACACCGGGAATACTTTCCCGGATGTTTTCCCCCTTCACCAGTATCACTTACTACCGCGTTAGGTCACCTCTAGCACCGCGCACTGCCATGTTATACTTTGATTGCTCTGTTATTTATTGTGTTCCCCCTCCGTTACTTCTTTCCGGTAGACCCCGAGACCGCTGCCGGTACCCCTGTGATACATCGACGATGAACCCTTCTTGCCAGAGCAACCAGGCAAGCCCCCCCCCCTTGATCACCAGATGTCGCCTATTCTTCTCTATACTGCTTGCATTAGAGTAGTGTAGCGTGTTACTGCTTTTCGTTAATCCTATTCTGCTGCATAGCCTTTGTCATTGTTACTACTGATTGTTACCCTTACCGCTATCCTATTGCTTAGTATAGGATGCTAGTGTTCCATCAGTGGCCCTACACTCTTGTCCGTCTGCCATGCTATACTACTGGGCCGTGATCACTTCGGGAGGTGATCACGGGCATATGTTATATACTTTATACTATTACATTACTTATGATACTGTTCGGAGATGGGGGCTGAAGGGGCAGGTGGCTCCATCCCGGTAGAGGTGGGCCTGGGTTCCTGATGGCCCCCGACTGTTACTTTGTGGCGGAGCGACAGGGCAGGTTGAGACCACCTAGGAGAGAGGTGGGCCTGGCCCTGGTCGGCGTCCGCAGATACTTAAAAATAACATGCTTAACGAGTTCTTGGTATTTGATCTGAGTCTGGCCATTTGGTCTATACGCACTAACCAACTACGTGGGAAAGTTATGGGCACTCGGCGTCGTGGTATCAGCCAAAGCCTTCGTGATGTCAGCGACTGAGCGGCGCGCGCCGGATTGGACTGGAACGCCTGCTAGGCTAGGTCTGCTTCCGGCCGCGTTCGCAACATGCAGGTGTGCAATGGGCGATGGGCCCAGACCCCTGCGCGCATAGGATTTAGACCGCGCGTGCTGACCGCTCTGTTGTGCCTAGGTGGGGCTGCGACGTGTTGATCTTTCGAGGACGGGCATGACCCAGGAAAGTGTGTCCGGCCAAAGCGGATCGAGCATGTTGGGTTATGTGGTGCACCCTGATACGTCTCCAACGTATCTACTTTTCCAAACACTTTTGCCCTTGTTTTGGACTCTAACTTGCATGATTTGAATGAAACTAACCCGGACTGACGCTGTTTTCAGCAGAACTACCATGATGTTATTTTATGTGTAGAAAAGAAAAGTTCTCGGAATGACCTGGAAATCAACGGAGGCACTTTTTGGAATTTATAAAAAATAATGGGCGAATGAAATACATCAGGGGGCCCAGGGCCTATCCACGAGACAGGGGGCGCGCCCCCTATCTCGTGGGCCCCCTGGACCTCCTCCGACCTCAACTCCAACTCCATATGTTCCGTCTCGGGGAGAAAAAATTCAGAGAGAAAGTTTCATCACGTTTCACGACATGGAGCCGCCGCCAAGCCCTAATCTCTCTCGGGAGGGCTGATCTGGAGTCCGTTCGGGGCTCCGGAGAGGGGGATTCGTCGCCGTCGTAATCATCAACCATCCTCCATCACCAATTTCATGATGCTCACCGCCGTGCGTGAGTAATTCCATCGTAGGCTTGCTGGACGGTGATGGGTTGGATGAGATTCACCATGTAATCAAGTTAGTTTTGTTAGGGTTTGATCCCTAGTATCCACTATGTTCTGAGATTGATGTTGCTATGACTTTGCAATGATTAATGCTTGTCACTAGGGCCCGAGTGCCATGATTTCAGATCTGAACCTATTATGTTTCCATGAATATATGTGTGTTCTTGATCCTATCTTGCAAGTCTATAGTCACCTATTATGTGTTATGATCCTACAACCCCGAAGTGACAATAATCGGGATACTTATCGGTGATGACCGTAGTTTGAGGAGTTCATGTATTCACTATGTGTTAATGCTTTGTTCCGGTTCTCTATTAAAAGGAGGCCTTAATATCCCTTAGTTTCCGTAAGGACCCTGCTGCCACGGGAGGGTAGGACAAAAGATGTCATGCAAGTTCTTTTCCATAAGCATGTATGACTATTTACGGAATACATGCCTACATTACATTGATGAATTGGAGCTAGTTCTATATCACCCTATGTTATAACTATTGCGTGAGGAATCGCATCCGGCATAATTATCCATCACTGATTCGGTGCCTACGAGCTTTCCATATATTGTTCTTCGCTTATTTACTTTTCCGTTGTTACTGTTACAACTACTACAAAAACCCAAAAACATTTATCTTTACTTTTGCTACCGCTACCTTTATTATCACACCACTTTTGCTACTAAACACTTTGCTGCAGATACTAAGTTATCCAGGTGTGGTTGAATTGACAACTCAACTGCTAATACTCAAGAATATTCTTTGGCTCCCCTTGTGTCGAATCAATAAATTTGGGTTGAATACTTTACCCTCGAAAGCTGTTGCGATCCCCTATACTTGTGGGTTATCAAGACTAATTTCTGGCGCCGTTGCCGGGGATCATAGCTCTATTCTCTGAGTCACTTGGGATTTATATCTGTTGATCACTATGAAGAACTTGAAAGACGCTAAGACAACAATTTATCCCTCTACTACGAGGGGAGGTAAGGAGCTGCCATCTAGCTCTGCAATAGATTCTCCTTCCGTTATTAATAAGCTTGCGACACCTAAACCTGCTACTGCTATGAATTCTGATATGTCGCATGTTATCGATGATGCCACTTCTGCTATGCATGATGAAACTACTTCTGTGCATGATACTACTTTGCCATTAGGTGAATTTCTAGATGAGCAACTTGCTAGAGTTAGAGGCGATGAAATTACTGAAGATCCTATTACTGATGATAGTGATAATGAAGGTTCCCCCAATGATTATGTTTTACGTGTTGTTCCTAAGGGTTATGTTATGCATGAAAAAGCTGCTTTGGAAATCCTTGCCTGCAATGATAGGAATGATCTAAAGAAATTATTAGCTAAATGGAAGCAGCAGTCTCTTAATGCTAGAATGAAACCCGATACTGCTTTTGCTACTTCACCTATTTGTGTTACTGATAAGGATTATGAATTCTCTGTTGATCCTGATATTATTACTTTAGTTGAATCTGATCCTTTTTATGGCCTTGAATCTGAAACTGTTGTGGCATATCTTACCAAGTTGAATGATATAGCCACCCTATTTACTCATGATGAGAAGTCTTGCTATTTATATATCCTAAAGATATTTCCGTTCTCATTAAAGGGTTATGCTAAGACTTGGTATAATTCTCTTGCTCCTGGTTGTGTGCGTAGTCCCCAGGATATGATTTATTACTTCTCTGCTAAATATTTCCCTGCTCATAAGAAACAAGATGCCTTATGGAAATATATAATTTTGTGCAAATCAAAGAAGAGAGTCTCCCACAAGCTTGGGGAGGCTTCTCCGATATAATGCTTTTCTGATCATCCTCTTAAGAAAAATGAAATACTTGATATCTTTTATAATGGACTAACGGATGCTTCCAAGGACCACTTGGATAGTTGTGCTGGTTGTGTTTTCAGGAAAGAACAATGACTAAGCTGAAATACTATTGAATAATATGTTGACTAATGAAAATAATTGGACTCTTCCCGAGCCAGTTCACAAGTAATTCTGAACCAATTGAGCCAACTCTGAGCCTATTCCTAAACCCACTCCGAAGAAGAGAGGTGTTTTATTTCTCAGTCCTAAAGATATGCAAGAGGCAAAGAAATCAATGAAAGAAAAAGGTATTAAAGCTGAAGATGTTAAGAATTTACCTCCTATTGAAGAAATACATGGTCTTAATTTACCGCCTGAAGAACCACATTGTCTTGATAACCCGACACATGTAGTAAAGGTAAATTCTCTCTATAGATATGATAAAGTTGAAATACCCTCTACTAAATTTCATAGCCCTTGCTTAGATGAATTTGATGACTTTATGGCTAGACAAGAAAGTTTTAATGCTTATGTTGGTAGAGAGTTAAAGAATAATGCTTTCGAAATAGGACGCGTAGGTGATAATCTAGCTAGAGTTAAAGATGAACTTCGCCGCGTTAGCAAATATGCTTATATGGTTGCTACTCAAGATGAGCAAGTACTTAAAGCTCAAAACGATTTGCTTGATGAATTAAATAATAAAAATTACTTTGCTGTTAGAGTGGCTACTAGAACTGGTAGAATGACTCAGGAACCTTTGTATCCTGAAGGCCACCCTAAGAGAATTGAGCAAGATTCTCAGAGAAATAATTTAGAGGTACCTAGTTCTTCTAAAAAGAAGAAAAAGAAAAACAATAGAACTTTGCATGCTCCTAGTGAACCTTTCGTAGACACACCTGAGAATCCCAATAATATTTCTATTTCTGATGCTGAAACACAATCAGGTGATGAACATGAACCTAGTGATAATGTTAATAATAATGTTCATGTTGATGCACAACCTAGCAATGATAATGATGTAGAGATTGAACCTACTGTTGATCTTGATAACCCACAATCAAAGAATCAACGTTATGATAAGAGAGATTTTGTTGCTAGGAAGCACGGTAAAGAAAGAGAACCATGGGTTCAGAAACCCATGCCCTTTCCTCCTAAACCATCCAAGTCAAAGGATGATGAGGATTTTGAGCGCTTTGCTGAAATGATTAGACCTATTTTCTTACGTATGCGCTTAACTGATATGCTTAAAGTAAATCCTTATGCTAAGTATATGAAGGATATCATCACAAATAAAAGAAAGATACCGGAAGCTGAAATTTCCACCTTGCTTGCCAATTACACTTTTAAGTGTGGAATACCAAAGAAACATGGAGATCCGGGTGTACCAACTGTACCATGCTCTATTAAAAGAAATTATGTTAGAACTGCTTTATGTGATCTTGGAGCAGGTGTTAGTGTTATGCCTCTCTCTTTATATCATAGACTTGAATTGAATAAGTTGACACCTACTAAAATATCTTTGCAAATGGCTGATAAATCTACTGCTATACCTGTCGGTATTTGTGAGGATGTGCCTGTTGTGGTTGCAAATGTCACTATCTTAACGGACTTCGTTATTCTTGATATTCCTGAGGACGATAGTATGTCTATTATCCTTCGTAGACCTTTTCTTAATACTGCAGGGGCTGTTATTGATTGCAACAAAGGCAATGTCACGTTTCATGTTAATGGTAATGAGCATACGGTACACTTTCCGAGGAAACAATCTCAAGTTCATAGCATCAATTATATTGAAAAGGTTCCAACTATCATTTTTGGAGGTTTTGAATTTCCTCTCCCTACTGTCAAGAAAAGGTATGATATTCTTATTGTTGGGGATTTTCATATCCCCGTTGAGGTAACTTAGTGTTATTCGAAATTTCTCCGGTTCCGTGTTATTCGGAATGAGTTTGTTAACAAGACTTGATCAACCTTGTTAGTGGGTTCATTCCGATGATCACGAGATGGATGAAACTAGAAGGCACAACCTTCTGTACCCTCCTTTTACTTTCTGTTATTTAGATGAAATAAAGCAAAAAATAGTACTATCCGTCTGTTTTCTGAATTATCCGTGCATTAAAAAATAGCCCGAAAATAAAAGTGCTCCAAATGCCCTGCAAATCTAGTTTGATTTTTTCTGGAATATATGAGGATTTTAGGCACTGAAAACACTGCAGGAGGGCCAAGCACCAGGCCAAGAGAGAGGAGGGCGGGCCCCCCTAGGGCGCGCCCCCCTGTCTCGTGGGCCCCTAGTGGCTCCCCTCCACTTATTCTTGCACCCACACACTTCATCTTCTACCTAAAAAAATCCCCATCCAGCTCAAGCACGAGTTCTAGCTCTTCTTGCTGCGATTTTCGATCTCCTTGATCAAAGCTCCATTCACAAAACTACTTTGGGAGATTGTTGCTTGGTATGTGACTCCTCCATTGGTCCAATTAGTTTTTGTTCTAGTACTTTATTCATTGCAAATTTTTGCTGCTTAGGTGACCATGTTCTTGAGCTTGCATGTTAAAATTTTAAGGTCCCAAGCAATTCCAATGCATGATATAGGCTCTAGGCACTTGTAGGAGTAGTCGCTATCAATCTTGTTTAGTTTTATGCACTTTTATTTTGAAGTTACTAAAATTTCAGAAATTTTTGGAAAAAGAAATATGCTTAGAAGAATGTACCAAGGAGGTTCCTCGGCAAAGAAAGGGCCAAGGATTGCTATACGTGAGCAAGATGTTGAATTGCCGAGGGACGCAAATGTACGGACTTGCGAGTGGCCATCCGATGATTTTATGGTCGAAGCAGGCTTCAAGGAGGAATTTGACGCATATGTGTGTAATGCCGAGATGGAGGACTTCTTACAAGATAAGTTTCCGCAGTACTATCAGTTGACTGATTCTTTTGTGCGGAGGTTTAGATACAACTGCTCGCGTAATTCTCCTAGTGTCATGTTTGATATTTATGATACATCTTATACCATGGATTTAGAGGATTTCACAACTGCTTGCAAACTCCCGCAGTGGGGTAATATTAATGATCCTCCCAAATCTGAATTTAGAGATTTTCTTGCTAGTATTACTGTGGGAGAATCTAGGGACGTGGCACAAGCTACCATAGGGAGCATTCATTTTCTTGCTATACATTACTTTGCTCTCTTTATTGGTAGATGCATTAACGGTAAGGATGAGTTATGTCACATGTGTGCTCCTGATCTTTCTGTCCTCATGAGTGCTGTGTCAGGTTATAAAGGTTATAACTTGGGGGCAATAGTTGCACGTAGGTTGCAAATTAATAGTAGAAAGGGAGATTTATTTGGACGAATTTATGCAACCCGTGTAGCTAACTTTATTAATATAGCTCCATGAGAGGGGGATATGATTTTACCTCCTGTTTATTTGGATAAAGAAGCTATGTTCAGTCATCATTTTCTTGAGAGGAATGAAAAATTCCTCCACTATCGACTAATCTATGACAGACGCAACATCGTCCCTGTTACTCTTCCTGCCCCCTACCTTTTTGATTATCAGGAAAGAGGAAGATACGTTGTCACCAGGGAGGAAGCGACTGAGTATGAGAGAGGAATGGAGGCAGCTCGCCAACACGCTGCCGCTCAGGAGGCGATCGCCTCCGCATCTCAGTACAACCCCAGCTTCACTTATGGATATCAGCCAGGCGGTCCTTGGTACTAGACCAACTTAGGCTAAAAGCCTAAGCTTGGGGGAGTACGTATTTCTCACCGAGTTCACATTCATGTTCACACACTACTCGTCGGTGCTCATACTCTTTCATTGTATTATCCATGTTAGTTTAAATTTCTTTTTCTAGTTTTCTTCTTGTGTGTTTGATAAACCTTAAGAAAAACCAAAAAATTAGTTAGTTTAATTTCCATGCTTGTAGTAGAAATTAAAATGAAAATCCAAAAATATTTCTAGTTCTTCTTCTTACTTGTTGGGAGCTTTCCGTGTAAATAGTTTTATTTTTTTTCTTTCTTTTGGGGTCGAGAAGACCATATTGAAAATGCTTAGTGGCTCTTATATGCATGAATGTTTATTTAACTTAGAGCCCATATTACCCTGTCTTCTCTCTTGAGTTGAATGCTTGCAGATTCCAGCTTAGTCCAATGCACGTACACTCTTATTATTATTACACATTGTTCGGTCGTGCGAGTGAAAGGCAATAATGACGATATATGATGAACTTATTGGGATGAGAAAAGCTGGTATGAACTCGACCTCTTTTGTTTTTGTAAATATGATGAGTTCATCGTTCCTGAGTCAGCTATTATGAAGTAAACATATTTGCAATGACATTTAGATATTATAGTTACTTGTGCCATGCTTGATTAGCTATGAGTTATAATGATTTACCTTGCGTGCCAACATGCTATTAGAATGATTATGATATGGTATGATGGGATGGTATCCTCCTTTGAATGAATTGAGTGACTAGACTTGGCACATGTTCACACATGTAGTTGAATCAAATCAACATAGCCTTCATGATATTTATGTTCATGGTAGATTATATCCTACTCATGCTTGTACTCGGTGTGAATTAATTTTAGTGCATGTTTACGATGTTGTCGCTCTCTCGCTTAATCGCTTCCAGTCTTTTGCTAGCCTTCACTTGTACTAAGCGGGAATACTGCTTGTGCATCCAAACTCCTTAAACCCCAAAGTTGTTCCATATGAGTCCACTATACCTTCCTATATGCGGTATCTACCTGCTGCCCAAGTAAATTTGTATGTGCCAAACTCCAAACCTTCAAATGAAATTCTGTTTTGTATGCTCGAGCAGCTCATGTACAACTAGGGCTGCCTATATCTTCCATGCTAGGTGGGTTATTCTCAAGAGGAGTGGACTCCGCTCCTCATTCATGAGAAAGGGCCGGTAACCGGGATGCCCAGTCCCATGATCCAAAAAGATCAAAACTAAATCAAAATAATTGCAAACAAAACTCCCCCTGGGACCCGTTGAATGTTGGAGGCACTCGTTGTTTCGAGCAAGCCATGGATTGATGCTTGTGGAGGAGGGGGAGTATAAACCTTTACCATTCTGTTTGGGAACTGCCTATAATGCATGTAGTATGGAAGATACAGCCATCTCATAGTTGTTACGTTGACAGCGAAAGTATGCCGCTGTCACATCCCTAGTCCTGGCATGCACTAGGCTAGCCCTTCATGTGTGCATCATGTTTAAATTTTTATTTAAGTTGAAATGGGGATGTCCAAACCCTAGTACCAAATGGAATTCAAATAGGTTCAACCTAAAAATATTTTTAGTGAATTCAAATGGCTTTCAAAAATGTTCATCATTTCTGGAAAATGCTAGAAACCATAACCAGAGGTGTTGCACATTTTTCCATGACATATTTGGTCACTGAATTAAATCATATGTACTTTGCATTTGGGCATTTAAATGCTAGTAAATATTTTAAATGCCCAAATAATTCTAGAATTAAGTGTGGGCTGTTGGAATTAATCTAAACAGAGACTATGATTATTTTCAAGATTTTTGAAGGTGTCTAACTATTTATAATAAAGCCACAAACTTACAGAAGAAATAGAAAACTAGAACAAATAAAAGAGAGAGAGGGAAGGACTTACCTGGCAGAAGCTTACCTGTCCATCCCAACCGGCCCAGCTCCTGTTTCGGCCCAGCCCACCACCGCCTGGCTCCCTGTCGCCTTCCTCCTCGCGCAAGTGGGCAGGGGCGCGTGCCCGACGCACGTGGCCACACGCCGGCCAGCTCCTCCATGCCTGGCTGCCTCCTCCTCCCCCTGGACGTCTCCCGCGACGCCACGCCCCCCCTGGACGGCCCTCTCTCTCTCTCCCGTGCTTTCCCCTCCCCTGCTCTCTCTCCCTCTCGCACCCGAGCGCCACCGTCGCCGCCGCTCGTTGTTGCCACGGCCACCGCCCTCCTCGCCCTCCAACATGCTCTAGAGACCATGCCAGCCTCCCTCGTCCTCCCGATGGCTCACGCGACCGGAGAAGCCCCGAAGCGCCGCCCCGACGCTTTTCCCCTCCTCGGCCGCCGGAGATTAGCCTCGCCGCCTCGCTCGGCTCCGACCTTTCCGAGCCCGCTCCGAAGCCTGCTGGAACCGCTGTGAGCTCCTGATCATCCTCCCCCTCTCTGTTTCCTCTCTAGCATGCCGTAGCCGCCGTGCCTCTCTCACCCGACAGCGCCGCCGCCAAAGCTCGCCGGCGATGACGCTCCGGTGACCATATGGTCCCGGGCTAGTGTCCAACGCACTCCCCGCAACATGTAGAAGCCGTAGATGCTAGTGCCGCCCCGCCTAGGCCACTTCAGTGACGAGCCCGAGCTCGCCCGAGCTCCGGCCGCCGCCAAACACGTCGCCGGCGCCTTTTCCGGCGACCCCGAGCCCAACTACATGCACCACCCGCCGCGGCTCGCCCCAGCCTACCTTTAGAGCCCAACGCCTCGAACAGTGCGGTGTAGGCGAAACCCGAGCCACCCGGTGCGTCTCCGCGCGTTTTGGTCGCCGCCGCGAAACTCCGGCGAGCCAACGTGGCACATTTAGTTAACACTAATGACGCCATTAGCTGATCATCGTGCCATCGACGGATGGGCCCCACGCTAGATTAACCCCGAATTATTCCTGTTTAAATTAGACTAACCCACCGGGCCCACATGTCAGGTTGACTTTGCTGGCGTGGCAGTTGACTAGGCCCACCTGTCATCCACCCCGTGTCACTGACGTGTGGATCCCACACATCAGGTTTGACCTAGACCCGCCTGTTGACCTGCTGAGGTCAGCATGACCTAGTGCTGACGCAATAACTCTTTTTCTGGATTTATGTTAATTCAGGAAATTCCAGAAAATATCCTAAACTTCTAAAATTCATAGTAATTCAACCGTAGCTTAGATTGAAATAAATTATATATGAAAAATTATCAGAAAAATCCAATCTATCCATCTGTACCATTTTCATGCATGTTTGATCAAGTTAACTTCACTGTTTAGGATGAAACATGAATAGGGCAACTTTGATAATAGTTTTGGAGTTGGGATTTGATATAGTTTTGAATTCCACTTCAATCAAAATGACTTGCTGTTGCATTAGCCCAAATCACAGCATATTGCCATGTCATGATCATGCATCATATTGCTGCATTGCATTGATTGTGTTTCTTCCTTGTTTGTCGGTGCTTGTTCCCTCGGTAGGCGTATCCCGACGATGAGTTCGATGACACGGATGAAGAACTATATTATCTTCAGAAGTGCCAGGCAAGCAAAACCCCCTTGTTCATTTCGATATAATCCCACTCTCTCGCTCCTGCTCTATTTTACTGTTGGAAATATGCCCTAGAGGCAATAATAAATTAGTTATTAGTATATTTCCTTGTTCATGATAATTGTTTATTATCCATGCTATAATTGTATTGAAAGGAAACTCAGATACATGTGTGGGTACATAGACAACACCATGTCCCTAGTAAGCCTCTAGTTGACTAGCTCGTTAATCAATAGATGGTTACGGTTTCCTGACCGTGGACATTGGATGTCATTGATAACGGGATCACATCATTAGGAGAATGATGTGATGGACAAGACCCAATCCTAAGCCTAGCACAAAGATCGTAGTTCGTATGCTAAAGCTTTTCTAATGTCAAGTATCATTTCCTTAGACCATGAGATTGTGCAACTCCCGGATACCGTAGGAATGCTTTGGGTGTACCAAACGTCCACAACGTGGCGGGTGGCTATAAAGGTGCACTACTGGTATCTCCGAATGTGTCATTGGGTTGGCACGAATCGAGATCGGATTTGTCACTCCGTGTGACGGAGAGGTATCTCTGGGCCCACTCGATAGGACATCATCATAATGTGCACAATGTGACCAAGGGGTTGATCACGGGATGATGTGTTACGGAACGAGTAAAGAGACTTGCTGGTAACGAGATTGAACAAGGTATAGGGATACCGACGATCGAATCTCGGGCAAGTACAATACCGCTAGACAAAGGGAATTGTATACGAGATCGATTGAGTCCTTGACATCATGGTTCATCCGATGAGATCATCGTGGAACATGTGGGAGCCAACATGGGTATCCAGATCCGCTGTTGGTTATTGGCGGAGAACGTCTCGGTCATGTTCGCATGGTTCCCGAACCCGTAGGGTCTACACACTTAAGGTTCGATGGCGCTAGGGTTATAAAGGAAGTTTGTATGTGGTTACGAATGTTGTTCGAGTCCGGATGAGATCTCGGACGTCACGAGGAGTTCGGAATGGTCCGGAGGTAAAGAAGAATATATAGGAAGTGAGGTTTTGGTCACCGGAAAAGTTTGGTTTTATTGGTAACGTCATCGGACCACGGGAGGGTCCTGGGGTCCACCAAGTGGGGCCACCATCCCGGAGGGCTGCATGGGCTAAGTGTGGGAGGGACCAGCCCGGGTGGGCTGGTGCGCCCCCACAAGGCCCAAGGCGCAGCTAGGTGGGAGAGGGAAACCCTAGGCGCAGATGGGCCTAAAGGCCCACCCTAGGGGCGCCTCTCTCCCCCTCTTGGCCGCCCCAGTCCCATCTAGGGCTGCCGCACCCCTTGGGTGGGAACCCTAGATGGGGGCGCAGCCACCTCCCCTCCTCCTATAAATATTGGGGTTTTGGGGCTGCCCAAGACATGAGAACTTCTCCCTCTTGGCGCAGCCCTACCTCTCTCCCTTCTCCTCTCCCGCGGTGCTTGGCGAAGCCCTGCAGGATTGCCACGCTCCTCCACCACCACCACGCCGTTGTGCTGCTGCTGGATGGAGTCTTCCTCAACCTCTCCCTCTCTCCTTGCTGGATCAAGGCGTGGGAGACGTCACCGGGCTGCACGTGTGTTGAACGCGGAGGTGCCGTCCGTTCGGCACTAGGATCTCCGGTGATTTGGATCACGATGAGTACGACTCCTTCAACCCCATTCTCTTGAACGCTTCCGCTTAGCGATCTACAAGGGTATGTAGATGCACTCTCCTTCCCCTCGTTGCTAGTTTCTCCATAGATAGATCTTGGTGACACGTGGGAAAATTTTGAATTTCTGCTTTCGTTCCCCAACAAAGGGCATCATGAGCTAGGTCTATTATGTAGATTCTTTGCACGAGTAGAACACAAAGTAGTTGTGTGCGTTGATTTTATTCAATATGCTTACCGTTACTAGTCCAATCTTGTTTCGACGGTATTGTGGGATGAAGCGGCCGAACCGACCTTACACGCTCTTCGTGAGACAGGTTCCACCGACTAACATGCACTTGGTGCATAAGGTGGCTAGCGGTGCCGCCTCTCCACTTTAGTCGGAACGGATTCGATGAAAAGGGTCCTTATGAAGGGTAAATAGCAATTGGCATATCACGTTGTGGTTTTGCGTAGGTAAGAAACGTTCTTGCTAGAAACCCATAGCAGCCACGTAAAACATGCAACAACAATTAGAGGACGTCTAACTTGTTTTTGCAGGGTATGCTATGTGATGTGATATGGCCAAGAAGAATGTGATGAATGATATGTGATGTATGAGATTGATCATGTTCTTGTAATAGGATTCACGACTTGCATGTCGATGAGTATGACAACCGGCAGGAGCCATAGGAGTTGTCTTTATTTATTGTATGACCTGCGTGTCATTAAACAACGCCATGTAATTACTTTACTTTATTGCTAACCGTAGCCATAGTAGTAGAAGTAATAGTTGGCGAGACAACTTCATGAAGAAACGATGATGGAGATCATGATGATGGAGATCATGGTGTCATGCGGTGACGATGATGATCATGGAGCCCGAAGATGCAGATCAATGGAGCTATATGATATTGGCCATATCATGTCACTACTATATAATTGCATGTGATGTTTATTATGTTTATGCATCTTGTTTACTTAGAACGACGGTAGTAAATAAGATGATCCTTACAACAATTTCAAGAAGTGTTCTCCCCTATCGTGCACCGTTGCTAAAGTTCGTCACTTCTAAGCACCACGTGATGATCGGGTGTGATGGATTCTTACGTTCACATACAACGGGTGTAAGACAGATTTACACACGCGAAACACTTAGGGTTAACTTGACGAGCCTAGCATGTACAGACATGGCCTCGGAACACAGAGACCGAAAGGTCGAGCATGAGTCGTATAGAAGATACGATCAACATGAAGATGTTCACCGATGATGACTAGTCCGTCTCGCGTGATGATCGGACACGGCCTAGTTGACTCGGATCATGTAATCACTTAGATGACCAGAGGGATGTATATCTGAGTGGGAGTTCATGAGATGAACTTAATTATCCTGAACATAGTCAAAAGATCTTTGCAAATTATGTCGTAAGCTCGCGCTTTAGTTCCACTGTTTAGATATGTTCCTAGAGAAAATATAGTTGAAAGTTGATAGTAGCAATTATGCGGACTGAGTCCATGAACTGAGGATTGTCCTCGTTGCTTCGTAGAAGGCTTATGTCCTTAATGCACCGCTCGGTGTGCTAGACCTCAAACGTCGTGTGTGGATGTTGCGAACATCGGGCATACACGTTTTTGATAACTACGTGATAGTTCAGTTAAGCGGTTTAGAGTTGAGGCACCAAAGACGTTTTGAAACGTCATGAACATATGAGATGTTTGAGGGCTGAAATTGGGATTTCAGGCTCGTGCCCATGTCAAGAGGTATAAGACCTCCGACGATTTTCTTAGCCTGCAAACTAAGGGAGAAAAGCTCAATCATTGAGCTTGTGCTCAGATTGTCTGAGTGCAACAATCACTTGAATCGAGTGGGAGTTGATCTTCCAGATGATAGTGATGTTTCCCCAAAGACATTGCCACGAAGCTGCTAGAGCTTCGTGATGAACTATAACATACCAGGGATAGATATGATGATCCTTGAGGTATTCGCGATGTTTGACGCCGCGAATGTAGAAATCAAGAAGGAGCATCAATTGTTGATGGTTAATGAAACCACTAGTTTCAAGAAGGGCAAGGGCAAGAAGGGGTACTTCCTAAAACGGCAAATCAGTTGCTGCTCCAGTGAAGAAACCCAAGGTTGAACCCAAACCCGAGACTAAGTGCTTCTGTGATGAGAGGAACGGACACGAGCGAGAACCACCCTAGATACTTGGTAGATAAGAAGGCGAGGCAAGGTCGATAGAAGTATATTGGATATACATTACGTTAATGTGTACTTTCTTTGGTACTCCTAGTAGCACCAGGTATTAGATACCGGTTCGGTTGCTAAGTGTTAGTAACTTGAAATAAAAGCTACGGAAAAACGGAGACTAGCTAAAGGTGAGTGACGATATGTGTTGGAAGCGTTTCCAAGGTTGATGTGATCAAGCATCACACGCCCCTCTACCATCGAGATTTGGTGTTTGCGTTGAGAATAGACATGATTGGATTATGTCTATCGCAGTACGGTTATTCATTTAAGGAGAATAATGGTTACTCTGTTTACTTGAATAATACCTTCAATGGTCTTGCACCTAAAATGAATGGTTTATTGAAATCTCGATCGTAGTGATACACATTTTCATGCCAAAAGATATAAGATAGTAATGATAGTACCACTTACTTGTGGCACTGCCATGTAAGTCATATTGGTGTAAAAACGCATGAAGAAGCTCCATGTTGATGGATCTTTGGACTCACTCGTTTTTGAAAAGTTTGAGACATGCGAACCATGTCTATTGGTGTATACGCATGAAGAAACTCCATGCAGATGGATCGTTTGGACTCACTTGATTTTGAATCACTTGAGATATGCAAATCATACCACGTGGGCAAGATGACCGAAAAGCCTCGTTCTTGCTTAGATGGAACAAGATAGCAACTTGTTGGAAGTAACACATTTTGATGTGTGCAGTCCAATGAGTGTTGAGGCATCAATGAATATCGTTATGTTCTTACTTCACGATGATTTGAGTAGATGTTGAGTATATTTACTTGATGAAACACAAGTCTGAATTATTGAATGGTTCAAGTAATTTCAGAGTGAAGTTGAAGATCATCGTGACAAAAGGATAAAATGTCTATGATATGATCATAGAGATGAGTATCTGAGTTACGAGATTTGGCACGCAATTAAGACATTGTGGAAATTGTTTCACAATAAATACCGCCTAGAACACCATAGTGTGATGGTGTGTCCGAACATCATAGTTGCACCCTATTGGATATGGTGCGTACCATGATGTCTCTTATCGAATTACCATTATCGTTCATGGGTTAGGCATTAGAGACAACCACACTCACTTTAATAAGGGCACCACGTAATTCCGTTGAGATGACACCGTGAGAACTATGGTTCGGAGAAACCTAAGTTGTTGTTTCTTAAAAGTTTGGGGCTGCGACGCTTATGTGAAAGAGTTTCATCGTGATAAGCTCGAACCCAAAACGGATAAATACATCTTCATGGGATACCCAAAATGGTTGGGTATACCTCCTATCTCAGATCCGGAAGCAAAAGTAATTGTTTCTAGAAACGGGTCCTTTCTCGAGGAAAAGTTTCTCTCGAAAGAATTGAGTGGGAGGATGGTGGAGACTTGATGAGGTTATTGAACTGTCACTTCAACAAGTGCGTAGCAGGGCACAGGAAGTTGTTCCTGTGGCGCCTACACCAATTGAAGTAGAAGCTTATGATAGTGATGAAGTTTTGGATCAAGTCACTACCATACCTCGTAGGTTGACAAGGATGCGTACTACTTCAGAGTGGTACAGTAATCCTGTCTTGAAGGTCATGTTGCTAGACAACAATGAACCTATGAGCTATGGAGAAGCGATGGTGGGCCCAAATTCCGACAAATGGTAAGAAGCCATGAAATCCGAGATAGGATCCATGTATCAGAACAAAGCATGGACTTTGATGGACTTGCCCGATGATCGGCAAGTCATTGAGATAAATGGATCTTTAAGAAGAATACGGACGTGGACGGTAATGTCACCGTCTGTGAAGCTCGACTTGTGGCGAAAAGTTTTTCACAAGTTCAAGGAGTTGACTACGATGAGATTTTCTCATCCGTAGCGATGCTTAAGTCCGTCGGAATCATGTTAGCATTAGCTGCATTTATGAAATCTGGCAGATGGATGTCAAAACCAGTTTCCTTACCAGTCTTCGTAAGGAAAGGTTGTATGTGATACAATCAGAAATTTTTTGACAATCCTGAAAGACGCTAACAAGTATGGAAAGCTCCAGCAATCCTTCTAAGGACTGGAGTAAGCATCTCGGAGTTGGAATATACTCTTTGATAAGATGATCAAAGATTTTGGGTTTATACAAAGTTTATGAGAAACTTGTATTTCCAAAGAAGTGAGTGGGAGCACTATAGAATTTTTGATGAGTATATGTTGTTGAAATATTGTTGATCAGAAATGATGTAGAATTTCTGGAAAGCATATAGGGTTATTTGAAAAGTGTTTTCAAGTGAAAACCTGGATTAAGCTACTTGAACATTGAGCATCAAGATCTATGAGGATAGATCAAAACCGCTTAATGGTACTTTCAAATGAGCATATACCTTGACATGATCTTGAAGGTGTTCAAGATGGATCACTCAAAGAAGGAGTTCTTGCCTGAGTTGTAAGGTATGAAGTTAAGAGTTAAAGCTCGACCACGGCAGAAAAGAGAGAAAGGACGAAGGTCGTCCCCTATGCCTTAGACGTAGGCTCTACAATATGCTATGCTGTGTACCGCACCGGAAGTGTGCCTTGCCATGAGTCAGTCAAGGGGTACAAGAATGATCCAGGAATGGATCATTGGACAACGGTCAAATTTGTCCTTGGAGTAAATAAGGACATGTTTCTCGATTATGGAGGTGATAAAGAGTTCGGCGTAAAGGGTTACATCGATGCAAGCTTTAACACCTATCCGAATGACTCTGAGTAGCAAACCGGATACATATAGTGGAGCAACCATTTGGAATAGCTCCATGTGGAGCGTGGAAGCAACATTTACAATATGACCTAGAGATTTGCGAAGTATATACAGATCTGAATGTTGCAGACCCGTTGACTAAAACCTCTCTCACAAGCAAAACATGATCAAACCTCAGAACTCATTGAGTCTTAATCACATGATGATATGAACTAGTTTACAGACACTAGTAAACTCTTGGGTGTTGGTCACATGGCGATGTGACCTATCAGTGTTAATCACATGACGATGTGAACTAGATTATTGACTCCAGTGCAAGTGGGAGACTGTTGGAAATATGCCCTAGAGGCACTAATAAATTAGTTATTAGTATATTTCCTTGTTCATGATAATTGTTTATTATCCATGCTATAATTGTATTGAAAGGAAACTCAGATACATGTGTGGGTACATAGACAACACCATGTCCCTAGTAAGCCTCTAGTTGACTAGCTCGTTAATCAATAGATGGTTACGGTTTCCTGACCATGGACATTGGATGTCATTGATAACGGATCACATCATTAGGAGAATGATGTGATGGACAAGACAATCCTAAGCCTAGCACAAAGATCGTAGTTAGTATGCTAAAGCTTTTCTAATGTCAAGTATCATTTCCTTAGACCATGAGATTGTGCAACTCCGGATACCGTAGGAATGCTTTGGGTGTACCAAACGTCACAACGAATCTGGGTGGCTATAAAGGTGCACTACGGGTATCTCCGAATGTGTCATTGGGTTGGCACGAATCGAGATCGGATTTGTCACTCCGTGTGTAGAGGTATCTCTGGGCCCACTCGGTAGGACATCATCATAATGTGCACAATGTGACCAAGGGGTTGATCACGGGATGATGTGTTACGGAACGAGTAAAGAGACTTGCCGGTAACGAGATTGAACAAGGTATAGGGATACCGACGATCGAATCTCGGGCAAGTACAATACCGCTAGACAAAGGGAATTGTATACGGGATCGATTGAGTCCTTGACATCGTGGTTCATCCGATGAGATCATCGTGGAACATGTGGGAGCCAACATGGGTATCCAGATCCGCTGTTGGTTATTGGCGGAGAACGTCTCGGTCATGTGCATGGTTCCCGAACCGTAGGGTCTACACACTTAAGGTTCGATGGCGCTAGGGTTATAAAGGAAGTTTGTATGTGGTTACCGAATGTTGTTCGGAGTCCCGGATGAGATCCCGGACGTCACGAGGAGTTCTGGAATGGTCCGGAGGTAAAGAATAATATATAGGAAGTGAGGTTTTGGTCACCGGAAAAGTTTCGGGTTTTATCGGTAACGTACCGGGACCACCGGGAGGGTCCCGGGGGTCCACCAAGTGGGGCCACCATCCCCGGAGGGCTGCATGGGCTAAGTGTGGGAGGGGACCAGCCCCAGGGGGGCTGGTGCGCCCCCACAAGGCCCAAGGCGCAGCTAGGTGGGGAGAGGGGAAACCCTAGGCGCAGATGGGCCTAAAGGCCCACCCTAGGGGGCGCCCCCTCTCTCCCCCTCTTGCCCCCCAAGTCCCATCTAGGGCTGCCACACCCTTGGGTGGGAACCCTAGATGGGGCGCAGCCACCTCCCTCCTCCTATAAATAGTGGGGTTTTGGGGCTGCCCAAGACATGAGAACTTCTCCTCTTGGCGCAGCCCTACCTCTATCCCTTCTCCTCTCCCGCGTGCTTGGCGAAGCCTGCTGCAGATTGCCACGCCCTCCACCACCACCACGCCTGTTGTGCTGCTGCTGGATGGAGTCTTCCTCAACCTCTCCTCTCTCCTTGCTGGATCAAGGCGTGGGAGGCGTCACCGGCTGCACGTGTGTTGAGCGCGGAGGTGCCGTCCGTTCGGCACTAGGATCTCCGGTGATTTGGATCACGACGAGTACGACTCCTTCAACCCCGTTCTCTTGAACGCTTCCGCTTAGCGATCTACAAGGGTATGTAGATGCACTCTCCTTCCCCTCGTTGCTAGTTTCTCCATAGATAGATCTTGGTGACACGTAGGAAAATTTTGAATTTCTGCTACGTTCCCCAACATTTACTGCATTAGGACAACAATGACTCATGTGTTACTTGCTGCGGTAGCTGAACCCCTTTATCCTCTGCATGACCTGTCATTCCACAGTAATTAGATGAAACCCACTAGCATGAGTAGGAGTTGTTTGAGCCCTGATGTGCCTACTCATTCATGCTTGGTTGTCATGCCTGCTATTGCTTAGAGTTGTGCAGTCCGATTCATCCGAATGAATTGGGAAGTGGTGAACATGTCCTCTGTGTGTGAGCTAAGTGTGTGAACACGATTAGGTAAAGGTAGCGGTGAGAGGCCATGTAGGAGTACATGGTGGGTTGTCTCATTGCAGCCGTCCTCGGAACTGAGTTACGTGTTTGTGATCCATGAGCAGTTACTACCACACATTGGGTTCCGTGCTTCGGCCCTCTCGGCTTATTAATCAACTCGATCTCTGTCCGGGAGTTGCAACTAGTTTCGGTGTTTGTAGGTAGTGTTAGTAGTCTACCAAGTGGCACCCGTGCAGGTGGGCTTGGGACAGACTAGGCACATGGCCGGTGTACCAAGTGGCACCCGGTTGGTGGGCTTGGGAACCCTGCACACATCGTTTGGGGCCGTGGCGACACCCGGCGGATCTCCTTGCGGATGGAACCCAAATAGGCGATAAACCTGGACGAGAGACTTGTGTGGTTAGTCAGTCATGGCTGACTCCTCGCCCGGCTTCCGCTTGAAGGTTGCCGAGGTACATGACGTGTCTGAGGCGATAAGTGGCGAGAGCGTGTGTGAATAAGTACACCCTGCAGGTTATCATTATCTATTCAATAGCGGATTCCTCGGATATGGAAACTTGGACCCTTGCATAGTTCATAGACAAGTGAAAGTGGATACTCTAAAACTCGCAAGATAAGCGTGAGTGCTATGGATGGTGTTCTCGTAGGTAGACGGGAGTGGATCCATAGTGGTGTATTCATATGGTGAATATGTGGACTCGTGTGCGCCACCTCAAAAAGAGTTACTTGCAGTCGTAGTTCAGGATAGCCACCGGGTCAAAGCTGGCTTGCTGCAGTCAAACTCCACCACCCCCTTTTGATAATGATGCATATGTAGTTAGTTCCGATGTAAGTCTTGCTGAGTACATTTGTACTCACGTTTGCTTATTTTATGTTTTGCAGAGAGACGTCAGTCTCGCTAGTAGTTCCGCGTGGACTTCGACGTTTAGCTTGTTACCTCAGCTACGATCTTGTGCCCTCAGCAGGATCTGGTAGATAGTCGGGCTTCTCAGCCTTTTTCATTTGTAGATGTCGTACTCGGACATGTTAAGCTTCCGCATGTGCTTTGACTTGTATGCTCGAAAAGTTGGGTCATGATACCCATGTTTGTAATATCTCGCTCCTCGGAGCCTAATGAATAAATACTTTGAATCGTAGAGTTATGTTGTGATGCCATGTCGTATTTACACATATTGAGCATATTGTGTGCATGTTTGAAATGCTTGGTATGTGTGGGACCCGACAATCTAGTTGTTTATCCTTGGCAGCCTCTCATATGGGGAAATGTAGTCTAGTGCTTCTGAGCGATAGTAGTCCGCTACTGCCCGGTTCACGGAGTCCTGCTAGCCCAAAGACTACTGCTCTGACACTTGATCGGCGGCATGTGTTTCACTTCGTTCGTGTATCCGTCCTTCGGGAAATGTCACGCGGTGACATCCGAGTCCTGCCTAGCCTGCTACAGCCGGGTTAACGAGTCTGTTAGCCCAAAGCTACAGCCCGGATTCATACGTTGATGACCGACATGCTCGAAGTTGATTCATGTATGCCTGTCCCCATGGGTTAGCGCCGCTTTGGGTTCACGACTAGCCATGTCGGCCCGGGTTCTCTGTCATATGGATGCTAGCGACACTATCATATCGTGAGCCAAAAGGCATAAGCGGTCTGGGCCATGGTAAGGCGACACCGTGGGAATACCGTGCGTGAGGCCGCAAAGTGATATGAGGTGTTACCGGCTAGATCGATGTGACTTGGAATCGGGGTCCGACAGCTTTGGTATCGAGCTTTGATGCTGTAGGATTACCAAGCCAAACTGGTGAAGTTGAGTCTAGAAATGCTTTAGTTATGTAAGGAATTGATTGTGGAAGGAACGTAAGGCTCTTTTACTCATTATACCTCTTGGCCTTCGATCCGAGTCAACCTCTTCTCTTCTACGGGGTTTAAGAACTAGGCTCCTCATCTATCTATCAGGATGACGTGTTACTAATCCATAGACTTTTAAGATTGTTGGTTTCAAGCCTCAGTTCAGTTCCTACTATTCCTTTATGTTAACTGTTGATCTCGGAACCTTGATATGATGTTGTTAAGTGGCTATGCCACCATTTTGCATGATGTCTCAAATCTTTTTGAGCATTTACAGCCGTTATGCTGTCCGAGTCATCCTGTGTCTCTAAATAGTCCGATGCATTTGCAAATCCTTTCCTTCCGTTCGATGTCCTTTTGGTCGAATAAGCACACTAATCGGTAAGTTGAGGTACTTTGTTGCCTCGGCGTAGATGTTGGAGCTATTATTATGACCCTAGGTGTTTAGGAAGTCACCTAGCAATTTAGCAATGCTTTTGTATCCCCAGTGTGATGATTCTGGCCATTATTCTTGAAAGCATCCCGTGATGTTATTAGTTAGTAGGCATTCTATTCCTGGGTTCTTGAACCCGAGATTCACCCTACTTCATGTTGTTAGTATTTGCTAGTTCCTTTAGGATATTAGTAACTTTGCGATAGTCCTCGAGGTCCATGGTATTTCCTTCTTCCAAATACCACGAACTAGTTATGGCAGAAGTTCCTCTTTGAGCCTAAAGATCGCAATTAGAGTACTCTTGAAGAGTTCTCCATTCATAATTGCGACTCTGCGAGTTCTACCTTCTCCGCATGGGTTATCCGGGAGAAATGTTGAGCTTTGCTCGATATACTAATCCATGCCTCCACAACTCGAAAAGTTATATGTTCCTCGAGTTGTTCCTCCTTAGTTGTATTCTGACCCCCGTCTATCAATTGATAGTCAAGGGTATGTGTGCATTCGTTTATCGATGCCTATTATCCTTGTGGTCCGTCAAGCCATTCTATTTCGGAATGACTAGGAGAAACAAACTCCAGTACCTCATCCATTTCTAGGATTGGGTCAAAGTAGTTGTATCCCGCAGATCAAAATGCCAATTCAGCTTTGTTCTGTTCTACCTTGGAGTATTACCCCCTTTATGTCAGAATTGACATGAGAACTGCACCAACTCTCATGAATTTTTGATGTAGTGATACTTCTCACCATCATCATTCATTCCTCGGTCCTCGTGTTGTTGTAAACGGAATGCCGACAAGTGAATTGTGATGTGTGAAATCAATACTCCGAGCAACTCGTTGCTTGGCAGCTAATGGACAATATCCTCATTCTTAGCGTGTTGGTTTTAAATCATCATCCTAAGATTGATCATGCTACCTAGTCCTTATTTCCGGTGCACTCTTCGATCAATGAGTTAGGATTGTGCCAATTCCTCGCTCTTTGATCATATCATCTTGCCCTGTAAAGCAAGATTGTTCTCGAGCTTAGTAATATATCGGTGGTTCGTGACTTTCCAAATATCTTCTTGGAAGTGTTACCAGGTTGTCACCTGACCGCTATGTTGAGTTCGTGATCATATTGGTTTTCCTCTAAACCACCCATTCTCCAAGAATCCGTGTTGGATATCCCTGAGCTAGTTGGTTGAGCTAGACAACAACTTGGAGAGTTGGAAGATAAAGCTTTGCTTAACTTAGTTCATCTCTAAGGGATATCTTCTATGCGTGTGTGTGTGTTGAAGAAAGATGATATCTCCATCGGCTGATCCCCGTGATCAGCTGTCGAATCTATTGTCTTGTCCAAACCTTGATTTGAGTGTGGGCTATCGTAAAATCAAGTTAGAACCAACGATATTCGTAATGTTGTCTTACTCGTGGTTGATCCCTTGAGCATACACCATTACATCTTTTGGTCTGACCAATACTATCACCGTGTTCACGTGATGGCGGAAGTCCAGTGATATGGAAATTCCGATGAGTTGTTGTTGAGCCCATCAGCAGCATTTTGTCTCCCCCATGATTCATGTTGAGCATCAACCTAGTGTTGGAAACTTTGTAAGCATTGCCTTCATGTTCCGTTCATGAAGTACATGTTTGGATGAAAGAAGTGACTTCCTTTGATTCACGTGCATTTGATGTAAGTTGCCGCCGTGAATTCGAGAAAGTTAGTTTTGCTTCCTCCGGAATCATCCCAAGTCAGTCATGTACGTGCGAAGAATTCTGTGGTCTGCTAGACTGATCATCTTCATTCCATATGTATATCCTAGCACACCAAGCCACTGATTGAGTTGTTCAAAGATAAAGGAGTCTGTCCAAGGTGAACTCTTTAGACTTCCACACGTGGAGACTTCGATGTCATTAATGATGGTTCCCCAACTGAACTCGGTAGTGTTTCATTATAAGACTACTACGTGGGCTTGATTGTCTGGGACATCGTGTTCACATGTTAGTAGCAGAACCAGTTCATGTTTTGGAGCTTGCTATCGTAGTTCATTCCCGAGAATCTCGCAACATCTTCCCGTCGATTTGTGTTGCAAACTTTCATTTTTCTTTCTAGACTCGATGAGTCTGGAATATCCTAACACCAACCATATCTGAATCTCAGGTAGATATGATGGTTGGAATATTCCAACATTTGCATTTTGTTCGCAGCTTGCACCCCATCGTGCCAATTCTCCATGGGCTGTCCTTTCCAACAGTTGCTGTCTAGGATCATCCTCAAAAGTGGACTTATCATGGGTCCCATCCATTTCCGATGATAAGCAAATCATCCATTGCGTTGTCTTCAACAAGGTAGTCCACATCATCCATTCTAGTCCGGGTGTACTATTCCTTTGCACTCTGCCAAACGATCATTGTGAATTGCCTTAGGCTGGTATGAAGAGTTTCAATGATCTCTGAATCAAAAGTAATTCTTTTTGCCACTTAAGGGAATAGTTCCTCGCGTCACCTCCCCTGAGGTGCCCCGTTATTGAATCATGGCAATTATTTCCTCGCCACCTTGACACCATCCGCCATCTCTCTAAGCGTGGAATTGTTGCCCACCAATCAAACCCCGTCGTTTGTTCTTCCATCCCTCTCGATGTGTTTTGTGTCTCAACTCGAGATGTTTCAACATCTCATTCCGTGAGTTGGTCGTGAGTTGCTCGATCTTTAAGAAGATCGATTCCTGCAGAGTTCCTCTCTGTCGTTGCCGTGTTGGATGAAGTTCTCGAAAGCAAAGACGTCAAGATCAATTTGAAGCAATGAATCAACATCTTAAGAAGGACAGTTGGATCGTGAAGATCGTGTTAGCTTGTGACCCCTTTGACTTCTTACCTCATGTCTTGAATCTCGGGACGAGATTCTTGTTTAGTAGGGGTGAGTTGTCACATCCCTAGTCCTGGCATGCACTAGGCTAGCCCTTCATGTGTGCATCATGTTTAAATTTTTATTTAAGTTGAAATGGGGATGTCCAAACCCTAGTACCAAATGGAATTCAAATAGGTTCAACCTAAAAATATTTTCAGTGAATTCAAATGGCTATAAAAAATGTTCATCATTTCTGGAAAATACTAGAAACCATAACCAGAGGTGTTGCACATTTTTCCATGACATATTTGGTCACTGAATTAAATCATATGTACTTTGCATTTGGGCATTTAAATGCTAGTAAATATTTTAAATGCCCAAATAATTCTGGAAATAAGTGTGGGCTGTTGGAATTAATCTAAACAGAGACTATGATTATTTTTAGGATTTTTGAAGGTGTCTAACTATTTATAATAAAGCCACAAACTTACAGAAGAAATAGAAAACTAAAACAAATAAAAGAGAGAGAGGGAAGGACTTACCTGGCAGAAGCTTACCTGTCCAGCCCAACCGGCCCAGCTCCTATTTCGGCCCAGCCCACCACCGCCTGGCTCCCTGTCGCCTTCCTCCTCGCGCCAATGGGCAGGGGCGCGTGCCCGACGCGCGTGGCCACACGCCGGCCACCTCCTCCCTGCATGGCTGCCACCTCCTCCCCCTGGACGTCTCCCGCGACGCCACGCCCCCCCCCCCCCTGGACCGGCCCCTCTCTCTCCCGTGCTTTCCCCTCCCCTGCTCTCTCTCCCTCTCGCACCCGAGCGCCACCGTCGCCGCCGCTCGTTGTTGCCACGGCCACCGGCCCTCCCTCGCCCCTCCAACATGCTCTAGAGACCCGCCGTGCCTCCCTCGTCCTCCCCGACGGCTCATGCGATCGGAGAAGCCCTGAAGCGCCGCCCCGACGCTTTTCCCCTCCTCGGCCGCCGGAGATCGGCCTCGCCGCCTCGCTCGGCTCCGACCTTTCCGAGCCCGCTCCGAAGCCTGCTGGAACCGCCGTGAGCTCCTGATTATCCTCCCCCTCTCAGTTTCCTCTCTAGCATGCCGTAGCCGTCGTGCCTCTCTCACCCGACAGCGCCGCCGCCAAAGCTCGCCGGCGATGACGCTCCGGTGACCATATGGTCCCAGGCTAGTGTCCAACGCACTCCCCGCAACACGTAGAAGCCGTAGATGCTAGTGCCGCCCCGCCTAGGCCACTGCAGTGACGAGCCCGAGCTCGCCCGAGCTCCGACCACCGTCAAACACGTCGCCGGCGCCTGTTCCGGCGACCCCGAGCCCAACTACATGCACCACCCGCCGCGGCTCGCCCCCAGCTACCTTTAGAGCCCAACGGCGCCCTGAACGGTGCAGTGTAGGCGAAACCCGAGCCACCCCGGTGCGTCTCCGCCGCGTTTTTGGTCGTCGCCGGCGAAACTCCGTCGAGCCAACGTGGCACATTTAGTTAACACTAATGACGCCATTAGCTGATCACTGTGCCACTGACGGATGGGCCCCACGCGCTAGATTAACCCCAGAATTATTCCCTGTTTAAATTAGACTAACCCACCGGGCCCACATGTCAGATTGACTTTGCTGGCGTGGCAGTTGACTAGGCCCACCTGTCATCCACCCCGTGTCACTGACGTGTGGATCCCACACGTCAGGTTTGACCTAGACCGCCTGTTGACCTGCTGAGGTCAGCATGACCTAATGCTGACGCGATAACTCTTTTTCTGGATTTATTTTAATTCAGGAAATTCCAGAAAATATCCTAAACTTCTAAAATTCATAGTAATTCAACCGTAGCTCAGATTGACATAAATTATATATGAAAAATTATCAGAAAAATCCAATCTATCCATCTGTACCATTTTCATGCATGTTTGATCAAGTTAACTTCACTGTTTAGGATGAAACATGAATAGGGAAACTTTGATAATAGTTTTGGAGTTGGGATTTGATATAGTTTTGAATTCCACTTCAATCAAAATGACTTGCTGTTGCATTAGCCCAAATCACAGCATATTGCCATGTCATGATCATGCATCATATTGCTGCATTGCATTGATTGTATTTCTTCCTTGTTTGTCGGTGCTTGTTCCCTCTCGGTAGGCGTATCCCGACGATGAGTTCGATGACACGGATGAAGAACTATATTATCTTCAGAAGTGCCAGGCAAGCAAAACCCCCTTGTTCATTTCGATATAATCCCACTCTCTTGCTCCTGCTCTATTTTACTGCATTAGGACAACAACGACTCATGTGTTTCTTGCTGCGGTAGCTGAACCCCTTTATCCTCTGCATGACCTGTCATTCCACAGTAATTAGATGAAACCCACTAGCATGAGTAGGAGTTGTTTGAGCCCTGATGTGCCTACTCATTCATGCTTGGTTGTCATGCCTGCTATTGCTTAGAGTTGTGTCAGGTCTGATTCATCGGGAATGAATTGGGAAGTGGTGAACATGTCCTACTGTGTGTGAGCTAAGTGTGTGAACACGATTTGGTAAAGGTAGCGGTGAGAGGCCATGTAGGAGTACATGGTGGGTTGTCTCATTGAAGCCGTCCTCAGGAACTGAGTTCTGTGTTTGTGATCCATGAACAGTTACTACCACACATTGGGTTCCGGTAACTCGGCCCCTCTCGGCTTATTAATCAACTCGATCTCTGTCCAGGAGTTGCAACTAGTTTCTGGTGTTTGTAGGTAGTGTTAGTAGTCTACCAAGTGGCACCCGGTACAAGTGGGCTTGGGACAGACTAGGCACAGTGGCCCGGTGTACCAAGTGGCACCCGGTTGGTGGGCTTGGGAACCCTGCACACATCGTTTGGGGCCGTGAGCGACACCCTGGCCGGATCTCCTTGCGGATGGAACCCGAATAGGCGATAAACCTGGACGAGAGACTTGTGTGGTTAGTCAGGTCGTGGCCGACTCCCTCGCCCGGCTTCCGCTTGAAGGTTGCCGAGGTACATGACGTGTATGGCGATAAGTGGCGAGAGCGTGTGAAGAAGTACACCCTGCAGGGGTTATCATTATCTATTCGAATAGCCGGATTCCTCGGATATGGAAACTTGGACCCCTTGCATAGTTCATAGACAAGTGAAAGTGGATACTCTAAAACTCGCAAGATAAGCATGAGTGCTATGGATGGCGTTCTCGTGGGGTAGACGGGAGCGGATCCATAGTGGTGTATTGATATGGTGAATATGTGGACTCGTGTGCGCCACCTCAAAAGAGTTACTTGCGATGTAGTTCAGGATAGCCACCGGTCAAAGCTGGCTTGCTGCGGTCAAACTCCACCACCCCCTTTTGATAATGATGCATATGTAGTTAGTTCTGATGTAAGTCTTGTTGAGTACATTTGTACTCACGTTTGCTTATTTTATGTTTTGCGAGAGACGCGTCAGTCTCGCTAGTAGTTCCGCGTGGACTTGACGCTTAGCTTGTTACCTCAGCTACGATCTTGTGCCCTCGGCGGATCTGGTAGATAGTCGGGCTTCTCAGCCTTTTTCATTTGTAGATGTCTCACTCGGACATGTTAAGCTTCCGCATGTGCTTTGACTTGTATGCTCGAGTGTTGGGTCATGAGACCCATGTTTGTGATATCTCGCTCCTCGAGCCTAATGAATAAATACTTTGAGTCGTAGAGTTATGTTGTGATGCCATGTTGTATTTACACATATTGATCATATTGTGTGCATGTTTGAAATGCTTGGTATGTGTGGGACCCGACAATCTAGTTGTTTATCCATGGCAGCCTCTCATATGGGGAAATGTAGTCTAGTGCTTCCTGAGCGATAGTAGTCCGCTACAGCCAGTTCACGGAGTCCTGCTAGCCCAAAGACTACTGCTCGACACTTGACTGGCGGCATGTGTTTCACTTCGCTCTCTGTGTTCCGTCCCTTCGGGAAATGTCACGCGGTGACATCCGAGTCTGCCTAGCCTCTACAGCCGGGTTACGGAGTCCTGTTAGCCAGTGCTATAGCCCGGATTCATACGTTGATGACCGACATGCTCGAAGTTGATTCATGTATGCCTGTCCCCATAGGTTAGCGCCACTTTGGGTTCACGACTAGCCATGTCGGCCCGAGTTCTCTGTCATATGGATGCTAGCGACACTATCATATACGTGAGCCAAAAGGCGCAAACGGTCCCGGGACATGGTAAGCCGACACCCGTGGGAATACCGTGCGTGAGGCCGCAAAGTGATATGAGGTGTTACTGGCTAGATCGATGTGACTTGGAATCGGGGTCCTGACAGCCGCTCAAAATGTTATTCAATCTCTATTTTAAAATCGAGCTCTGGCACCTCTACAAATCCCTGCTTCCCTCTGCGAAGGGCCTATCTATTTATTTTTATGTTGAGTCATCATCCCTTCTTATTAAAAAGCACCCGCTGGAGAGCAGACTGTCGTTTGCATTCATTACTATTGGTTTATATTGGGTATGACTTGACTGGATCTCTTTTACCATGAATTACAATGTTTAGTCAGTCCTTGATCTTTAAAGGTGCTCTGCATTTATGTTTTGCGGTCTCAGGAAGGGCTAGCGAGATACCATTTTGTTATATCATGTTATGATTATTTTGAGAAAGTGTTGACATCCGAGTTTTATTATTATGGCTCGCTAGCTGATTATGTTATTGATATGAGTAATTGTGAGACCTATGTGTTATTGTGAGTATGATTAGTTCATAATATTTGCTGAAACTTGAATGCTGGCTTTTCATGTTTACAACAACAAAACAACGAGTTTGTAAAAGTTTTCTTTTTCACTTTCAGTTTATCAACTGAATTGCTTGAGGACAAGCAAAGGTTTAAGCTTGGGGAGTTGGTACGTCTCCAGTAGATCTACTTTTCCTAACACTTTTGCCCTTGTTTTGGACTCTAACTTGCATGATTTGAATGAAACTAACCCGGATGACGCTGTTTTCAGCAGAACTACCATGATGTTGTTTTATGTGTAGAAAAGAAAAGTTCTTGGAATGACACGAAATCAACGGAGGCACTTTTGGAATTTATAAAAATATCGGGCGAAAGAAATACATCAAGGGGCCGGGGCTCGTCCACGAGACAGGCGCCCCCTAGGGCGCCCCCTATCTCGTGGGCCCCTGGACCTCCTCCGACCTCAACTCCAACTCCATATATTCCGTCTCGGGGAGAAAAAAATCAGAGAGAAAGTTTCATCGTGTTTCATGACACGGAGCCGCCGCCAAGCCCTAATCCTCTCGGGAGGGCCGATCTGGAGTCCGTTCGAGGCTCCGGAGAGGGGGATTCGTCGCCGTCATCATCATCAACCATCCTCCATCACCAATTTCATGATGCTCACCGCCGTGCGTGAGTAATTCCATCGTAGGCTTGCTGGACGGTGATGGGTTGGATGAGATTCACCATGTAATCAAGTTAGTTTTTTTAGGGTTTGATACCTAGTATCCACTATGTTCTGAGATTGATGTTGCTATGACTTTGCTATGCTTAATGCTTGTCACTAGGGCCCGAGTGCCATGATTTCAGATCTGAACCTATTATGTTTCCATGAATATATGTGTGTTCTTGATCCTATCTTGCAAGTCTATAGTCACCTATTATGTGTTATGATCCGACAACCCCGAAGTGACAATAATCGGGATACTTCTCGGTGATGACCGTAGTTTGAGGAGTTCATGTATTCACTATGTGTTAATGCTTTGTTCCGGTTCTCTATTAAAAGGAGGCCTTAATATCCCTTAGTTTCCGTAAGAACACCGCTGCCACAGGAGGGTAGGACAAAAGATGTCATGCAAGTTCTTTTCCATAAGCACGTATGAATATTTACGGAATACATGCCTACATTACATTGATGAATTGGAGCTAGTTCTATATCACCCTATGTTATAACTATTGCATGAGGAATCACATCCGGCATAATTATCCATCACTGATCCGGTGCCTACGAGCTTTCAGATATTGTTCTTCGCTTATTTACTTTTCCGTTGTTATCATTACAACTATTACAAAACCCAAAACATTTATCTTTACTTTTGCTACCGTTACCTTTATTATCATACCACTTTTGCTACTAAACACTTTGCTGCAGATACTAAGTTATCCAGGTGTGGTTGAATTGACAACTCAACTGCTAATACTCAAGAATATTCTTTGGCTCCCCTTGTGTCGAATCAATAAATTTGGGTTGAATACTTTACCCTCGGAAGCTGTTGCGATCCCCTATACTTGTGGGTTATCACACCCCTGTAGGGAAGTTTATCTATTCGAATAGCCGTGTCCCTCGGTAAAAGAACGACCCGGAGTTGTACCTTGACCTCATGACAACTAGAACCAGATACTTAAGAAAACACACCCTTTCAAGTGCCAGATACAACCCGGTGATCACTCTCTCACAGGGCGACGAGGAGGGGATCGCCGGGTAGGATTATGCTACGCGATGCTACTTGGTGAACTTACCATCTAATCTCTTCTACATGCTGCAAGATGGAGGCTGCCAGAAGCGTAGTCTTCGACAGGACTAGCTATCCCCCCTCTTATTCTGGCATTCTGCAGTTCAGCCCACCGATATTGCCCCTTTACACAGATACCCCTGCATATGTAGTGTAGATCCTTGCTTGCGAGTACTTTGGATGAGTACTCACGGTTGCTTTTCCCCCTCTTTTCCCCCTTTCCATTCTACCTGGTTGTCGCAACCAGATGCTGGAGCCCAGGAGCCAGGCGCCACCATCGACGATGACTCCTACTACACCGGAGGTGCCTACTACTACGTGTAGGCGGCGGCGATTTACCACTGGAGTAGTTTAGGAGGATCCTGCAGGAGGCCTGCGCCTCTTTCGATCTGTATCCCAGTTTGTGCTAGCCTTCTCAAGGCAAACTTGTTTAACTTATGTCTGTACTTAAATATTGTTGCTTCCACTGACTCGTCTATGATCGAGCACTTGTATTCGATCCCTCGAGGCCCCTGGCTTGTATTATGATGCTTGTATGACTTATTTTTATTTTTAGAGTTGTGTTGTGATATCTTCCCGTGAGTCCCTGATCTTGATCATACATGTTTGCGTGTATGATTAGTGTACGATTGAATCAGGGGCGTCACAGCTACACAGTGTCTCTCTTACATTTCATGAAGCTACGTGGCACATGTGGAGGCGTTGTCGCGACCTACTTGTGTGGATTGATCACAGTGACGTGCTGCTGGTTCCAGAAGAATGTACTCGTCCTCTCTGAGCCACACTGGCAGTACATGCACGAAGCGAAGATGTGCACGCACGTCACGCACACACTCATTCCCTAGCACGCACACGCGGGTACACGGGGCGACGCATTTTTGTATGAAGATCCACCCCATGTGATAATTTGACGTGTGTAAAGTCCTTCATTTCATTGATGGTCAATTAATACAGCGCCTGCAAATTGAGTTGACGTGAGGGCAGAAGAAAGACATTACTACTCCACTGCGCGCATGCGAGTAGTTAAATCATGGGGTGCCAGTACTTCCATTGGTCTCCTTCATATTTTATGCCAATTTTTGACCATATTTGTAAGTAACATAATATTTATGCATGTCATAAAAAGTGGCACAAAAAAAGGGGGCCAATAAACCAGGACGCAGGCAACATGATCGATTTTTGCCAGGGCTACTGTTGGTCGCCTTTGTATTTAAATATGGACGGAGTGGAGTACTACTATCCTTATCTTAGCCTCATAGGGCTCTCCCAGCGCCTAGGCTCGCCTCCCCGCCTCGCCCACCAGATCCCGCCATGGAGTTTCCCGCCATGGATAATCCCTTAGATCCCAGGATCACGTGGGCTGCCCTCTCGCTGCGGCCCACAGCACAGCTGCCTTTGAGCGAAACCCACATGTGTTTTAGAGGGGATACATTGCTCTGGAATCACAGATTGGTGGCGCCGGAGGACATGCCAGGGCTGCATTTCAGGTGGTGGGCAGCAAGGGCAAATCGGATCGAGGAAGCATCGCATCGATTCAAGAGAAGTTCCAAGGAGCTGCGCCTGGCGCACCACAAGGTGGAGGCGCAAGTCTATCTCAGGGGAGAGATGTTGAGGGATGTCAGCATCTGGCAGCGTCGCGTTGATTTCGAGCTAGGGCTAATGGCAGAGATCATATTCACATAGTCGACTGCGGAGGAAAGAACGTGCATGCCTGCGCAATGGCATGAGCAGCCGGTGCAATTATTCAAATGGGCGGTAGGAGAAGCCAAATCCCGGGACCAGTTGCGGCGGCACCGCTGGGCATGCATCGTTGGCGAGGTGAGCTGCCCTCCTTCCCCGCCAGCGATGCAGTGACCTAGTCTGTTGCTGGTGCAGTGAACTTGCAATGCTATGTCGGTTTGCAACCTTGACAATCACTCCATCTATATGTATTGTTTTCCTGTAAAAGATACTTGGTCGTTTGGAAAAAGATGGTAATTGATTTATCACTAGTTTTAGAATGCTTGGTCGTGACAATCAACCGAAGCCACAACCAGAAGTCTCCATCGCGTAAGTACTTTACGGTCGGTCGCACCAACAGACGGTCGGTCGCACCCGCATCTCACCGAAGGGACACGCATCGGCTTGTTCTGACATGTACGACCAATTACATCACTGACTTGTGCGACCGCATTTGAGCAGTGTAGTACTCCCACTATCTCAGTTTACAAGTCTTGCACGTGTACATAGGTCGTTAATTTGACCAACTTAATAAGAGGCATACATTATGAAAAATATATCATTACAAACTTTAAATATTCTATTTTTTAATGATATATTTTTTATGTTAAACAATTTATGCTCTACTAAACTCATCGGGAGCCGTTTCAGGCCTCGAAACCAAAACCATCAATTAATCTTTACCTTGTTCCCATCACATTCCAAAGTACTAGTGCTACAATTAAGTGCAAGCCTGCTCACACCTACCAGTACGTACCAAACCTGAACGTGTTCCCACTATGCAGGTTTTAGTACTAGTGCTAGTACTTAGGTTATAAAAAGGGGAACTACCTAACCGAAAATTACTCTACCTTCCTCCTCATAAGTCCTCCTTCTTCGTCTGTCCTTGCCATGGCCGGTGTGCAGAGCTCTAGGTCGAGAACTACTCGTAACAAGGGAGCAACAACCAAGGCTACGAAAAAAAGAGAGGGCTCACCGCCATGCAGCGACCTTGAAAGATCTCTCACGGGCAGGCGATGGCTCCCAAGAGCGCCCTAGCCGCGGAGGCGAACATGCCGAGCTGGCGGCGCTGGAGTCGTTATCCCTCGACAGCATGCCCGATCATCTCAATAAGCACCTCAATAAGCAGAAGAAGTTCATCCATGGCTTGGTGGAGCTGCTGAAGGAGAGCCTCGACGACATGCCCGCTGATCTCAATGAGCAGGGGGAGTTGACCGCCGGCTTGGTGATACGTCTCCAACGTATCTATAATTTTTGATTGCTCCATGCTATTATATATAATGTTTTGGATGTTTAATGGGCTTTACTATACACTTTTATATTATTTTTGGGACTAACCTATTAACCCAAGGCCCAGTGCAAATTATTTTTTTGCCTATTTCAGTGTTTCGCAGAAAAGAAATATCAAACGGAGTCCAAACGGAATGAATCCTTCGGGAGCGTGATTTTTGGAACAAACGTGATCCAGAGGACTTGGAGTGGACGTCAACAAATCAACGAGGAGGCCACGAGGCAGGGAGGCCTGCTTGCCCCCCTGGGCGTGCCCCCTGCCCTCATGGGCCCCTCGCAGCTCCACCGACCTACTTCTTCCTCCTATATATACCCATGTACCTCGAAACCAACCAGGAGCACCACGAAACCCTATTTCCACCGCCGCAACCTATTGTACCCGTGAGATCCCATCTTGGTGCCTTTTTCGGCGCTCCACCGGAGGGGGAATCGATCACGGAGGGCTTCTACATCAACACCATAGCCTCTCCGATGATGTGTGAGTAGTTTACCACAGACCTTCGGGTCCATAGATATTAGCTAGATGGCTTCTTCTCTCTCTTTGGATCTCAATACAAAGTTCTCCTCGATCTTCTTGGAGATCTATTCGATGTAACTCTTTTTGCGGTGTGTTTGTCGAGATCCGATGAATTGTGGGTTTATGATCAAGATTATCAATGAACAATATTTGGATCTTCTCTGAATTCTTTTATGTATGATTGGTTATCTTTGCAAGTCTCTTCGAATTATCAGTTTGGTTTGGCCTACTATATTGATCTTTCTTGCAATGGGAGAAGTGCTTAGCTTTGGGTTCAATCTTGCGTTGCTCGATCCCAGTGACAGAAGGGGAAATGAGACGTATTGCATTGTTGCCATCGAGGATAAAAAGATGGGGTTTATATCATATTGCTTGAGTTTATCCCTCTACATCATGTCATCTTGCCTAATGCGTTACTCTGTTCTTATGAACTTAATACTCTAGTGTAACGCCCCGGATTCGATGCGCCAGGTGCCATCCAGTTATTCGCCGTCGTTGCCATGTCATGTGCTTGAAAGTTGCACTTTGTCATGTCATCATCTGCATTTCATATCATGTCATCATGTGCATCGCTTTTGCATACGTGTTCGTCTCATGCATCCGAGCATTTTCCCCGTTGTCCGTTTTGCAATCCGGCACTCCTATGTCACCCGGCGTCCCCTTCTTATCTCTTTTCGTGTGCGGGTATTAAACGTTCTCGGAATGGACCGAGACTTGCCAAGCGGCCTTGGTATACCACCGGTAGACCGCCTGTCAAGTTTCGTGCCATTTGGAGGTCGTTTGGTACTCCAACGGTTAACTGGGTAACCATAAAGCCCCTCTCTCTTTGCAGCCCAACACCCTTTCAAAGTGGCCCAAAACCCAGCAAACTCCCCTCCATGCTCTCGGTCGTTCGATCACGATCGCGTGGCCGAAAACCGCTCCTCATTTGGACTCTCCTAGCTCCCTCTACCTATAAATATGTGGCCTCCCCCGAAAATCCGCGCAGATCAAACCCTACCCTAACTTCCCTCCGCGCCGCCGGACATGTCCATCTCGTCACCGGACGCGTCCGCCGCCTCTTGCAGCCAATTAGGAGGCGCCACGTGTCCGCCGCGTGTCCCTCTCTCTCCCCCCGCGCCGTCCCTGGAGCCCACGAGGCCCAAGGCCCAGATCCGCCGCCCGCCGGGGCCCATGAGCGGCCCGCGCCGCCCGCCGCGCCCGCCGCCTCCGCGCCCGGCGTCGCGCGCGCCGCCCGTGCTCCCGCCTCGGTCGGATCTCCGCCGCCCAGCGCTACGCGCGCCTCGCCTCCCGCCGCCCGCGTGCTCGGCCGCCGCCGGGCTTCACGCCGCCGCCCTTCGCCGCCCGGCTCCCAGCGCCGCCGTCGCCGCCGCCTCGCGCTACGCCTCGCGCCCGGCCCTCATCGCCGGCGGCCATGCCGTCTCGCTGCGGGTCCGGTCGGGCCGGACCGGATCCGGTCGTCCCCGACCTCCCCGGCCATCTCCCGCGCCTCCTCCTCGCCGAAGCTCCTCGCCGGAACCGCCTCCACCTCGCCAGAGTTGGGGGTGGATCAGATCCACCAACCCCGCGAACCAAACGGCGCCCCCGATCCCGGATCTCCTCGTCCCGCACGCCTCCGTCCCGCATTGACTTTCGCGGAGGTATAATTTCACTAAGTCCTTGAATCTGCAACATTATCATGCCATGTTCATCGCATCGTAACTCTGCATCCGCTTCTCCATTTCGTGCGTGCAATGTGTCAAATTGTTCGCCTCAACGGGTACATCATTTCGTTCCATTGCATCATATTCATTTGAGCTCATATTGATGCCCGAAATGCTGTTAGAAGAGGGCTATGTGATGTTAGTTTCAGATTCTTATCAGAACATGCACTTTTGTCATTTTTGCCATGATTGATGTGTGCACCCTATGAACTTGAGTCCTACATGTGTTTTGTAATATGCCATGCCATCTTTACAGGGGTGTATGCCATGTATTTTTGTGATCTCTGTGGTGACTAGCACAAGCATGCAAACTAGGCTTCATGATGTTGCTGATTTCAGCCTCTGTTCTGCTGATATTTTTATGCCATGTAAACTTGATGCTATAGAGAGATCCATGCTTATTTTGAGATACTTCAGTAAGGATGTTTTGAACATATGGTTATTCTCTATCCATCCATGCCATTTGCAATTATGGAGTGCCATGGCTTGAGTCAATCGAGCTCTACTTTTGCTATAAAATGTTTCCTGGCAGGTTGTTTACATGTTATTCAATTTTGCCAAGGTTGTTGTAGTTGATCCATGTATGCTATGATGTTGTTTTTGCCATGTATAGATTCTATGCCATGTCTTCTTACTGTGAGTTGCCTTGCCATGCCATGTATTGCTCTGTGGTGAGTGGTTCAAGCTCACCAACATGTCTACTTATTGTTGTTCCTGCCATGTATGAATCTGTAATATAACTTGCTATGTTTACATGGGTGCCATCATATCTTCTGATCCCTTTTGGCTTATGGTCACTAAGGGACTTTTGTTATATGCTTTGAGTAGATTCATGCCATGCTCTAGTTTGACTTGATAGCTTGCTGTAACATGTTGTTTCATAGCTCTAAACATTGCAACCTGATGTTATTTCTGCTAAGTCTGAAAACTGTTATTATTTGCAATCTTGCCATGTCATTTTGAGCATGTTCTAGTGATTTATGGAGATAGCTCAGTGTTCATGTTTTGTAATGCTTTACCTATACATCATGTCCATGCCTTTTTTATCATGTTATAGTGTTGTAGCATGTTGCTTTGGTGCTTGCAAGATGCCTAGTTGCTGTTTTGGACAGTTTGTCCTTTAAACTTGTTTCATGTGTATGTGTTGAACCGTTGCTCCGTTTTGTGTTGCTCTATAGGAAACTTGCTTGATTTTCCATGTAGCTTCATATTATCATGTTGCATCCTTGTTTTGAGGTGTTTGCTTGATGTTTGGGTGCATTTTGCATCAATGCCATGTTTAACTTGTTTTGCTCATATCTTCTAGGCCGTAGCTCCGAATTAAATGAACTTTATATGTAACTTGACTAGAATTTCATGTAGATCCTCTTGGTGCATTTTAAATTGCTGTTTAACAACTTGAACATAAAGTTATTCAGATCTGGACCAATTTCAAAATTTGCATATGAGGACTTACCGGAATTGTTATATGTTGTTTCCGGCCTCATTTAAACTTGCCTTGATGTGTTGTTCTTGTTTGCATCATCTCTTGCCATGAGTAGCCTCATCTAGCTTTGTCATGCATCATGCTTGTTGTGCATCATGTCTTGTCTATGTGTGGTGTGTTTACCGTGTTGTGTGCTTCTTCTCGATAGTTCCTGTTTCGTTGCGATCGTGAGGATTCGTTCGTCTACGCTTGGTTCGTCTTCGTGGCTTCATCTTCTTCATGGACTTGTTCTTCTTCCTTGCGGGATTTCAGGCAAGATGACCGCTACCCTGGATCTCACTACTATCATTGCTATGCTAGTTGCTTCGTTCTATCGCTATGCTGCGCTACCTTTTACCTGTTTATCAAGCCATCCCAAATTTGCCATGTCAGCCTCTAACCTTTGCACCCTTCCTAGCAAACCGTTGTTTGGCTATGTTACCGCTTTTGCTCAGCCCCTCTTATAGCGTTGCTAGTTGCAGGTGAAGATGAAGATTGCTCCCTGGTGGACAGGATTTTTGGTTGGGATATCACAATATACTTGGTAAAGGGTGGAAGGCTCGGCCTTATGCCTGGTGTTTTGTTCCACTCTTGCCGCCCTAGTTTCTGTCATATCGGTATTATGTTCCCGGATTTTGCGTCCCTAACGCGGTCGGGTGATTTATGGGACCCCCTTGACAGTTCGCTTTGAATAAGACTCCTCCAGCAAGGCCCAATATTGGTTTTACCATTTGCCTCACCTACCCTTTTTCCCTTGGGAGTCGCGCCTCAAGGGTCATCTTCATTTTAGCCCCCGGCCAATGCTTGTCTAAGTGTTGGTCCAAACTAGAGCCACTTGTGGTGCCGCCTAGGCAACTTGGGGTATCGTCGGTTGCCGTCGACGTCTCGCTCATCTGGTCGTGGCTCGAGACGAGATACGTGCTGCTACTATCGGGATGTCGGCACGCCGGAGGTCTTGCTGGTCTTGTTTTATTGCTGTCGAAATGTCTTGTAGCCGGATTCCGAGACTGATCGGGTCTTCCGGGGAGAAGGAATATCCTTCGTTGATCGCGAGAGCTTATCATGGGCTAAGTTGGGACACCCTGCGAGGTATAAACTTTCGAGAGCCGTGCCCGCGGTTATGTGGCAGATGGGAATTTGTTAATATCCGATTGTAGTGAACTTGAAGCAAACTCTTCTAAAATACATCAACCGTATGCGTAACCGTGAGTGTCTCTTTTCGGGGTTGATCGAGAGGAGAACACGGTTTCTGGGTTATGTCTGACGTAAGTAGGAGTTCAGGATCACTTCTTGATCATTACTAGTTGACGACCGTTCCTTTGTTTCTCTTCTCGCTCTCATTTGCGTATGTTAGCCACCATATATGCTTAGCCGCTGCTGCAACCTCACCACTTTACCCCTTCCTTTCCCTTTAAGCTTTGCTAGTCTTGATACCCATGGTAATGGGATTGCTGAGTCCTCGTGGCTCACAGATTACTACACCACCAGTTGCAGGTACAGGTTATGCGATGATCATGACGTGAGAGCGATGCATGCTTGTCTTGAGTTCTTCATCTGCTTCTTCGTTCAGGGGATAGGTTCCAGGTCGGCAGCCTGGGCTAGCAGGGTGGATGTCGTTTGAGCTTCTGTTTATGTTTCATTCGTAGTCGGATGTTGATCTTGTATATGATGTTGATGTATTCTTGTGGCATTTGTGCCTTATGTATGTATCCCCATCTATTATGTAATGTTGATGTAATGATATCCACCTTGCAAAAGCGTTTCAATATGCGGGTCTATCCTTGGTGGGACCTTCGAGTTCCTTTTGGATAGGGTCGCATATTGGGCGTGACATCTAGATGCATGCTGGATAGCGGTCGATGTGTGGAGTAATAGTAGTAGATGCAGGCAGGAGTCGGTCTACTTGTTGCGGACGTGATGCCTATATACATCATCATGCCTAGATAGTCTCATAATTATGCACTTTTCTATCAATTGCTCGACACTAATTTGTTCACCCACCATAATACATATGCTATCTTGAGAGAAGCCACTAGTGAAACCTATGGCCCCCGGGTCTATTTTCCATCATATTAATCTTCTGTCAACTAGCTATTTTTGTCGCCGTTTATTTTGCAATCTTTACTTTTAATCTTTATCATAAAAATACCTATTATCTTATCATCTCTATCAGATCTCACTTTTGCAAGTGGCCGTGAAGGGATTGACAACCCCTTTATCGCGTTGGTTGCAAGGTTCTTATTTGTTTGTGTAGGTACGAGGGACTTGCGTGTGGCCTCCTACTGGATTGATACATCGGTTCTCAAAAACTGAGGGAATACGCTACTTTGCTGCATCACCCTTTCCTCTTCAAGGGAAAACCAACGCATGCTCAAGAGGTAGCACTTGGTGATGCTGCTGAAGAAGAGCATTGCCTCGGAGAAGAAGGCGACCGGTGAAATCCTACAACTTCAGGAGGACAAAGCGAAGCTCTGCCACGATCTCGACCTGCTGAAGGAGGAGAACGTCGGTTGGAAGAAGCTGCATGAGAATAGTAGTTCCTCAATGAAGATGCTGCAGGCCCTCGTCATGGAATAGAAGGAGGAGTTGGCGAAGCTCCGCATCAAGCACCCGGCTGTTGTCAAGGTACGTAATGCGGCCGTGGAACACATGATGAAGGCTCGCGTCGAGAAATCCTGCATCATGGACACAATGAAGAAGATGGTGGAGGAGACGCGCAAGGAGATGGAGGTCGTGGAGGCGATGAAGAAGCAGTTACGACTCTGCGGCCAGCAACCCTTCATGTAGTGAGAGCAGCGCCCCAGACTTGTGTGTGCGTCTTCCTTCTTTTTTGGGGGTGATAATCCTCCTTCTTCTTTTGCTCCTGTGTTTCTTCTTTTGCTTCGGGTGTTTAGCCGCACATGTCACCTTCTCTCCGAGGCATGAATAAAACAATGCTAAAAATGAGATGACTAGCAAATTAGATTCTTTATCACCAATAGAACAATGCCTCTTGCTAGTAATATATAATAAGAGTAGAGAGTAGAGGATATGGCACTTTGTCTTTGCCGTGTTTCGTGCTCCTCCGTCAGTACTCCATCGAAAACTTGAGTATACCGCACGGTTCTTTGCTCCTCCTCGTGTCGTTGGCACATTTATCTGAAAGCAATAAATCACAAGGCCTCGCCTTCCAGCGATAATGAGCCACAAATCACAAAGGCCCTCGCCTCTCTGAAACCGACCTAGCTAGACCGCCCGCCTCTAGCCTTTTAAAAATGTATACTTTTGTACAGTAGTAGGATTGATGGATTGCCATGGAGCAAAACTAACAAGATGAAATTAAAGAGAAAAGGTGGTGCATATAGAGAGCTGTCAGCCAAATTATGCATATAGTACTATTAAAAAGCTAGTACGTGCTTAAATGGGGTGCTTAATTCTATTAAAGAAATTAGCATACCTATTTAATTCTTGGGTTCTTATTATTTATGCCACTAGTTTGTGTATCACTACTTAGTTTTGCCATTAGAAGTTACAACTACTCAAAATGCCATCGATCCGTGAGATGCCTCCTCAAAAATGCAATTAGATATCTCAAAATGCCATCGTTAAGTTAGATGTTTGCTCAAAATGCCATTAGACATTGTGATTTTCATGTCAAAACCGTTGACCATGGTACATGACAAAAAATGCCGGTTCTCACAATGATAAGTGTGGCCCGCTTGTCGAGTAACCAAGCAAACAATTTTACAGAAAATAAGAACGCTGTTGGGATCAAGTAGGCCCCACACTTTATTTTACTGTAGTGAGATAGAGGGAGAGCTGGCATGTTGGTCCATTGGTATTTATGTCATTATAACATGGCAAAAGAGATTTGAGTCACAATAATGGTGTCCAGCACAACACACCCCTCAAATAAAACTAAGCACCCGGAAATTCTTTGACTAAGGCATAGCCTAGTGGTGGGAAGGGGCTGATGCCTTCCCACCCACCCAGGTTCAAGGCATGGTACTTGCAATTTGGGTTTGTTGCACCAATTATACTGTAAGGGGTTCCCTTACAGTCTTTCTGTCAAAAAAATTCTCCTACTGGATTGATACCTTGGTTCTTAAAAACTGAGGGAAATACTTACGCTACTTTGCTGCATCACCCTTTCCTCTTCAAGGGAAAACCAACGCATGCTCAAGAGGTAGCAAGAAGGATTTCTGGCGCCGTTGCCGGGGAGTCTACACACAGTCAAGACATACCAAGTACCCATCACAAACTCTTATCCCTCGCATTACATTATTTGTCATTTTCCTCTCGTTTTCCTCTCCCCCACTTCACCCTTGCTGTTTTATTCACCCTCTCTTTCCATTCGCCTCTTTTCTCTTACTTCTTGTTTGCTTGTGTGTTGGATTGCTTGCTTGTCACGATGGCTCAAGATAATACTAAATTTTGTGACTTTGCCAATACCAACAACAATGATTTTCTTAGTACTCTGGTTGCTCCTCTTACCGATGATGAATCTTGTGAAATTAATGCTGCTTTGTTGAATCTTGTCATGAAAGATCAATTCGCTGGCCTTCCTAGTGAAGATGCCGCTACCCATCTAAACAACTTTGTTGATTTGTGTGATATGCAAAAGAAGAAAGATGTGGTCAATGATATTGTCAAATTGAAGCTATTTCCTTTTTCGCTTAGAGATCGTGCTAAAACTTGGTTTTCGTCTTTGCCTAAAAATAGTATTGATTCTTGGAATAAGTGCAAAGATGCTTTTATCTCTAAGTATTTTCCTCCCGCTAAGATCATCTCTCTTAGAAATGATATTATGAATTTTAAGCAACTTGATCATGAACATGTTGCACAAGCTTGGGAGAGAATGAAATTAATGATACGTAATTGCCCTACACATGGTTTGAATCTATGGATGATTATACAAAAAAATTATGCCGGATTGAATTTTGCTTCTAGAAACTTTTAGATTCAGCCTCAGGAGGCACCTTCATGGAAATCACTTTAGGAGAAGCTACTAAACTCCTAGATAATATTATGGTTAATTATTCTCAATGGCACACTGAAAGATCTACTAGTAAAAAGGTGCATGCAATTGAAGAGATTAATGTTTTGAGTGGAAAGATGGATGAACTTATGAAATTATTTGCTAATAAGAGTGTTTCTTCTGATCCCAATGATATGCCATTGTCTACCTTGATTGAGAATAATAATGAATTTATGGATGTGAATTTTGTTGGTAGGAACAATTTTGGTAACAACGCTTATGGAGGAAACTTTAATCCTAGGTCGTATCCTAGTAATTCCTCTAATAATTATGGTAGTTCCTCCAACAACTCTTATGGAAATTTTAATAAGATGGCCTCTGATTTTGAGACTAGTTTTAAAGAATTTATGATTTCTCAAAAGAATTTCAATGCTTTGCTTGAAGAAAAATTGCGTAAGATTGATGAATTGGCTAGGAACGTGAATAGAATTTCTCTTGATGTTGATTCTTTGAAACTTAGATCTATTCCACCTAAGCATGATATCAATGAGTCTCTCAAGGCTATGAGAATTTCCATTGATGAGTGCAAAGAAAGAACCGCTAGAATGTGTGCTAAAAAAGATTGCTTTGTGAAAGCGCGTTCTTCTAGTTTTCATGATAATAAGGATGAAGATCTAAAAGTGATTGATGTGTATCCTATTAAATCTTTGTTCTGCAATATGAATCTTGATAATGATGGGACTGGAGATGAGTCAACTTTAGTTAAAAGGTGTCCCAATGATTCGGAGTTTCTAGATCTTGATGCAAAAATTGGTAGAAGTGGGATTGAAGAGGTCAAAACTTTACATAGCAATGAACCCACTATTTTGGATTTCAAGGAATTTAATTATGATAATTGTTCTTTAATAGATTGTATTTCCTTGTTGCAATCCGTGCTAAATTCTCCGCATGCTTATAGTCAAAATAAGGCTTTTACCAAACATATCGTTGATGCTTTAATGCAATCTTATGGAAAAAAAACTTGAATTGGAAGTTTCTATTCCTAGCAAACTTGATGATGAGTGGGAACCTACTATTAAAATTAAAATTAAAGATCATGAGTGCTATGCTATGTGTGATTTGGGTGCTAGTGTTTCCATGATCCCAAAAACTTTGTGTGATATGTTAGGTTTCCATGAATTAGATGATTGTTCTTTAAACTTGCACCTTGCGGATTCCACCATAAAGAAACCTATGGGAAGAATTAATGATGTTCTTATTGTTTCAAATAGGAATTTTGTGCCCGTAGATTTCATTGTCCTTGATATAGATTGCAATCCTTCATGCCCTATTATTCTTGGTAGACCTTTCCTTAGAACGATTGGTGCAATTATTGATATGAAAGAAGGGAATATTAGATTCCAATTTCCGTTAAGGAAAGGCATGGAACATTTTACTAGAAATAAAATTAAATTACCTTATGAATATATTATGAGAGACACTTATGGATTGCATGCCAAAGATGGCAATACCTAGATCTATCCTTGCCTTTATGCCTAGCTAGGGGCGTTAAACAATAGCGCTTGTTGGGGGGCAACCCAATTATATTTTTGTTTCTTGCTTTTTGGTTCTGTTTAGGAATAAATCTTTGATCTAGCCTCTGGTTAGATGTGTTTTTATGTTTTAATTAGTGTTTGTGCCAAGTAGAACCTTTGGGAAGACTTGGGTGAAGTCTTTCTGATCTCGCTGTAAAAAACAGAAACTTTAGCGCTCACGAGATTAGCTACAACTTTTTACTGGAGAGTGCTATTTAGTTGATTCTTTTTGCACATGATTAATAGATAAATTCCTCACGTCCAGCAATGTATTTTAGAATTTTTGGAGTTTTATAAGTATGCGTTTGATACAGATTACTACAGACTGTTCTGTTTTTGACAGATTCTGTTTTTCGTGTGTTGTTTGCTTATTTTGATGCATCTATGGATAGCATCGAGGTTATGAACCATAGTGAAGTTGGAATACAGTAGGTTTAACACCAATATAAATTAATAATGAGTTCATTACAGTACCTTGAAGTGGTGTTTTGTTTTCTTTCGCTAACGGAGCTCACGAGATTTTGTGTTAAGTTTTGTGTTGTGAAGTTTTCAAGTTTTGGGTAAAGATTTGATGGATTATGGAACAAGGAGCGGCAAGAGCCTAAGCTTGGGGATGCCCAAGGCACCCCAAGGTAAAATCCAAGGACAACCAAAAAGCCTAAGCTTTGGGATGCCCCGGAAGGCATCCCCTCTTTTGTCTTCGTCCATCGGTAACTTTACTTGGAGCTATATTTTTATTCACCACATGATATGTGTTTTGCTTGGAGCGTCTTGTATGATTTGAGTCTTTGCTTTTTGGTTCACCATAATCATCCTTGCTGTACACACCTTTTGGGAGAGACACGCATTAATCAGAATTTATTAGAATACTCTATGTGCTTCACTTATATCTTTTGAGCTAAACAATTTTGCTCTAGTACTTCACTTATATCTTTTAGAGCACGGTGGTGGTTTTATTTTATAGAAATTATTGATCTCTCATGATTCACTTATATTATTTTGAGAGTCCTTTAGAACATCATGGTGATTTTCTTTGGCTATAAAATTAGTCCTAATATGATAGGCATCCAAGATGGATATAATAAAAACTTTCATATAAGTGCATTGAATACTAAGAGAAGTTTGATACTTGATGATTGTTTTGAGATATGGAGATACTGATATTAAAGTTGTGCTAGTTGAGTAGTTGTGAATTTGAGAAATACTTGTGTTGAAGTTTTCAAGTCCCGTAGCATGCACGTATGGTAAAAGTCATGTAACAAATTTGAAACATGAGGTGTTCTTTGATTGTCATCCTTATGAGTGACGGTCAGGGACGAGCGATGGTCTTTTCCTACCAATCTATCCCCCTAGGAGCATGCGCGTAGTGCTTGGTTTTTGATTACTTGTAGATTTTTGCAATAAGCATGTGAGTTCTTTATGACTAATGTTGAGTCCATGGATTATACACACTCTCAACCTTCCATCATTGCTAGCCTCTTCGGTACCATGCATTGCCCTTTCTCACCTTGAGAGTTGGTGCAAACTTCGCCAGTACATCCAAACCCCGTGATACGATACGCTCTATCACACATAAACCTCCTTATATCTTCCTCAAAACAGCCACCGTACCTACCTATTATGGCATTTCCATAGCCATTCCGAGATATATTGCCATGCAACTTTCCACCGTTCGTTTATTATGACACGCTTCATCATTGTCATATTGCCTTGCATGATCATGTAGTTGACATTGTATTTGTGGAAAATCCACCATGCATAATATTTCATACATGTCACTCTTGATTCATTGCCCATCCCGGTACACCGTCGGAGGCATTCATATAGAGTCATATTTTGTTCTAGTATCGAGTTGTAATCATCGTGTTGTAAATAAATAGAAGTGTGATGATCATCATTAATAGAGCATTGTCCCAAGTAACAAATAGAGAAAGGCCAAATTAAAAAAAAGGCCCAAAAAATAAAAAAAGAAGAAAAAAGAAAAAAAGAAGAGAAATAAAAAGGGACAATGCTACTATCCTTTTTCCACACTTGTGCTTCAAAGTAGCACCATGATATTTATGATAGAGAGTCTCTTGTTTTGTCACTTTCATATACTAGTGGGAATTTTTCAATATAGAACTTGGCTTGTATATTCCAACAATGGGCTTCCTCAAATGCCCTAGGTCTTCATGAGCAAGCAAGTTGGATGCACACCCACTTAGTTTCTTTTGTTGAGCTTTCATACATTTATAGCTCTACTGCATCCGTTGAATGGAAATCCCTACTCCTTGCATTGACATCAATTGATGGGCATCTCCCTAGCCCGTTGATTAGCCGCGTCAATGTGAGACTTTCTCCTTTTTTGTCTTCTCCACACAACCCCCATCATCATATTCTATTCCACCCATAGAGCTATATCCATGGCTCATGCTCATGTATTGCGTGAAAGTTGAAAAAAGTTTGAGATTACTAAAGTATGAAACAATTGCTTGGCTTGTCATCGGGGTTGTGCAAGATGAGAGCATTTTGTGTGACAAAAATGAAGCATGGCCAAACTACATTTTTTTGTAGGGATGAGCTTTTCTTTGGTTATGTTATTTTGAGAAGACATGATTGCTTGGTTAGTATGCTTGAAGTATTATTATTTTTATGTCAATATTAAACTTTTATCTTGAATCTTTCGGATCTGAACATTCATGTCACAATAAAGAAAATTACATTGAAGAATATGCTAGGTAGCATTCCACATCAAAAAATCTGTTTTTATCATTTACCTACTAGAGGACAAGCAGGAATTAAGCTTGGGGATGCTCGATACATCTCCAATGTATCTATAATTTTTGACTGCTCCATGCTTTATATATTCCGTTTTGGATGTTTAATGGGCTTTACTATACACTTTTATATTATTTTTGGGACTAACCTATTAACCCAAGGCCCAGTGCAAATTGCTGTTTTTTTGCCTATTTCAGCTTTTCGCAGAAAAGGAATATCAAACGGAGTCCAGACGGAATGAAACCTTCGGGAGCGTGATTTTTGGAACAAACATGATCCAGAGGACTTGGAGTGGACGTCAAGAAATCAACGAGGAGACCACGAGGCAGGGAGGCGTGCCTGCCCCCTGGGCGTGCCCCCCACCCTCATGGGCCCCTCGCTGCTCCACCGACCTACTTCTTCCTCCTATATATACCCATGTACCCCGAAACCAACCAGGAGCACCACGAAACCCTATTTCCACCACCGCAACTTCTGTACCCGTGAGATCCCATCACGGAGGGCTTCTACATCAACACCATAGCCTCTCCGATGATGTGTGAGTAGTTTACCACAAACCTTCAGGTCCATAGTTATTAGCTAGATGGCTTCTTCTCTCTCTTTGGATCTCAATACAAAGTTCTCCTCGATCTTCTTGGAGATCTATTCGATGTAACTCTTTTTGCGGTGTGTTTGTCGAGATCCGATGAATTGTGGGTTTATGATCAAGATTATCTATGAACAATATTTGAATCTTCTCTGAATTCTTTTATGTATGATTGGTTATCTTTGCAAGTCTCTTTGAATTATCAGTTTGGTTTGGCCTACTAGATTGATCTTTCTTGCAATGGGAGAAGTGCTTAGCTTTAGGTTCAATCTTGCGTTGCTTTCGATCCCGATGTGATGTAAGGGGAAGCGAGGGCGTATTGCATTGTTACCATCGAGGATAAAAAGATGGGGTTTATATCATATTGCTTGAGTTTATCCCTCTACATCATGTCATCTTGCCTAATGCGTTACTCTGTTCTTATGAACTTAATACTCTAGATGCATGCTGGATGGCGGTCGATATGTGGTATAATGGTAGTAGATGCAGGTAGGAGTCGGTCTACTTGTTGCGGACGTGATGCCTATATGCATGATCATGCCTAGATATTCTCATAATTATGCACTTTTCTATCAATTGCTCGACAGTAATTCGTTCACCCACCGTAATACTTTTGCTATCTTGAGAGAAGCCACTAGTGAAACCTATGGCCCCCGGGTCTATTTTCCATCATATTAATCTTCCGTCACCTAGCTATTTCTGTCGCCGTCTATTTTTCAATCTTTACTTTTAATATTTATCATAAAAATACCAAAAATATTATCTTATCATCTCTATCAGATCTCACTTTTGCAAGTGGCCGTGAAGGGATTGACAACCCCTTTATCGCGTTGGTTGCAAGGTTCTTATTTGTTTGTGTAGGTACGAGGGACTTGCGTGTGGCCTCCTACTGGATTGATACATTGGTTCTCAAAAACTGAGGGAAATACTTACGCTACTTTGCTGCATCACCCTTTCCTCTTCAAGGGAAAACCAATGCATGCTCAAGAGGTAGCACTTGGTGATGCTGCTGAAGAAGAGCATTGCCTCGGAGAAGAAGGCGACCGGCGAAATCCTACAACTTCAGGAGGACAAGGCGAAGCTCTGCCACGATCTCGACCTGCTGAAGGAGGAGAACGTCGGTTGGAAGAAGCTGCATGAGAATAGTAGTTCCTCAATGAAGATGCTGCAGGCCCTCGTCATGGAATAGAAGGAGGAGTTGGCGAAGCTCCGCATCAAGCACCCGGCTGTTGTCAAGGTACGTAATGCGGCCGTGGAACAGATGATGAAGGCTCGCGTCGAGAAATCCTACATCATGGACACAATGAAGAAGATGGTGGAGGAGACGCGCAAGGAGATGGAGGTCGTGGAGGCGATGAAGAAGCAGTTACGACTCCGGGCCAGCAACCCTTCATGTAGTGAGAGCAGCGCCGCAGACTTGTGTGTGCGTCTTCCTTCTTTTTTGGGGGTGATAATCCTCCTTCTTCTTTTGCTCCTGTGTTTCTTCTTTTGCTTCGGGTGTTTAGCCGCACATGTCACCTTCTCTCCGAGGCATGAATAAAACAATGCTAAAAATGAGATGACTAGCAAATTAGATTCTTTATCACCAATAGAACAATGCCTCTTGCTAGTAATATATAATAAGAGTAGAGAGTAGAGGATATGGCACTGCGCTGCCGTGTTTCGTGCTCCTCCGTCGTACTCCAGTGGAAAACTTGAGTATACCGCACGTTTCTTTGCTCCTCCTCAGGTTGTTGGCACATTTATACGAGCAGTCAAATCACAAGGCCTCGCCTTCCAGCAGTAATGAGCCGTCAAATCACAAAGGCCCTCGCCTCTCTTGAAACCGACCTAGCTAGACTGCCCCGCCCTCTAGCCTTTTAAAAAATGTATACTTTTGTACAGTAGTAGGATTGATGGATTGCGCCATGGAGCAAAACTAACAAGATGAAATTAAAGAGAAAAGGTGGTGCATATAGAGAGCGCTCGTCGCCAAATTATGCATATAGTACTATTAAAAAAGCTAGTACGTGCTTAAATGGGGTGCTTAATTCTATTAAAGAAATTAGCATACCTATTTAATTCTTGGGTTCTTATTATTTATGCCACTAGTTTGTGTATCACTACTTAGTTTTGCCATTAGAAGTTACAACTACTCAAAAATGCCATCGATCCGTGAGATGCCTCCTCAAAAATGCAATTAGATATCTCAAAAATGCCATCGTTAAGTTAGATGTTTGCTCAAAAATGCCATTAGACATTGTGATTTTCATGTCAAAACCGTTGACCATGGTACATGACAAAAAAATGCCGGTTCTCACAATGATAAGTGTGGCCCCGCTTGTCAGGAGTAACCAAGCAAACAATTTTACAGGAAAATAAGAACGCTGTTGGGATCAAGTAGGCCCCACACTTTATTTTACTGTAGTGAGATAGAGGGAGAGCTGGCATGTTGGTCCATTGGTATTTATGTCATTATAACATGGCAAAAGAGATTTGAGTCACAATAATGGTGTCCAGCACAACACACCCCTCAAATAAAACTAAGCACCCGGAAATTCTTTGATTAAGGCATAGCCTAGTGGTGGGAAGGGGCTGATGCCTTCCCACCCACCCAGGTTCAAGGCATGGTACTTGCAATTTGGGTTTGTTGCACCAATTATACTGTAAGGGGTTCCCTTACAGTCTTTCTGTCAAAAAAAATTCTTTGACAAAAATAAGCCCCCTGAAATTCTTTGACAACTAAACTGCTGGCTATATGATGTTGGCCATATATAGTGTACATATATAATGTGAAGAAACGAGTGGTAGTCGTAGTACTATACCAACTAAAAGATGAACTGTAAGAAATACTAGCATGTACGTACTGAGGAGTTAAAGTAACAAGAAGAAACATAACATAGTTCTGCTGGGGACTCAGCACAACACACCCGTCAAATAAAACTAAGCACACCAGAAATTAAACTAAGCAACTAATCCAGTAGACACTGCATTAGAACCACCGTGAGCAACAACACTGCCACCTTACTCAGAGTCCTCGTCCACGTCCTCGACTTCGTCCTTGTCCCTCTTCCTCTTGGGCGATACTTCTTTGCTTGAAGCGCACACTTGGCTCTTCCTCTTCATCCAACCCTTGTAGATATTGAAACAAAGGTAGCCATCCATTGCAGCGTAGTGGATGTGCACTACTAGGGAAAACCTTATACACAGAATGTTATCAGTAGCGCTATACAAAATCAAACGCTACTGCTACTTAGTAGCAGCGCGCGTAAATAAACAGCGCTCTCGCTATGATTTTTGCAATGGCGCGCGTACAAAAAGCGTTGCGATATGTTTGAACTGGGCGCACATGGCTAGCCCAACCTAGCGATGGCGCGTATCTCGCCCAGCGCTCTCAAGCTACTCTCCTTAGCTGTAGCGCCGCTTACGTGTAAGGCGCTATCGCTAATGTAAATAAAATAAAGTGAAAACAAGTAGAAAAGTAAATGAAAATGAAAGAAATAGAAAAGGAGAAAGGAAAAAAATGTAAAGAAAAATAAAAGAAAAAAGGAAAAAGGAGAAAGGAATAGCGATGGCGGGTTTCAGAAACGCTACTGTAGCTAACTTAGCTATAGCGTTTTGAAACGCAGCTACCGCCACGCTTCACTTAAACAGCAATCCCCCCGCCCCGCCACCACACTTCTTCCCAAATCCCTCGCCCTCGCCATCGCCTCCCCAATTCACGTCGCCCCACTTCGCCGTCTCCTGCCGGCGTGGACGCCTAACCTCACCGTCTCCCCGAGGCCGCCGTCATCCTCACCGCCCCCGCCCGAGGCCGCCTCAGCCTCGCCCGCCGCCCGAGGCCTCCTCGACGTCACCGTCGGTGCCCTCCACCTCACCGCCCCGAGCCCGCCCAGGGTGGCGTTGCCCGTGCCCGAGCCCGCCTCTCCGCCCTGCCTCCATCACCGAGCACCTCCCGCCACCGTCTCTCCCTCTCAGAAGTCCCCACCCCTCCCCCCACTCCTCTCTCTCACCGAGCACCTCCCGCCACCGCCTCTCCCTCTCAGAAGTCCCCACCCTCCCCCCACTCCTCTCTCTCTCTGCACTTTAGAGAAAAAATTAGTAGAGCAAAAGTTTGTTTATAGCAAAAAATTTAGTTTAGAGCAAAGGATGTTAAGTAGTAGATGTTAGAGCAAAAATTAGTTTAGAGCAAAAAATTTGGTTTACAACAAAAGTTAGTTAGGGCAGTAGGGTTTAATTAGGGTAGATGCTGCTTGTATAGTATATAGTGATACTAGTAGATGTTAATTAGGTTAGGGCAATAGTGGTACTAGTAGATGTTTTCCAGTTAGGGCACTAGAGTTTTGCTAGGTTAATTAGGTTAGTAGTGCTGCTAGTAGTAGTGGTACAGTAGGTTAATTAGGTGATGTTAAATGAATAACCTAAATGAATAAAATTAGTAGTTAACTGAAAAAAATTTCCTTTCATCATTATAGAGCACTAAAGTTAACTTAAATTTGTTCTATTAGTAGTTAAACGAATTTTCTTCTACACTTTGTTTTTGAATTAGCTTGTGAAATTTGGACATGTGGTTGCTCGTGTATATTTGGACATGTGTCGCGGTGTCGAAGAGGGATATTTGAACACTATTTCCAGGGAATGATGCTGAGTGGCCTATGTTTTGCCGGAATGTTGATTCATTTCTGTTCTGGCAAATTTCAGGTTCTCGATTTGTCCACTTTTTAGCAAAGGTCATGCCGAAATTTTCCGTGAATTTCGGCATGACTTGTGCTACAAACTAGGACATATCGAGTGCCCGGGATTTGCCGCACCAGGAAGGAGTCAATGTTCCTGCAAAACAATAGGCCTTTTTATGTCATTATTCATTTTATTAGGTCTAGAATTAATTGACTAGATTTAATCATAGGAAACATGGCTAGCAACGATGAAGGACAGGGTTGTGGTGATTGCGACGACGCTCACCGGCGGCGATTTAATTCTTTAGCCTTGCCGACGATCAACCAATGTTGTTGCCGGGCCCACCGTGGCATCGGGATCGAGACCGACACGCAGACCGGTGCTGAGACCGAGACCGGCACTGAGACTCAGACCGGCATCGAGACCGGCGCTGAGATTGAGACCGGCGCTGCCTCGGGGAGCAGAGCCTGTGTAGAACCGAAAGCAAAGAGGCAACGGCTTCCTAACAAACTCAGGACTACTAGACTGGTGGTCACGGAGGTGGACGACGGCAATTTTGAGCCAAAGGCGCTCGATGAAGCGCGCGCGTGCTACGGCAATCAAATAGGCTGCATCGTACGGACAACCGCCACCATCAATGATGAGAAACTACAGAAGATAGAAAACATGAGGAGCTCCCTCCTAAAGAAGTTTCACCAGATATTCTTGTTCCCGGGCCGGAATGAGAAGGATTATGAAGATCCAGATGAGGACCCGGCAATGAAGAAGATAAACAAACACGCCATGACCAATTTTAGCGACGCGTTGGCCGCCTCGAAAAATCGAGTGAAAGCAAAGATCATCGACAAGGAAGCCTACTCCGAGATTGTAAAGGATAATCCGACAATCATGGAAGAGCAGTTTCAAATATTCAAGGAGGCTTGCGAGGCCGAAGCTGCCAAAAAAAGTCTAAGTACATGAAGGGGCTTTAAGAGAGGAACATTGGGAGCCACCACCTCGGAAGCCATGGTTACGGCGGAAAGAGGTCCAAATGGGCCAAGGAGGACGCGAAGCCATGAGTCCAGGCATCCTGCACCCTTGGCGGAGTTGACCGTCCCGCAGGAGCGTGACGTCCTCAGGGCCCGGCACAGTTGGGACCCAGTGAAGAAGGTTTACGAGACAAAACCGGTCATAATGGAGTTCATGAGACTGCTGGTAATTTTAGTTTCTGATCAATTCGACTGCACACGTTAGTCATACTTGTAAACGATCCTTGTGCCTTTTGCAGAGAGAGCAGCACCGGCTTGCGGCCGAAAGTGACTCGCCGTCTGAGGCATTGGTGAGGCCCAAGTGGGACACTCCATTCAACCAGGCAATGAACATATTGAAACGACAACTGGTGGATACTCGACCGTCGTATGGACGCGTGCATGGTGTTGGAGATGGCGCCACGTGGAAGAAGTACTACCGTGAGACCACGGAGGAGAGAAAGGAAAGACGGAGGTTAACTGAAGAAAACATCGACAAGAAGGTTGAGATCGCGGTTGAGAAGAAATCATCTCAGACAGTCGCAACAGCGGTAGCTGCCGCAAAACAGGTGGTTGCAGATTTGTCTACTTCCTTGGTGACGGGTGTTTTCACTTGGACAAGGCAAAATCCAGAAAAAAAAATTGCAGAGGACTTTCCCCTTGCTGACTTCTTGGGAGCACCTGCTCCCGCACCGGCTCCCGCACCGGACATGCTCGGCGGTGCTTCTTCTTTGGCTGAGCTCGACGCCCTCACGGTATCTGTCACGCCGGCCCCCTTCAATATAAATGTATAATCTCCCATTTTCGTTGCCTTTCGGATGTCTCACGTCGCAGACTTTTCTTTGCAGGCCGACGAAACCCCGTGCACCATATTGTACACCATCGGCGACTGAAGGTGGGCGTGGGAAGGCAACGATAATGGAGCCGAAGGAACCATTGTTCCACAGCCGGCCGATCCCCGAGCGCCTTCAAGGTTTTCATGGCGATGTCGAACCGGGCCACGAGAATTTGCCTCCTCAATACTACTGGTGGATGACGAGGAGACACCGCGCGGCTTGGTGATTGTTGCAATGGGTGGGTCTGTTGTGGCCAAAGAGTCTCGCTTCGCTGCGAGGCGGTCGGGAGCACACCCACGAGCACGCAGCCTCGGCAAGGTATGAACATCAACACCCCACCTACCCAATTAGCGTCGGGTGTCGGGTTGGGTGATAGCGGACGGGGTAAGGAGGAGGCTCCATTAGTCGTTGATGACGTCGCCATGGATGAGGATGAGGACGACGGTGGCGCTAAACAATATGTCTATACTGGTGCCTCCCCAGGGTTTGAGCGTCATGAGTCGGTGCATGAATTGCCGTCTCAACGTATTATGGACGACCTTCCAGTAGTAAAGAAGTCTAGGAAGAGAGCGAGGAAAGACAAAAAAGCTGATTCTATGATCCAGCCGCCTCAGCAGCCTCGGCTTTAGGACCGTATAGATATCCCCGATGCAGATAAATGGCATATCCCCGGTCAACCAATCCTACCTGCAACGGCGATAGGGGTCAGATTCGGCGATCTAAGGAGACTTCGTGACGATGTGCTGCGGGTAGAGAAAGGCCTCATCGCCTCGACAGATCCAGGATACCCACTCTACGTGGTTAACATTCCGCGGCAAATGTCGTACATCAACAGCTTCCCCGCTGATAAGTTCTTCCTCCGATTCGATTACATATTCGACATGTTTCACGTGAAGAAGCTGGATTTTACATTTGTCCACCTTTATTCCTTGCAGATGAACTACATCATCGGGGTTGAGCAGATATCTCATATCTGTGTCGCTGACCCGTACTACATGCACGAGGGCTTCTTGGGAGTCTGCGCAGAGCACCGTGTATACGCGAGGGAATACATCGTCAATTTCATGCTCGCCAATAAGGACAAGGGGCGATTCTCGTGCCTTATCATCCGTGTAAGTCATCCGCTGCTATCCTTCCTTCGATTTCAATCATTCATTTGCACGATGGAGGCTAAGTAATTTGAGGTGTACTTATTTTATGCTTGCCAAGGCGGCGCACCGTCCTCATCATCCTATACCCCGATTCTCCCACGCTCTTTACTTGGACTCGTCAAGAACATTCACAAAAGGATTACACCCACATCAAGGATGTTCTCGGCATGCTATGTTTTACTACCAAGCAAGGGGTGGAGAGGTTAGGGACAAGAAGAGAAGGGTGGCGAGGTCGCCTTGCCATAAGACCGACTTCTGCTGCATCCAAAGAACCAAACGATTCTCTTAATGATGGATTCTATGTCCTACACCACATCTTTGGAGTACGACGGGATCACGTAACCTTCGCATGTCACCTACATCCGGCGATGCCCATATTCTGCAATGGGCAAAGAACGTAGGAGATATCGAGGATCATCGACTTCGAGCCGAGTTCTATCACATCCAGCGCGAACTTGCCCAAATCATCATGAAGGAGGTCGTCAGAAAAGCGGGGATGTTCTACGAAGAAGGACAAATGTCGTGGGAAGACGTCCGAACATGGGTAGCCACTTAGCGTCTCGACCTGAAGCCTTTCACTAGGCTCGGGGACTATCTCCCTGACATGGATGGATGGAACGACATGTTGGAGTGATTGTCGATATATGACAATGTGTCCGTTTAGTCCATACTTTCTGTATGACAAAACTTTGAGTTATGCACGGTGAAACTTTATTTGTGATGTAATTAAACCATCCTCCTCCTCGACTAGCGAAAATCACTCTAGTTAGGGCATTTTGGGGTATGATGAACTTTGTTATTTATGCTTATGATATGTTGTTTCTATTTTTGCCAAGTCTGTCTCTTTCTGTTGTTCAACTATATATGTTGCATATCATCGACTCATGTGACGATGCAGGTGCATAGATCATCGATGGTGAATAAGTGCTATGCCAGAGTATATATACGACAAGTGGCCGAGTGTCGAGCCCAGTGTACCGGTTTCCGGTTTCCGAGCGACAGGCAGTAGTTAGTTTAGGTTCACGCTAATGCGAGAGAGGGATACGAACTCATGTACTCAAAGTGATAGCTCTTCTCGCGTATATCATTGTTTAGATGGATGACGATGTATTTGCAAGTAATCGAGACTTGTATCGCTATTTTCGAGATGATGACGAGAGACCACTTTGTGTTGGATGATGATTATGATGATGACATGATTTGATGAGACTAATTGTATGTATATGCTATGATTACATTTGTATGTGTATGATATGCTAAAGATTATTGTATAAAGCCTATTCAAATACAAAAACAAATATGCACGGAAAAAACTAATAAAACTAGTAGTAGCGAGGGGGGGAATTTAGCAGTAGCGCCGCCTTACGATGAGCGCTTCCCAAGAAACAAATACTGCAGATAATATCAGCAGTGCCCTTTTCTAAAGAGCGCTACAGCTATTCATGTATAGCAGTAGCATGGGACAACAGGTGCTACTGATATACGTTAGTTGTAGCGCCTTATTAGTAGCGCCGGTCCCCGCGCTACTGAGAGGCCCAAAACCCGCGCTGCTGCTAGGCTTTTCCCTAGTAGTGGTGGTCTATATCTAGTACATTCCACTGCCATGCACGATGAAACGTGTGCGGAGTTTTCTTCAATTTACCGTATGAAGGATGAACCATGGCTCCTGCCAGGGTCAGCATTGAAGGCTTATCACGGGAGGACACCAGCCCATTATTCTGGAGGTCGAAGGGTTTGCCTACAACGAGTCCTATCCATTCCAGGACTCTTATGTCGTTCGTAAAGTCTACACTAAAGAATTTGACTCGGCCGCCCTTGAGGAACTTCTTAAAATCCTCGCACTCAACGTCGGCATGGCATATGTGGTAGACCAACACTACTAGGGAAAAGCTTATAGGCAGATGCTTACTAGTAGCGAGGGTTTATAACCCTCGCTACTGCTACTTACTAGTAGCGCGGGTTTTTACCCCTCGCTGCTACTAAGTTGACAGTAGTAGCACAGGTTTTTAACCCTCGCTACTACTAAGAGGTCTCTACCGTGCCCCCTGGGACATGCCATAGTAGTAGCGAGGGGTATAAACCGGCACTACTACTAAGTTGATAGTAGTAGCGCGGTTTTATACCCCTCGCTACTACTATGTATGAGGTGGGTGAAGTCCCCATATCCTCGGCCGAATCCCTCCTCTCTCCCTCACTCTCCCCCCTCTCTCCATAGGCTCTCCCATGGTGCTGCACACCTCCTCCTCCATGTCTCCCAACGAGTTCAGCTCCTCGCGTCGCGTGCCTCCTCCTCCATGGCGCCAAAATAGGGAGGCCGCCTCACGCCGCCGACGTCCCGGAGCTCGCCGATCTTCCCCGTATCTCCATGCCACCACGTCGGACCACCTCACCACCGGCGACGAGCCCCGGTGCGCCCTCCATCTCATTCCTTTCTTCCTTGTTTCTCTTTTTCCCTTCCATGTCCCTCTGATTTGCAACCTCCTCCCATGCCCATGCCTGCGTAGGTCGTCGACATGGCCAACGAGGAGCTCTCTGCCTTGGCCGTGAAGAGGATCCTCACACCGTCATCTTGCTCTCCTCTGCACTGGATCCGGTCCCTCTACAACATCTGTCACTGGATCTGGTCTCCGCTGCCCGTTCGCACCTCCGGCGACCCTTGTCGTCGCTGCATCGAACCATTGACACCATTGACAGCACACACGGGGTCGAGATTTTTTTTTTTGGTTTTTGAAATTAATAGTAGTAGCGCGGGTCACAGACACGCGCTACAGATAGTTAGTAGTAGCGTGTGTCGAACCCGCGCTAGTACTAACACACGTACAAGTAGCGCGGGATGCACCGCGCTACTACTACTAGTTAGATGTAGCGCCGTAGTAGTAGCGCACGCACCTGCGCTACTACTAGCTTTTAACTTGCGCTACTACTAGGCTTTTTCCTAGTAGTGCAAGCATAAGTCATGCATGCAAACCTGGATCACAGCAGGCTTCTTCCTCTCTTCCTCCTTTAGATTCTTCTCTTTTCCTAGGACTGTGGTGTACTCAACATCTAGCCCAGCAACCCACTCATCATTTGAGTTTTCGAACATGCGTCTGAAGCGATCAAGGCATCCTTGCACCGTCGCGGAAGAACGGGTGTAGATGATGTCGAACTCATCACCTGTGATGGTTCTAACCTTGTACTCACCGCCGACCCTGAAGATTTGGGACGCCATGGATTTTGGAGGAGGGTTAGGATTAGTGGAACTGCCGTAATGTGAAAGGATGGGACGACTAGGAGCGGTTTATCGATTGTACAAATGCCGAGTGGGGGGCGCGTGCGAACGGCAGGGTAGTGGCTTGCCTGGTGGATAAATGGATTCATGCACAGTACTATGGGGGCCCAATTAGATGTCATGTCTACTCAACGCCCAATTAAATGGCTTTCGATGTCATGTCAAGCGTCGGGAAAATTACAGGTGATACAAAGCTTCCGAGAGCCCTTGGATCTGAGATCGAACGGTTGCATGGCGTGATTCTAGACATATGGGTGAATATCCTATCCTGGAGGGTTATTGTGCAAATTTTAATTACTTAGCATGCGACCGTTTGATCTCAGATCCAAGGGCTGCGAGCAGCCCGTATCATGGTCGCGCCTACCACGACAAATCGCCTCCGCATGCTGATCGCATACCCTTGGAGATTTAACACGGTGCGTTAGGCTATCTGATGTTGGCATGTCATACATAGTCATCACTTAGTCACTCATACTAGAACAAGGTTAGCTATAAGGTTGGCTATAGGAGTATTTTTTGTTTACTTCTCTCTATCTCTTTCTTCGTAGTATTTATTGCATTTGCCAAGGAGTGACCTCTTCCAATGAAATGGTGCTTAGATGAGGTGCTATGGGCATTAAATGACTTAGCAACTCAAGTCCCCAATGCATAGGTGCTTAGTTTTTTGTTGCTAAGTTTGCTTCATCTAGGTACACGCGCTTAGCACCGTTTCTTCCTGGGGTCACCAAACTAGTCTCTCTCTTCTTAATTAACTTGCCACATCAGACTTTATGCCTATGTGGCAGGCTTAGCACCTGTAGGATCAAGTATAATAGTGGGCTATAAGCCCGCTTTACATAACATTTTGCATATGTGGGGGAAAGAGGCAAGGAAAAAGTGGAGGAGTGGGCTCTCAAGCAAGAGCCAACCTCTACATGGTGGAGCATTGGGAGAGGCACCTGTAAAGAGGCACAGTTGTCCTCACCTAAATTTTTACTGTTAAGAGGTAAAACTAGTTCATGCACTCGAATCTAGTACTACTTGGTTCAAACAAGGAAGAAAGGGGGTGGGGTGGGGGAAGATTTGTTACCTGAATCTAGGACTTGGTCGAAAGAGGAAATAGTGGGGGCGAAAAGCAGCAGAGACTGGCTATCCAACTAGTCTCTAGGTCTAATAGGGAAATAAAGGGAAACGCAGTACAAACTCAATATAAACCTGATCTATTGGTTGAAAAGGGAAAGAAAGTGGGGACTGGGGGACAAGTCAACAGAGTAAGTCTAGCCTCACACAGTATAAGGTGGCTATACCGAACAAAAATGGGACCAACCCAGATGTCCAGTTCTGATGTTTGTTGCCCCGAGCCACTCTTATGTAATGCCACTGGTAAAATGTAGCGATCGCCTTTGCTAAAAGTAAGGACACGTTAAAGCAATGTTGCTGGTAAAATGAAGCAATGGCACCACTAAAGTAATGTCGTATTTAACGGTTGTCATAGTTAATCCTAATGCCCACACTAATATCTAGCAATGCTGCTGCTTTAGAAATTGCTACTGTCCTTCTAGGATTGCCATTCAGATAAGGAACATGCTTCTTTTCATTTGATGTATGTTTCATCAGTTGTTTGTCACCCTCCTTTCCACCTTTTTTGTGCAAACAGAGACATACATTTCACGCTTGATCTTAGTTGAACTGGACAAATGATATCCAAATTATAGTTGAACATTCCAGGAGCTTAACAACCAAGCTTGATGTTGCTCAATTTTATTGCAACTAATGAAGAAGAAGCTCTGTGGGTTTCGTTTTCTGGTGGAAATGGAACCGGGGCTGGAGCCCTTTTCTTAAAGAAATGAGGAAGAAGCTGCTAGCTCATGGGACATTGCTTCATTTTAGGTGAACTGCACCAAAAGGTCCCATGAATTGAATCATCCATGTTGGTGATTTGCGTCATCCCTTCTACGGTGGCGTTGACTGCAGACATGGTTCCCATCACGAGGTATGTTCCTTTTTGGTCTGGCCGTTTGCCAAAGATCCTGCATGTTGAGTCTGCTCTTGTGCTACTATTTTGGCACTGCCATGGTAAAGCAATAATGTTATTATTTTGCACCTTAATCTAGTGGCACTATTAATCTGAGGCAATGTTTTGGCACCGCTAGTGGCACTGATTATATATATATATATCGAAAGAGGGGGTTTCCTCCGATTTCATTAAAGAAATCCAACCATAGAGAACCATTATCCGACAACATCTCAGTGTAAATGGGCACTTATGCAACTACTACTAGAACGGACTGAGTACTAGCAGGAGACAAGTTCGCCACATAAGCTAGGCAGGTAGGGCGACGCAGCACCAGCTCGACCAAGTTTGGATTACAACCCAAATGCTACCATAGAAACATCAGAGGGGAAGATAGGGACTGAAAGAGCCAGCTTCAACATCCCAGTCTAAGCACCCCCGGCCTCCATCCTTGTGACGCACGGTACACCTCGTTTGCCACCTGCTCGACCCTAGTGCCACTGATAAAATGAAGTAATAATACAGTTAAGATAGAGCGAGTGTCCTCTCTATCATTTCATTTCCAATGTAGATAAAGAAAGTGCTTCTCTTTTTTAGTATATGTTTCATCAACTAGTCCCATTGTTAATGTTTAAGCGTTTTTGCAAACTGGGGTGCTTAATTTTAGTTGACCCGCACAAAAATAGAGATTGGAATTTCTCAAGGCCCCTCCTTGTACTACCGTTGTACACTGATGTTCATCACTGGCAGAAGGTGTATCGGGGAGACTTGGGTCGATTTCCAGTATGAGGCATACCGTATGAGGCGTCGCAGGGCCCATCTCGCCCTCGCAGCATGACATACTATGATACTATCGCAATATTTTCTTCTATTTATTAGTGTATGTTTCATCAACTAGTGCCACTATAATGTAATCACGCCTTTTCATTATCTGTGCAAACAAGGTTATTCAGCTGCATTTTGGTGGAACTGCACAAATGTACGGATGGAACCGGCATATATGCAGAGTGCGAGGTGCCAAGTAAAAATTACCGACACCAACCCTGCTCCATCTAAGCATTGGCATCCACCAGCATCAGTGGGATGTGTGGTGCTCACTGTGGACGGATCTTTCTCGGTAGCAAATCCTCTAACCAAATACTAGTAGCTTAGACTTCAAAAAAATACTAGTAGCTTATATTGGCAGTTTTCTAGGGTGTACTCTTTTCTGAAAGAAGCACCAATCTATTTTTCTTTACTTGCACACAGTGTCACAACTATGACCCAAAGGACAGCGCTATTTTAGGGTGATTGGCATAGTACTCGGAGACTGATTATAAGCATGATTTTTATTAGTTGTCACACTAATTGTAAGCATGAGCAGATGGAAGATTAGGTTAGTGCGAAGCTTACCTTAAACCCTACCGATGTCGTTGAAACAAGGCGAGTGTCGAGGGAACCGTGGAGAATGGCGGGGAAGTGACGTCGCGCCATCTGACCTCCTCTTGTAGTGGGAGAACGAATACTCATGTGGCTCCGGCTGGCTCTACACCCTCACGAACGGCACACCATGCTCGATCGATTCGTTATCCTCTGGGTGCTCGACCTTTGACCTGTACGCCCACAACCTCCGCCTCACTTTCGCCTCGGGCGAATCTGCCTGCTCCGTCGCCCAGAGGAGATACTCGATGAACTCGAAGGACTGCGGTGTGACTGCCACCGAGGAGTACATCGCCGATGTCTCGCTCTTTCTCATACATTGCCACATGGCCCTCACTGTCCTGGAAATCTCCCACTCATTGTCAAACCAAGTAAGAATCTCCTTCAACCTGGCTAACTTTGCCTGGTCACTGCCGGCGATCTGCCTGATTCGCCATTGCATCCTCTCCATAGATGCCCTTCTGAGTGGTCCAGTGCTAGCTTTGGAAGATGGGAGGAGAGATGGTGGTCTTGCAATAGAGAAGAGGGAGAGGCGAGACAGTGGTTTTGGAATGGAGATGATGGAGAGGATAGGGGGTGGTTTTGAAATGGAGAAGAGGGAGAGGCAAGACGGTGGTTTTGGAATGGAGATGATGGAGAGGAGAGGTTTCCCTGCCTTTCGGTCGCTGACAGGTGGACCCCGCGCTTGGTGGGACCCATGTGTCAGTGTCTCAATGGCATGATGGGCTACGTCAGGGGATCCTCGTCCGAGGAGAGAGGAGGTGGTTTTGCAATGGAGAAGAGGGAGAGGTGAGACGGTGGTTTTGGAATGGAGATGATGGAGAGGAGAGGAGGTGGTTTTGCAATAGAGAAGAGGGAGAGGAGCGTGCGGCAGCGATTTAGGATTGGACGAGAGGGCCGGCGTGCTATGACTGGATCAAAATCAAAATCAATTTACCCTTCAATTAAGAAAGTGACCCCACATTAACTAGTCTCCCTTTTATTCTGGGTCATAATTGACCATGATTTTCACAAATAAAATATATGTTATACATTGCAAAAATAATATAATTTGAAAGTACATTCAGATACGAACCAAACGATACAATTTTTGGTGACATGCATTCACATTTTGCTTGTCAAATACAGTACGTGGTCAAACTTAGACCCAAAATACGCAAAACAAAAAAATACTTCCAAGACCAGCGCAGCTCCTCTCCTCTTAAACCACCGCTGCTCCTCTCCTGTTCCAATCTAAATCCAGTGCCACTCCTCTGCTCTTCCATTTCAAAACCACCGCCCCTCCTCTCCCGTTCTAATCCAAAACCAGCGCTGCTCCTCTCCTCTTCCATTCAAAAACCACCGCTGGCGAGTGAAGATGCTGTGGAGAAGTAGATCGATGGAGGAGTACAACTGATACATGAGGATCGCAGACGGCGACCCTGTGAAGCTAGCTAGGATGTTGGAGATACAGTCTTGGTTTGACAACAAGGACAAACTAGAGGCGACGGCGACATCCATGGCCAAATATCTGCAACAGAGCGAAAAGGTGGCGATACTCCCGAAGGGAGTCGCGCGGGAGTACATAGAGCTGCTCCTCTTGGCCATGGAGCAAACAGACTCACCGAATCCGATCGTGAGGGAGCGGTGGTGGGAGTATCGATCCCAGATGGAGCATCCACCAGAGATTGAAGGATCGAGCATCTACAGGGTGCCATTTGTGAGGGTGTCGTGCCCGAGCGAGACGGTGGAGTCTTCGTCGACCGAACCCAGCTGTAGGAGGAGAAAAGCAGTTGGCCCGATGACGCTTCCCCGCCATCCTCTCCCTCGCCGTTCACATCATCTCACGGGGCGGCTGTCTGCCGCCGAGGAATAGGAGGGGGCTGCCCCCCCAGCCCAATAGTCGGGCAGGTTGTGAATTGTCAGGAGGAGCTTAGGGTTGTTAGTATTTGCTGGTTGTGAATTGTGTCTTGTGTTGTGTATTTTGAGAGTACTTTCAGATATGAATGTCTTCTGAATTTCAGATTTGCAGTATTGAGCATATGAAGTATTTTATGAATTCTAGAGATCTATTTTTAGCACTTAAAAAATGTAGTTTCATAGGAGTATAAAAGTGCAGACAATGTGATTCTCAAAGAAGAAACTGCAAGTTTCAGTTTCAGATAAGAAACTGCAAGGCAGAGAATTTATATTAACACGGCCTTTTCAAACAGGGTTAACATCATGCTGGAAGTTTTATTCATGGTCGAAAATGGAACTACCAGCCAGTTAACATCATGCTGATCAACATTCATGCATAACACATATTCATATGATGCACAGTCAAAAAGATATGCTATTTTCAAAATGCCCACACAATGTCGAGTGTGCGAAAAATAGAGAAAACGAGGGACGAAGTTTTGGCAAGTGTTGGACGTGGTGTGCATAGATGACAATGGAGACCTACATGTCAATAACGGCAGAGGAAAAAAATTGGAGATATTTTCCCTGGATTAGGTGGCATCGAACCTGGGTGGAACAGCTGCTGGGTAGTGTCACTTGGCCACTGGGCTAGTTCACTACTTTCATTACAAATAAGGCACTGCCTTGGGTGGTCCGATCACCTCCTGCGCCTTTGTGCGCTCGCCGCGGTGCCGCTATTTGCCATTGTGAACATGCTGAACAAACGAGAGCAATCTGGAGAGGACTGTATGCGGAGAGGCGGACAGTTGGTACCCACCAGGTCTATGGCCGTACGCAAGCAAGTGCCTCATCGGAAAAAACTTCCTCCTAATGCTATACTAACGTTGGGGCCCACGGGTTTGTCAACATAGTTACATTTCTTTTAGGTGCATCAACTTAGGAGATAAATTCACAATGAAGCTGTGGAGCTGGCGGGTAGTATCATTTTATTATCACTTGGGCAGCAAGTATCCGCTGGGTTTTGGGTTGCCCCGTCTAGGCTTTCTTTTCTAACCTGCGCAGCCGACGACATGCCGGTTTGTATTTTTTTGAGGGCTGTCATGTATCGACTGGCCTCTGGACCTCCCATCCGAGGTTTTATTTTTCCTGAAACATCGGCAGCCCAATTTATGTATTTTTTTGAAGAAAACGCAGAGGTCTGTTCTATTTTTCTATGTGAGAATAGGAACGCCTGGTCCACCTTATGGTTTCGTTCTAACTATATTATATATATTTAAATTATTTCATATGTTATTATATATTATTGTTATTGTCATCATATATTTAACAGATACTTACATATGTAAGAAAACAATATCCCACATCTTATTAACTTATAAAAATAATTTCTTAACAATAAAATCCTGGATTTTTTTGGCAACGAAAATCCTGGTGATTGTGTACAAAAGCTTGGTAATATTTAAGGACCATTGTAATAATAAATCACTTATTATTTAAATATATTTATAACGAAATGCTCAGCCCCTGTTTATTTTTGGATAACATTGATGCGCCCTACCCAACATTATAATTAGAATCAGCCCAGCAAAATCGTATATTTAGAGAAAGTACAAATGGCCTGTAATTTTTTAGGAGAAAAATAAATGGGTCGCATGAAAGCTACATTATTTGTTCACCTAGCCCAGCAAATGGACTATAATTCTAAAAAAACTATCAAATTGATCAGAAATTCTGAAAATGGGTTGAATACGTGCCACATTTTTGGAGGCTGAAATATGGGCCAATAGGGCCAATAGGTCAAAGCTTAGTCAACAAGTCGTTGTCAACTTAGTCAACAAATGATTCTAACGACCGCATCCATCTTCAATCTCTCGTCTTCTTCCTCCAGCACCGCTGGGACCACCTGCTCCCGCTTCCTGCTGCTAGCAGCTAGCTCGCTTAGCATGCTTCACCGTGAAGCGCCACCCCACCGCTGGCCGTGCCATCCTCCACCCTCCACACCTCCTGTTCTTCTCCACCGACCGCCGAACCACACCGCACCAGAACTAGTTAACCCTCGTACACCTCTCCGTCTACGACTCTACTCCCGCGTCTTCCCATCTCCGGCTCGTTGCTGTCCGGGGCCTCGCCGTCGTCCACCACCATGGATGCGCTTGGCGCGGAGTAGTCAACATGGTCAATGAACGACATTCATCGGAAGTAGACTGTGTGTGGAGAGGCTGACAGCTGGGTCCATGGACGCACGCAAGGAAATGCCTCCTTATTACGCACAAAATAATGATTCCTCCACCTGATAGCTGGGACCCACCGGAAGGGCCTCTGTATTTCGTGAAAAAAAGTTCCCCCCGCTGACAGGTCAGACCCACCAGCTATATCTTCGCACGCAAGGAAGTGCCTCCTTATTACGCACAAAAAATGAATACCCCCTGCTAGCTGGGACCCACCATAGTGGGACGCTGACTTGTGGGCCTACTAAGTTGACGGGGACGGAGGGCTTTGTCAACTTAGTCAATATGAATGATTCTAGCTCCAGTGACCGTACGTTGTCCATCCAACGGTGGTATTGCTTCTTCAACCTCTGGTCTTGTTGCTCCAGCCGCCCAAACCAGCACCGGTCGTGCCGCGTGCTCCTGCTTCCCGTGGCCGGCTGTGATGCCGCGGAGGCCTCACCGCCCCCTACTACTCACACCGCTGGCCAGGCCCTGTGGCGACGGTAGCCTCACACCGCAGCCGAACCAGTGAACCCTCGTACTCCTCTCCGTGTGGGCATACACTGCCGCATCTTCCCCAGCTCCGCGTCGTCCCCTTCCTAGGCCTCGCCGTCGTCCACCGCTCTTGTGCTCTCGGCGCGGCGTGGTCAACGTGGTCAAGGAACGACTTCCATCGGAAGAGAACTGTACGTGAAGAGGCTGACAGCTGGGTCCACGGCCACAGCAAGGAAGTACCTCCTTATTACGCGGAAAATAATGATTCCTCCACCTGACATCGGGGACCCACCGGACGGGCCACCGTATTTCATGAAAAAAATGTTTCCCCCCCCCCTGACTGCTGGGACCCACCAGCTACATCTTCGCATGCAAGGAAGTTCGCCGGTATTACGGGACCCACCGGTCAAAGCGTCGCACGTGGCGTTGTCATTACCCACCTGGTCGGCGAACGTGTACATACATTCTTGTCGATCGGTGCTGTACTGCGCAGCAGCTGCAGCGATGAACCGTGGCCGTGCAAGGAAGGGCACATGTGGTAGTAGAAGCGCACGTGTGTAGTAGAGCGCCGCATGTAGCATGTACACGCACGCACAGCCGTGGTGCAAGAAAGTAAATACGGCCATGTGTGTACATACGGGCGGGGTCTTGAACGCTTACTCGCTCATACGTACGGCCGGGGCTCGTGTACGTGGCTGTGGCTGGGTCAGAACGGAGAAACTGCATCATCATCATGTTCAGGGGAGGCAACGGAATGTGTCGTGTTCATCAGGAGGCAACGGAACGCGTGCTGTTCATCGGGAGCCAACCGTCTTGGACGGAACAGGCGATGGAAACGAGGCCTAGCGCATCGCAAGCGGAGTTGTGTTCGACCGCCACGCCAGTGGAAACGGGATCCTGTTCATCGGGAGGGGTCTGGCGTACCGCAGAACGGAGGAAACAGACCTCCTACGGTCGAAACGGGGTCCTGTTGATCGAGAGGGGTGCGGCGTACCGCAAAAAGGAGGAAACGGACTTGTGTTGGAGTGCTACGGTCAAAACGAGGGTCGTGTTCATCGGGAGGGTTGTGGCGTACCACAAAACAGGACTCCACGTGATATTGTTCATCTCCACCGTCGACCTCCTCCAGCCTCCATGGGCTAATGTTCATCCACCGTCGACCTCCTCCAGCCTCCACCTGCAACTTTTCATCCACGGGCTCCTTTTCATCCAGCCTCCACCGCGCGCTCCTCCACCAGCTACTGTTCAACCAGCCCTCTCCACGGGGGTCCTGTTCAACCACCCCTCCACGGGCTACTGTTCATCCAGCCCTCCACCGCCATCGCTCAACCAGCCTCCATTGGCTACTATTCAACCAGCCCTCCACGGGGTCATTCAGCCAGCTCTCCACGGGTCCTGTTCATCCACCGCTCGATCGGTCTTGCTCATCCAGCCTCAACGGCTCTACTACCACGGGTCTGTTCATCCAACCCCACCGAACTGTTCATCAAACCCCCAACAACGCCGATCGGGTTCAATTAACATCCATCGATCGATCGCTCGGTTCAATAACGCTAGAGCTCGCAAAGGTCGCTCGCCAGTTCGTTAGAGCCCAATGCCTCGCTCGGGTTAGTTAGAGTGCAATGCCTCGCACACACGCGCGTACGTATGAGAGAAACGCGCATCGCTCAGCCCCCGACCATCCACCGTAACCGGGAACTCCCCCGATATTTTCCTCGCCCTCGCTTCTACCACGGTTTTTTCCGTCATGGACGGCCCAAAGTATTTCATGCAGCTGCGTCTCCGGCCCGCCCAGCACAAAAAGCCCATTTTCTGTCATGATTTTTTGTCATAGAAGTAGGAGCCCACCACATCTATGATGATATCGGGTTTTGTCACAATTATTATCATAGAAGTGTCATAAGTATGACATAAAAAAATTCGTTCGGCCCAAAATGTCACGGATGTGTCTTTTTTTGTAGTGATGCATGGAGCCACAAACTCCACCACGCGACTCGGTCTTCACGTCTCGCCTCATCTAGCCATGTCAGAGTGCATTCGCCACGTATCATAGCAGCCATACTCCGCCCATGCCGGGTGTTTGATGCCCTAACGCGCTTAGGTCACAATATCCCTTTGGTTGTCGGAGCTCTACAACCAAACGCCACGGCCACCCCGCTACTTAACACATGAGTTTTCTAACTCACACACACACACACACACACATGGCAATCTCGCACCATGAGCTAGTCACGGACTACACCCAAACTATTCCAAAACAGCACGTTGGGAAGTATTACAAGTCATACTATAGCCGATATGCCCAACAAAATTTAGCATACACTCACACGGACACCACGCCCATTGGACTCGGACGCCGCTCCATGCATTTAGCAAGTTGTGCATGCCGCAAAATAAGTCAATTTGTGCTCACTGTGGCTTATTGCCAACTGAAGGAAATATGCCCTAGAGGCAATAATAAAGTTGTTATTTATATTTCCTTATATCATGATAAATGTTTATTCATGCTATAATTGTATTAACCAGAAACTGGATACATGTGTGAATACATAGACAAAACAGAATGTCCCTAGTATGCCTCTACTTGACTAGCTTGTTAATCAAAGATGGTTAAGTTTCCTAACCATAGACATGTGTTTTCATTTGATGAACGGGATCACATCATTAGAGAATGATGTGATGGACAAGACCCGTCTGTTAGATTAGCACTATGATCGTTTAGTTTATTGCTATTGCTTTTTTCATGTCTTATACATGTTCCTCTAATATGAGATTATGCAACTCCCGAATACCGGAGGAACACCTTGTGTGCTATCAAACGCCACAATGTAACTGGGTGATTATAAAGATGCTCTACAGGTGTCTCCGATGGTGTTTGTTGAGTTGGCATAGATCGAGATTAGGATTTGTCACTCCGTGTATCGGAGAGGAATCTCTGGGCCCTCTCGGTAATGATCATCACTATAAGCATTGCAAGCAATGTGACTAACGAGTTAGTTGCGGGATGATGCATTACAGAACGAGTAAATAGACTTGCCGGTAACGAGATTGAACTAGGTATGAGGATACCGACAATTGAATCTTGGGCAAGTAACATACCGATGACAAAGGGAACAACGTATGTTGTTATGCGGTTTGACAGATAAAGATTTTCGTAGAATATGTAGGAGCCAATATAAGCATCCAGGTTCCACTATTGGTTATTGACTGGAGATGTGTCTCGGTCATGTCTATATAGTTATCGAACCCGTAGGGTCCGCATGCTTAATGTTCGATGATGATTTGCATTATGAGTTATGTGATTTGATGACCGAAGTTTGTTCGGAGCTCGGATGAGATCACGGAGTTAACGAGGAGTCTCGAAATGGTCGAGAGGTAAAGATTCATATATTGGAAGGCTATATTCGAACATCGGAAAGGTTCCGAGTGATTCGGGTATTTTTTGGAGTACCACGGAGTCACGGGAACTCACCGGGAGAAGTAATGGGCCTTATTGGGCTTAAGTGGAGAGAGGGGAGAAGGGCCAAGAGGTGGCGCGCGCCTCCCCCTAGCCCAAACCGAATTGGACAAGGGGTGGGGGCGCAGCCCCCCCTTCCTTCTCCCTCTCCCTCTCTTTCCTTCTCTCCTACTCCGAATAGGAAAGGGAATCCTACTAGGACTTGGGAGTCCTACTAGGACTTGGGAGTCCTAGTAGGACTCCCTATGCTTGGTGCGCCCCCTAGGTCGGCCACCTCCTCCCTCCCTCCTTTATATACGAGGGAGGGGAGCACCCCAGAGGCACCCCAAGATTTGTCTTAGCCATGTGCGGTGCCCCCCTCCATAGTTACACACCTCGGTCATATCGTCGTAGTGCTTAGGCGAAGCCCTGCCGGTAACTTCATCATCACCGCCACCACGCCGTCGGTCGACAAAACTCTCCTCGGCCTCAACTGGATCAAGAGTTCGAGGGACGTCATCGAGCTGAACGTGTGCTGAACGCGGAGGTGCCGTACGTTCAGTACTTGGATCGGTTGGATCGCGAAGACGTTCGACTACATCAACCGTGTTACTTAACGCTTCCACTTTTGGTCTACGAGGGTACGTGGACACACTCTCCTCGCTCGCTGATATGCTTCTCATAGGTGGATCTTGTGTGACCGTAGGAATTTTTTTGAAATACTACATTCCCCAACAGTGGCATCAGAGCTAGGTCTATGCGTAGATGTTATATGCACGAGTAGAACACAAAGAGTAGTGGGCGATAATATCATACTGCTTACCAGCAACGCCTTACTTTGATTCGGTGGTATTGTTGGATGAAGCGGTTCGGACCGACATTACATGACCATGTTCATGAGACTGGTTCTACCGCGTGCACTCGCATGCTTAAAGGTGACGGGTGTCTGTTTCTCCAACTTTAGTTGAATAAAGTTTGACTACGCCCGGTCCTTGTTGAAGGTTAAAACAACACACTTGACGAAAAATCATTGTGGTTTTGATGCATAGGTAAGAACGGTTCTTGCTAGAAGCCCGTAGCAGCCACGTAAAACTTGCAACAACAAAGTAGAGGACGTTTAACTTGTTTTTGCAGGGCATGTTGTGATGTGATATGGTCAAGACGTGATGAGATATAAATTGTTATATGAGATGATCATGTTTTGTAAAGTTATCGGCAACTGCAGGAGCCTTATGGTTGTCTCTTTATTTGCATAAAGATGCAAGCGCCATGTAATTGCTTTACTTTATCGCTATACGATAGCAATAATTGCAAAAGGCAATAATTGGCGAGACGACCATGTGACACACGTTGATAGAGATCAAGATGATGGAGATCATGGTGTCATGCCGGTGACGATGGAGATAATGACGTTACTATGGAGATGGATATCAAAGACACAAGATGATGATGGCCATATCATGTCTCATATTTTGATTGCATGTGATGTTTATCTTTTATGCATCTTATTTTGCTCAGTACGACGGTAGCTTTATAAGATGATCCCTTACTAAAATTTCAAGGTATAAGTGTTCTCCCTGAGTATGCACCGTTGCGATAGTTCTGCGTGCTGAGACACCACGTGATGATCGGGTGTGATAAGCTCTACATTCACATACAACGGGTGCAAGCCAGTTTTGCACACACAGAATACTCGGGTTAAACTTGACGAGCCTAGCATATGCATTTATGGCCTCGGAACACTGAGAACGAAAGGTCGAGCATGAATCATATAGTAGATATGATCAACATAGTGATGTTCACCATTGAAAACTACTCCATCTCACGTGATGATCGGACATGGTTTAGTTGATTTGGATCACGTGATCACTTAGATGATTAGAGGGATGTCTATCTAAGTGGTAGTTCTTAAGTAATATGATTAATTGAACTTTAATTTATCATGAACTTAGTCTTGATGTTGTAGATCAATAGCTCGTGATGTAGCTCCCCGTTTATTTTTGATATGTTCCTAGAGAAAAATAAGTTGAAAGATGATAGTAGCAATGATACGGACTCGGTCCGTGATCTGAGGATTATCCTCATTGCTGCACAGAAGAATTATGTCCTTGGTGCACCGCTAGGTGACAGACCTATTGCAGGAGCATATGCAGACGTTATGAACATTTGACAAAGCTCGGTATGATGACTACTTGATAGTTTAGTGCACCATGCTTTACGGCTTAGAACCGGGACTTCAAAAACGTTTTGAAAACCATGGACCATATGAGATGTTCCAAGAGTTGAAATTGATATTTCAAGCAAATGCCCATGTCGAGAGGTATGAGACCTCCAACAAGTACTTTGCCTACAAGATGGAGGAGAATAGCTCAACGAGTGGGCATGTGCTCAGAATGTCTGAGTACTACAATCACTTGAATCAAGTGGGAGTTGATCTTCTCGATAAGATAGTGATTTACAGAGTTCTCTAGTCACTATCACCAAGTTACTAGAACTTCGTGATGAACTATAATATGCAAGGGATAACGGAAACGATTCCCAAGCTCTTCACGATGCTGAAATTGGCAAAGGTAGAAATCAAGAAAAAACATCAAGTGTTGATGGTTTACAAGACCACTAGTTTCAAGATAAAGGGCAAGGGAAAGAAAGGGAAACTTCAAAAGGAATGACAAGAAAGTTGCCACTCCATGAAGAAGCCCAAAGCTTGACCCAAGCCTGAAACTGAGTGCTTCTACTACAAAGGAAATGGTCACTGGAAGTGGAACTGCCCTAGATACTTGGCGGATAAGAAGGATGGCAAAGTGAACAAAGGTATATTGTATATACATGTTATTGATGTGTACTTTACTAGTGTTTATAGCAACACCTCGGTATTTGATACTGGTTCAATTACTAAGAGTAATAACTCGAAACGGGAGTTGCAAAATAAAAGAGACTAGTTAAGGGCGAGGTGATGATGTGTGTTGGAAGTGATTCCAAGGTTGATAAGATCACCATCGCACAATCCCTTTACCTTCGGGATTAGTGTTGAACCTAAAATAAATGTTATTTGATGTTTGCGTTGAGCATGAATATGATTGGATCATGTTTATTGCAATACGATTATTCGTTTAAGTCAAAGAATAATTGTTGTTCTATTTACATGAATAAAACCTTCTATGGTCATACACTCAATAGTTTATTGAATCTCGATCGTAGTGATACACATATTCATAATATTGAAGCCAAAAGATGCAAAGTTAATAATGATAGTGCAACTTATTTGTGGCACTCGCCGCTTAGGTCATATTGGTGTAAAGCGCATGAAGAAACTCCATAAAGATGGGCTTTTGGAATCACTTGATTATGAATCATTTGATGCTTGCTAAACCATGCCTCATGGGCAAGATGACTAAGACTCCGCTTCTCCGAACAATGGAATGAGCAACCGACTTAATGGAAATAATACATACCGATGTATGCGGTCCGATGAGTGTTGAGGCTCGTGGCGGGTATCGTTATTTTCTCACCTTCACAGATGATTTGAGAAGATATGGGTATATCTACTTGATGAAACATAAGTCCAAACATTTGAAAAGTTCAAAGAATTTCAGAGTGAAGTGGAAAATCATCGTAACAAGAAAATAAAGTTTCTACGATCTGATCGAGAGGAGAATATTTGAGTTACGAGTTTGGTCCTTCATTTGAAACAATGTGGAATAGTTTCACAACTCACGCCACATGGAACACCACAACAGTAATGGTGTGTCCGAACGTCATAACCATACTTTATAAGATATGGTACGATCTATGATGTCTCTTACCAATTTAACACTATGGTTTTGGGGTTATGCATTAGAGACAGCTGCATTCACGTTAAATAGGGCACCATCTAAATCCGTTGAGACGACACCATATGAACTGTGGTTTGGCAAGAAACCTAAGCTGTCATTTATTAAAGTTTGGGGCTATGATGCTTATGTGAAAAAGCTTCAACCTGATAAGCTCGAACCCAAATCAGAGAAATGTGTCTTCATAGGATACCCAAAGGAAACTGTTTGGTACACCTTCTATCACAGATTCAAAGGCAAGATATTCATTGCTAAGAATGGATCTTTCTAGAGAAGGAGTTTCTCTCGAAAGAAGGAGTGGGAGGAAAGTAGAACTTGATGAGGTAATTGTACCTACTCCTAAATTGGAAAGTAGTTCATTACGGAAATCAGTTCCAGTGATTCCTACACCAATTAGTGAGGAAGCTAATGATGATGATCATGAAACTTCAGATCAAGTTACTACTGAATCTCGTAGGTTAACCAGAGTAAAATCCGCACCAGAGTGGTACAGTAATCCTGTTCTGGAAGTCATGTTACTAGACCATGACGAACCTACTAACTATGAGTAAGTGATGATGAGCCCAGATTCCGCGAAATGGCTTGAGGCCATGAAATCTGAGATAAGATCCATGTATGATAACAAAGTGTGGACTTTGGTGGATTTGCCCGATGATCGGCAAACCATTTAGAATAAATGGACCTTCAAGAAGAAGACGGACGCTGATGGTAGTGATACTATCTACAAAGCTCAAATTGTCGAAAAAAAGGTTTTGGTGTTGACTACGATGAGATTTTCTCACTCGTATCGATGCTTAAATCTGTCCGAATCATGTTAGCAATTGCAGCATTTTATGAAATCTGGCAAATGGATGTCAAACCTGCATTCCTTAATGGATTTCTTAAAGAAGAGTTGTATATGATGCAACGAGAAGGTTTTGTCAATCCTAAAGGTGCTAACAAAGTGTGCAAAGCTCCAGCGATCCATCTATGGACTGGTGCAAGCATCTTGGAGTTGGAATATACGCTTTGATGAGTTGATCAAAGCATATTGTTTTATACAGACTTGTGGTGAAGCATGTATTTACAAAAGTGAGTGGGAGCACTAGAGCCTTTCTGATAAGTATACGTGAATGACATATTGTTGATCGGAAATAATGTAGAATTTTCTGGAAAGCATAAAGGAGTATTTGAAAGGATTTTTTCAAAGAAAGACCTCGGTGAAGCAGCTTACATATTGAGCATCAAGATATATAGAGATAGATCAAGATGATTGATAATTTTTTCAATGAGTACATACCTTGACAAGATTTTGAAGTAGTTCAAAGTGGAACAGTTAGAAAAGGAGTTCTTGTCTGTGTTGCAAGGTGTGAAGTTGAGTAAAACTCAAAGCCCGACCACGGCAAAAGATAGAGAGAGAATGAAAGTCATTCCCTATGCCTCATCCATAGGTTCTATAAAGTATGCCATGCTGTGTACCAGACCTATTGTATACCCTGCCCTGAGTTTGGCAAGGGAGTACAATAGTGATCTAGGAGTAGATCACTGGACATTGGTCAAAATTATCCTTAGAGGACTAAGGAAATATTTCTCGGTTATGGAGGTGATAAAGAGTTCGTCGTAAAGAGTTACGTTGATGCAAGCTTTGACACCGATCTGGATGACTCTGAGTCTCGATCTGGATACATATTGAAAATGGGAGCATTTAGCTAGAGTAGTTCCGTGAAGAGCATTGTAGACATAGAAATTTGCAAAATACATACGGATCTGAATATGGCAGACCCATTGACTAAACCTCTCTCACAAGGAAAACATGATCACACCTTAGTACTCTTTGGCTGTTAATCACATCGCGATGTGAACTAGATTATTGACTCTAGTAAAAACCTTTGGGTATTAGTCACATGGCGATGTGAACTAATCACATGATGATGTGAACTACCGGTGTTAAATCACATGGCGATGTGAACTAGATTGTTGACTCTAGTGCAAGTGGAAGACTGAAGGAAATAGGCCCTAGAGGCAATACTAAAGTTGTTATTTATATTTCCTTCTATCATGATAAATGTTTATTATTCATCCTAGAATTCTATTAACCGGAAACTTGATACATGTGTGAATACATAGACAAAACAGAGTGTCCCTAGTATGCCTCTACTTGACTAGCTCGTTAATCAAAGATGGTTAAGTTTCCTAACCATAGACATGTGTTGTCATTTGATGAACGGGATCACATCATTAGAGAATGATGTGATGGACAAGACCCATCCGTTAGCTTAGCACTATGATCGTTTTGTTTATTGCTATTGCTTTCTTCATGACTTATACATGTTCCTATCACTATGAGATTATGCAACTCCTGAATACGGAGGAACACCTTGTGTGCTATCAAACGTCACAACGAATCGGGTGATTATAAAGATGCTCTCAGGTGTCTCCTATGGTGTTTGTTGAGTTGGCGAGATTGAGATTAGGATTTGTCATCCGATTGTCGAGAGGTATCTCTGGGCCCACTTGGTAATGCACATCACTATAAGCCTTGCAAGCATTGAACTAATGAGTTAGTTGCGGGATGATGTATTACGAAATGAGTAAAGAGACTTGCCGGAACGAGATTGAACTAGGTATTGAGATACCGACGATCGAATCTCGGCAAGTAACATACCGATGACAAAGGGAACAACGATGATGTTATGCGGTCCGACCGATAAAGATCTTCATAGAATATGTAGGAGCCAATATGAGCATCCAGGTTCCGCTATTGGTTATTGACCGAGATGTGTCTCGGTCATGTCTACATAGTTCTCGAACCCGTAGGGTCCGCACGCTAACGTTCGATGACGATTTGTATTATGAGTTATGTGATTTGATGTACCAAGTCTGTTCGAGTCCCGGATGAGATCAAGGACATGACGAGAAGTCTCAAATAGTCGAGACATGAAGATTGATATATTGAAGGCTATATTCGACACCGGAAGGTTCCGGGAGTGATTCGGTATTTTTAAGAGTGTCGGAGGGTTATTGGAAACACCGGGAACTAATGGGCCTCGATTGGGCTTTAGTGGAGAGAGGAGGAAGGGCCAAGGGTGGCAGGCCGCTCCCCCCTCCTGGTCCGAATTGGACTAGGAGGGATGGGCGCAGCCCCCCTTCCTTCTCCCTCTCCCTCTCCTTCCTTCTCTCCTACTCCTTTAGGAAAGGAAACCTACTAGGACTTGGGAGTCCCAGCAGGACTCCCTATGCTTGGAGCACCCCTAGGTCAGGCCGCCTCCCCTCCCTCCTTTATATACGAGGGAGGGGCACCCCAAAGACACCCAAGATTTGTCTTACAACTGTTGCGGTGCCCCCTCCACCATAGTCCACCTCGGTCACATCAGTCGCGGTGCTTAGGCAAAGCTTTCTGGTAGAACATCAACATCGCCACCACGCCATTGTCGTGATGATGAAACTCTCCTCAACGCAATGGATCGGAGTTCGAGGGACGCCATCGGGCTGAACGTGTGCTGAACTCGGAGGTGTCGACGTTCGTACTTGATCGGTCGGATCGTGAAGACGCTCGACTACATCAACCGTGTTACTTAACGCTTCCGCTTTCGGTCTACGAGGGTACGTGGACACACTCTCCTCGCTCGTTGCTATGCTTCTCATAGATAGATCTTGTGTGATTGTAGGGAATTTTTTGAAATACTACGTTCCCCAACACCAACACTCACCCCCTATGCAACGGCTTAGAGGAGACCGGCGTCCTCGATGCCGACATCCGCTAGCAGCGCGCGCTCCATCGTCGGCTCCCTCCGCAACTGGGGGCAGTCCCGCTTGAAATGGCCGCGCTCGCCGCACTTGTAGCAGCGGCCGCGTCTGTTGTCGTCGTTGCCCGACGCCATGCTACTGTTGGGGAACGTAGTATTTCAAAACAAATCCTACGATCAAGCAAGATCTATCTAGGAGAAGCATAGCAACGGGCGGGAAGAGTGTGTCCACATACCCTCGTAGACCGAAAGTGGAAGCGTTTATCAACGCGGTTGATGTAGTCGTACGTGTTCACGATCCGACCGATCCTAGCACCGAATGTACAGCACCTCCGTGTTCAGCACACGTTCAGCTCGATGACGTCCCTCGTACTCTTGGTCCAGTTGAGGACCAGGGAGAGAACCGTCAGCACGACGGCGTGGCGACGGTGATGATGAAGTTACCTGAGTAGGGCTTCGCCTAAGCACTACGACGATATGACCGAGGTGTGTAACTATGGAGGGGGGCACCACACACGGCTAAAAGATCAACTTGTGTGTCCTAGGGTTCCCCCCTCCCCACGTATATAAAGGATGGAGGGAGGAGGAGGCCGGCCACGGGTGGCGCGCCCAAAGGGGGGAGTCCTACTGCAAGTAGGATTCAGCCCCCCCTTTCCTATTCCCACAAGGAGAAGGGGGGAGGAGGAGGAGGAGAGAAGGAAAGGCCCCCCCCAACCCTAGTCCAATTCGGTTTGGGCTAGGGGGCGCGCGCCACTCCTTGGCATGCCTCCTCTCTTCCACTACTAGGCCCATGAGGCCCAATAACTTCCCGGGAGGGGGGGGTTCCGGTAACCCCCGGTACTCCGAAACTTATCTTAAATGACCCGAACCATTTCGGTGTCCGAATGTAGCCTTCCAATATATGAATCTTTATGTCTTGACCATTTCGAGACTCCTCGTCACGTCTGTGATCTCATCCGGGACTCTGAACAACCTCCAGTCATCAAATCACATAAACTCATAACACAAATCGTCATCGAACGTTAAGCGTGCGGACCCTACGGGTTCGAGAACTATGTAGACATGACCGAGACAAATCTCCGGTCAATAACCAATAGCGGAACCTGGATGCTCATATTGGCTCCTACATATTCTACGAAGATCTTTATCGGTCAAACCGCATAACAACATACGTTGTTCCCTTTGTCATCGGTATGTTACTAGCCCAAGATTCGATCGTCGGTATCCTCATACCTAGTTCAATCTCGTTACCGGCAAGTCTCTTTACTCGTTCCGTAATGCATCATCCCGCAACTAACTCGTTAGTCACATTGCTTGCAAGGCTTATAGTGATGATCATTACCGAGAGGGCCCAGAGATACCTCTCCGATACACGGAGTGACAAATCATAATCTCGATCTATGCCAACTCAACAAACACCATCGGAAACACCAGTAGAGCATCTTTATAATCACCCAGTTACGTTGTGACTAGCACACTAAGTGTCCCACCGGTATTCGGGAGTTGCATAATCTCATAGTCATAGGAACATCTATACACTACAAAAAATACACTTCCGTGATGATACGTGTTTGTCACAGTAGGTCACATTTTCTGTCATGCATGTACATCCATGACGATTTTATGACAGAATCAAGATAGTCATACATGTGCTGTCGTAGAAGTGTCCCATGACATTACCAAAATTATCATCACGGAAGTGTCCACTTCCATGATGATAAATCACGCGTCATAGTAGTGCTTTCGTCAAGGGTGACCGACACGTGGCATCCACCATAACGGCTCGCCGTTAAGCTATAGGGTCCGGTTTTGGATCCGATAACCTGTTAACAGTCCGGACCAATGGTGATTCTCCACGTGTAAAATTCTCATTGGCCGGAGGAAACACGTGTCTGCTCCTCGGTGGGCCAGATGTCGCCCGTCCATTGGAGGAGACATGCCTATGATACGTCAACACATGGTAGGGACCAACAGAGGCCCATATATGTTAAATGGGCCGGCCCAACTAAAGGCCCACAAGATTTTGCGGACCATATTGGGCTGACCCAACTAAAGGCCCACAAGATTTTGCGGACCATAATGGGCCGGCCCAGCTAAAGGCCCACAAGATTTTGCGGACCATAATGGGCCGGCCTAGCTAAAGGCCCACAAGATTTTGTGGACCATAATGGGTCGGCCCAACTAAAGGCCCACAAGATTTTACCAACCATAATGGGCCGGCCCAGCTAAAGGCCCACAAGATTTTGAGGACACTAGTGGGCCGGCCCATTCACAGGCTGCCATGTTTTGGGCCAAATGTCAGCCCATATTTGATCCGGTCCATTAACAGTCTGCCATGTTCCGGGCCTAATAAAGGCCCATATGAGATCCGGCCCGTTAAAAGCCTACCACGTTCTGGGCCAAATTACGGCCCACATAAGATCTGGCCCTTTAAGAGGCTTTGGGCCAAATTATGGCCCATATCAGATTCGGCCCGTCAACTGGACGCTATACTTTTGGGCCCAATTGCTAAAGGCCCATTTAGTAATTCGGCCTGATATTAGTTTTGGCCTGTTAAAGGCAGGTTTAACATTTCGGCCCTATATTTATTTCGGCCTGTTAAAAGCCCATCATATAGTTGGGCCTAACTACGGCCCGGTTTGCATCCGGCCTGCTCATAGCCGATAATATGATTGGGCCAAACAAGGACCGAGACAATTTTAGCTTGTTAAAGGCTCGTGATGTGATTGGCACAATCATGGGCCGGGGTCTATTTCGGCCTGCTGCCGGCCCGTGAGCTGTTCGGCACATTTCAGGCCCAACCTACTTTTCAGCCTCCTAAAAGCCCATTGAGTTTCTTGCGAAAATAGGGCCGGTGGTTTACTTGGCCTATTAAAGGCCCGAATCTACTTGTGAGCCAGTTGACATTTAGGCATGTTAACGGACCAAGATGACTGGGCCCATGATGCGGATCATACATAGTGATTTGCATGACGGCCCGATTATGTACCGTAATTTTACGGTTTGGCCGGTTTACTGCGAAGACAGGATATATATACAGTAAAATAACTGCAGCATCGTGAATAAGAAAAAACCTAGACTATACAATAAATAAATTACGGCATATTACATACACTGGGCATCAAAGTTCGCCACTATGATAATAAAGCACAAGCATGCAAGAGATTACATACACTGGGCATCAAAGATCGCCACCAAAGGAAAATAAACACGCCGACAAAATAATATACAAAACCATCAAGACTTCAATAGAGGTCAAGAAAGGTTAGCCCTTTCGCTCGAGTCAGAGCGCAAGCAAATGAGCAAGTCGATGAGATCTAGCTTGTTTGATACTTATATCCTCCTCACTCGAAAGATAAACAAGCGCATGATGATGGGTTTTGCACATATAAGTATGAGTGCTGAGAATTCATCACATTTCTTACTGACGAATAAAGTGACATAGTTTAAAATAGCAGTAACACAATATGATATTGTTCAGGTCAAGACATGGCAGGAAATGACATTGTGAAGGAGTTGGCAGCTTCACGACACCACTAGATTACATATCAGGAACTCATAAGTATCAATGGTTAGTGTGCTGTCAATTTATCCCATTTCAAATTGGCAAATAAAGAGACGACTTAAATAATAGTAGAATGATATGACATTGTTCATAGTTAAGACATTGCAAAATATGACATTGTGCTGTAGTGGGTAGGTTCACGACACCACTGGATTACGGATCAAGAACAGAAGCATACATGCAAAGGCAAAAGAAGATCACTTGCTCAGATAGTTTAATTTACATGGTATGAAGAAGGAACTTGGTTGTACAACTCAAAAACTTAAATTGAGAAGGACAAACTTTTGTTTATGAACTACATAATAAACTTTAAACATGCAATTTGATGCAAACACCAAAAATAAAGAGCTGTTGCAGTCATGCCTAACCAAATATACACAACAAAGTTTGAAGGCTTGAGAAGGACAAACTTACATTATTGGTGAAGACAGGCTCTATAAAGCCCTTGTCCATGCTGATGGGGGGGGGGCAATTCAAGATGTTTACCACAGAATCTTCTTCATAAGCATTGCCTTTATTCTACATTTTGTTAAGAGTAAAAATAGATGTGATAATATAAGAAAAAATGGAGAATATTTGAGATAATATGAAGAGTGATGCTACATAACCAAGTAGCCATAAATGTAAGTACAGCGATACAGGCAAAAGGTACAGCCAAGAGCAATGCAGAGCTAAACCTCTTCAGTACCATCGGTGTTATCCAACCCTATGGTAAGAGTAAATATAGATCTGATGTGTAGAAAATGGAGGGTAAAGGAAAATAAGCTGCAGAGTGATGGTACATGTACAACTAGCTGTCAATATAAGTACACTGATAAAGGACAGCAGGTACTTACAAGAACAATGCAGAGCTAAAAAATTTCATTGGCATTGGATATATTCTACACTAATGTAACCATTCATACATATCAGATAATTTGGAGCGAACAATTGATAAGCAAGCTGTCACATAATGAACCAGGTATGTATGCAAGTACAGTGATACAGGATAACGGGTACTAACAAGAGCAAAGAAGCGGGCAACATATTTGCGATATCCTGTCATCTTTTCAAACCGGAATTCTTCTTCAAGCAGATTTCCTGCAAAAAAGATCCGTAAGGCACATGCGAAAAGTAGAAGTTCAAATTTTCATGTGATATAATAGACAGTACCTCATCCTAGGAATGAGACTAGTGCATAACAAGGTTTTTCCATCAATGTCTTCTAAATTTAGCACAGGAAACTTCACCGGAAATTCGTTTATAGACTTGCCATCAAAGTGTGATTTCCTCAGGTAACATCGATACTGCTGCAATGCTTCCTTGAAAAGCGCAAGCAAGCTTTGCTCATCATGACTATCCAGATTGACCCTCACCTACTTACAACAATGTAATGTAAATCATTGATGTGTTCAATCAGCAGAAAACAGGAAAATAATCACCATGAATAATAGCACTTACACGTAAGTGGGACAGGAAGATGTGAAAATGGTGTTTGTCTTCACTATAATCTTCCCATGATGGGAATATATGCACGTAGTCCCTAACAACATTGAAAGCATTGTCTTTTAAGCTGGGAATAAGCTGGAATGGGGTTCCAATCTCACAGGAATTGGCCGTCTCGTAGTTGGGATAGGTCTTGACCGGTGGACTTGTTGTACTTTTTTTCGGATGGGATTTTTCGTGGTACGGCCGGTGCTATGGCAACCGAAATCGGCATACCTTTTGCTGGAGTGCAGGTCCTGTGCGGTGCGGCTAGTGGTGTGGCCAGTGAAGTATGGGTACAATCTGCTTGAGTCGGTCCTACGTTTTGTGTCACTGGTTGTAGAGCCAATATAAGTGGGGTGTTGTCTGATTTCTCCGGCACCACCACGTTTTTCAAGGACTTTGCTGGTGCTCCTTCAGGTTCGACAATCACCCTCTTCCTTTCTGATGTCTGATGCACAAGAACAGCATTTGAGTGGAAAAACATGGTATGATGACAGATGGAATATTTATTGATAATGGATGTGCATGGCATCTTGACATATATGATGAGTAAACTAAGCAAATGGCGGTGCTATAAAGTAGAAGAAATGCAAGAAAACTTATGCAAGATACGCGCAATTAATAAATCCTTGCTAAATTAGAACAGGCACCTTGATGGGTGAACAGGACAGGCCATCTGCCTTTGACTCCTCGAGGTCAGAATAGTCATTAGGATCATATTCTGAACAAGAATCTACATGTGGGAAGCGTATGAGTTTCATTGCATCCAGAATGGCACTCAATGCCTTGGTGCCAATTTTGTAAGTCGATGCAGTGTTCCACAATATTCTTCTGATGCGCGGATTCTGATATTCACTGTGATTACGTATAATATCTGAGAAGCATGCAAACATAAATAGTAGTGAGATTATCTTTGTAATGCAGAGGATATTCTAATATATGGGCGCCCCTGTAAACCCTTGTGTGCTATCACTGGATTCTGATGAGAGAGCCCATGTGTGCTGTAATATGGTGCGTGCATTAATATAATCTGGCACAAGTACACAAAAAAATAGGCTCCAGAAGTAAGGATAGTTGGCAGATGATAGGTTCATGATATATTGTATAGAGAGTTTATTGCCAAACCATGATAGCAAGAGCACACATCAACTAGGCAGATCGTAGTTTACATAAAAGGGGTACACCATAACCAGGATATATAAATCGGGAAAGTGGAACTGGCTGGAAATTACGGTGTTGTATTGACGCTACTAATTGAAAGCCTATCGATCACGCATCTGCCAGCTCTATCGCCTATTGACCGCAAATGTCCTGCTCCCTCCCGACAAGGAACATCTTGACGCATACTAAATATAGAATAACAAAAGAGTAACATGTTAAAGAACAGAAGAGGAAGCATATTCTTGAGGTTCCGCTTCATTGCATCTGATGTTGGTTTCCCACTCATGATGAATCACAGCGCCCAAAGAAATGCAATTCATGTTGTCTCTCTATATGTGGCCACATGCATTTGGAAAATCAAGTGGGAGCATTACCTGGCCAATTAAATGTGTGTCTGTTAACTAATATCAGTGTCATATCACAATTCATATTTGAAGAAGTAAGCTTTGGACTTATGATTGGTGTGTTGTTTAGCTTCAAGAGTGGACTGCTGTAACACCCCGGATGTAACTTTCCATATTTGTAACTCCAACTCTTGCCATTTTCGGCATTGTGATACGATATTCCCTCCGTGGTTGGGTTTTTCTTCATTTTTGCATTTCGTCCATGTCATGCATTTCATATCATGTCATCATGTGCATCGCATTCGCATACGTGTTCGTCTCACGATTCCGAGCATTTTCCCCGTTGTCCGTTTTGCAATCCGGCACTCCTATGTCCCCGGCGTCCCTTTTACGTTTTTTCCGTGGCGGTACTAAACTTTCTCGGAATGGACCGAGGTTTGTCAAGTGGCCTTGGTACACCACCGGTAGACCACCTGTCAAGTTTCGGGTCATTTGGAGCTCGTTTGGTACTCCAACGGTTAACCGCACTCTCGCAAAGGCCTCTTTTAAGTTGCAGCCCAACACCCCTTCAAAACAGCCCAATAACCCATCTAAGTCACTTCCATGCTCTCCGTCGTCGGATCACGATCGTGTGGGCGAAAACTACACTCCATTTGGAGCTTCCTAGCTCCTTCTACCTATAAAACACCCCCTCCCCCGAAATCCCGGGTCATTTCCACCCTAACCCTAGTCCCGCTCCTCTCGCGCCGCCGACGACGCGTCCGTCCGCCCCGCCACCGCCAATCCCAATCCGGCCGCGTAGCGCGCCCCGCCGCTGCGCTGCCGCCCCGCCGGCGCCCAGGCGGGCCCTCCTGGCCAGCAGGCCGCAGCGCCCGCCCGCCTCCTCTCCCTTCCGCTCCTCCGCGCCCGGCCGTCCCCAGCGCCGCCGCCGCTCGGCCTCCGCCCGGCCCCGGCGCCTTCCGCGCCAGGCCGCCGCCCGCCCTCGTCCCTCGCCCCCTCCTTCTCCGGCGCCGGCTCCCTCCTCCGGCGAACCTCGGCTTCCGCGCCCGAGCCGGATCTCAGATCCAAAATCCTTGGTTGACTTTTTCTCCCCCGATTTCCTCTAAGTCATTTTTCTGTGTTAATATTGTTGCATTTTCATCATGCCATAACTCTGTACCCGTGGCTCCGTTTGGGGCGTATAGCATACCGAAATGTTCGTCTCGATGAGTACATCATTTCATCTCATTGCATCATTTTCATTTGAGCTCATTTTGATGACCGAAATGCTGTTAGAAGAGGGCTATGTGATGTTAGTTTCAGATTCTTATCAGAACATGCACTTTTGTCATTTTTGCCATGATTGATGTGTGCACCCTATGAACTTGAGTCCTACATGTGTTTTGTAATATGCCATGCCATCTTTACAGGGTGTATGCCATGTATTTTGTGATCTCTGTGGTGACTAGCACAAGCATGCAAACTAGGCTTCATGATGTTGCTGTTTTCATTTTGCTTTCTTGATATTTTTATGCCATGTAAACTTGATGCTCTGAGAGAATTCCATGCATATTTTGAGATACTTCAGTAAGGATGTTTTGAACATATGGTTATGCTCTATCCATCCATGCCTTTGTTTGCAATTATGGAGTACCATAGCTTGAGTCAATCGAGCTCTACTTTTGCTATAAAAAGTTTCCTGGCAGATTGTTTACATGTTATTCAATTTTGCCAAGGTTGTTGTAGTTGATCCGTGTATGCTATGATGTTGTTCTTGCCATGTATAGCTTCTATGCCATGTATTCTTGATGGATGTATGCTTATTTTATCATGAAATGCTCTGTAGTGAGTGCATCGAGCTCTTAAACATGCCTACTTGTTATCTGTTTTTGTCATGCCCTGTTTGCTGAATCTGTTAGCGAAACTTGCTATGTTTACGTGGGTGCTATTGCATTTTATGATCCCTTTTGGCTCATGGTCAGTAAGGGACTTTTGTTCTATGCTTTGAGTAGATTCATGCCATGCCTTGTTTTGCTATTATAAGTTCCTGTAGCATGTTGTTTGCTTGCTCTGAACATTGCTTCCTGATGCTGATTCTGCCATGTTCAGTATTTTTCTCTAAGTCTGTGAAGCTGTTATATTTTGCACTTTTGCCATGCTTGTTTGGACCTGTTATGATGTGAATTAGTCGTAGCTCAGTGTTCATCTTTTGTCAAGAATCTTGAGTAGATCACTGCCGTATGACTTTTTGGTACGTTTGGGTGCAGTAGCTTAATTTCTTGTTGCTTGCTATGTAGCATCATATGCTGTTAATGGCAGATTTGTGTCATTCTTGTTTTGCTTGTCATTTGCAAACCGTGCATCTGATTCCGGTGATCTTTATATCGATTTCAACCGAAATCATCTCACCTTTCCAGCGGCATACTTGGTTTGCCAAGTTGATGTCTGGTTCATCATTTTCCTTCCGGAGCACGCATACGCATTGCATATCACATCTCGCATATCATGCCATGTATTGCATCATGTTGCTTGTGCATTGCACCGTGATTTATTGTGGTTCCATTGTTTGTGTTCTTGCCTTGGGTAGAGCTGGGAGACGAGTACGTGAACGAGGAACCTGTTGAGAACGCTTACGAGGATCAAGCTTTCGACAACTCTGAGAACCTTGCAGGCAAGATGACCATACCCTCGAAATCACTTCTATCTTTGCTTGCTAGATGCTTTTTGCTATGCCTATGCTACGATGCCTATCACTTTCTATATCATGCCACCCATATTGCCATGTCAAACCTCTAACCATCCTTTCCTAGCAAACCGTTGATTGGCTATGTTACCGCTTTGCTCAGCCCCTCTTATAGCGTTGCTAGTTGCAGGAGAAGATGAAGTGTGTTCCTTGTTGGAACATGGAGATGTTGTTCCTTGTTGGAACATGTTTACTTGTTTGGGATATCACAATATATCTGCTATAATTAATGCATCTATATATTTGGTAAAGGGTGGAAGGCTCGGCCTTATGCCTGGTGTTTTGTTCCACTCTTGCCGCCCTAGTTTCCGTCATACCGGAGTTATGTTCCTTGATTTCGCGTTCCTTACACAGTTGGGTGATTTATGGGACCCCCTTGACAGTTCGCTTTGAATAAGACTCCTCCAGCAAGGCCCAACATTGGTTTTACCATTTGCCACCTAAGCCTTTTTCCCCCGGGTTTTCACGAGCCCGAGGGTCATCTTTATTTTAACCCCGACGGTGCTCCTTGAGTCTTGGCCCGAATCGAAATACTTGGGGGCCACCACGGGAAACTTCGAGGCTTGGTTTTACTCGTAGCTAGTCTCATCCGGATGTGCCCTGAGAACGAGATATGTGCAGCTCCTATCGGGATTTGTCGGCACAATCGGGCGGCTTTGCTGGTCTTGTTTTATTGCTGTCGAAATGTCTTGTAGTCCGGGATTCCGAGACTGATCGGGTCTTCCCGATAGAAGGAATATCCTTCGTTGACCGTGAGAGCTTATAATGGGCTAAGTTGGGACACCCTGCAGGTATTATCTTTCAAAGCCGTGCCAAGCGGTTATGAGGCAGATGGGAATTTGTTAATGTCCGGTTGTAGAAAACCCGAAGTTGACCTTAATTAAAATACACATCAACCGCGTGTGTAACCGTGATGGTCTCTTCTCGGTGGAGTCCGGGAAGTGAACACGGTGTTGGAGTAATGTTTGACGTAAGTAGTTTCAGGATCACTTCTTGATCGCTACTAGCTTCACGACCGTGCCTTGCTTCTCTTCTCGCTCTCTTTTGCGAATGTAGCCACCATATATGCTAGTCGCTTGCTGCAGCTCCACCTCACAACTCTGTCCTTCCTATAAGCTTAAATAGTCTTGATCTCGCGGGTGTGAGATTGCTGAGTCCCCGTGACTCACAGATTCTACCAAAATAGTTGCAGGTGCCAACGATGCCGGTCAGATGACGCAACCGAGCTCAAGTGGGAGTTCGACGAGGAACGTGATCGTTACTATGTGTCTTTTCCTCGATGATCGTGTAGTGGAGCCAGTTGGGACGATCGGGATCTGTGTAGCATTTGGGGTAGTCTTCTTTTATTTTGGTTCCGTGAGTCGGACCTTGAGTGTAATCTGAATGATGGATGTTTATTTATGTATTGTGTGAAGTGGCATTCAGTAAGCCAACTATGTATCTCTTTCCTTATGTATTACATGGGTTGTGTGAAGATTACCTCACTTGCGACATTGCTTTCAATGCGGTTATGCCTCTAAGTCGTGCTTCGACATGTGGGAGATATAGCCGCATCGAGGGCGTTACAACTGCTGCTAGTACGACACAAAGCAGCTACGCAGATCATAGTGTAGATATAATGGGAAAATCGTAAGCATCACAAGTAAAATCAGCAAAGTGGAACTTGCTGGAATATATGTGCTAGTATTGCCGGTACGGCTAGAAAGGCTTCGGATACCAGCTCTCTTCAACTGAAGGTGCAGTATTGTTAATATCCGTGTAACTCTCAAAGGCGACACAACTCCCTGCATTTCCTTGCTAATCTTATAGGATTTAAGTGGGCAGGCCACAACAATTCCTATTCATATGTTTACAAAATTCTACGAATCAAAGAGGCCCGAAGAGTTCAAAGTGTCCATCATAACCGCCGTATAGACCTCTACACTGCAAATGTCCCCTTACATCTTCACTACAAGGAACATATTGTACTACTATCATACTCCCTCTGTTCCAAAATATAAGTCTTTGTAGAGATTTCCACTATGAATCACATACAGATGTATACAGATACATTTTAGAGTGTAGGTTCACTCATTTTGCTCCATATGTAGTCCATGGTGGAATATATACAAAGACTTGTATTTAGGAACGGAGAGAGTACTTATTAAAGAAGAACGGAAGAGGAACATGCTAAAGAAGAGCAAGCAGATTTTGGATAATAAAATGTTTGTTGCGCACTGCCCACACATGATGAACCAGAGCGCATTAAGAATGCAACTCCCTGCTGTCTCTCTATATGTGGTGCACGTGCTTTTCTAAAGTAAAGTAGGAACATTAGCTGACCAATTAAACGTTATCTGTTTTAGTAATATCAGTATCATATCATATTTGTATTTGAGCAACAAGTTTGGAATTATGAGTGGCACGTTGTTTAGCTTGATGGATTCAGGAGCAGTGCTAAGCAGGTATGATGATGGTACTAAATGTAAAGGCATGTCTGCATGCAAGTCGCGTGACTTTTGTCATTTGGGTCAGTCGACCATTACAGACGGTTGGCTGAAGATCCTACATCTCCTAACCCTTCTTCTTCCTCGTCTCTGATTCTTCCCATATAGAACACCGCATGGGCCACCGGCCGAACCACCGGCCCCCACCACCTGTGTTCCTCAGCCACCACCACCCCAAGCCCCGCCCCCACCCGCGTCGAGTTTTCTTCGTTCGGCGAGGCCCCACCACCACCCCCACCCGCGTCGAGTTTTCTTTGTTTGTCGAGGCCCCACCACCGCCCCCCACAACCACCGTCCCCACCCGAGCCACTTCCTTGGCGGCGAACTCTGTGACTCTCAAAATCGATCGACCAAATTTTGAAATTTAGTCTACTGTCATTTAACTAGTGTGGAATATAAAAGGGGAAAACCATAAGCATTGCCAGTATAGTGTTGAGCGTGCCATGGCATATCTGAAGGTGCAAACCGGACAAAGGCAACTTCGCAACCAATGTTTGCTTTCAACTAACAAGTAAGTGATGGACAAGAAATCAGAGTAAAGCAGTGGCGGTCTATTTTCTTGCTGCGATAAATAAGTTGAGCAGAGACGAAAGAGTACCGCCTCTAGTGAGGCGCCGTGTACGCATCTGCTAAGAATTTGACAGTGCTGAGCAACGATGGCTGTCGGCGACGTGGAAGCATATCTAGGAGGGTAGACGGTGGCGGCGAGGTGCGGTGGGCGAGACGATCGTAGCTAGTCTCATCCGGATGTGCCACGAGAACGAGATATGTGCAGCTCCTATCGGGATTTGTCGGCACAATCGGGCGGCTTTGCTGGTCTTGTTTTATTCTTTGTCGAAATGTCTTGTAGTCCGGATTCGAGACTGATCGGGTCTTCCGATAGAAGGAATATCCTTCGTTGACCGTGAGAGCTTATAATGGGCTAAGTTGGGACACCCTGCAGGTATTATCTTTCAAAGCCGTGCCCGCGGTTATGAGGCGATGGGAATTTGTTAATGTCCGGTTGTAGAAAACCGAAGTTGACCTTAATTAAAATACACATCAACCACGTGTGTAACCGTGATGGTCTCTTCTCGGTGGAGTCCGGGAAGTGAACACGGTGTTGGAGTAATGTTTGGCGTAAGTAGTTTCAGGATCACTTCTTGATCGCTACTAGCTTCACGACCGTGCCTTGCTTCTCTTCTCGCTCTCTTTTGCGAATGTAGCCACCATATATGCTAGTAAACTGCTGCAGCTCCACCTCACAACTCTGTCCTTCCTATAAGCTTAAATAGTCTTGATCTCGCGGTGTGAGATTGCTGAGTCCCCGTGACTCACAGATTCTACCAAAATAGTTGCAGGTGCCACGATGCCAAGGTCAGATATGACGAACCGAGCTCAAGTGGGAGTTCGACGAGGAACGTGATCGTTACTATGTGTCTTTTCCCGATGATCGATAGTGGAGCCAGCTTGGGACGATCGGGATCCGTGTAGCATTTGGGGTAGTCTTCTTTTATTTTGGTTCCGTAGTCGGACCTTGAGTGTAATCTGAATGATGGATGTTTATTTATGTATTGTGTGAAGTGGCATTTGTAAGCCAACTATGTATCTCTTTCCCTTATGTATTACATGGGTTGTGTGAAGATTACCTCACTTGCGACATTGCTTTCAATGCGGTTATGCCTCTAAGTCGTGCTTCGACATGTGGGAGATATAGCCGCATCGAGGGCGTTACAACTGCTGCTAGTACGACACAAAGCAGCTACGCAGATCATAGTGTAGATATAATGGGAAAATCGTAAGCATCACAAGTAAAATCAGCAAAGTGGAACTTGCTGGAATATATGTGCTAGTATTGCCGGTACGGCTAGAAAGGCTTCGGATACCAGCTCTCTTCAACTGAAGGTGCAGTATTGTTAATATCCGTGTAACTCTCAAAGGCGACACAACTCCCTGCATTTCCTTGCTAATCTTATAGGATTTAAGTGGGCAGGCCACAACAATTCCTATTCATATGTTTACAAAATTCTACGAATCAAAGAGGCCCGAAGAGTTCAAAGTGTCCATCATAACCGCCGTATAGACCTCTACACTGCAAATGTCCCTGCCCATCTTCACTACAAGGAACATATTGTACTACTATCATACTCCCTCTGTTCCAAAATATAAGTCTTTGTAGAGATTTCCACTATGAATCACATACAGATGTATACAGATACATTTTAGAGTGTAGGTTCACTCATTTTGCTCCATATGTAGTCCATGGTGGAATATATACAAAGACTTGTATTTAGGAACGGAGAGAGTACTTATTAAAGAAGAACGGAAGAGGAACATGCTAAAGAAGAGCAAGCAGATTTTGGATAATAAAATGTTTGTTGCGCACTGCCCACACATGATGAACCAGAGCGCATTAAGAATGCAACTCCCTGCTGTCTCTCTATATGTGGTGCACGTGCTTTTCTAAAGTAAAGTAGGAACATTAGCTGACCAATTAAACGTTATCTGTTTTAGTAATATCGGATCATATCATATTTGTATTTGAGCAACAAGTTTGGAATTATGAGTGGCACGTTGTTTAGCTTGATGGATTCAGGAGCAATGCTAAGCAGGTATGATGATGGTACTAAATGTAAAGGCATGTCTGCATGCAAGTCGCGTGACTTTTGTCATTTGGGTCAGTCGACCATTACAGACGGTTGGCTGAAGATCCTACATCTCCTAACCCTTCTTCTTCCTCGTCTCTGATTCTTCCCATATAGAACACCGCATGGGCCACCGGCCGAACCACCGGCCCCCACCACCTGTGTTCCTCAGCCACCACCACCCCAAGCCCGGCCCCCACCCGCGTCGAGTTTTCTTCTGTTCGTGAGGCCCCACCACCACCCCACCAGCGCCGAGTTTTCTTTGTTTGTCGAGGCCCCACCACCGCCCCCCACAACCACCGTCCCCACCCGAGCCACTTCCTTCGCGCCGGCGAACTCTGGCGAGCTCTCAAAAATCGACTGACCAAATTTTGAAATTTAGTCTACTGTCATTTAACTAGTGTGGAATATAAAAGGGGAAAACCATAAGCATTGCCAGTATAGTGTTGAGCGTGCCATGGCATATCTGAAGGTGCAAACCGGACAAAGGCAACTTCGCAACCAATGTTTGCTTTCAACTAACAAGTAAGTGATGGACAAGAAATCAGAGTAAAGCAGTGGCGGTCTATTTTCTTGCTGCGATAAATAAGTTGAGCAGAGACGAAAGAGTACCGCCTCTAGTGAGGCGCCGTGTACGCATCTGCTAAGAATTTGACAGTGCTGAGCAACGATGGCTGTCGGCGACGTGGAAGCATATCTAGGAGGGTAGACGGTGGCGGCGAGGTGCGGTGGACGAGACGATCGTGGGAGCGGCACCGACAAGGTGGACGACGGCGGGGATGAAGCGAGAGGACGGGATGAAAGGATCCTGATCCAAAGCTGTGGATGAGAAAGGTCGATCTCTTGTAATGGCCGGCGGCGTCGGGGTATCAGCTCAGGCATGGTGGAGGAGGATGGCGGTGGATGGGGTGGCGGACGGAGGAGGCTGTGGTGGAGAGGGTGTTTTGGCGCCCATGGAGTACGAATGGGGAAATGGAGGGAGAGAGGAAGGGGGGAACCATGTCTTCAGGGCCGCTTGTCTCAAATGCGAGGAAATTTACAAACTTGGCCCCCGTTTAAAATTTCCTACATCACAGCAATATTAGTCGATTGGGGATAGGACGATAATCTCGCATACACCAAATATTTGCCGACGAGAGTTTATTTTTGGCGCCCACCGTGTATGAATCGGGGAGGGACTCGATTTCGGCCAAGGAGACACTGTGTTTTGGCGCCCACCGTGTATGAATCCGGGTGAGAAGCGGTTATGTCACGTTTGAGTGAAATTACAAACCTACCCCTATCGAAACCTATAGAAATCGAGCCGATAGGCTTTGCGTGGTAGGGACAGGCAGTGATTTCCATATCGCAGATTTTGGTTTCGGGCGGTTACTACGACTTTCCCCACTTTGTTCAAATTTTTGCAGAGCAAGAGTGCACGTTTACCGTGCCAACTCAATTCGAATCCAGTTTGTATTCTATTTTTGTTCAGACAGGATCCATTTTCGATTGGAATAAAATTCTATATACATCATTTTTTATATATATATATATACCTTCAAAAGCACAACGAAGAATTCTGCTCCTTTATATGTATAATATGATTTACAAATACAATGATCTCAAAATCATAAGGTTGAATTCAAAAAATTTAAACCAAATTATGTTCTACTAAAATGTATGGATCAGTAATATCTACATATTAAATAACATAGATGCGCGTGAATTCATATGAGTATGCATGTTTGATACATCAATTTTGGTTCGATTATGAATTACATGTATCATCATCACGAATTCAAATATTTGAATCCCTTTTATGTTGACTCCTTTAACGCCCATCTCTCTCGCATGCATGCTCCTTCATGTAGCTATCACTCTCTTTTCTCCAACTCACCCGCACGCTCACTTCATGTTTCTCCTATCTTCGCAAACATGGTCTCTCGACGTCTCCCTTGAAAAGTGTCACACTCTCCCTATCGTTATACATTACACGGTTTTCATTATCTCTCACGTCTCTACCGTTCTCTGGTATCACTAGGTACCTAAGCTTTCTTTTTCACCACCACACACACAGTCTCACTCGTCTTTCACTTTGTCTTTCTCTCTATGGGGTTCTCTCACACAACCTATATGTCTCTAGATATGAATCATACCACTAAAATTACTCTCTCCTGCAGACATAACATTTGTTGCGGTCTCCTTTCCGTCTCCATCCCAGTTATAAAACTGACATTATTCATTTGTTTACCGATCGCACAAACTCCCCCCTCTCTCTCACACATACACACACACACACAACTCCTGCTTCCACTCCCCTTCCCTACTATTGTCTCTCTCTCACACACACACACAGAACTCTCGCTTTCGCACCCCCGACTCGTATTTCTCTCACAAACATTTATCGACTAGCCTCTAGATAGGTTTATACACCCGCACACTCGTGCTTCCACTATCGCATACATGTCTCTCTTGCGCTCCTTGTATCTATGTAGATTTTTCTTCCCTTCTTGAGACACGCCCTCTCGATCGTGCACACACACACTATTGCCTCATTTTAAGCTGACACCTCTCGCACACACACTCTTTGTGTCTTTGTCACACATGCACTCCGTCCTCCTCCTCTCTCCCTCTCTCTCACACACACATGGGATTTTTGCAACAACTAGCAAGATGCCCATGCTGTACCTAAACATCAAGATGCATTTGTATGAGTAGTTTATCTTGTGGGAGAAAAGGATGAACGAGGAAGGCCTTATTTGTAAATGTGGAGAGGGGTGTGGGTATCTTTTGCAAAATTGCCATAGTTTCCTTCCTATCCGCCAGATATAAATCGGACGGCCTATATTGCAGGATGGCAGGCACACCATCATCACCAACTCTGTTTTTTATCTCTACTCTTATAAAAAGCATAGTCGGTGATGATGGCGTGCCTGCCATCCTAAAATATAGGCCGTCAGATCTATATCTAACGGATAGGAAGAAAACTATGGCAATTTACCCGCACTCCTCTCCACATTTGCAGATAAGGCCTTCCCTCGTTCATCCTTTTCTCCCACAAGATCTTAATGTTCCATGCAACGCACGGGCATCTTGCTAGTAAGAGTAGAAATTAGACATATACCACTTCTCGAATCTTGAAACCAACAACATTCCTCCCTTATCTCATCAAAACCACCAAAGGAATATATTTTGAGTGAAACATAACATATTTTTAGTGATATACGTATTTCAAAACTAGACTCTTTTTTCTATCAAATCGGTGAATGTGTATTAATCAACTTTGATCGTGTGGCAACGCATCGTTCCTCAATGTAGTGCCTATAGATTTTTTAAGAAGTCAAACTTTGCAAACTTTTACCAAGTTTGTAGAGAAAAATATTTATATCTACAATAGCAAAAATATATAATGCGAAACTACATCATATGATGAATCTAGTGATATATGTCTCGCACTCTATATGTAAATATTTTTCTCCACAAACTTGGTCAAAGTTTGTGAGGTTTGACTTTTCAAAAAATTTATAGGCACTACATTATGGAACGGAGGGAGTAGTTATTACCATTGTATAATTTTTTGGACACCAGACAAACGGTGGAGTACATATACGAAGAGAAGAGGCGCACACACGCAGTCGGTCTCTCGCTGTCTCGCACACATGAGAGTTACGTAAAGGCACCGTTAACAAATAAACCCTAAAACTGTAGGTGCACGATTGCTGCATGCGCGGGTACCGGCTACGTGGTGGAGCGCACCTTTGTAGGAATAGTCAGCTCGTGTAATAATTTGATCCATAGGAGTTGATGGTCGGAGCCACAGGTGAACGACTTGGGGGCGGTGGCTCGCCAGTTGCCACAGATTGAGTAGCCACGTTTAAAATATCATTTTTTAGCGGGGTAAGAGTTTCGATGTTCAGTGGCGCGTTATAAGTACTAATTAGTTTTTAGAACGATTGGTATGGAGCGAAAATGGAATTCATAACTACTACCTCCTTAAAGTATGGTTGTATGGGTTTATGTTGTGAGATGTTGAACCTGGTAGTTCTAGGGAAAATACTATGGTTTAGATGTTGGTTTTCAGTAATGAAAATCAGGAGGGGAAAACCCTTCTTTGATAAAAAAACTACTACCTCCGTTCCAGTTTACTAGTCCCCATCGTAGTTTGGGTCAAAGTTTGTCCATGAATTTTTACTTGTAAAATGTGAATGGAAAACGAAATTTTGTTATACCCAATCAAAAAAGGACTGGAGGGAGTGATTGCTCTGACAAGAACGCGACCTCTCATAGCGCAGGCATTGAACCGGCACGCCAGCAAAGAGGGCCCCACTCGCTGCAGGCCCGGCTGAACACGCCTCCTCGCCGCATGCAACCAGCTTCAGACTGCCCCGCCTGCCTCCATTGAATCCGCGCGTGTGCTGGCAACACGTCCTTCCACGAGCCGGCCGGCATTTTAGAATACAAAAAATGACCAAAATATAATTAATTACGCATGGTCTTGACTTGTTGTGCTCGCAGTGGTAGTTGTAGCAGGAACTAGAGGTTTTTCTTTATTTACAACTCTCCTCACATTTTTTGGCTTTGAAGTGAATCATGGTTGTGGACATTATCTATGAATGTGCAGATATGTGTGAACATGAGTTTGATGTGGAAGTTGAACTTGGAATGTCGGGCTTGCGCGTGAACTATACCATGTCCAATGCTTCGTCTGTTATTGTTTGGAAAGTAATTGATGTTATTACATGACCCGAAAAAAATTATTTTGTGCCACATCAATAGATGCATGGACATCACAACAGGCATGTTGGCTGGATAAACATTTGAACCTAGCTATTATGAAGGAAATTTTGTATTGACAACAGTTTTAGATAGTAGGAGACGCCTAGCCTGCTCCCGCCTCGCTAGCTTATTTTGGCTTCTTCCATCTCTTCTTTGGCTTGGGTGAAGAGAGCATCTAATTGCTCTTTTAAACTTCTTCAGAACTTAGCTACATTGTCAAGGGCTGCTACACGCTTTCTTTCAGCCTTTACTAGAGCCACGAGGACACGAACAGTGACGACTCCACCGGCTTGTGTAATCCAGCATCATCTCGGGAATTTGCACCTTGTGTCTAATCCAGCATCATTAGGGAACTGGCACCTTCGTGTGATCCGCCTCATTTTGGAAACATGATCTCGAGGTTGACCATACTTCCCTCCTCGCAGAACTACATCGACATGAAGTTACTTCTTTTAGATCAATACTCGAGCAACCTGATCCGTTTAGTAGAAGCCGATAAAGCAGGACTCATGGAAGTGAATTCAAAAGGAAAAATATAAAACTGACTACAAGGTGAGAACACCCACTTCCTACATCAAGCTAAAAAACAAAAGCATTAGGACGATTAAGACTCTTCTTATTACACATCGAAGAACACGAGGCTAAGAGAAACAGAAACTACAACATATACACATCGAAGAACACTAGGCTAAATGAAAGTAATTGAAAGGGTGTTACTTACCAAAGCTCGTTTTACAGGTTCGGTGCAGCTCCTCTTTAACTTGCCACGCTCCTTGAAGATGTCCCCAATATCCCGTGTTTGGTCTTCATTGCTCCTCTGCATGTTCGCACTCGTGGTTTTAAAATCTCAACATGGCAAGAAAAAGATACTACTAGTAATACTCACGCATCTTGTGGGCAACATTAAAGCACTCGTCTACCATGTTAGAGCATCTCCAACAGAAGCGCAACGCGCGGCGCTTTAAAAAAGCGTTTACAGTGCTGAGATCGAGAAGTAGAGATAGAGACTAGAGACTAGAGAGTAGAGGATAGTTCTCAGCATAGATATAGCATAGATAGATAACAAAAATAGATAGTTCAACTACTCCTTGTCGTCCGACTCCTCCTCGGTGATGTCCCCCTCTGACATCTCAATGTAGGCGTGAAGATACCGATTGTCGTCGGGGCGACGCTGCTCCTAGCCTCATGTTGAATTGAGCATCCGCTTTTCGCGTACGCTTGTCCTCACGATAGGCGGCTCTCTCCGCCCTCCTCTTCTCCCTCTCCGCCCTCTTTTGCGCGTAGAACTCGCGCTCGTTGATGATGTCCTGCGGGAAGGTTGGAGCCACAACACCATGGCTTCATCATCCATCTCGACGATGCCAAGACGATGCTCCCGCCTCCGGTTGTCGCGATGATCCTCGTCGGTGATAAGCCACGGCAGAGGCGCGAGCTCATGCGCCCGCTCCTGCGTCGGCACGTTGGGGAAGTTCAATGTTCTATGAGGCCATCGGAGGCGCCACGCCGCCGCGTCGTATGCGCGGGCAGCCTCGTTGGCGGTGTCAAAATTGCCGAGGCCGAGGTGCATCCCGCAGAACCGGATCTCGGCGGAGAAGCCACCGGAGGGGCGCGCGCGGACGCCGCGGTATCCCCAAGTTCCCCGACGACGCGGCGGCATGGTGGCGCGGCGGCGGCGAGGCGAGAAAGAGCGGGAGAGAGCGGTGGCAAGGCACAGAGCGGTGGGAGGGCGTTGGATTTTATAAAGCGCCGGACGCCACAAGAAACTAGCGCCACGCCCGGCCAATTTTTCAGCAGCGATCCTTTCCCGACGTCCCTGCTATCTCTACTCTCTTCTCTATTGTTATATTTATTTTATATTTAATATTTATATCTACTTCTCTACTCTCTACTCTTTTTTTCTTTTAAAAAATAGAGTTGGTGATGATGGTGTGCCTGCCATCCTGCAATGTAGGCCGTCCGATTTATATCCGACGGATAGGAAGGAAACTATGGCAATTTTGCAGAAAGATACCAACACCCCTCTCCAGATTTGCAAATAAGGCCTTCCCTTGTTCATCCATTTCTCCCATAAGATGAACTATTCATACAAATGCATCTTGATGTGTGCAACGCATGGGCATCTTGCTAGTTCTAAAAAACTTTTCATCATTTGCCACACTACTGGTTGCAGATGAAGAACCTAGCCAAGCACAGCGCGATACAGGAGCGATGCACAATTGCAAGCTGATATTCTGTTGGACAATGGAGGCTATAACCAATTACTTTTACGGGAAAAATAGCAACCAGGAAATTTGAAGGGTAGGTATGAACAAAATTGGAACTGCACATGTACTGCTAAGTGATTCAATACACACATTACCAATCGAGGAGGAGAATGATGGTCGCGGCGGCCTCTGTGCATCATGGTCGGCAACGTGAGTCGGTTCATTTTCCACGACGATGGTGCTTCTGCGATTAGCGTCGGCTTCCGGGAAGCAGATCTGAGACCGTGGAAGACAGCGTCGGGGAAGAGGCTCCGTGTATGATGACGACGGTGGACCGGCTTCAGTGCGGCGTACGAGGTCGTCGATGAGGCAGATGCGCTGCGGTGGACGAGTGCGCCAATGTAGAAGGGAAGGAGCATGAAGGCTACGGTGCCATGGAGAAGTCTATTTTGCGGTGGGTATAGAAAATGGGGAGTATTCAGGTGTACTACTCTGGGTGCCGGGATGGGGTCGGCTGGGTAGGGTGAACCTAAAGTTACGAAAACAGCCCCCTACCAAGCGTCATCTGTAGGCCTGTTCCGAAGGCTATGATGGTAACTTCGCACTGCTTGAATCAGGGTCGCGGGAGATTTTCCCGCCGACCTCAAAATTTTGTGACACTGAACTCCCCGTGTGGCGTGCTGGGTGATTGGGCTAAGCAACTAGCGAGTAGTACTAGTAACTATTAGTACTCCCTCCGTTTTTATAAACTTTGCATATTAGGTTTGACCAAAGTCAAACTTCCTAAAGTTGGACCAAGTTTATAGAAAAATATAAACATTTACCATAACAAATATGTATGATGTGAAATTACATTCAATAATGAATCTAATGGTATTTATTTGTTACTGTATTGTATATGTTAATATTTTTTGTTATAAACTTTCTGAGAGTTTACAAAACTTGACTTTGACCAATGCTAATACGCGGACTTAAATAAAAACGGAGGGAGTACACATTTGTTTTCTTAGTTTGTACTGAATTAATCATTTGTTGTAATTGTGAATAAATATATTAGGCTACTAACTTCGAATGTAATGGTCTATACAATTCAATAGTTGTAATCATTGTTGAATTCCAAGATGTATACGGGGTCTATAGTACTTCACAATATGCTCAAACTCACATAATCCTAGTCAAATGAGAATCTAAATGCATTTCATAGTTATTAGTTTGTAGGATGCAACAAAACCAACCATCACTCTACATCATCCATTATAAAAGCAACATTTTGAACACATCCCAATGTGGGAATGAAACATGTAGAGAGAGCTTGCGAAGATGGAGCAGATAGGGCGGGAAAGATTGTATGTATGTGGACGAGAGAGTAGGAGACAAACCTAATGAGACAGAGAGAGAGAGAGATAGAGAGAGAAAGAGAGAGGAAGAAGTTAGGTCTGTGAGAAAGATGGAGACATATAATATACGTGAGATGTGTGTGCATCGGGATTCTGTACACGTGGAAGGAGAAGAGACAACAGGTTTGATGAGAGAGCTGGAAAAACATGGATGAGAGGGGAAGGATCTCGTGGGTTGAGGCATTGATCATTTTGTCTTTGGGAGAGAGGATTGGTAATTTTGTGCGGGAGAGAGGGGGAGGAGTCGGTCACCATCGTCACATCATCCTCGCTTCCAAATGGCCCGCATTCTCTAGTGCAGTGTGGTCGCTGCCTTGATCTCCTCGATGCCCTCTTTGAAGATTGAGGTGTTGTGCATGCTGGGGTGCGAGAAGCACAAGCAAGAGTGGTCGCCATATAACCTTGGATGGGGATGAATTGTGTGCTCGGGGGAGGGGTGTGTGTGTGTGTGGTGTGTGTGTGTCAGATATTGAGAGAAATCAAACCTATGGAGAGAAATGTGTGTGTATGTGACGGAAATCTACATGCTAAATAGGGTTTTCATGAAGAGATTGTGCGTGCGAGATAGAGAGCGATGTGCGGGCCTTGAGGTGGGCAGGGGCCAGGTGAGGGTGTCAAAATATGTGCGTTGATGCATGTGTTACATGCGATCGTGCGAGGGACGGACGAATCGAGAAAGATGGTTGTTGTGTTACGGATGCTCCCTCTCTCTCTCTCTCTCTCTCTCTCCCTCTCTCTCTCTCTATCACACACACACACACACACTCACACACACACACACACAAGTAAAATAGAAGACCGTTCTCTCATGTATACACAGCGTATCGGCATCTGTCTATGTCTCACTCATGCATGATCATTTGCACATTCACACCTCTCTATGTCTCTATCACACGCACACCGTCTCCACATTGCCCTTCCGCCACAACACACATATGGACACATACACACGTTCTCTCTCAGTCACACACACAAAATCATTATTAAAAAAAACTAGGGCGCACCTAAAACGTCCATATCCAAATAAACACGAACTGGAGCTAAATTCAAATATATGGAAATATTATAGCATCAAGAACTTTTCCAGGAAAAAAAAGTTGAGTAATATTCGGGGATTGTTTTCACACACACACAAAAAGGTTCAGTGGATATCCTTCGAGCGTGACACGGTGACGCACCGTTCGATCGACCGCGCGGCCGCGGTTCACGCGCTTGCACAGGATTCCGTATCATGGTTGTGGTAACTAATATAAGCGTTGCCTCAGTCTAATGTTTATGTGTAGTAGTACGGTTTTCTTTTAAGTTTGACCAACCCTATATAAAACTAAACTAAGCTCCCATACGCGCACTCATCAATATGCCGCCATTGTTGCGCATGCCGCGCGCCACCGCTCCGCCAACAATTTCTCGCCCATCACCGCCGTGTCGCCACCATCCCTGTGCCATGAAGCCGAAGGCTCGCCCGCTCACGTCGTCTGCAGTCCCTCCTCGCGATGTCGCCGCGCTGCCAAGCACGCGAGCAGCTGGTGGAGCCGCGTCTATGCACGCAGCGTACAAGGAGGAGGATGAGCACATGCTCCAGCACGCCGGCGAGGAGGAACTAGCGTGTCATTGTTGCCTCCGCCCGCGTGGAGGAGGCGTGCATGGTGGCTGTCGCGGCGGAAGCCGGTCACGCCCGCGCCGAGCCCACAAACCGGGCGCGGACACGGAATCTACCTTCGAGACCTTGAATGTCACGTGGATCCTACAATATGAAGGAGCAGTTTGGGCCAGTCGACTCTTGTGAGTCGCTGGATGCAACATGGATGGCTAGAAGGGCTTCTTCAACCTCCAAAACTGATGCACTGTTCATCTTCTCAGCCCGCCACACGCCTAACTGCCAGCCGCCGCCGCCCCGCCCTCCCCTAAATCACCTGCCACCTCCATGCTCCCCCCCACCACCGCCATCTGTTTAACCCCGGGCACGATCCATTTTTTCTGGCAAACTGCATTCCACACCCAACACTCATAAGATAGATCATGGGCACCCTGCCACCCTAATATAGACACTGGGGTAGCTTCTCTGTCATCTTCTTCCTTCGCTCCGTCGAAATTCTTTCACAAATCGACTAACCCAAATTATACTACTAGTACGAATGTATTAAGTACAGTAGGAACACGAAGATACGAGCAGTAGTACCAACTGCAAGAAGAACAGTAGTAAGACATAGTACTAGTACTACTGTACGTACTAAAGAGTTCAAATAACGAGAAAAAACATAAAGTTCAAATAACGAGAAAGAACATAAACATAGTTCTGTTGGGGGCTCAGCACAACACACCCCTGAAATAAAAATAAGCAACTAGTCCGCTTGACACTGCAGTAGAACCAGCATGAGCGACGGCACTACCACCTTACTCAGAGTCCGAGTCCGAGTCCACGTCCTCGACTTCGTCCTCGTCCCTCTTCCTCTTCCTCTTTGCCGAAGCTTCTTTGCTTGAACCAGACACTAGGCTCTGCTTCTTCATCCAACCCTTGTAGATATTTAAACAAAGGTAGGCATCCATTGCTGCGTACAGGATGTGATCTTCATCTAATGTCTTCGACTCCCATGCATGATGAAGCTCGTGGTGAGGTTTCTTCAGTTTAGCGTACGAAGGATCAATCATGGCTGCTGCCAGGGTCAGCATTGAAGGCTGAGAGGAGGACACCAGGCTTGCCTTCTGCAGATCGAAGGGCTAGCCTACAACGAGGCCTATCCGACCCAGGACATCCTCGCTGCTTCCTAAAGTCTCTGATGAACGAATTTCACTCTTTCGTCCTTGAGGAAGTTCTTAAAATCCTAGCACTCATCGTCGGCATGGCATATGTGGTAGACCAAGCATATGTATGCAAACCTGGATCACGGCGGGCTTCTTCTTCTCTGCCTCCTTTAGAATCTTCTCTCTTTCCAGGACTGTGATGTACTCAACGTCTAGCCCAGCGACCCACTCATCCTTTGAATTGTTGAACATGCATAGGAAGCGAGCAAGGCATGCTTTCACCGTCACGGATCCACGTGTGTAGATGACGATGAACTCATCGCTGGTGATGGCTCTAACCTGGTACTCAGCGGCGACCATGGAGATTTTGGAGGCCATGCATTTTGGAGGAGGGTTAGGAGAAGTTGAACTGGTGTAATGTGAAAGGACGGGACGGCTGGGAGCGAACTGTTGTAAGGTAGTAGTAGAAGATGGGGACGAGTAGGGCATGTGAACGGTGTGGGTTGTTGGCTTGCCCGATGGATAAATGGTTGCAAGCCCCCAAAGAGTTCTCGAGTACTATGCAGGACCCACTAGATGTCATGTCTACTAGACCCATATCGTAGGACTGACAGTATAGCTTCTGCCTGTTCGCACGCCATGTCGGCGCGTGGATGTACCTTCACTTAATTCCGTCAACCGTCGCGCCTCCCACGACCTTCGCCTCCCTCGCACGGTCGCGCCCTTTGAGACTTCAACCGGCTATAAATGAGCAATTTTTTTGCCTAGTCCGCATGCATCATACTCCCTCTGGTCCTTTTTACTTCCGTCAACCATTTGCAAAGTGTTTGACCAAATTTATACTAAAAATATCAATATCTACAATACTGATTATAATGAGTATAAGAACTACGTTTCATAATGAGTATAAAAATATTGATTTGACATTGTGAATGTTGATACATTTTTCTATAAGTTTGGTCAAAGTAGAGGTACATTGACTTCAGACAAAACTTAAATGCACAATGCAGAATAGTTCCTCCGTCTAGGTGCGTGCCATGTCCTATCTAGTCATCACAACAAGGTTAGCTATTAGGCTGCTTGTAATGGGTAGTATCATAAGTTAGTATCATGCATATGGTACTAGTGTGTGATACTACCTCCCTAATGCATACTATCATGTATTAGTATCATAGATGACTTTATTTATTGCCATGCATGACACATAGTAGCATGGCATTTATTATGATACAGTATCATTGTATGATACTCAACCATCTCTTTCTTCATTTAATTCTATGCCACATCATCAAAATTTCCTACTTGGCATGCATGATACTAGCTATGATACTCCCATTATGACACCTCCCTTCTACTTTAAAGGGCTCGATTCAAAATTTTCACCTACTCTTACCAAGATAGAGGCGGTGGAATAGTTTTTGTAGTATGAAAAAGTACTCAACTAATGATGTCGTTCTTCACAAAAAAATGTGTTTACCAATGCATTATCGCATTGCATGCATGCATGAACACTAGTTTTACTCTTACCCCCCTCTCTTCTTTAATTCTTTGCCACATCAGCATGTTTTCTATTCCCGTGTGCATGATACCAGCTAAGATACCACCATTATGGCCAGCCTTAATCATCGCATGCAATAATTTAGTGCACCTTGAAATATGAACATGTGTGGCGCGTGTATGTTTTTAATGACTTGAGACGATACCTAGCCCGACATGCAAGATGACTTATTATGCACCATTCCCCATACCTGCAGGAAGCCCGTTCGTCTCCAAATTTTTTCCTCTCCATGTGTGAAAACAATATGCCTGCTTGACTCTCCTTCTCCCTCCGGCGGTCCCACCACTCCACCCCGTGTGGAAAAAATCTTCATGCATGACTCTCCTCCCCCCGCGCTCGTCCAATCCGTTGTGACCAGCAATATTTCAAATCTTCCCTCCCCTGTAATTTACTCCAACAAATATGCCCACATAGCTGTTACGTTAATCACGCAACATATCTTACGGGACGTTGCTTCAGTTACTTAACTGCAGGTGCATTGGGTCACTGACATATGGGCCCAACAGGGGTCTGCCTCACATGTCAGTGACACAACTGGACCTGCAGTTAAGTCAGTGCAGCTCAGTCCATATCTTACGTAGGTGTGACATTGCTCGCTATAAATACTGCGCCTCCCACGGTATTCGGAAGAACGCTCACGTTCATCGCTATCTCCTCCCCCTCCCTCTCACGTCGACCACCATGGCATCGCCCCTCCCAAGCCCTAGGCGCCCCTCGCTGCACCGCGCGGACGATCACGTGTCGTCGTTCCGTTCCTTGCCGCCACTAGTCGAGGAGGATGCGTCGGTGTTCCGCTCCTCGCCGCGACGCGTGGACGCGTCGGCGTTCCCAATCTCGCCAAAGACGCTGGCGTCGAGGACGCGTCGGCTCCCCTTCTGAGGAGAACGCAGTGCCGCCCGCCGAGCCCCCCAGCCTTGAGGAGCTTTGGAAAGAAATGGATGTCGCCTTGTGGGAGACTTTGCCTCCGTAGGGTGCACCAAAATAAAGGCAGAGAAGAAGACCAAGGAAGAGAAGTGCACCGCTGGACAAGCTGCCTAGCAGGCCTATGTCGCGTCCGAGAGAGTCAGGCAATTGGCTCTTTGGCAGAAGGCTCGTGCGAGGGTCGTGAGGGTGGCGGAGGACGCCCGTGCCAAAGCCCTGAGTGCAGTCGGGCCCAAGCGCCTCATCTACGCTTGGCGGCACGTGGACCGAGTGCATGCTTCCAGCAAGGAGGAGTACCTGTTGGCGCCGGATCACCACATCGGTGAGATCGCGCTCGCCCGCCGGCAAGCCGCCAATCAGCACCTTGCGAGTTGCAAGGCTGAGGAAGAGGCGTTGTGTTGGCGCGCTGGGAAACGGCCGCGCACCAGGGCACTCGTGGCATGCCGCAAGCGCTCCTGCGAGCGTTGTGGCTTTTAGTAGGAGTATAATTTTGTTTCGTAAGGCGATCTCATTAGTTTTGGGACGCAAATGATAAATCCTGAACGTCCAGGAATTATTAGCGTCCTTTAAGTATGTAAAAGGGAAAGTTTGAAAACCTTGTGTATCCGTATGCATTTTGTAAGTACGTGCATATAGCACAGACTTTACTACTCCTATATACTATCGCACTACACGTCTCTCTCTATATATGCTTGCAGACTGTGCTACTCCCTCCGTCCAGGTGAGTAAGTCATCTTTGGTTGTGCACCGTGACCAAGAAGGAGGGAATACTTATACACCTAGGCGGAGGGAGTACTACTATTACTTATGTGCGTGCAAATGCGCGTTTTAACATTACGATGTGGTTTTTGTAAAAGTAGAAAAATAGCACTAGTCAAGCTTGTGAAACGATTCAATGCAAAACAAATGCAAACATGCTCGTTTGATTGTTTACTTTTAGCTTCCTTCTCTATGGTTATTTCTCTGTCGTACTTTGTACGGAGTATCTCACTGGTCGGAAAGGCATGCAAATTCCCAAACCGCTTCCTACACCCTGTATCGAATTTTTTGCCTAACAAGTTGTGCCGTGCAATTGGAATTCCAACTTGAGTACTACTACTAGTAGGAGTACCAAGGGCGATTTCTTTTAGGCTTCTAGATTAGTGATCCCATAACTACTACCTCCGTCCTAGTTTATTGGTCCCCATTGTAATCCGTGTCAAATTTTGATCATAAATTTAACTAATGAAATGTTAGTGCATGTCACATGCACTAACATTTTATCAGTTAAATCTTTGGTAAAAATTTAGCACAAACTACAATGGTGACGAATAAACCAGGACGGAGGTACTAGTAGTAGTTTAGAGGCCCAAATAAATGAGTGAGACGCCTTAGGGGGTGTTTGTTTCGAGGGACTTTTTGGTGTAGGGACTAGAAAAAGTCCCTCTTAGAGACTTTTTAACCAAACAGGAGGGACTACTAGGGACTAAAAGTTGCTTTTGCGGACTAATGAAGAAGACTCTCAAGGAGAGTCTTTTTTGGGACTTTTTGAGATTTTTCCAACAATGCCCCTCCCTGCACCCATTGCCTCGCCGGCCCATGGTGTTGTTTGGTTGTTATTTTTCTGTATACTAGGGGTAACATTGTCATTTAATAACCTCCAGGGAGGGACTAGGGACTTTTTAGTCACTGGAAACAAACAGGGAGGGACTTTTTAGGGACTAGAGACTTTTTAGTTGGGACTAGAAAAAGTCCTAGGACTTATGAACCAAACAGGGCCTTAATGTTACTCTCCACTGTGACTAGTCTTATGGGAAAAGCCGGGGAAGATATGACTTATTTTTTTAAGCCGCCAAAAGAACTGGCCCTAGGAGTAGTAGCTAGGGATACTAGGAGTAGTAGCTAGGGATCGAGTGTACGAGATGAACCGGAGAAAGTAAATGCAGAGAGATGAAATGCAAAAAAGACGGAGGGATGTGATGGTTGCTTGTCCGTTTATTTTACTAGGCCACTTATTACTGGGAGTGGTTGGGTTTTGTGATATGACGGCTTCACTGTCGCGCCACGAGCGGGATGAGACTCACGTTTATCGTACTATATATAATGTTAGTTCAATTTTTGGTCGTACTAATCTATAGTAAGGTGCCCGTGCGTTGCACAGAACAGTGAAATGCATTGATCGGGGAGTTGTTTATTTTGACAAAGGATGTGGGGTTCATCTCATGCGTAACGGGTATCGATAGGTTTCTTCGGATATTATTTCATCTCTAGAGCTCACAAACATCCGGACGAAATAGATAAAAAAGTATCTTTTGCAAACAAAAGCGTTCAACTGTTCAACCTGCATCCAAAACTTGTGAAGAAATAACACTTATTTTGCTTTGCAAGAAATGATCTTTAAGAATTAGTTTTTGAGTATCGATTGTTATGCATGTTGGCTACAGATGACATGGCACTTTCTTATAGTCAACAGTTGGCTATACTATTAAGTATTAACCATGCCATTATACACCTAGACGGAGGGATTAAATCAGGATGACTTGGAAGGGGCCAGAGGAGATGTAAGAAATGGTTCATCATAAGTCTTTCACCAGTACTGTAGTAAAAATTTCATACATGGAAGATTCTAGACTAAACCATAAATTGATACACTTTTATTCATGTGTGATACTCCATAAATGATTACATTGAGCGAAGACTAATGATCAACATTTAACTTGGTAATGCATATGTCCAGGTGAACCTCCTTGGAGTCCCCGTGCACATTGTTGGGGGTCAAATCATGCCATGTGTCTTCCATGTCCACATCGGCGGGAAGGTCCCAGCTCGGCACAGTCCTAGTCAGCTTGACGTAGCCAGTGTCGCCGCCCACGTACCTCCGAGGGGTAGTAATAGTGAGCACTCACCTGTACATCGGCCTCGTGTCAGTGTCAGCGTCAGCGGCGTTGCCGCTGACGCACACTACAGAGACGGGGTGGCGGCCTGCGTGGGCCTCGTCGGTGCCCACGATCAAGAGGAAGACGCTGTCGTCCTCCTCCGAGACTAGCAGGCGGCGGTGATTCTCCAGCAACTCCGGCACGGTGAACGGGTAGCACGTCTCGTACTTGATGTTCTTCGCCGCGGGCCAGTACTGATAGACGGACGCCTGCGTGAGGTGATGCACGAGGTCCACCGGCGAGCCCCAAAACGGCATCGGGCACTCATAGCAGTAGACGAAGGGCTCCTTGGAGCATCGACCAGGCCGTCCATAAAACGGGAGTGGCTGTAGGATGGTGCGCCAGTTGAATATATGAGCAAGTTACTACGAGATTTAGTCTGAATAAGCACAAAATAAATCATGACATCTATAACAGAGATTAAAGTAATCATGTGGACTAGCATAGTAGATGAACAGATCGAATCTAGGACACAGACTAGAAACATGAATTCTACCACGATTTCAAACAGGAAGGACAGAAACACATACGGTGCAACGGGAGCAACACCGTTGGCGTTGAGGTTGTCGCCCATGTCGTTGAGGAAGAGGTTGCCGAGGTCGGGGAAGAAGTCCTCGTCGGTGAAGTCGTCGCTGCCAGCAGTCACGAGAGTGCGCTCCCCAAATTTCAACAGCGTCCGCTGAATGGAGTGCAGGAAGGAGTGGTTGTAGGGGACGTTGCGGCCGCCGAATGGAGCGCGGGAGTAGCCCACGAAGCAGTAGATGGTGCTCCTCCCTAGTCTCTACTCTTATCTCTATCTCTACTACTCTTCTTTGTTTTTTATAATATACTAGTTGTAGCTGTCAAATCGAATAATCTTTGCCGTCGCTGCACGCCCGGCTGAACACGCCTCGCCTCCATCAAACCCTCCGTTAAACCTACATGCAAACCGAGAAACCTACTCCGCCAATGGGAGGAAATTTGCGGTTGTCGTTGGAGAATAATAGTCACGCCCAATCCATTTGAGTTAATTATGTACGATTCTCCTCTATAAAAGTTAATCCATCCTTATCTTGTATTCTAAGTACTCTATGGGTTCCATTGTTAGTACAAAGGCACATGACTTCTGGTGGCTCTGATTCGCATGAAAAGTTAAAATGAAACAAATCCATCCTTAATCTTGTATTCTAAGTACTTTGTGGGTTCCACTACCAGTACAGTAGCGAAAGAAGTATATATTAAAAAATATATAAAAAGCTAAAGTTTAGGACAGAATTCAAACTCAGGTCATCGCGCTGCGAGCATCCGGCCCGGACCAGTACATTAGGTGTTCGTTGCGGACAATGCAAGAGATAAACCTTTATAACAATGAGCCCGTCCGTTGCAACGGATCCAAAGTAGAATAATACATATTCACAAATTTTAAAGAAAACAGTTTAGTTTTGAAATACATATCACTAAAAATATCTTATGTTTCACTCCAAATATATTCTTTGGGCTGTTTTGATGAAGTAAGGGAGGAATGTGGCTGGTTTCAAGATACTAAGGGGTTTTGTGTAAACCGAGCGCAGTAAGGGAATTGTTGCAAAGGCCACAACTTACATCACAGCCGTTAGATGCAGATCTAATGGTCGAATAGCGGATGTCAGACACACCATCATCACCAACTGAGTCTTTTATAGGAGTAGGAGTAGAGAAAAAACCGATTTGGTGATGATGGTGTGCCTGCCATCTTATAATATAGACTGTCCGATCTATATCTGACGGATAGAAAGCAAACAATGACAATTTTACAAAAGATACCCACACCTCTCTCCATATTTACAGATAAGGCCTTGCTTTGTTCATCCTTATCTCCCACAACCTCATTGCTGAGCAATTAAAAAAGGAAGTCTCTGGAACAATCTAGCATGGTGACCGCTGCCGGCACCGTCCATCCCCATGCCTCCACCCAGTCCGACCACCAGCCACCACCACGCCCCACTCCTCCTCACCTTATCTATCATCTTTCTCGAGATATCATTTTTCGATGAAATGGTCGACATACCATTTTCCGATAAAATTCTCAAGATATCATTAGTTTTTACACATGGGATTACTCCTGCATGGGTCAATCACAACAGGTGTTTTGTAAAAAAATGCATCTTCATGTTCCGTGCAATGCACGGGCATCTTGCTAATTTTTCTGCATATAATTCCAAACACCACGGCCATTTTACAACTATGTTAGTATCATTGTTAGTGGTCAGCCGGTGCAAGTTATAGCCCCGGGTGTTTTAACCTTTTTTTTAGTAATGATATCTAGCGATTGTTCACCACGAGCTCAATCCTGGCAAATCCCACGTAACCGTCAGATTCCATTCGACTGTGGCCTGTTTTTAAGCCATAGTATTTGACAAAACCGCCACCCTTACACATCGCATCAGAATCTGCGTCATGGCGTTTGCAACTGCCATGTCTCCCAGCGAACGCTTGTTGGGGATTGGAGTTAGCACCAATGACGGTTGGTAGTCGTTCCATGCTCAGGCATTGAACTTTGTAACTATTTTAGATTAGAATATACTACTCCTCCAGTCCTACTCCACTACTACTCTACTCAAGCAAGTTAGGGCATAGTAGGTACTGTAAGGAGTACCATTACTGTGATCACTCAAGCAAGTTGTCTGGCATCGATATGACCCTATGCTGCTGGTATGTGTCTCGTAAGTCAAGCGGCGTGCTGTTTCATCATCACATGTCCACTTCCCGCAGCACATATTTGCTTCTCCATCTTTGTCCGCACATAAATCTCATCCAATCTTCCATCCCCTCTAAGGCGCCCCCCCCCTCGTCCGAAACCCAAGAACTAACAATGGCAGAAATGAGCAGCGTCCGCCGAAAGAGTGGCTGGAATTCGCTCCCCACAGAGGTAATCAAGCTCATTGTTTCGCGTGTGGACAATCTCAGTGCCATGCCGCTCGCCGCGTGCTCGTCGGGGCTATACCGTTTACTCAAAGCCCTCAGGTCGAAGCTTTTTAAGCCAGCTCCTTGCTTGCTGATGCCGCCTGATCTTCAGAAACAGCATGTCATGCAGCATAATGATCATAGGGTGGCGAGCATCAACCCCCTTGACTGCGATCTGATCCCCGTCACGCTCAACTACATTAACGTTATGTACTAGGTCGGCAGGAACACGTCTTGGATGGTGCTCGTCGACGGTCGCGGCAACTGGATGCTCATGGAGGTCTACACCCGGCGATTGATCCCCCTTCCTTCGATTAACACTACACTGCTTTGGCACCGCGGCCCAGAATACTCGAAATCTTCTGATGACCAACATGATACCAAGTTTGATTTGCTCAAGGTTGTAATCATCCAAGTGCCCACAAGATCTGTGAATTATAAAGACTTCAGGCTAATTGAGTTCTTCAACTGTGGTCTCGTCTATCTGACAGGTCACTGCGGTAAGTGGATAAATCTGCACGTCCATCGCAGGATCATACATCCTCCATGGTTCTCTGATGCCATTAAACACAAGGGCTTCATTTACGCTGTCGACGGCTTCTATGGCTGGACGTATTGCTGGCCTACTCCAGTCATCGCTACAAACGGTTGTTACAGTAGTATGTTACTTTCCTATGATATCATGATGGCTTGCTTATATTACTGTCAACATTTACTAAAAAAATATGCATGCTCATAACATGTTGTTATTAAGATTGACTACATTAAGAGCCCTTTTTTATTTGACTCCAACTTGATATGATGTTGTAGGCCGCCTGGTGTCCCTACCCTTCCTAATCCCAGAACCTTTCAAAGAAAAGCGGTGTGGCAGTTGCAGGTGGTTCCTGGCTCGATCAGACGATGGCGAATGATTGATGATCATTTGCACGTACCGGACGTGTTGTTTCGTGGAATACAATCACAGTCACTGCAAGGTCTTTGAGCGGGATCCCAGCTTCTCTGGGCCTTCAGGAATTTTTGACTGGAGGCTAGTAAGTAGCCTTGGTACACGCTCTCTGTTTCTCAGACTGAATTGTCCGATTAACTAGGAGATAACCGAGGGCAAGGATCATGATGACGGCGCGGTTTCGTTCATCAGGCAAAACTATGTGTACACAACGTGCCATGCATCTCTGCATGCACCATACCCTGATATGTGCCGCCACGCTCTGCAGCCCAAAGTAGGAGAGAGGGTCGCAAGTATCATACTTCGACCTGCCGGTGGAGTTTCCCTGTCAGGGCACCCATCCGGTTCAAGCCGTCGACCAATCTCTACAGACTTAATAAATAGTAACGCCTAACCGAGCTAGTTAGTTAGATGCGCATACACTTTGTGCGATAGGATCTTTATTTAGTTTGACGATACACTTGTTCTTTTTGGTAGCCCTTTTGTAATGATGGCTGATGTTTGGTTTGGAAGAGAGATCGTCTTTACTCTTACGGCCCTTCTATCGCTTCATTGCACCCCAACCCTGGTTGTTGCTACTGTTGTTTTCAATGTATAATCAGTAGTATATTTCCTTTGTTGGTTGAATAAATGTGTTGTTAGAACGACAAACACAATGTTTTGGAAGTCGTTGCACGGTCCGATCATTTAGTGCCCCATACCGTACGTAGCGCATACTATCTTTGGTACGGAACACATTTTCCACTTGTTGATAACATGCAGCCCACTGATGAAGGCCTAGAGGAGCCCATAATTAACTGGAAGGGAGGCTCTCACATGAATCCGCCCAGGTACATGCTCATGTTCCCCTAAACATAAATAAGTAGATAAATAAATAAAGCCAAATTCTCATGCACCAGTTCTTTAAATTCACGATTTAACAGGAGGATATTATTTCTTTGATAGTGTCGTTACATTCAGTCGATATTATTCTTAGGCAAAGATAGCGACCAGTCTTCTTTCTCCCACCATTTTCTTCCTGCAACCAGCGGACCCATGTAAATCGTAGTCAACATCGTAAATAGTTCCGGTCCATTTTTATTTTTCAATAAGAATGTCCAACCCAGCCCAGCACATTGGCGACAACACTTTATCCTCCGCCTTGGTGCGCTCGCTGCCAAGGCGCCGTCGTCTGCCCTCACAACATAGTGAATCAAGAGGATCAGAGTTGTGAGTATGACAAGACGGACCCACCAGTCCACTCCGAACACAAGCAAGCGCCTCTTTTACTACCGAGATGCACCCTCGTTTTTACTCTAATCCACCCTACTGATATTTGGGACCCACATCATTTTCAACGTATAGTCAATTAACGACAGAATTGCACAACTTTTTTTTGAGTAGTAATTTGGAGGAGCAGGCTATAAAATGGGTTGTGCGGTCTCTAGGGCCCGTCTAACAACATGACCAGCCCAATAGCTTTTTCTTTGGGAAAATAGGCAGCCCGGTATTTCTTTTTGAAGAATACCCAAGCTAGGCCTATTTGTTTTCTCTGACTTACTGGGCTGCAAATCTTTCAAGATGAGGAGGGATGCATTCCGGCCTGGCCAAAGAGTATGGTCAGTGTCTTTTAAAAGTAATATCAAAGGGGTTGAAAATTCCAAAAAAAATATAGCAAATGGGAAATTAGTTTCTATTTTTGTTTTTGTTCTTCACTGATATTTTATATTTCATTGGATTTAACATGACATAGTACTAATTTATTTTTAAGTTTGTTTTAGTATGGCTACTAATTTTTGAATTAAGAATATTTTGTTCCCCAGCAAAAATTTGTGAATTTTTGAAATTCCGCACATATTTAGTTCAATTTTTTAACCCTGGTACTGACCAGAAAATGGGCACCAATTCTAAAAATGGAAAATGGGTGCAATAAATTCCATATGAATTAGAAAATGAGTAAAAATTATAAAAATAATAGCAAATGGGCTGTACACGCCACAGATTTCGAGGTTGACTTGTTTACGCAAGGCTTTGTCAGTCAACACACGATTCTAGCAGAAGTGACTGTTGGATGTCCATCCAACGGCTGACGTGCTTCTTCAATCTCCGATCTTCCTGCTCCAGCCGCCTAAATTAGCACCGGCGGGACTGCCTGCTCCCACCTCTTGTGGCTCGCTGTGACGTCGCGCAGGCTTCACCAGCCCACCCTACTCCCTCTGCTGGCCTGGACGCACGCAATCAACTGCCTCCTTATTATGCAAAAAAATGATTCCTCCCACTGACATCTGGGGCACACCGGTTGGGAGGCTGACCTGTGGGCCTACTAAGTTGACGCGTACGCAGGGCTTGTCAACTTAGTCAATAAACGATTCTAGCAGCAGTGACCGTTGGATTTGAATCGAACGGTCCTGTTGCTTCTTCAATCGCTGCTCTTCTTGCACCAGCCGCCCAAACCAGCGCCGGCGAGACCGCCTGCTCCTGCCTCCCGTGGTCGGCTGTGCTGCCGCGGAAGCCTCACCGCCCCCTACTACTCCCACCGCTGGCCAGGCCCTGCGGCGACGGCAGCCTCACACCGCAGCCGAACCAGTGAACCCTCGTACTCCTCTCCGCGTGGGCATCCACTGCCGCATCTTCCCCTTCCTAGGCCTCGCCGTCGTCCATCGCCCTGGTGCGCTCAGCGCGGTGTGGTCAACGTGGTCAAGGAACGACTTCCATCGGAAGAGTACTATACGTGGACAGACTGACAACTGGGTCCATGGCCTCACAAGTGCCTCCTTATTACGCGGAAAATAATGATTCCTCCGCCTAACATCGGGGACCCACCGGACGGGCCACCGTATTTCGCGAGAAAAACGTTTCCCCCTGACTGCTGGGACCCACCAGCTACATCTCGCACGCAAGGAAGTGCGTCCATATTACACGCAAAAAAAATGATTCACCCACTGACTGCTGGGAACCACCAGCTACCTCTTCGCACGCAAGGAAGTGCCTGACAGTCGAGACCCACCCGGTTGAAGCGTACGTAGCATTGTCATTCTGGTCACGAACGTGTACGTACATACTGGTCGATGTAGAGGCACGCGCGTGTGGTAGTAGAGGCGCGCATGTGTGGTAGTAGAGGCGCGCGCGTAGCATGTACACGTACGTACAGCGGCCAGGGTGCAATAAAGTAAATACGGCCACGTACGTACATACCGGCGGTGTCTCGAACACCTACTCACGCATACGTACGACCAGGGCTCGTTTACATTGCTGGGTCGGAACGGAGAAACATCGTCGTCGTGTTCATGGGGAGCCAACCGGCTGGATCGGAACAGAATGTGTCGTCGTGTTCGTCGGGAGCCAACCGGCTTGGACGGAACAGGCAATGGAAGCGAGGCCTGGCGTACCGCAGAATGGAGGAAACGGCCTTGTGTTCGACCGGCCACGGTGGAAACGGGGTCCTGTTCATCGGGAGGGGTCTGGCGTACCGCAAAACGGAGGAAACGGACCTCTTACGGTCGAAACGGGGTCCTGTTGATCGGGCGGGGTGTGGCGTACCGCAAAACGGAGGAAACGGACTTGTGTTGGAGCGCTACGATCGAAACAGGGGTCCTGTTCATCGGGAGAGGTGTGGCATACCGCAAAACGGGACTCCACGGGATACTGTTCATCTCCACCGTCGACCTCCTCAAGCCTCCACGGGCTACTGTTCATCCACCGTCGACCTCCTCCAGCCTCCATCGGCTACTGTTTAACCAGCCCTCTCCATGGGGTCTGTTCAACCACCCTCCACGGGCTCTTGCTCATCCAACCCTCCACCGCTCTTCGCTCAACCAGCCCTCCATCAGCTCTTGCTCAACCAGCCCTCCACCGCCATGCTCAACCAGCCCTCCACGGGTCCTGTTCATCCAACCCTCCACGGGTCCTGTTCATCCACCGCCTCGTTCGATCGGGTATCGTTCATCCAGTGCAACGGCCTCTACTACCACGGGTCATGTCATCCAACCCCCACCGAACTGTTCATCCAAACCCCCAACAACGCCATTGCTCATCCAGAGGCAGCATCGATCGGCTTCAGTTAGCAGCAGTAGCGAAGGAATCACTCGGCTTTAGTTAATAGCAAGGGATCAATCGATCGCTCGGGTTCAGTGTAACGCGTAGCCTTATAGGATCGGAAGTATGTCTAGAGGGGGGGTGATTAGACTACTTGACCAAATAAAAATCTAGCCTTTTCCCAATTTTAGTTCTTGGCAGATTTTAGCAACTTAGCACAAGTCAAGCAATCAACCTACACATGCAATTCTAAGAGTATAGCAGCGGAATGTAAAACAATTGCATATGAAGGTAAAGGGATTAGTTTGAAGGAGCAAACGCAATGTTGACACGGAGATTTTTTATCCATGGTTCCGATAGGTGGTGCTATCGTACATCCACGTTGATGGAGACTTCAACCCACGAAGGGTAATGGTTGCGCGAGTCCACGGAGGGCTCCACCCATGAAGGGTCCACGAAGAAGCAACCTTGTCTATCCCACCATGGTCGTCGCCCATGAAGGACTTGCCTCACTCGGGTAGATCTTCACGAAGTAGGCGATCTCCTTGCCCTTACAAACTCCTTGGTTCAACTCCACAATCTTGTCGGAGGCTCCCAAGTGACACCTAACCAATCTAGGAGACACCACTCTCCAAGAAGTAACAAATGGTGTGTTGATGATGAACTCCTTGCTCTTGTGCTTCAAATGATAGTCTCCCCAACACTCAACTCTCTCTCTCATAGGATTGGATTTGGTAGAAAGAAGATTTGAGTGGAAAGCAACTTGGGGAAGGCTAGAGATCAAGATTCATGTGGTTGGAATGGAATATCTTGACCTCGACACAAGTGTAGGTGGTTCTCTCTCAGAAAATATGTGTTGGAAGTGTAGGCATGTTCTGATGGCTCTGTCCACGAATGAAGAGTGGGTGGAGGGGTATATATAGCCTCCACACAAAATCTAACTGTTACACACAAATCACCAAACTCGGTGGGACCGAATCATGAAACTCGGTCGGACCGATTTAGTTCAAAATGTGAACGTTAGGATTCTCGGTGGGACCGACTGGATCAACTCGGTGGGACCAATGTCATTAGGGTTAGGGCATAACGTAATCTCGGTGAGACCTATTACACAAACTCGGTGAGACCGATTTTGGTAATAGTCAAACAGAGAGTTGGTCAGGCAAACTCGGTGGGACCGATTCGCTCATCTCGGTTGGACCGAAACGTTACGAAAGGGAAACAGAGAGTTTGCATTGCAATCTCGGTGGGACCGATCGCTCATCTCGGTTTGACCAAAACATTACGAAAAGGAAACAGAGAGATTACAACCCCATCTCGGTGGGACCGAGATCCCTATCGGTGAGACCGAATTGATTAGGGTTTCTGGCAGTGGCTATGACAACTGAACTCGGTGGCTCCGGATATGAAATTTCGGTGGGGCTGAGTTGGACTTTTTGGTTTAGGACATATGTGGATATGAGAAAGTAGTGGAGGGTTTTGGAGCATATCACTAAGCATTTGGAGCAAGATCCTCATTAAGCAACACCCCATCCCTTCTTAATAGTATTGGCTTTTCCTATAGACTCAATGTGATCTTGGATCACTAAAATGGAAAATGTAGAGTCTTGTGCTTTGAGCTTGAGCCAATCCTTTGTCCTTAGCATTTTGAAGGGTCCACTTTCTAATCCATGACATGCCAATCATTGAGCTTTTCCTGAAATGTTATCTTGGAATACCATTAGCTCAATGAGCTATATGTTGTTAGGAATTACCAAAAACCACCCAGGGATAGTTGCACTTTCAATCTCCCCCTTTTTGGTAATTGATGACAACATATAGATCAAAGCTTCGACAAATGATAAGTAAGATTGAAAAAAACATTATCGCTTTGAGAAGTATGTGATAAACAAGATCTCCCCCTAAATTTGTGCATTATTTAAGATTTGCTTTTGAATGCAAATGCACAATCGATTAGGATCATGGGTTACTCTTCCATGTCACATACATCTTGGTGGAGCGCTCAAAATGATAGAGATTAAAAACATGCACTCATCACCAAGCAAAGTGAATGATCATATAGAATATAAGAGATAATATCATCCAACAAGCATTAAGGGTAGCATATGATCAAACACATGATCAAATAAGTATCTCACAAGGACACAAAGTAGTATCACACAAGCACGCAATAAAGTTTCAAACCGAACCAAATAAGTGCAAAGAGAGATAAAAACCAACACTCTCTCTCTCTCTCTCGAAGCCTATGATCTATACATTTTTATCCCCCTTTGGCAACAAGTTACCAAAAAGTTCAAAAAAGTATAGTGCTAAACGACTCTCAGGCTTGATCTTCGGGAGGTGATGTTGAGAGAACTCCAAGGACGAAAGCTTCTGATGAAGTAGATGGAGCTGGTGGAGTAGCTGATGGAGTTGGAACTGGAGCTAGAGCTGCTAGTGATGAAGCTGTAGCTCTAGTGTCTGTCACTGGCACTGCAGCAGATCTCTGTCCTCTGGGCACTCTAGAAAATGCATTTGTGGTAGACTTGCCCTTCTTCTCCTCTGCTTCCTCCTGGAGCTGCTCAACCGCAGTTTGGATTTCAGCTACTTGACATCAAGGTCATAGAATTTTGTCTCAATAATCCTTTCCAAGCTCTCCTGGTTCTTGGTCAGGGTGGCCAAGCCCTGCTCAATCCTCAGAGTGGATTGGATCAGATATCCAAGCTGGTCTTGCTTGCTCTTCAAGAATACCTGAGATGCCTCTTCCACAGTTGGCATCTTTGCAGCTTTCTCAGCTTTAGCCTTCTCTTTCTTTTCTTGTGCTTGCACAGATGATGGTTCATTCTCAGTCATCACAACAGTGTTGTCTTCAAATTCAGGGTAGATGGGCAGGTGCTCCTTATCCAAAATGTACTGGCCTTTGCCCATCTTTGAGTTGATGAGCTCCTAGATGTGTGGGGCATATCCACAACTTCTCTTCTGATCAGCTGCAGTCCTCTTGATTGTTTCCACAATCAGGCTCATAACCTTGAACTTCTGTGGGACATCAAATATGTGCAGCAAGTTGATAGCATGTCCTCTGGTCATCTTGTGATCACCTGACTTGGGTAGCAGTGTGTGCCTTAGAATCCAATTGATTGTTGGCAGACCAGACAATAGGTAATGGACAGATCCAAACTTACGTGTATCCAAAGCAGCATCCGGGATCTCTTTGTACATGTTGGCCATAGAGTTGTGGTCTTTCTTCTTCTTTGCATAGATATCCAAGTCATCCTCATGTTATTCAGGAGCATTGATCAATTGAGCCCATTCTTCAACTCTAGACTGGTACCTAGTACCCTCAGACATCCATACAATCCTTCCATCTGGATAGAAGTGTGCAGTGGAGTAAAATTGCATAATGAGCTCATCATTCCACTTGGTGAACTTCTGTGCCACAAACTTATCAACTCCACATGCCTTGAAGCTATCATATACACCAGGGAAGTGATCCTCATTCTCCTTGATGAACTACCAGTTAACCCATCTCATGTCACACACTATGGGCTTCTTGTCAAGCAGAATTGTCTCATAGAAGTCCTGTTGTTCCTTAGTGTGGAATCTGTAGTCCACAGCAGTCCTTCTCCTAGTAACATATGGATCAGACTCTATCCATAGTATCAATCCTGAATCCTTCCTGATTTTCATATTCTCTGCAACTGGGTGTGCATCATTGTGATCAGGGATCTTGGGCTTCAACTTTCTCAAAACAACATAATCATCTTCTTCTTCTTCTTTTGGGAGAATCTTCTCTTCTTTTGTAGGGGGGTGTACACTCATTGGAGTAGTGTCCGGGTCTTCCACAATTGTAGCAATTTCGCTCACGACTAGAAGATCTTTTGTCATTGTAGGACCTTGACTTGGAGCTTCTTTCTTTGCTTCTACTCTTGTAGAACTTGTTGAAGTTCTTCACCATTAAGCTCAATTCTTCATTGAAGGTTTGCTTCTCACTTGATGATGTGGGAGCATCACACGAGGCTTTGTAAGCAGCACTTGACTTGTTGTGAAGCTCTTCCTTATCCTTGAGTGACATCTCATGAGCAACAATTCTTCCAATGACTTCCGTTGGCTTGAGATCTTTGTAATTGGGCATCATTTGGATCAATGTGCACACGGTATCATATTTTCCATCCAAGGCTCTTAGGATCTTCTTGATGATGAATCTGTCGGTCATCTCTTCACTTCCTAAGCCGGCAATCTCATTTGAGATGAGAGCAAGCCTAGAGTACATTTCAGCGACACCTTCACCATCCTTCATTTTGAACTTGTCAAGTTGACTTTGAAGCACATCAATTTGGATTCCTTGACGGTCGGTACCTTCGTGCATATCAATCAAAGTATCCCAAATTTCCTTTGCATTCTCAAGACGACTGATTTTGTTGAATTCTTGAGGGCACAATCCATTGAAGAGAATATCACAAGCTTGAGCATTGTATTGTAGCATCTTCAATTCTTCGCGGTAGCTTCACGGTTCGGTTCTCTCCCATCAAAGAATTCACCTTGCAAGCCAATACACACAATAGCCCAAGCGGCGGGTTATGTCCAAGAATATGCATTTTCATCTTATGCTTCCAACTAGCAAAATTAGTACCATCAAAATAAGGACCTCTACGGTGGTAATTTCCCTCGCTAGACGCCATACTCTCCTAGGTTGTGAAACCAAGGCTATGACCACCAAAAGCTATGGAAATCAAAGCAAATGGAGACCCAAGCTCTGATACCACTTGTAGGATCGGGTGTATGTCTAGAGGGGGGGTGATTAGACTACTTGACCAAATAAAAATCTAGCCTTTTCCCAATTTTAGTTCTTGGCAGATTTTAGCAACTTAGCACAAGTCAAGCAATCAACCTACACATGCAATTCTAAGAGTATAGCAGCGGAATGTAAAACAATTGCATATGAAGGTAATGGGATGAGTTTGAAGGAGAAAATGCAATGTTGACACGGAGATTTTTTATCCGTGGTTCCGATAGGTGGTGCTATCGTACATCCACGTTGATGGAGACTTCAACCCATGAAGGGTAACGGTTGCGCGAGTCCACGGAGGGCTCCACCCACGAAGGGTCCACGAAGAAGCAACCTTCTCTATCCCACCATGGTCGTCGCCCACGAAGGACTTGCCTCACTAGCGGTAGATCTTCACGAAGTAGGCGATCTCCTTGCCCTTACAAACTCCTTGGTTCAACTCCACAATCTTGTCGGAGGCTCCCAAGTAACACCTAGCCAATCTAGGAGACACCACTCTCCAAGAAGTAACAAATGGTGTGTTGATGAACTCCTTGCTCTTGTGCTTCAAATGATAGTCTCCCCAACACTCAACTCTCTCTCATAGGATTTGGATCTGGTGGAAAGAAGGTTTGAGTGGAAAGCAACTTGGGAAAGGCTAGAGATCAAGATTCATATGGTAGGAATGGAATATCTTGGCCTCAACACATGAGTAGGTAGTTCTCTCTCGAAAATAGGATCTTTGGAAGTGTAGGTTCACCGATGGCTCTCTCCACGAATGAAGAGGAGGTGGAGGGGTATATATAGCCTCCACACAAAATCTAACCGTTACACACAATTTGCCAAACTCGGTGGGACCGAAATTGAGAAACTCGGTCGGACCGATTCAGCAAATCTAGTGACCGTTAGGATTTTCGGTGGGACCGAAATGCAACTCGGTAGGACCGATATGGTTAGGGTTAGGGCATAACTTAATCTCGGTGAGACCGATTACACAAACTCGGTGAGACCGATTTTGGTAATTAGCTAACCAGAGAGTTGGTCAGGCAAACTCGGTTGGACCGATTACACAAACTCGATGGGACCGATTTTGATAATGAGTCAACCAGAAAGTTTGCATTGTAATCTCGGTAGTACCGATTGCTCAAACTCGGTGAGACCAATTTTTATAATGGACATACACAGAGAGATTACAATCCCATCTCGGTGAGACCGAGATCCCTATCAGTGAGACCGATTTGCCTAGGGTTTGTGGCAGTGGCTAAGACATCCAAACTTGATGGCGCCGGATAGGAAGAATCAGTGGGGCCGAGTTTGACTTTAGGTTTTAGGACATATGTGTGGAAGTGGGAAAGTAGTTGAGGGTATTTGGAGCATATCACTAAGCACTTGAAGCAAGAGGCGCATTAAGCAACACCTTATCCCTCCTTGATAGTATTGGCTTTTCCTATAGACTCAACGTGATCTTGGATCACTAAAATGTAAAATGAAGAGTCTTGAGCTTGAAGCTTGAGCCAATCCTTTGTACTTAGCATCTTGAAGGAGTTCCCAGATCCTTTAGTCCATGCCACTCCATTGTTGAACTTATCTGAAACATACTAGATAAAAGTGTTAGTCCAACAAGTGATATGTTGACATTAATTACCAAAACCACCTAGGGAGCACTTGTGCTTTCAGTGTATCACTACTATCGAGATTCAATAAAAATAGACCACTCATCAAGGGTGCATGACCATAAAAGATATTACTCATATAAATAGAACAACCAGTATTCTCTGATTTAAATGAATAACCATCTCGCATCAAACAAGATCCAGATATAATGTTCGTGCTTAATGCCAGCACCAAATAACAATTATTCAGGTCTAAAACTAATCCCGAAGGTAGATGTAGAGGTAGTGTGCCGACGGCGATCACATCGACTTTGGAACCATTTCCCACGTGCATCGTCACCTCGTCCTTAGCCAATCTTCGCTTAATCCGTAGCCCTGCTTGAGTTGCAACTATGAGCAATGTAACCAGATCAAATACCAGCGCTACTACGAGCATTAGTAAGGTACACATCAATAACATGTATATCAAATATACCTTTCACTTTGCCATCCTTCTTATCTGCCAAATACTTGGGGCAGTTCTGCTTCCAGTGACCATCCCCTTTGCAGTAGGAGCACTCAGTCTCAGGCTTAGGTCTAGACTTGGGCTTCTTCACTTGAGTAGCAACTTGCTTGCCGTTCTTCTTAAAGTTCCCTTTCTTCCCTTTACCCTTTTTCATGAAACTAGTGCTCGTGTTAACCATCAACACTTGATGCTCCTTCTTGATTTCTACCTCCACGGCTTTCAGCATTGCGAAGAGCTCGGGAATTGTCTTATCCATCCCTTTCATATTATAGTTCATCACGAAGCTTTTATAGCTTGGTGGCAGTGATTGAAGAACTCTGTCAATGACACTATCATCAGGAAGATTAACTCCGAGTTGAGTCAAGTGGTTGTGGTACCCAGACATTCTGAGTATATGTTCACTGACAGAACTATTCTCCTCCATTTTGCAGCTATAGAACTTATTGGAGACTTCATATCTCTCAATCCGGGCATTTGCTTGAAATATTAACTTCAACTCCTGGAATCTCATATGCTCCATGATGTTCAAAACGTTGTTGAAGTCCGGGTTCTAAGCCGTAAAGCATGGCACACTGAACTATCAAGTAGTCATCAGCTTTGCTCTGCCGGACGTTCTTAACGTCATCAGTAGCGTCTGCAGCAGGCCTAGCACCGCGTGGTGCTTCCAGGACGTAATTCTTCTGTGCAGCAATGAGGATAATCCTCAAGTTACGGACCCAGTCCGTGTAGTTGCTACCATCATCTTTCAACTTAGCTTTCTCTAGAAACGCATTAAAATTCAAAGGAACAGTAGCACGGGCCATTGATCTACAACAACATAGACATGCAAAATACTATCAGGTACTAAGTTCATGATAAATTAAAGTTCAATTAATCATATTACTTAAGAACTCCCACTTAGATAGACATCCCTCTATTCATCTAAGTGATCAGTGATCCATATAAAATAAACCATGTGCGATCATCACGTGAGATGGCGTAGCTTTCAATGGTGAACATCACTATGTTGATCATATCTACTATATGATTCACGCTCGACCTTTTGGTCTCAGTGTTCCGAGGCCATATCTGCATATGCTAGGCTCGTCAAGTTTAACCCGAGTATTCTGCGTGTGCAAAACTGGCTTGCACCCGTTGTATGTGAATGTAGAGCTTATCACACCCGATAATCATGTGGTGTCTCGGCACGACGAACTATAGCAACGGTGCATACTCAGGGAGAACACTTGTACCTTGAAATTTAGTGAGAGATCATCTTATAATGCTACCGCCATACTAAGCAACATAAGATGCATAAAGGATAAACATCACATGCAATCAATATAAGTGATATGATATGGCCATCATCATCTTGTGCCTTTGATCTCCATCTCCAAAGCACCATCATGATCACCATCATCACCGGCTTGACACCTTGATCTCCATCGAAGCATCATTGTTGTCTCGACAACTATTGCTTCTACGACTATCGCTAAAGCTTAGTGATAAAGTAAAACAATTACATGGCGATTGCATTTCATACAATAAGCGACAACCATAAGGCTCCTGCGAGTTGCCGATAACTTTTACAAAACATGATCATCTCATACAACAATTTATATATCATCACGTCTTGACCATATCACATCACATCAAGCCCTGCAAAAACAAGTTAGACATCCTCTACTTTGTTGTTGCAAGTTTTACGTGGCTGCTACGGGCTTAGCAAGAACCGTTCTTACCTACGCATCAAAAACCACAACGATTTTTCGTCAAGTGTGATGTTTTAACCTTCAACAAGGACCGGGCGTAGTCACACTCGATTGAACTAAAGTTGGAGAAACATACACCCACTAGCCACCTGTGTGCGAAGCACGGCGGTAGAACCAGTCTCATGAACGCGGTCATGTAATGTCGGTCTGGGCCGCTTCATCCAACAATGCCGCCAAATCAAAGTATGACATGCTGGTAAGCAGTATGAATATTATCGCCCACAACTCTTTGTGTTCTACTCGTGCATATAACATCTACGCATAGACCTGGCTCGGATGCCACTAATGGGGAACGTAGTATTAAAAAAAATCCTACGATCACGCAAGATCTATCTAGGAGAAGCATAGCAACGAGCGAGGAGAGTGTGTCCACGTACCCTCGTAGACCGAAAGCGGAAGCGTTTATCAACGCGGTTGATGTAGTCGTACGTCTTCACGATCCGACCGATCCTAGCACCGAACGTATGGCACCTCCGTGTTCAGCACACATTCAGCTCGATGACGTCCCTCGTACTCTTGATCTAGTTGAGGCCGAGGGAGAGATCTGTCAGCACGACGGCATGGCGACGGTGATGATGAATTTACCGGCGCAGGGCTTCGCCTAAGCACTACGACGATATGACCAGGTGTGTAACTGTGGAGGGGGGGCACCGCACATGGCTAAAAGATCAACTTGTGTGTCCTAGGGTGCCCTCCTTCCCATGTATATAAAAGAGGGAGGGAGGAGAAGGCCGGCCAAGAGTGGCGCGCCCAAAGGGGGGGAGTCCTACTCCAAGTAGGATTCCCCCCCCCCTTCCTATTCCCATAACGAGAAGGGGGGAAGGAGGAGGAGGAGAGAACGAAAGGGGGGGGCACCCCCCTAACCCTAGTCCAATTTGGTTTGGGCTAGGGGGGCGCACGCCGCTCCTTGGACTGCCTCCTATCTTCCACTACTAGGCCCATGAGGCCCAATAACTTCTCGGGGGGGGGGGGGGTCCGGTAACCCCCGGTACTCCGAAACTTATCCGAAACGACCCGAACCATTCCGGTATCCGAATGTAGCCTTCAAATATATAAATATTTATGTCTCGACCATTTCGAGACTCCTCGTCACGTCCGTGATCTCATCCGGGACTCCGAACAACCTTCGGTCATCAAATCACATAAACTCATAATACAAATCGTCATCGAATGTTAAGCGTGCGGACCCTACGAGTTCGAGAACTATGTAGACATGACGGAGACACATCTCTGGTCAATAACCAATAGCGGGACCTGGATGCTCATATTGGCTCCTACATATTCTATGAAGATCTTTATCGGTCAAACCGCATAACAACATATGTTGTTCCCTTTGTCATCGGTATGTTACTTGCTCGAGATTCGATCGTCGGTATCCTCATACTTAGTTCAATATCGTTACCGGCAAGTCTCTTTACTCGTTCTGTAATGCATCATCCCGCAACTAACTCATTATCACATTGCTTGCAAGGCTTATAGTGATGATCATTATCGAGAGGGCCCAGAGATACCTCGCTGATACACGGAGTGACAAATCCTAATCTCGATCCATGCCAACTCAACAAACACCATCGGAAACACCTGTAGAGCATCTTTATACCCAGTTACGTTGTGACGTTTGATAGCACACTAAGTGTTCCTCCGGTATTCGGGAGTTGCATAATCTCATAGTCATAGAAACATGTATAAGTCATGAAGAAAGCAATAGCAATAAACTAAACGATCAAAGTGCTAAGCTAACGGATGGGTCTTGTCCATCACATCATTCTCTAATGATGTGATCCCGTTCATCAAATGACAACACATGTCCATGGCTAGGAAACTTAACCATCTTTGATAAATGAGCTAGTCAAGTAGAGGCATACTAGGGACACTCTGTTTGTCTATGTATCCACACATGTACTAAGTTTCTGGTTAATAAAGTTCTAGCATGAATAATAAACATTTATCATGATATAAGGAAATATAAATAACAACTTTATTATTGCCTTTAGGGCATATTTCTTTCAGCTCCGCCCGTCGTCATCGTCGTGCACTCCTCCCTGCTGCAGCTCCTATGCCCGCCACTGCGCCATGGTGAGCATCAGCTGAGCGCCGCCACGCTCGTCGCCGTCTTGTCCACGGCGTCGAACCCGCTCATCAAACGCGCGCAGCCGTCCTAGCGCCTCGTCGAATGTCATCTCGTCGAGGTTGCAGAACTTCTCGATGCCGGCGACGACGGGGAATAGCCGATCAGGGACGGTGTCCAGAAGCTTTTTCACCAACACCGTGTCGTCGAGCGTCTCCCCGAGGTTCGCAAATCGCGCCATCATCCCCGCCAGCCTCCCGGCGTACGCATCCAGTGCCTCGCCGTCCGCCATCTTCATGCGATCGAGCTCCCCACGCAGCGTCGCCCGCCTCACCGCGTGCACCCGATTGGCGACGACGAACCTCACCTTCAGGGAGTCCCATACCTCCCTGGCGGCGAGCTTCGTCGCCACCTGCAGCAGCACGTCCTCCGGCAGCCCGCCGAGGATCATCGCGCGCGTCGTCTTGTAGTTTTTCCCGTTCACCGCCGCGTCGCCCAGCGCCACCGCCTCCCACAGAGTGTGGGCGTCGAGGATCGCCTACGCCTTGATCGCCCACACCGTGTAGTTGTCTGGCGTGAGCATTGGCATCACCATCGACACTGATCCGCCCGTGTCGCCGCCGTGTGGGACGTGCGCCACAGGTCCCAGGATCGAAACCTGGCTCTGATACCACTTGTTACGCAATCCCGGGTCCGCTAACACCAGCTCTTTCGACCCACATGCATCACCAGGCCCAACCGGAGAGCAACACTGACTTATGAGAGGCCTCGGCCCTCTCCCCCCAAAAGACTAGCCCGTTAGGAGGGGACACCCCCGCCCTTATAAATCGTGTTATGTCTCCCCCCACAACCGATGTGGAACTAAACCCAACACATGTTCTCTTCGGTGGTGTATTCACATATGGGAAATGATTAGAGCTGAAAGTGCAACTATCCCTAGGTGGTTTTGGTAATTCATAACAACATATAGCTCATTGAGCTAATGCTATTCCAAGGTGAACATTTCAGGAAAGCTCAATGAATGGCATGGCATGGATGATGAAAGTGGATCCCTCAAAATGCTAATGACAAAGGATTGGCTCAAGCTCAAAAGCTCAAGACTCTTCATTTTATATTTTAGTGATTCAAGATCACATTTAGTCTATAGGAAAAGCCAATACTATCAAGGAGGGATGAGGTGTTGCTTAATGAGCCTCTTGCTTCATGTGCTTAGTGATATGCTCCAAAACCCTCAGCTACTTTCTCACATCCACATATGACCTAAACCTAAAGCCAAAATCGGTCTCACCGATTCTTCCTATCCGGCGCAACCGATTCCATATGTCATAGCCACTGCCACAAACCCTAGGCAAATCGGTTCTACCGATAGGGATCTCGGTCTCACCGAGATGGGATTGTAATCTCTCTATTTCCTTTTCGTAACTTTTCGGTCTCACCGAAAGAGCAGATTGGTCCCACCGAGATTGCAATGTAAACTCTTTATTTCCCTTTTATAACATTTCGGTCTCACCGAAAAGAGCAAATGGGTCCCACCGAGTTTACCTGACCAACTCTCTGGTTAGCTAATTACCAAAATCGGTCTCACCGAGTTTGTGTAATCGGTCTCACCGAGATTACGTTATGCCCTAACCCTAACCATATCGGTCCTACCGAGATGCAAGTCAGTCCCACCGAAAACCCTAACGGTCACTAGGTTTACTAAAATCGGTCTGACCGAGTTTGTTGATTCGGTCCAACGAGATTGGTAAATTGTGTGTAACGGTTAGATTTTGTGTGGAGGCTATATATACCCCTCCACCTCCTCTTCATTCGTGGAGAGAGCCATCAGAACAAACCTACACTTCCAACTTACCATTTCTGAGAGAGAACCACCTACTCATGTGTTGAGGCCAAGATATTCCATTCCTACCATATGAATCTTGATCTCTAGCCTTCCCCAAGTTACTTTCCACTCAAATCTTCTTTCCACCAGATTCAAATCCTATGAGAGAGAGTTGACTGTTGGGGAGACTATCATTTGAAGCACAAGAGAAAGGAGTTCATCATCAACACACCATTTGTTACTTCTTGGAGAGTGGTGTCTCCTAGATTGGCTAGGTGTCACTTGGGAGCCTCCGACAAGATTGTGGAGTTGAACCAAGGAGTTTGTAAGGGCAAGGAGATCGCCTACTTCGTGAAGATCTACCGCTAGTGAGGCAAGTCCTTCGTGGGCGACGGCCATGGTGGGATAGACAAGGTTGCTACTTCGTGGAACCTTCGTGGGTGGAGCCCTCCGTGGACTCACAAGAACTGTTACCCTTCATGGGTTGAAGTCTCCATCAACGTGGAGGTACGATAGCACCACCTATCGGAACCACGCCAAAAACATCCGTGTCTCCAATTGCGTTTGAATCCTCCAAACCCTTCCTTTACTTTCTTGCAAGTTGCATGCTTTAATTTCCGCTGCTCATATACTCTTTGCATGCTTGCTTGAATTGTGTGATGATTGCTTGACTTGTCCTAAGATAGCTAAAATCTGCCAAACTCTAAAAGCGGGAAAAGGCTAAGTTTTTAATTGGTCAAGTAGTCTAATCACCCCCCCTCTAGACATACTTCAAGGTCCTACAAGTGGTATCAAAGCCTTGGTCTTCATTTGCTTTGATTTCCATAGCTTTTGGTGGTCATAGCCTTGGTTTCACAACCTAGGAGAGTATGGCGTCTAGCGAGGAAATTATCACCGTGAGGTCCTTACTTTGATGGTACTAATTTTGCTAGTTGGAAGCATAAGATGAAAATGCATATTCTCGGACATAACCCGCCGTTTGGGCAATTATTTGTATTGGCTTGCAAGGTGAATTCTTTGATGGGAGAGAGCCGAACCGTGAAGCTAATGCGGAAGAATTGAAGATGTTGCAATACAACGCTCAAGCTTGTGATATCATCTTCAACGGATTGTGCCCCGAAGAATTCAACAAAATCAGCCATCTTGAGAATGCAAAGGAAATCTGGGATACTTTGATTGATATCCATGAAGGTACCGAATCCGTCAAGGAATCCAAGTTGGATGTGCTCCAAAGTCAGCTTGACAAGTTCAAAATGAAGGATGGTGAAGGTGTCGCTGAAATGTACTCTAGGCTTGCACTTATCACAAATGAAATTGCCGGCTTAGGGAGTGAAGAGATGACTGACAGATTCATCATCAAGAAAATCCTAAGAGCATTGGATGGAAAGTATGATACCGTGTGCACATTGATTCAAATGATGCCAAACTACAAAGATCTCAAGCCAACGGAAGTCATTGGAAGAATTGTTGCTCATGAGATGTCACTCAAGGATAAGGAGGAACTTCACAACAAGTCAAGTGGTGCTTACAAAGCCTCAAGTGAAGCCCCCACATCATCGAGTGAGAAACAAACCTTCAATGAAGAATTGAGCTTAATGGTGAAGAACTTCAACAAATTCTACAAGAGTAGAAGCAAAGAAAGAAGCTCCAAGTCAAGGTCTTACAATGATAAAAGATATTCTAGTCGAGAGCGCAATTGCTACAATTGTGGGAGACCCGGACACTATTCCAATGAGTGTACGGCACCCTACAAGAGAAGAGAAGACTCTCCAAAAAGAAGAAGTAGAAGAGAAGAATCACCACCAAGAGAGAGGAGGAGTAGAGATGATCGTTATGAACGAAGACCCTCACGGAGAAGCAAGGATTCGGAAAGGAAGGACAAGTCATCAAAGAGCTACACAAAACAAAGACATCACGCTCATGTTGGTGAATGGGTATCCGGCTCCGACTCCGACCATCACTCCGAGAGAAGCTATCACTCCGACTCCGAATATACTCAAGATGAAGTTGTTGCCGGTCTAGCACTTGTGTCAACCAACTCCTACGACATATTTGAATCACCAAATGAAGGAATTGGTAGATGCTTCATGGCCAAAGGTCCTAAGGTAACACACCCCGAGTATATTGATTTTGATGTTGATGAAGATGACTTGCTAGGTGATGATGATTTACTTGTTGACAACTCTAGTGATGAATACTATGATGAAACGTCAATTAATCATGCTAATCAAGGTGAAACGAATGACAATGATAAGGAGAAAAATGAGCGTCTAACTAAAGAACTAAACACTCTTAAGTTAGATCATGAAACTATCTTTGAAGATCATCGAGAACTTTTAAGGGCTCATGAGAAGTTACGCTTTGAAAAGCTCAATCTTGAGCAAGAGCATGAGTTCTTAAAAGCTATCAATGATGATCTCCGTAAGAAAAGTTCTTCTTACATTGCCAAGCGTTTACTCTTATCTACTTACATGCCTCAAGTCAAGTCTAGTAACAAGAACAAGAAAGATTCTTCTTCTAGTAGTAACAATAACAATGCTAAATCCAATATTGTTGCTTCTAGTAGTTCTCTTGATTCCACTAATGATTCTCTTAGCCAAGTTACTCTTGAGCAAGAAAATAGCTTATTGAAGGGAATTATAGAGAAAGGTGTATACAAGAGCCTTGCCGGGAGTAAGCAATTCGAGGAAATTGTATGCAAGCAAGGAAGGCACCAGAAGAATCAAGGTGTTGGTTTTGAATGAAAGTTCAATGCCAATGGAGTTGAGTGGGAAGAAGATCAATACCCCAAGACGAAGTTTGTTCCTCAACAAGAGAAGTATGATCCTACTTCCTTCAAGGGAACACAAGCACAAGATGATCTTCCACCACAAGACCACAAGAACAAAGGCAAGGACAAGCTTCAAGAAGAGATTGATGCATTTGAAGAAGCACCTAAGGTCTCGGTCAAGTGGATTCCCAAGACTACGTCAAGTTCTACCTCATCAAGTACAACTACAACTCCAAGGATTCCCATCAAGATGATGTGGATCCGAAGAAGAAGAACTAGAGAGTTCTTAAGGGTGACTCCGCCAACATATTTCACTCATATCATTATGGCAAGGACAAGTGCAATCAACTTCCATATCTTGCACTAGTTCAAGGAGTCACAAACCCTCATGTTGGTAAGGCAAGGGACAAGGTAACCTAATGATTTCATGGACATCATTTTGTGTGTGCATCACTCTATGTCTATGGATATACTTGTTTGTTCCTTGTGGGACTAACCCATGTAGGTATTGAAAGTGCAACTCACTCCAAAGGATTGCTCCAAAAAGATCTACATCAACATTGAGCATCCACATCTTCAACACCTACATGAAGTCATCATCGACAAAACCCAAGGTTAGTTCATCCCTCTTAGGGGGGATCTCACATCTAGGGGGAGCTTAACTCTAAGAATTGAGTCAAAGCAACTCTAATGATCTGAACACATAAATGCTTTATGTAAAAGTGGTAACCCCACTTGAGCTTAAACGATGAGTATGACCTATGATCAAATGTCTATCATTTGACTCCTAAGTCAATATACTCATATATAGATGACCTAGTCATCGCCAATTGCTTGATAGATGCTAGAATTGGTTGTGCATGCTTTGTCACATATTTCATTTGCCATCTTATTGTGTGAGCATGTTGGATGCATACTTTACTCATTCGAGGACATCCACTTGTTGTTTTGATTGATTGGCTTATTTTTCTTTGGCCAAGTGGATGGACAAGAATGCCTAGAACCTTCTCTAGCTATCTATGCTTTTCTCATCTCAAACTCTGTTCATGCTACATCACAAAATTTGATCAAGTCAGATTCGAACCACTCTGTGTGAGGAGCACTCAAAGTCCCCGATTCGTCATAGACTTAAACTTCCAAAACTTCTTTGTGATTCTCGGTCTTACCGATTCCTCCATTTCGGTCTTACCGAGATCACTTAGTCGATCTAGTTTTTCAATCTCGGTGCAACCTATTTGAACTCTTCGGTCACACCGAGTTGCAATAACTGTACACAGTTTTGCATCTCGGTGCCACCAAGTTGTTCCACTCGGTCACACCGATAGGGTCGGGCTATATATAGTCACGGGCAAAAATTTGGAAATTTCTCCGAACCTCTTCGCCCGCGCAATAGCTCGCTCTGCCTCCGTGGTCTCCGGATCGTCTCCTCATCGCCAGCCGCCCCCTGTCGCTGGTATCCGCCACCGTCAACGGAATTCAACTCAGTCGTTGCCGCCGTAGCGAGTCTCCGCCGAACTAGGGTATGGACTCGATCATTGTGCTTTCCTCGTCCGAATCTCAGCACATTGTGTTCTTATTGATTCTTGCCACGATTTAAACACTCCTACCAGTCAATGCAATCCTTAGAATAGTTTTGATTCGAAAATTTAGGGTTAGGTTTTCGCCGAAACCATCTCGGACCCACCGAGTTGAAAAACTCGGTCCCACCGATTTGGCTTATGCCATTGCACTAGTGAGACTCGGTCTGACCGAGAATTGCTAATAGGTGTGACCGATTTTAGGACTTTGTGAAACCCTAGCAGTCTCGGTGCCACCGAACTATGACTCGGTCCAACCGAGTTCATCAGTTTAGGTTCCAAAACTGCTTCGGTATCACCGAGTTTGAAAATCGGTTGATCCAAAATGCTTTCAGTGGAAAACTAAAACTGAATTTTTGAGTCATTCTTTGCAAAAATCTCTGCATTTTTGATTCTCATCCACTCTACCTCATCTATAACTCTTCACGTGGTCGTGATCGATGTCGGACGGAGTGACAATCGAACAGTCGAGGAACAGTGAACATGAGTGAGGGCACTAGTCCCTCCAGCTCTTGAGATGAAGGCAGCAGGAGCACCCCAAGCAATCTGCCTAAAGCTGCCACCAGCAAAGGAAGAAGAAAACCTCAGATTCAAAGATGAGGATTATAGGGCGAAGAGGATGAAGCAACCTCCAAGAAGGTTGTGCTCAAAAGGAGTATGGCTCAAGACATAGCTCAAAGCCTAGACTCAATAAGAAGGTTCCTGCCAAGAGGACACCTATGCCAAAAGTCGAGCATCAACTCAAATTCTGATAAGCCTGATCCCAAAGAGCCACCGTTCTTTGAAGGGAAGAAAAGGAAAGAGAGGGTCAAGAAGACCACAATCGAGTTATTGGGAAGCCTTCCATGATGGAAGAGGAAGAAGAGATAGTTGCACCAGCACCAAAGGCACCCAAGCTTATGGGTGATGCTATAAGATCAGGGGCTGCCACATCTAAGCCCAAGGAAGCACCCAAAGCTGCCCTCAAGGCCAAGTCTGCACCAAAGAGGAATACCAGGAGTATTCCAGCTACTGAGAAGAACAAGGCCCCAGTGCCTGAGGTTGCTGAAGAAGAAGATGAAGAAGGACAAGTTCTGAGGAAGCTCAAGCCAAAGATACCAGACCACAATGATGCTCATCCTGTGGCTGAGGATATGAAGATCATAAGAGACAATGGGTTGAGGCTATGGAGGATGACAGATCCATATGCCACAAGGAGAAGAACTGTTGTGGACTACAGGTTCCACACCAAGGAACAGCAGGACTTTTATGAGACTATTCTGCTGGATAAGAAGCCCATAGTGTGTGATATGAGGTGGGTCGATTGGACCTACATGAAGGAAAATGTAGAGCACTATCACGGAGTGCAAGACAGTTTTGTTGTTGTTGGAGTTGCAGACTTTGTTGGGCAAAAGCTCACCAACTGGAACGATGAACTTATCATGCAGTTCTACTCCACACACTTCTATCCGGATGGCGGGATAGTGTGGATGTCTCAAGGTACAAGGTACCACCAACTGCTGAGGAGTGGGCAAAGCTGGTAAATTCCCCAAAGGAGAATGAAGATGACCTTGATGTATATGCCAAGAAGAAAATGGACCACAATTCCATGGCACACATGTACAAGGAGATCCCAGACACAGCCATTGAGACACATAAGTTTGGATCAGTCCACTTCCTTCCGCTGGGCTGCCAACAATTAATCGCATCTTAAGGCATACCCTTCGCCAAAGTCCGGTGACCACAACATGATCGAGAGGGCATGCAATCAACATGTTGCATTTGTTTGATGTGCCACAGAAATTCAAAGTCATGAGCCTTATGGTTGAAACCATTAAGAGGACTGCAATGATCGAGAAAAGAAGTTGTGGATATGCCCCTCAGATCCAGGAGTTGATTAACTCAAAGATGGGCACATGCAAATATCTATTGGATAAAGAGCATTTTCCAATTTATCCAGACTTTGAGGACAATGAGGTTGTCATGAATGAGAATGATCCATCGTCAGTTCAAGCTCAAGAGAAGAAGGAGAAGGCAAGGAAGGAGAAGGCTGCCAGGATGCCAACTCAAGAGGAGGCATCTGAGTATTTCTTGAAGAACAAGCAGGAGCATCTCGGATACTTAATAGCATCAACACTGAGGATTGAGAAGGGATTGGCCACCCTCACTCAAAATCAGGAGAGCTTGGAGAGAATCATAGAACAAAAGTTCTATGACTTAGATGTGAAAGTAACTGAGATTCAGTCTGCAGTGGAGCAACTACAAGATGACATGCAGGAGAGGAAGGGCAAAACAACAACTGATGCATTTGCCAGAGTGCCTAGAGCCCAGAGGTCATCTGTTGTGCCAGTTCCTGACACAAGAGCAACTTCATCTGCACCAGCTACAACCTCAGTGCCACCAGCTCCAGCACCTACATCAGCTCCAGCTCCATCTACTTCAACTGAAGCTTTTGTCCTTGGCGCTATCCGGACTCCACCACCTGAAGATTAAGCCTGAGAGTCGATCTAGCACTATGCATTTTCTATGAACTTTTTGGTAACTTGTTGCCAAAGGGGGAGAAAAATGTATAGATCATAGGCTTCGAGAGAGAGAGTGATGCTTTTATTCTCTCTTGATTTGGTGGTTTTTCAAACTTGTTTGCTTTTGGTTGCTTGATATACTATGTTTGTGAGACATTGATGATCATGTGTTTGATCATAAGCTACACTTATGCATGTTTGATGATATTATCTTATCTATCCTATGTGACATTCATTGTGCTTGGTGATGAGTGCATGTATTCATCTCGTATCATTTTGAGCGCTCCACCAAGATGTATGTGACATGGAAGAGTAACCCATGAGCCTAATTCCTTGTGCATTTGCAGTCCAAAGAAAATCATAATCTATGCACAAATTTAGGGGGAGCTCTTGCTTATCACATACTTCTCAAAGCGACGATGTTTTTTTTAATCTTATTATCAGTTGTCGAAGCTTTGATCTATATGTTGTCATCAATTACCAAAAAGGGGGAGATTGAAAGTGCAACTATCCCTAGGTCGTTTTGGTAATTCATAACAACATATAGCTCATTGAGCTAATGCTATTCCAAGGTGAACATTTCAGGAAAGCTCAATGAATGGCATGGCATGGATGATGAAAGTGGATCCCTCAAAATGCTAATGACAAAGGATTGGCTCAAGCTCAAAAGCTCAAGACTCTTCATTTTATATTTTAGTGATTCAAGATCACATTTAGTCTATAGGAAAAGCCAATACTATCAAGGAGGGATGAGGTGTTGCTTAATGAGCCTCTTGCTTCATGTGCTTAGTGATATGCTCCAAAACCCTCAGCTACTTTCTCACATCCACATATGACCTAAACCTAAAGCCAAAATCGGTCTCACCGATTCTTCCTATCCGGCGCCACCGATTCCATATGTCATAGCCACTGCCACAAACCCTAGGCAAATCGGTTCTACCGATAGGGATCTCGGTCTCACCGAGATGGGATTGTAATCTCTATTTCCTTTTCAGTAACTTTTCGGTCTCACCGAAGAGCGGATCGGTCCCACCGAGATTGCAATGTAAACTCTGTGTTTCCTTTTGTAACATTTCGGTCTCACCGAAAAGAGCAAATCGGTCCCACCGAGTTTACGACCAACTCTCCGGTTAGCTAATTACCAAAATCGGTCTCACTGAGTTTGTGTAATCGGTCTCACCGAGATTACGTTATGCCCTAACCCTAACCATATCGGTCCTACCGAGATGCAAGTCATCCCACCGAAACCCTAACGGTCACTAGGTTTACTAAAATCGGTCTGACCGAGTTTGTTGATTCGGTCCCACCGAGATTGGTAAATTGTGTGTAACGGTTAGATTTTGTGTGGAGGCTATATATACCCCTCCACCTCCTCTTCATTCGTGGAGAGAGCCATCAGAACAAACCTACACTTCCAACTTACCATTTCGAGAGAGAACCACCTACTCATGTGTTGAGGCCAAGATATTCCATTCCTACCATATGAATCTTGATCTCTAGCCTTCCCCAAGTTGCTTTCCACTCAAATCTTCTTTCCACCAGATTCAAATCCTATGAGAGAGAGTTGAGTGTTGGGGAGACTATCATTTGAAGCACAAGAGCAAGGAGTTCATCATCAACACACCATTTGTTACTTCTTGAAGAGTGGTGTCTCCTAGATTGGCTACGTGTCACTTGGGAGCCTCCGACAAGATTGTGGAGTTGAACCAAGGAGTTTGTAAGGGCAAGGAGATCGCCTACTTCGTGAAGATCTACCGCTAGTGAGGCAAGTCCTTCGTGGGCGACGGCCATGGTAGGATAGACAAGGTTGCTACTTCGTGGACCCTTCGTGGGTGGAGCCCTCCGTGGACTCACGCAACCGTTACCCTTCGTGGGTTGAAGTCTCCATCAACGTGGAGGTACGATAGCACCACCTATCGGAACCACGCCAAAAACATCCGTGTCTCCAATTGCGTTTGAATCCTCCAAACCCTTCCCTTTACTTTCTTGGAAGTTGCATGCTTTAATTTCCGCTGCTCATATACTCTTTGCATGCTTGCTTGAATTGTGTAATGATTGCTTGACTTGTCCAAAGATAGCTAAAATCTGCCAAACTCTAAAACTGGAAAAGGCTAAGTTTTTAATTGGTCAAGTAGTCTAATCACCCCCCTCTAGACATACTTCAAGGTCCTACAAGAGCAAAACATGCATGCATCCCCAGATAGCAGTGCGCAGCCTGGATTACAGGGAGGTGCGCCTCCGTGTGCTCCTAGTTCGCGTCCTAGAGACGTAGTACTACTTTGTGAACACATAGCGCACCTTGCACTCTCATAAAGTTTCTTGAAATCCCTGTTACAACTGGCACTTTAATCTTATCTCCATGCACTTTTATTTCCAGCTATTATTTATACTGAACATACAAAATAGATGTTTTATTTCCCGCTCGTTGGTGACTCCTTGATTTTATTCAACCTGCACATGGTCTGCTTTGCTTTTAGCAAAACTATGATTTGTCACGTGTTACGTAATAGCAATGTATAAAGTGGCATTAAAAAAACCTTTTTTCCTGTTTAAGTTTTTTAGCGTGTTTGGGTTGGAAAAGCACTTACATTTTCCATGTTTCTTTAAAAACTGCATATTTTTTGTAAAGTGTCAGTGAAGCTAAAAAATGGCCAGGCATTTTTTTACAAGCTTTCATATTTCAAAAATATGTGCATCAGGATTTTTTTTAAATGTCATGCATTTTACAAAATGTTCATAAAATAATAACAAATTTCAGAAATGTTTGGTAATTAATTGATTGTCCGCCATGCACAAATTTGGAGAAAATGTTCATGAATTTTAAAAAATCTTCACCATGGGTTTAAAAAAAATTCACCACGTGTTTAAGAATTGTTCACCATGTGCTCTAAAGATGTTTATTATGTGTTTGGAAAAAGTTCAACATGTGTTTGAAAATATTCCCATTAGTTTTAGAAATGTTATTGCAATTTTGGGGGGTTTTGAGAGAATATTCAACATGTATTTAAAAGAAAAAATGGAATACAACAAACAAACATAAAAGGAAATAAAAATAAAGAACGAGAAAACATAAAAAATGAAAACCCGCTAGATAAAACACACATACACACACACACACACACAAACTCATGTGAAATATAGCCAACACGTTTGTTTTTAAGTATCTCATATCGCACTTTTCGGTAGTTAGTATGACATCTTCAAAGACAAATGGACTTTAAGAAACCACTATTATAGTCTTGAAATCATTATATACACATAAAGTAAATTTCAAAGGCAATTTTTTGAAAGAAAACGCATGGAAGGTTCTAGAAAAAATGAGAAATGTTAATGATTTGAAGTTTGTACATTGAAGTAAGAAAATGAGCGGCACTTTATTTAGAAGGAAAAAATCAAAAGAATAGAAATCTAGAACAAAGTAGAAGTGCTTAATTCTTTTCAAGTTTGTGCATCGACCACAAAATCTTCTAGATAGTACATGTGGCGATATCTAGTCGGGTGAAGAGGATATCCAATGGCCAACAATGCTCAGACTTGCCATATCTCTACCGTTGGATTGGCTTCACCCAACATCTAACATTAGAAGTTATTCATAAACTATCTAGTGGTATAGATAATGGGTTTTACCGCCTTTTTCTTTTTTCTTTTTCAACATTTTTAAATATTCACAAGTTTCCAAAAATGTCCACTTTTTCAAATTGTTTGGATTTTAAAAAGTTCTTGATTTTTAGAAAATGTTCCAAAAAATCCCAATTTCAAAATCCTTCGAAATGCAAAACTTATTTGTTTTTCCTAAAAATGTTTGCATTTATATAATAACGTTTGAGTTTTAAAAATAAAAACTTCGAATTTTCAAAAATGTTCTCATTACAAAAAATTCAGAAAAAATACCATTTTTTCTTCATAATTTTGAAAATTGTCTGCGTTCTTATAATAAGATGCTTATAATTTGAAAAATGTTCTCATTTGTAGAAAATGTTCAGATTCTTTTCACTTAAAAAAATTCTTATTTTTAAATTAAGTAACTATTGTATTATTTTATGGAAAACCGAATGAAAACTAGCAAAAGCAAAAAAAAAACAGAGAGAAACGCTATCGCCACAGTCGCTGGCGCGACCGCAAGATGGGCCGGCCGAGCTGCGTTCGCTATGTGCTTTGCTCGGCATTCTGCCGCGGCGAGCCGTAGGAGTCCAGACTCGATGTTTCAAAAAAAAGGAGTCCAGAGTCCTGGTGAAGCCCACACCTGGGCCCAACTGAGAGGCAGACGGACGACTGTGGCAGTGTAGCCCAGCCCGTTTCTGCCCGTAGCGCGCAGCAGAAGCGAGGGGAGAGAGAGAGGGAGAGGAGGAGGAGGAGCGAAACCCTCGTCTCGAGGTCGAGCTGCGGTAGGGTTTACTGGTTTAGTGGGGATGGGAGGAGCCTCGCCGGCGATAAAGCCTATCGGCAAATCAGTGGTGCACCGGATTTGCTCCGGCCAAGTCATTTTCGACCTCTCCTCCGCAGTGAAGGAGCTCGTGGAGAACAGCCTCGACTCCGGCGCCACCACCGTCGAGGTCGGCCTCAAGGCCTACGGCGAGGAGTGGTTCAAGGTCGCTGATAACGGCAGCGGCATCTCGCCCGGCAATTTCCAGGCACGCACAAACGCAACCCCTCATCATTCCTAATCTCTGCATCCATTGTCGTTTTTCCGGCCTGTCATTGGTTGCTGACCGTACCATGCTGCCGCCGTGCCGTCACCTTGTTAGGCGCTCGCTCTGAAGCACCACACGTCCAAGATATCGGATTTCTCCGATCTCAACTCCGTGGTCACCTTCGGGTTCCGGGGGGAGGCGTTGAGCTCCCTCTGTGCATTGGGGAAACTGACGGTCGAGACAAGGACTAAAGATGAGTCGGTCGGCACACATTTGGAGTTTGAGCACTCGGGTGTGGTGATCAGTGAGAGGAAGATTGCACGGCAAGTCGGGACCACCGTAACCATCGAGAAACTCTTCTCCACCTTGCCGGTACGGGGCAAGGAGTTTAGTAGGAATATCAGGAAGGAGTACGGGAAAGTGATCTCCTTGCTACATGTGAGTTTCACATCTTGTTTTCTGTATTTCTTTGCAACTGCTGCTTGCAAATTTATTTATTTTTGCATGTTGAAGCCTAACTGTTCTGCTTAATCATATTTATCTACACGTTTTGCTTCTCAAAGTAGGATGTTTTATTATGATAGATGCTGAAACTTACTTCTTTTTGTTGTTATAATCTTCCATTACTAATTGTCTGGTCTTACCTGATTTTAGGCTTACGCCTTAATTGCCAAAGGGGTCAGATTACTTTGCACAAATACTGTGGGCAAGAATTCTAAAATGGTGGTGGTTAAAACTCAAGGAAGCAGTTCACTGAAGGACAATATCATTACGGTCTTTGGTTTGAACACTTTCAAATGCCTGGAGCCCTTCAACCTGGCCTTCTCTGAAGGCTGTCAGGTAGAAGGTTTCCTTTCCAAGCCTGGACCGGGCACTGGTCGCAATTCAGGAGATAGGCAATTCTTCTATGTAAATGGCAGACCCGTGGACATGCCAAAGGTCACCAAACTTGTTAATGAACTGTACAGGAGTTCCAATTCCAGGCAATACCCTGTGGCTGTCCTAAATTTTTGCATCCCAACCACATCTTATGATGTGAATGTCGCACCTGATAAGAGGAAAATTTTCTTCTCATCCGAGCATACTATTTTGTTATCTTTACGGGAGGCTATTGAAAATCTGTACAGCCCTCAACAGTGCAGTTTTTCCATCAATCACATTGAAGATCCTGAAAAGGTCAATCACACTGAAGATCCTGTAAAGGAAGATGACCCTATGATTGATGAACCTATTAAAAGCACATATTTAATGGACAACGAAAATGTTTCATCGCCTGAAAATGATAACTGCAAGGAAGACACAGATAGTGATGATCAGGACCCACTGAAGGATCAGAAAGTGAGTTCTTCTGCGACAAGGGCAGCCACTGGAGCTGCATCTAGAGACATGAGCCCCTTGCCAAGGAGCCCAGACACTGAGGTTGATAGATCTCCTTGGTTTTCAGCATTGCGGTATGAGCAGCCAAAAAGACCCCGTGCTGATTTTAAAAGTAATCCAGTAAGAGAAAATAATGTTAGAACAGGGCTTGCTGCTCAACCCTCCCCTTCAACTATTGTCCAGTCTTCTCTTATGAACTTTCTATCACTAAACAAGAGGAAGCATGAAGACAGTTGCAATCTTATTACTGAAGCTCCAGTGCTGAGAAGGGGTACATGCTCAGGGCAAGTGAGAAGAACAAGTTTAGAAGCAAATGCACCTGGTATTTCAGATGCCAACTCACTTCAGCAAATTAGCCTGTGGGATCATTCTCCACAACCTTTTGTACCTAAGAGGACAGAAGTTTCATTACAGCATTCTGAACCACCTAATGTTGGGTCTCCTGGTACTGAAGCTCCAGTGCTGAGAAGAGGTACATGCTCAGGGCAAGTGAGAAGAACAAGTTTAGAAGCAAATGCACCTGGTATTTCAGATGCCAACTCACTTCAGCAAATTAGCCTGTGGGATCATTCTCCACAACCTTTTGTACCTAAGAGGACAGAAGTTCCATTAAAGCATTCTGAACCACCTAATGTTTGGTCTCCTAGTACTGAAGCGCATCTCCTCAATCCATGTGATGTCCACAGTACAGAATTTGATGCGGTAAGGCTGATTTAATTTTGCAGTGAGACGGTTCTGTCAGTCAGATTTCTGGAGGAGATTAGACTACTGCTGCCAATACTGTTTTATTTTTGTTTCTCTTCTTCCACTTCTTGCCTTTAACTGTTTGTTTTGCAGCACTCTTCTTAAGTATCTCTGCCTTTTAAAATTGTATTATGAAGTTCACAGTGAACTTTTGAACTGTTAGTGAGTTATAGGCATCATTTTTGAAATATATTGCCCGTCTCTCCCCATCAGCTTAAGCTTTTGGGTGAAATGGTTAGGTGCATGCAATTCAATTTGGTAATCAGAGCCAAGAGATATTGAGTTCAAGACCTGGCCAAAATGCTATTAATAAATATAGTTGCAACCTACGTCGATACCATGTCGACATAGGGAAATATATTGCCCACTTTTCTCCATCAGTTTAAGCTTTTGGGTGAATTGATTTGGTGCATGCAGTTCAATAATCATGAATCTACTTCTGGTATTTTCGACAACTCCTTAGTTTCTCTGATTAGCTAAGCTGTGTTTTGGCGCAAATCAGTTGTTTTTGAAAAAATAAATTTTGATGTGTTTAGTGGGATAGATTGTATAATGAATGCTGCAATGCAGGATGAACAGAATGATCAACGCCTTTCAAATTTTGGTGCTCCCGATCAATGTTTGAAGGATACCGAACCCCCAAATACACCGTCCAATATAACTTTACTTGATGGTCATGATAATGACACTTCGGTGTGCTCTACATCAGTATCTTATTCAGTGCAGTTTACAATTGATAAGCTTAGGAGAAGAAGAAAACGCGGTTTTATTGTATCACATGAAAACAGAGCCCATTGTTCTGAGAAAACTGCAAGGTAACACGTATGCTGTTGTTATAAACAAGTTCTGTTGCCATCAGGAGTTTGGTTTTTGACTACTTTAATTGTCTTCACCTAGGTGTTATAAAGCCGCAACACTGGATAATTATGTACCAAATGACGACGAGGGAAAATCTAATTATTTAGCTGCAGCCACCAATGAGTTGGACAGGTTTTTCAGCAAAGATAATTTTGGAGAAATGAAGGTTCTTGAAATAGCTCCATATTCTTAATATGCTCATTTTCTTTCAGTGGTTCCATATAACATTATATTTGTTAAACCATTTGCCTGATGAATGAGTCTTAGGTGAACGGTGATGACTGTGCCTAGTTTCCTTGCAAGATTAGTTTTTCTTTCTGAAATGACATGTTAAAACAGTTCTGATGCACTCAGTAATTGGGAGGAGCCATAATGGATGTTAGCAATCATGATTTGTGAAATTGATATTATGTCCAATCGGTGCTTTTGGAGTGGTCACATATAGAATTTGCCATACGTTGTATCCAGAGAGAACTTGATCTATTGGAATTGTAGTATGCTGAGTATCATAGGGTCATGTTGCTGTTCCAATTTTACAAGCACCTTGCAGATGTTCGAATTGTAGTATCCAGAGAGAACTTGATCTGTTGGAGTTGTATCCAGAGAGAACTTGATCTATTGGAATTTTGTAGTATGTTCCTGTTCAAGGCAACTGCCAAGTACCATAGGGTCATGTTGCTGTTACAATTTTACAAGCACCTTGCAGATGTGGACTGTACTTTCAAGAAATCTGTTGTTATGACCTTGTTGTTTATTTGCTCGAATGTGACAGTCATCGTTCTTGTAAAACAAGTGGCAATATTCAAAGCATTGTGTTATATGCAGTTATTTCTTAGGATGCTAACTATCTCATCTTCAGGTTGTTGGGCAGTTTAATCTCGGTTTTATCATCGGAAAGCTGGAACAAGACCTATTTATTGTAGATCAGGTACATCTACATATTTTTCAGTGTAACAGTGACACCATTATACAAATCCCAAGATATATGAGTAGCACCCCTCAAGGTACCTCATATCGGTTCTTTTTGTTCTCAAGCATGCCGCTGATGAGAAGTACAACTTTGAGAGCCTGTCACAGTCAACAACGTTAAACATACAGCCTCTTCTTCAGTGAGTAAACAAGCCCCATTATTTTCCTGTGTTATTCTGTACATGGAACTTCTCAACACCAATTGGTCCCCCAAGGGGGTCCTTGCCTTGGCAAAAATAACATCAACTCGTGAATGGTTATGGTAGGGTAGTTCAAGGAATGACTTTACAATGTCCACGTTTATCCATACCTTCCGTAGCTTTTTTTTTTTCTCTTGCATTGGAGGAGGTTTCTGATTGTGTTCTAACGCTAGGCCACTGAGACTTGAACTTTCACCGGAGGAAGAAGTTATCGTATCTATGCACATGAACACTATCAGGTACATTTCCTTTTGTCCTACTACTTCGATTCTGACTGCTCAAAAAGTGGATCTAAGTATCTAACAACTTTAATATTGAAATGTGTAGTCTTTAATGCAGTAACCATCAGTTGCCTGTTTGACAGATGTTTGGTTATAGTTACATTCAGTATATGGTTCTTCAAAGAACATGTGAAGTACTGTTTCTTCCCCAAAAGCTGTTATTTTGGACATGGGCATGGTCTTCAAACTACAAATTTGACTACTATTTCTATCAACACCATTGTTATGAAACCCGTTAAAAGTGGTATCCATGATTCAAAATTTCCTTGCCAAGCTACATGAAACAGATTTCCGGACATCCATAGTAAAAGTACATTCTGCGAAAGCACTTGCCGAGACTAATATATGCATGTGCTTTCAAGTATCTGATCCAAATATTTTTGTTTGACTTTACCTATTTCCAAAACGACAGCTAATACTTAACCGGAGGGAGTAACACATAACCTATGCTATCCATACATCTGTTGTTGTTTTGTTCTTCAAGGGGAAGTTTTCTGCTTATATCTGGTTCTTGAAAATATCAATTCATGCATGATAAATTATTAATTGCACCAGCTAGGTGTATTTATTTTTGATAAGTGCATACCATCTTGATTCTTGAATCATGCATGGTCCTTCATCCCTCCTGTAGACACGCTGTATTGACAGAAAACATGCTGTATCTTTCTAGTTTTAATCAATAGTGTTTGGAGGTGATTAAATCCTAGGTAGCTCACATTCTTTCTTCTGTCACCTTGTTTCAGAAAAAATGGTTTTGTTTTAGCAGAAGATTTGCATGCTTCTCCTGGCAGTCATTATCTTTTGAAAGCTGTGCCGTTTAGTAAAAATATTACATTTGGTGTTCAAGGTAATTACTTATTCTTGTACCATGTCTGATTTTACGCTCGTAAAAAACTCAAAACTGTAGACTTACTTTCATTTCCCTTGATTTAGATGTGAAGGAGCTGATTTGCATGCTTTCTGACAGTCAAGGTGACTGTTCAATAATTAGTAGCTATAAGATGGATAAAACTGATTCTGTTTGCCCTTCGAGGGTTCGTGCTATGTTTGCTTCGAGGGCTTGCCGAATGTCTACTATGATTGGCGATCCACTGACAAAAACTGAAATGAAGAAGGTAATTACAAAAATTCGGCTGCGGTGACCTAGATAGATCCTTCCTCAAAAATACACGTATTAGTTTAGTTTTTATGTGACTTGGGTATTTTCAGTAGCATAATCCAATGCTTGCTTTAGTCCATTTGTGCAGCCACTCACTATCCAGAAAGAGGTATTGCTTCAAACGATGAATTAATGTTTGCTTTTGCACTTCAGATACTGAAAAATCTAACAGGACTAAGGTCCCCTTGGAACTGCCCGCACGGGAGGCCAACAATGCGGCATCTTGCAGATCTGACTAGTATAAGGTCCAAAGGTAAAGGATTGTGCAGTCCACTGTAGCATTCTTTTCTATCTACATGGTGGTTTATTGCAAGGCCAAGTGGTTAGCCAGTAGTATAAAGCCCGAATGTGTGGTTGTTAGTTCCAAACATTGTGGACTCACATCTTGTACTTGTACATGACTGCAACTGCCCATATTTGCCGCTCTTTTGTTTATATTTGATTTAATACATAAAGGATATCTCATGTTTTCACAGAAGCAAATTGAAGCGGTGCTGGGAAGTTTCATTGCGTAAAAGGAAGAAAATTCATTGACGCTCATGAGGATTTTATCGGCAACTCCTTGGGTTCACGGGAATACGGCAGGATCTGGGGTGACGTTCTGACAATTGTTCAAGTGACTGGCGGTTGCGTGGCTTGTTTTCCGCTGCTACGGAGAGCCCGCTTGGAATATCGTTCCCCCTCCTTAAAACATTGGCTGGTTAGAAAACGTCGGGTAGGCTTGTAAGAGGTGGTTGGTTCATTGTATTAGGCCTGTAATGTTTGCGCTTGTATCCTCGTTTAGGCTCGTAATCAGTCAATTTATGGTACACACCTAGGATATCAGTTGTGGCTGCTGTTATACACCTGTGAGCTAAATGCAGTTGTATAAAGTTACACCAGTTCCAAACGGAGCCTGAGGGCGAGCTTGGGAACGGTCAACAGTGTATTCAAATGCGGAGGTGTTTAACTTACGCCTGTATCATACCTGCCACTGAGTAATTTTGAGCTGGAAACAGAATGACGAGGCAAGACATATACTCCCTCCATTTCTAAATATTTGTTTTTCTAGAGATTTCAGCAAGTGATTACATACGGAGCAGAATGAGTGAATCTACACTGTAAAATATGCCTATATACGTCCATATGTGGTGGTTCATTTGAAATCTCTAAAAAAGACAAATATTTAGGAACGGTGGAAGTATTTTTTATAGAGGTATTTCAAAGTAAAATGATAATCCAAACAGGGCCTGAATGGTAGAAGGTTTCATGCTCCTTGGCGAGCAGTTTGTATTTTTTGAGCCTGCTAAGTTTGCAGCGTATGTTGCCGAACACACGCTCACGCTTTGTGCATGTATGTATCTCAGGCTGACGTAGCCACTTAGTTTAAATTGACTATTAACAGGGGATGTGGTAAATAGCCGGCATGTTAGTGCAGGATCAAGAAACAGAGGAGGCGACAGGTGCACTTCCGCTTAGATCTCTAGCCGCCACCTCCTCCTTCATAAAAAAGTTAGGGTTTTTGTCTCCCGTCCGACGCCACCGCAATCCGACTCCTCTCCGGTGGCCCTAGGGCCATGAGGCATGGTGGATCTTGACAAGGGTCGGTGGGACGGCTCCGTTTTTAGTTGTTTCTTTTAGTTTTGCTAGGGTTTGTGTCCTGCTCAGAAAGACGAGACGGCGGCGGCTACCTGAAGATGGAATAAAGGTCTTCTCACCTAGCCCCTCTCCTGGCGGTGTGTCTAGCACCGTTGGTGGGCGTGTGGAGGTGAGTCTTCGGCGGATCTATCATTAATGGATTTGCTTGGATCTCGTCGTTGTACATCTACGTGTGTGTGTCTTCGGGTTGGATCCTTCTAACCTACGTTATTCTTCATCTGTGGCTGTTGCTGTTCTGGTGCGCTGGTCCTACGGGGCCTTAGCACGACGACTTTCCGACTGTCTACTACAACAAGTTGTGCCCGACTCCAACGATGGAGGGGCGATGACAGCGGCACGCCTTCGGCTCGCTTCAGTGCTTGTAGTCGTCGCTAGGTGGTCTATGAATCTAGATGTAATTTTTTTTATTTTTAGTATTCATTGTACTGCCATGATTGAAGATGAATAGATTAGAAATTTCCTCAAAAGAAAAAATAGCCGGCATATTCTTTTTTATTGAGTCGAAAATAGATGACATGTATACTCCCATACTCCCTCTGTAAAGAAATATGAGAGGGATTTGGTCACTAAAATAGTGATCAAAATTATATGCATGTAAATCATATTTTGTTAATCAATTAATGGTCGTAGTCTTTCACTAATATGCTCCCATGGCCCCAATTTTTTTTAAAAGACAATCAATTTCAAGTGGTACAGAAAAACATATTTTTTTGCAAATGTGAACAGTGTAGTTTTTTTATAAATATTTCAGATCCAAATTCAAAGTACACATCAAGAAACAAAAAAGACAAATCAAGATGTGAATAGTGTAGTTTTTTTATACTATTCATGCTTTTGTTCTTATTGACACTATTGATGCTGAATTTTTCTTTTTCTTTTCTTTATATGTACTTTGAATTTCGCTCTGATTTTTTAGGAGTTGTAGACACATGTGTTATGAACATTCACAATCTTTTTATGGAGCTTTTTGTAATGTTTATTAAATTTAACCTTTTCAGGTTGTTATCATGGGAGCATGTAACTGGTGTTATCACTTGATATTGACTTATAAACCTGATCAAAAGGAGTATATCTCAAAGAGTATATGTTTGGTAATGATTTCGTTACCATTTTCTTTTTCTTTTCTAGATCTATACTTTTCATTGTCCTGACCTGAACTTATGTTTTTTTCTTCAGAAAATGACAACCTGAATTTATGTTAAAAAGAAAACTTGAATCAACACACTCTACACGATCGATCGCAATTCGACGGGTGAAACGGACTCTATTTCCACACTTTACCTGTCTGCCGACGCACCCTGCTCCCCTTCTACCTCCACGCCCGAACCTCCGAGCTCCAAAACCCTAGCCATGCAGAAGCAGACGGGCAAGTCCGGTGGAGGCGGCGGTTCCGCCGCGGCCAAGCGCGGTCGCCCGTTCGGAAGCACCACCGGAAGCGGGGCTGCAGCCGCGGCCGCCGCGGCTGCCGTCGGCGACCCGGCGGCGCCGGCCGCCCTCGTCGGACCTTCCCTCCATGTCCTCACGGCTCTCTCCGGTGAGCGTCTCCTTCGCTTCTTCTTAACCTTCAAACCGAGAATCCGGTGGGTTCTAGGACATCAATGGTGGCAAACCACGTGTTGGACCCTCCAATTGGAGTCGACTTGTTGGGGGGGAATCAGGAGCTCTCTATTTCAGCTGCAGCTGCAGTACTGTCGAGTAATTACATGCCAATTATTGAAACGAAACACATGTGTTAAGCCTTGGATCTAAGATTTGCGTACCAGAGCCCACGTTATGGGAAACCAGAGGGACGCTTTGACTCTGAATGCTGGTTCGCCTCGGTTAATTATGTCTTGTGGATGTCTTGTTGGGAATCACCATATCTCGTGATTGTCAAGTGTAATGTTGGAATTATTAAAACTGCCATCAGCAGCTTGATAAAGAAGTTAAGGATCAAGAGTTATTGTTGAAACCGAGAGACCTCATCATTCTTCTGCCACCTTCATATCCCGGCTCATACCTCACAAACCATAGCTTCAGTCGTAAATCATATGCCTTCCCAAGCTGCTAGCAAATTTGATCCTAATAGACAATATTTGAGTACACAAGCATATGCTTTTCCGAAGCTGTGTGCTGCTAAAAAACCAAAGCACCTAGCAAGATTACTTTCAGATTAGATCTTCCCTGTTCCAATTCTTGGACACGTAATTCTGGCTTCAGCAGAACAATGACTAATCTATAGGATACTGACCGAGCTGAGGCTGCTCTGACCATGATAGATACCTAGGCTTTTTTAGATTGATCAAAATCATACAATAAACGTGAACATGAAACTTGTTTTGTTCTTAGGGAAAAGGTGCACGTTACGGTAAAATAGTTTGTTGCAAATGCAAAAGTTCATTAGTGATGTTTAATCACATTTATCTCTTCAGCATACAATACTTTGGTGGGGTTTAGTGCCAATATTTCATGGCTTCGCTTCGCATTATGCTGGATCATGATAATCCCGTTGGGTTGAGCACGCTTTGCATAATTGTATGTTTGAATACCTTTTTTTTTTCTTGGCCAAATTGGAAACAGACTTTTTGTGCTCTGCACATATGAGATGAAATGAGAGAGGTCAACCTGTGTTTGGTTTATCTGCATTTTAAGATGAAATGTGAAATGTGAGAGGTCAAATATTGGATAAGAGGATCTATCTATGTTTATTTTATCCAGAGTAATATATGTTTTAATATCTTCTGTTTCCACAACAGCCAAGAAATTAGCAGCACACAGCATATCATAGCAACCACAAGAGCCTGCATGATGATTAATTTTCATGTTTCTATTTGTGCTTGCACGAGAAAATGTGAATGAACTCGAGCACGGGCTGTGAATGCATGTACATGTGTTGTGGTTTTCCCATTCATCAAACAAGATATATTTTGGCTGAGTAGTTTAGGAATTGCGTCGCGGTATTTATATTTTATTTTCTCTGTGACCAGCTGTTGTCACAGATGCAGACAGCCCTTGTTGTTCCAATTTACTCAGACAAGCAGGTTGTTGGCCTGTTAGTAATTTTTTGTCCCATTTGATACAGATAATGCCTCACTTCTGTGACATGAGCTTGAAATGCATGATCTGTCTTTTCTAGTATGCTTAATGGTTACCTCCATGACTATTTGGCAGAAGGCAAGTTAACTTCTTTTTGTTGTGGTTTTTCCAGATCAGAACAATAAAAGAATTGTCCTTGCATTGCAAAGTGGGTTGAAGAGTGAGATATTATGGGCATTGAACGCCCTCACAGTACTCTCTTTTAAGGAGAAGGATGACCTCCGACGGGATACAACACCTCTTGCTAAAGTTCCTGGGCTATTGGATGCCCTCCTTCAAGTTGTAGGTGCTTAGTTCCTGTTCTTCCTCTCCAGCTTGATCTAGTTGTTACTGGATCATGCATTGTATGCTTAGTTCAGGTTCCCAATTCCTTTGGCATTCACTGCTTAATTTGTTTGCACTATTGTTCATTTAAAATAATTAACTAATCTAGCATAATTTGTTAAATATAATTAATCAAGCTATATTTAAAATAATTAGTTTAGTTAGTCATCCTTTATCATCAACATTGGGAAAAAGTGTGATGTTCTCAAGCAAAATCTAGGATTTGGCGTCATTGTCGTAGCTGTAGAGAAAAATTCTGAAGATATGTTTTGTTATTTACACATACCATTTGCTGATTGGTTGCCGAAGTTTTTATATTTAATTTGACTTCTAAGAGCATCTCCAACAGATGATGTAAAATACATCACCAAAAAGAGCTAGATGTAAAATTTACATCACCAAAAAGTGGGCTTTACATCACCAAAAAACACCCAACTCCAACAGATGATGTATAATAGATGATGTAAAACTAGTTGAACTACTACATCATGGAGGTTGTGCGGCGCGGCGGCGATGGGTTCTCCAAATCGAGCGACGGCGCAGCGGCGGCCGAGCGGCTTCAATTCGGCCAAAAACGAGGCGTGCGGCGGCGGGGAAGTGGCGGAGTCGCAGGGAGACGATTGGAAGATGGAGGCGGAGGCTGTGTGAGCGCCGGCGGGGACGGAGATGCTTCAAATCTGTGGCGGCGCGGCGGCGGAGCTGCTTTGATTCCGGTGATTTCGAGGCGTGTGGCGGCGGAAAAGCGGCAGATCCGGTGGTCACGGGGGTGGGGAGGCCGGATCTAGCGGCGGCCGGGTGCGGCGGGAGGCAGGGCGGTTGCATGGTGGGAGGGGGGAGTGAAGGTTCCAGTGGCACTTGGGCTTTGCGCAGTGCGGCTGCGTTTTACATCTAGATGTAAAATCTGCCCCCAAGTGATGTATATTTGCATCCCTTGGTGATGCATTTTACATCAGATGTAAACCCAGATGTAATTTTTTTGCATCTACATCATCTGTTGGAGTACCTTTTTGGGCCTTGGTGATGTATATTTCTGTTATCTATACATCTACATTACCTGTTGGAGATGCTCTAAGGTTTTTGGACTAAGTTCTACAGTCTGCTAAGTTATGTGTTTATATTGGTTTCCAGTTTTCCACGAAAAGGGGTAATTCTTTTATCGGGCTGTACTATTGGTTTTTCCTTGCATTCTGTTTGATGCTCTGTCATCTTATACAGATTGATGACTGGCGAGATATTGCAATGCCTAGGGACCATACAAAACCACCAAGAGTAAGAACTTTGGGTGTCAATACAACAATCTCAGGATTTGGTCTTGAAAACGTTGGGAAAGTATACTCGGACAGCACCACGTATGTCATTATTGATCCCATCAATATCTTGAGTAGCCATCTCACTTTTCATGATGCGCGCAACATACTTATATTCTTTGAAATATGGTAATTTCAGTCCTCCAAATGATCAATCAAAGATAGAGAGCTCCACTATCACAAAGAAGAGATCTGCAGGATTTTTGTTTGATGAAGATGGTCTTTTTAATATTGATGATGAAGGGCGGACAGAGAGGCAACAGTGTGCTGTTGCGGCCTCCAATATAATCCGCAATTTTTCTTTCATGCCAGAAAATGAGACTATCATGGTCCAGCATAGACATTGCTTGGAGACTATATTTCAGTGCTTAGAAGACCAAAACGCAGGTAAAATTTCATACTAGGTTATTGTCCTTAGTTTTTAATTCCCAGACATCTATGCTATGTTCCTTTTATTCAGTTCCTCTATTCTAAATGTACAAATTAATTTGTCCTTGATTGAATATGTGATTTTAAAATATGACTGGATATATCTGTGCCAATTTTCTTGTGTGTTGATTATGTTACTGCAAATGACACCTATGTATGCTTCATTTGAGCTGCAGATGCTTTCATCCAAATATTTATTATTAATGTCACCTATTTGATTTTTGTGCTGGGGTTTATAGAGCAAAATAGAAATGTCACAAAGTTGCCATTTGTTTCTTCATATACTAATTTGATTGAATCTCCGTAGTGGATCAGATGAGTTGTCCTAGGACTATGTATTGCTAAGACAACAGTTCCGTTACTTGCAACAAATATTGTGAGACTTGAAAACTTATCTTTGTGTGCATTTCTACCATCTGACAGAAGACGATGAGCTCATAACAAACATGCTGGAGGCCCTTGTTAATTTAGCACCTGTGCTGGACCTGAGAATCTTGAGCTCGTCAAAGCCATCATATATTAAAATGACGTGAGATTAGAAGTTCATCACGAGTGTTTTTCTCAATCTTTCCCTTTTATGTTGTTCCTTATTGTTTTCCTTGGCTTTCTACAAGACAGTGAGAAAAGCGCAGTTCATGCCATAATGGGCATGCTTTCCTCTTCAATAAAAGCATGGCATTGTGCTGCTGCTGAATTGATTGGGCGGCTGATAATCAATCCAGACAATGAATCGTTTCTTGTTCCTGTGATTTCACAGGTAAATCCTTCGTTTAGCAGGCAGAGTCCTCTATTTACTATTTTATGCTATATGGATGGATGATTTTAAATAAAGCTATTTACTTGATATACAGATATACAGGAGATTGGTTGATCTGTTGAGCGTGCCAGCATTTGATGCACAGGCTGCTGCTGTTAGTGCCCTCTACAACGTATCAGAAGTGAACATGGATTGTAGGCTGAAGCTGGCTAGTGAGCGATGGTAAAATCTGTTTCATTTGGTCAGTGATAGCATACCTTGCTGCAATTTTTTTATTTGTTGTTTCATTGTCGATTGAAACAGGGCTGTGGATAGGCTTCTAAAGATCGTGAAGGCACCACACCCTGTGTCGGAGGTCTGTAGGAAAGCAGCGGTGATACTGGAGAGCCTCGTCTCGGAGCCTCAAAACAGGATGCACCTCCTGGTTCACGAGAATAACTTTGCTGAGATCCTGACGTCGGAAGGGAAATACTCGGACACGTTTGCTCGGATTCTGTACGAGCTGACTGCGAGGCCTAGCAACAAGGTGACGTCTGGGCAAGCTATCTGGGGAAACATAAACTGATGCATGTGCTGACCCTTTGACGTGTGGTTAAAATCTAGGTGCTTTTGTATCATTTTAGTTTCTGACTGCATGTGGTAACAAGCTACTAGCTGTATTTAGCCCCATTTGATATGTTTGTTTTAGAACTTTGTTGAAACGAGGCCTGGGTGGCACTGGCAGAACGCAGTATGTGTCCTGTGATGTATGTATGCTGCTAGAATACAGCCCGGCCGGTACTCATTTGCTTTGAACCGAAGCTAGTGCGATTCTGTTCCCATAAGCTACGGTAATTATGATCTAAATATTTGTTGTTGCGAAAATTGAATATTTGGAGCGTAACTGCATAAGAAGCTATATTTTGTAATGCTTCCTTTCCTTCTTGTACTATTATTAGAAAAAAGAGAAGACTTTGTGAGTAGGGTGCTCATCTGCACCTGGTTAGAAAAAATATTTCTTAAAAATTCAAAACAAATTCAAAAAAATTCAAAAAAAATTGTGCGTTAGATAATTTGATGCGTGAGGTCTGTTCCAAATTTAAGTCATTTGAACGTTTGAGCAGCTCTAAAGAAAAAAATAAATCAGACCAAAACAGTACATGAACAGATGTCTAAATGATTTGAAAATTCAAGCGGACCTCATGCATTAAATCGTCTATTGCACAATTTTTTTGGATTTGAATTTTTCTAGTATTTGTTTTGACTTTTTTCATTAGCATGGGGTAGATGAATTCGGGTGCAGAGATGAATTTGCAAGACTTTGTTGTATAATACTCCTACATGGAAGGAACTTTCTTTTAATGTTTGATTGCTTGGTCCATAGGTTTAAAGTAAGCAAAGCTGAAACGGAATACGGTCAGGTCGCAACTCTAGAAGATGTGATAAGTGGGGAACGACTACAATAGAAAAAGGTCCACAGGTGCAAAAATAGAAAAAACAAGTCTGGGCCTTCTGATCCTGGATGAACGGTCCAGATTCTAGTGGACGGATCTGAGTGCACAGGTACTTGGTTCTTTGCAGAAAACTCCCTTGCTTCTACTCGTTTTGCAGGAACGTGGTTGGGCCTTCTCTTCTTCCTAAGAACACAGCAACGCGAACCCCAATCCCCAACGCGTAGCCGCCAGCTCCAGCTTGCCGACGGTGGCGGCGGGCCAGATCCGGTGCCTAGCTGGGCGACTGCGCCCGATGGAGGTCCAGATCCATCCACGACCGTCTTCTCCCGGCGTTCTGGCTGCCCCGGCGGACCTCCTCTGTCCGAAGCTGAGACCTTGTGCGGGCAAGTTCTCCAAGGTACTCTGCTGCGACCTCCATAGAAACTCTCATTCCATTCTTTCTCCTACCCCAATGAGCCCATTCTTCACACGTTGCCTGCATCTAACTCCGCCATCTGGGAACATCGTAGAAGAAATCTCAAGTCTTCATGTATGCTTGTCTGAAAGGTTGATACTAATTTTCATACTTGATTCTGTAGCATTTATTTAGGAAATCACTTTTGTTCAACTTTTACTGCAAACTGTGTATGTCATCTACTACTCACAAACAAGAACATAATATTATGGACAAAATTTTACACTGTAAAGAGACTTGTGCTTGGAGTTCAGACTGAAGGTGACAAGTATTCTGCAAATATTATGTACCAAATTTCAGACTTGTGCTTGGACAGTCTGAAAGTACTCTACGGAGTAAAATTTCGTACTTCCAGACTTGTGCTTTGACGGTCTGGAAGTACTTCTGCTTGTACCAAACTTCATACTTTCAGACCGACAGTCTGAAAGAAAACATTCGCAAAGATGACAATCTAAAATTACTTGTGCTTGTACCAAAATTCAAACTTTCAGACTTGTGCTTGGACAGCCTGAAAGTGCCAAATTTTAGACTAACTTGGACAGTGTGAAAGCCTGAAAGTGCCGAATACTTGTGCTTCGACATGTCATCTACGACATACATATTATTAGTACTTCAAACTTCTTTGGCATAAAGAGTACGCGCAGTACATAATATTATTTAGAAATCATTTTGGTTCAACTCTTACTGCAAACTTCAAGCACAATTCTGTAGCATATCAACTTTATTTAGGAGGACATGATATTTTGACATAGATATCTGAAAGTACTCTTGCTTTAAAATAGTGCTTGGAGCATATGTTGTATCCTCTATGATAAGATTAAAAAATTCTGGATCTTTGGAAATGATATGAACGGCAAGCATATGAACATTTTGTGAAGGTATATATTTTAATCGTGAGTATCTTGGAAGCTTACAGAGATTTTTATGTTTTGAGGTGATTAAGAAGTCAGATATTTGGATTTTGGAGTGAAATGCAATTTCTGCTCTGCATATGATGGATAGATCAAAGCTCGTCGACTAGTGCTACCTTCGTCCTCCGCTGTTTTGTTGCTGCATCTCGAACTCAAAATGGAGGGAAGTAGTGGGACGTCGCCTTTAGGAGAGCCCACTGTTTCAGTAATCCCAAATTGTGTACCAACACTATCAGGTGAGAAGACACAGTCTAAAAAAGCAGTAATATCTTGTCATTACCTAATTTTTTCGTTAATCCCTTCTTTGATGTTTTTTTGCTGAATATTTGTTTGCAGTTGTGGAATCGGCCAATAGTGTCCAAAATCAAGATTTGAGTGATGCTACCTCATTTGCAGAAATAAATTCCCCAATGCTTCTCATTGATGATGCGAGTACACCAAAAAAGAAACAAGCCTTCTCTCAAGAGGTACCAATGCCGGTCACAGCTTGTTATATCCACTAAATAAGCATTGCATTTGGCAAATAGTAGTTGAATTTTTAGGTTGTTTGGAAATATATTTTTTGCTTCTGACAAAAATGAGATCCCATAAGTTCATAGCATTGTCGTGTGAGGTTAATGTTACTAAACTCTGAATTGATGTTGCAGGGTTCTTTGTATAAACCCCAGTGTGATGAGGAATTGAAGCCAAAAGTGGGGATGCTATTTGATGACATTGGCTCAGTAATGGAATTTTACGAGACATATGCACACCATGTCGGATTTGGTGTATGTCTTGGGCAGCAAAAGATCGTAGATAATGTGCTTCTGTGGAAGCGCTTCTTGTGTGCAAAAGAAGGATTTCGGCCCGAGAAAGGTATGGTTGTTGTTGATCATTCCAAGAAAAGGCGAAAGGTGAAATTGACTAGATGTGGATGTCAAGCTTTTATCTATGTCACTCGGGAAAGTGATGGAAAATATAAGATAGCTTCACTCACTGAATATCACAATCACCCTTTTGTGCCACCTAGCCACCAACACTTGATTAGATCTAATCGTCAAATTAGCGAGAGGGTGAAGACAACACTCCATGATTGCCAGAAAGCTAGCATCGGGACCGCCTTAGCATATAGGTTTCTTCATGTTGGCGCAGGGGGGTTTTCAGCATGTTGGCTGCACCCAGAAGGACCTACAGAATCACTATGGTGGATTGAAAAATAAAATTAAAAATTGCGACGCTCAAATGCTAGTGGACCAATTTGGTAGACTGAAGGCTCTCAATCCTGCTTTTTTCTTTGACTATGAAGTTGATGAGGTTGGTACATTAGTTCGTTTGTTCTGGACGGATGCGACAAGTAGGAAAAACTATGGTCACTTCAATGATGTGGTATCTTTTGATTCAACATACAGCACTAACCAATATGAATACACGTTTGCGCCCTTCACTGGAGTAAACCATCATATGCAAAGTGTCTTTTTTGGGGCTGGGTTTCTACTTCATGAGACAGCAGACTCCTATATTTGGTTGTTCAGGGCGTTTCTTACAGCAATGAGTGGGATTGCGCCTAGACTAATCATAACAGACGAATGTAGTAAGATGAGGAACGCAATTAAAGAAACTCTGCCGAACACCGCACATCGATTGTGTATGTGGCACATTATGGAGAAGGTTCCTGGGAAGGTACGTCCTAAGTTGAAAAATGACCTTGTATTCTATGATAGGCTAAAACATTGTGTGTGGAATTTTGAAACCCCTGCTGAATTTGAGGATAAATGGAAGTCTTTCATCATAGAGTTTAAGTTGGAGGACCATGAGTGGTTCGCGAAAAGGTATGAACTTCGTGCAACATGGATACCAGCTTACTTTATGGAAATTCCCCTAGCTGGTCTTCTTAGGACAACTTCGATTTCAGAGAGCGCAAACTCATTTTTTAAGCGTTTCATTTGTCGCAAGCTTACCTTTGTTGAGTTTTGGCTAAGGTTTGACACTGCTTTGAAGTGTCAGAGGCAGAATGAGTTAATTGCTGATAACACAAGTGAATACACAACAAGTGAGTTGGTGACACCATGGGAAATAGAGAGACAAGGCAGGGCGGTATTCACCCACGAGATTTTTGAATTATTTCAGGCCCAGGTGCTTGCTGCCAGAGATGATTGTGATGTTCAGGACACGGAAAATCGTGAGGGGATTAAAATCATGTTTATGAGTGATCAATACAAAAAGATTAGAGAAGTGTCTTATGACACAATATCCATGACTGTTAAATGTTCTTGCAAGCTTTTTGAGTCCAACGGAATCGTGTGCCGCCATATTATCCGAGTGTTGAGGGGTGCGAAGAATTGCCAAGAATTTATATTCTTAAGCGGTGGGAGAGAAATTGCAAAAGGTATATTTCTCTTCAAATAGATATTGAAGCATTTATACTTATCTGCCTTGACACACATCATATGTAATATTTTTCATATTGCTAGGGACATTATCTTCGACGGGGAAGGGAACATGCTTGAAGAGAATTTAATTGACCCGGTTGACATGGCTATGAAAAGGAAGATAGCTCTCGTTAGGAACAAGCTAGAAGATCTCATTCGGAAGTCTAAAGGTTCAATGGAAGGAATTGAATTCCTGCACACTAGTTTGTGCAACGCTGAGATGGCTTTAGCCCATCTCGTACCGGCTGTAGCATGCAACACACACGAAAATGAGGAGTCATTTATCGGGAGCATCATTCCAAAGCACGTTACCATCCACACACCTACTGATATCAATGCAAGGGGCACTTGCTCTAGAATAAAGGGACACAGGGATGCTGTGAGGAGTGGGTCGAGTGAGAAGAAAAGAAGGCCTGGAATCCATCAAAAAGTCGCACGCAAATGTAGCATTTGCAAGGAAGTGGTGTTCCATGATGCAAGGACATGCTCTAAGAAACAAATGACACAACAATAGAGGTTTGTACTTCTTGCTTTTGAAGACTACCTGTTCTTTTAGTTGCTGAAAATCGTCACTTGCCTTCATCAACAGAGGTAGATGAAAGTTATGTGAGAGCATGTCATCATGTGAAACAAATTGCGCAACTGAAGAATATTCATCTTTTCAAAAGAAAAATAACCATTTTGTGGTTCACTAGTTATAGGTAATATTGTTCTTCTCGAACTTATGACTGCTCCTGAGTGATTAAACTGTCCAATGGCTTTCTCTATCTAGCATAGTCGCATTTAGGTTGCGTTTTGCAATGAATTTGTCTCTAATTTTCCTTCCATGTGGTCTGTGCAGCAAACAATCAAATGGTATTGTTGATGCATATTCATTTCATTAGATAACGATGATTAAAAAAATCGTGAACCACATGCATGACACTTGCATGGACCTGTGCTAACTGAATCTCCGACTTCTCCCAGCACAAGAAGATTGATAAGCAAGAGGCACTAGTACTGGAGGCAAAAGGCAGTAGCTTTTCTATTGTGTACCAAACAGAGCAAACTTGATGCAAATTCTGACGGCAAGCTTGTTCAGCAGACAGCGGTGCTTACTTTAGTCCTGCATACTTTGTGTTGTCTGTGATGTACCAAAAATGGTCCTCTCCATGTTATGTAACACTTTATATGTATGCGTGTCGTCTCTATTCTGTTCTGTTCTATCTGGGATCGTGCAATTTAAAATGTATGTGTAGTTATGGTTTAAAGTGGATGGATTAATTTTCTCATGTCTCAGAAATTTGTGATGTTCCCATACATTTTAGTGACGAACATGTTTGGATTTCTTGCATGATTCTGAATGTAGCAGAAGCTACTAATGAAATCAAATATATATCAAATTTCGTACAGTACATATGCAATTTTTTCTGGACCGGTACAGATTTGAGAAATTGTCTTATTTATGAGGGACAAAATGTTTGATATATTAGAAATTTGGGTGTTTATTGCAAAAGTTACCTTCCATATGCAAATACTAGTAGGGGGTTTTGAAGAAATGTACACTTACAACCCTCCCACTCAATCTGTACCAATCATCTTCGATCCGATGGCCATGGTTTGTTTTTCTATTCTTCCACCATACACCCTTTTTCTATTGTAGTCGCTCCCTGATAGGCGTGAGGTGCATAACTTTCCTCGAGTTGAATATAGACGAAAGCAACCCTTAAAAAAAGAATATAGACGAAAGCACACGGCGATGCCTTTCGCAGCTGCTAAAGCCAACTTTGCGACGTCTCTATTAAGTAAAGTCGCTTGATTCCAAAGTCCAAACCGATGGGTGTAGCGAGTAGGGCAAAGGCAGCAGCTTCATCTCACTCGAGTCTTTAGGAGCATCTCTACTCTCAAGGCAGCAGCGAACATAGCTTTCTTCGAACACAGTTTGTCATCCAATATGATATCCAGCGGTCTACGGATCAGTCCGGATGTTCGAAAGCCCGCAAACTGGATGTAAATCAGAGGGCTTTGCGTGCGTCCGGACTATTGCCACATGTGCGCATTCGACACCCTGGACACACCCAAAAATCTCCCATGCACCCTCTCTACGCAAAGCGATTGCCATACATTCATGTCGGTTAGCATCGCTTCAGAGCGCCAGCACCGCATTCATGTCGGCTCAAGACGAACGCGACCTTTTACTGGAGCCGTCACTGAAACGACGCGTCAGCCAAGAGCACCACCTGGTCTCCATGCCTGTTCCAATGCCGAAGACGCTTGACTGGACGAGATTGGGCGACCGTGTACCACATTCAAACCGGCTCCCGTCCGTTCGCCTACCAGCATTAAACAAGCGTGACAGGCAGGCGGAAATCCCACCCATGCGTCCGCATTTGACACAGCCCGCCGCTTGGCCCGGCCGACACCCACTAGTTAAATGTCGCCTCCTCGCCTGACACGACCCGCACGGCGCCACGTTCGTCATGGCCGATAGCTCTAAAGCAATGTGGGAGAACCTCTGACGGAGCGGAAGTGAGAGTTGGCCGGCCTTGCGACCGACTGGCAGACCCGTCGTGCACGATGGATACATGTTGAATTGCCGACTAGCTCGCTAGAGGTGAGTAAGGATAACGAGCCGGCGCCCCCGCCCGCGTAGGCGCAGTTCAACGCAGTCATGGCGGAAGAGCAGCTGATGCCATCAGTGTCAATGTTTGCGGCAGGTGTAGGAGTACTAATGGTGCAGATTTCCGCTAGTACACTCGGCAGGGTGCCTTGCACAGTTGAAAGTCACAGATCGGAGGTCACACAAGGATTTTATCCCAGGTTTGGGTCTTCAAAAAGTAATATCCTACGTCCTGCACTCCTGCTTGTTGTTATTCGTGATGGAGGATACCTCGTGCAAGAGAATACAATGGTGTAAGGACAGATGACTACCTTGAGTTGTTCTACCAGAGCGAGATGACAATGCGAGCCTCATAGCCTCCCCTTATGTACATGGTGGAGGCTAAGATTTTACATGGGGAGATGCGATCTAGGTGGCTGCCGCCGTCAACTTGGAGGTCAAGATGATCCAGGGATGTCTATCCCTTCCTCCGAGATCGCTCCTGCCGTTGGGTATATGGTGGGCTGTAACATCCTAAATTTTTTAATTTGGATGTTATACATAGGTCATCATATGCATATCATATTTTATTTGCATTTTGGTTGTGATCCTAGAAATCTTAAGCAACTCAAGGACTCAAGGAGAGAGTTAGAGATTTCACAAATTTTCATATTTTATTTTTTTTAAAATTTGAAAAGAGGATCAATTTGATTTTAATATTTTCTCTCAAATTATTTCCAATAATAAAAAATGAGAGAAGATAAAATGACTTCTTCAATGTAAGAGAAATATTGAAGAAGAAAATTTAAAATCAAATCATTATTTTATTTGCTATTTTATTTGAATTAGAGAAAATGTGCATTTTTGAAAATTGTATTTTAGGCCGAAAAATGTTCATCTTATTCTAAATATTAGATTTGGACGGTGAAAATTGTTTCTGTTATTTTTAGGGAAAATTCATTAGGATTTTTGTTCGATGAAATTATTTAAAAAATCTTTTGATCGACCGGGCAAGGTCTGGCTTGCCCAAATTACCACCATCATTTCGCTCAAGCCCACCAGCGTTCGAGCCGAGTCCGCTCCGACTCAGATCGCCCGCCGCCTTGCCCCTCCTCCAGCCGGGCCGACCCCCCTTTTATAAGCCGCACCGCCACCACCCCTCTTCCCCACATCGCCTTCGCCGCCACAGCCACACACCTACACCACGCCACCACACACTTTGCGCCGCCGCCGCCACGCTGCCGCTTCATTGCCGCCGTTGCCGCGTCGCCGCCGCCATGACGCAAACCGCCGCCGCTTCCTCGCCCCGCTCGCCGGAGCCGCCGCGCCGCCCGCCGAGGACGTTTAACCGATAAAAACCGTTCCGGTTCACCGGTTCTTGTTTCGTTTTTTTTCGGTTTTTCGTTTTAGATCGGTTTTTCGTTTTAGGGTTCGCTATGTAGCGAACGTTCACCCGTTAGATTGTTTTAACGAACGAATTCGTTCGTTTAGTTCTGTTAGCGAACGTTCGTTCGTTAGATTTTTTCTTTTTCTGTTTATTTTCATCTAGGGACCTATCTGCGAATACTTTTATCACAGATTAGTCCCTGAACTTCAAACCCTCTCTACTTTTCGCTCGTTTGTCCAAATCCAGTGAAACCAACGCCAAAATCTTCGTCTTGTTCCCCTCTGTCCAGTTAATCGACTTGAACATGGTTTTGAAAATTTAAAATTTGGTTTCAAGCAGATTTGATTTCAAACTTCTTTTGATCGTAGTTTGAGTTTCGTAGCTCCAATTCGATTGATTTTTTTTTTTGCAAATCGAAGCTCTGCTCTTGAGTTTTCAGTTTCGATCTTTTCCTTTGAGTTTTACCCTTGCATCTTATGCTTGAGTGCTTATGTATGCTATTGTTTGTTCATGATGGAGTTTCCGGAGTGCGAGGCTTGCTACTATGAATCACTAGGGTTTTCAGGTCGTCAGCAAGGCAAGTAACACTTTGATCATATCCCTTTATTACCCAGTTTTTTTATGCATTAGTTTCAATCCTCAAACACTGCATGGTTAGGACTTGTTAACATGTGGGTATTGGGAAGTAGTTGATGAGGTAGAACCTATTGCCCTGCATTCAAACCTTGGGAGTTTCTTACGTTATGCTTATACTACTATGCTATGCTTGTAGATGTGGATTGGTTTGAGTGTATCCATGAAAGATGTGAGAGATTACTGTTAACTAAGGTGGCTACTTTAATACACATCTGGGTGGATTGGTTGAGGCACCCTGGAGCACCCAGTGGTTGTCTGGGCACCTGGAGCATTCCAGCGTTGTCCGGTGATATCCCCGAGTACCCGTGTGATCATCCTATGATTTTCCACCCAGACCCAAAGGGATCATAAGATTATTCATGCTAGAAACTTCCGTGTGCAGCCACAAGCCATTATGGGCTCTGGCATAGTTGAGTAAGTTGTGGGAATCCTTTCCATGATGGGCTAGCAGATGTAGGGGATTGTAGGTGTACCGCCTATCTATCGGTTAAGGGGACCTCTTCGGAAAGACTGTGTCTCGGTCATCCGTTTCTCAAACATCATGCAGTGCGAGAAATCCAACGGAGGAGATCGAGTCTTGTGGGGAAAAGTGTGCAAACCTTTGCAGAGTGTATAAACTAATCATGATTAACCGTGTCCCCGGTTATGGACATCTTGAGTATCTGGTACTTGAATTATTGGTTGATCTCATCACTTTTCTTAATTAATTTGTTGGGTTGTTAATTATGTTTAATTGGGATTGAGTTGGAGGAACCTTCTCAATGTTGTCAACAAACTTTATACTTAATTAAAATATATTCCTTTGTTGTAGGGAAAAACTAGCTTTATGCAAATGATAACCATAGATCCTCCACCAGCCATATATGCATGTAATGATAGCTGTTATTTGTTCATTGCTCTATAGTGTTATCTTGCCAGCATATTCCATGTGCTGACCTACACAGGCTGCAACGTATTTTGTTGCAGAGTTTTCAGACGAAGAGTAAGGTGCGCTAGGCTGTTGTCTTGCACTCAGCTATGCCGTTGGAGTTGATGGACTCATTATTCTACGAAGCTTCCGCCGTTATCTTCTTTAGATGGCCTTCAGCCATATTATTGTAATTTAGTTCTCTCTTTGAGACACTCGGTGTAATAAGTGTGTGATTGAACTCTGTTATAAATCCTCAAGTACTGTTTGTGTCAGCATTACCGATCCAGGGATGACACTTATACACAGAGGTTTGACCGTCTGAGGTCGGATCGCTACAAGATGAGGAGGGCTCAAGTAAATTCGCTCTCAGGAGTTGTTCAGGAGGAAGTACCAGTTGTGAAGGATGACCCTGATGTATTTCCGGAGGAACTACCAGGCATGCCACCGGATCGAGATATAGAATTTCTGATAGAGCTATTGCCTGGCACTGGACCGATATCGAAGAGACCGTATCGAATGCCCGCGAATGATCTGGAGGAAATTAAGAAGCAGATTAAGGAGTAATCTATACTACTATATAGTGTATCAGTTTGAATTCAGGCATTGAAATGCATATATGGCCATTCATTGGCCTCGATCCAACGGCCTACAGTGCTTGGATTCGCAGCTACAGTAGCTCAAGTGCCATCTGGGTCGTTCCAAAGGCATCCATGAATTAGCATAGGGTCAAATCTATCTGGGCTGTTCTAGAACCATCCCACTACTTGTCTGTTTCAGTAGGTTGGAGCTAACTGAGTTACCAGAGACGAGAGTACACAGTCCTCTGATCCCTCGGAGCAGCGCAAATCATTTCAACAAAATATACTCGGGCAGCGGTACGTGTGCTGATAGGGTGCTTTAGTACTACTAAGTATGACCAGCTGTACAAAATAGAATGAAGAAATATATACAAGTAAACAAATTGAACCAGTGCATCGCCCACATATATGACGCCACTGACTTGATGTGCGGTTTTGGGTGGAAAGCCATAGTAAAAAAACAGTGCATCCCCACATATATGACACCACTGACTTGGTGCATTTTTGGGTCGAAAGCTATAGTAAAGGTTAAATTAAAACATAGCAATATATACCCAAATTTTGTGTACATTACATATTCTTTGCATGTGATAGTTATTGAGTATCTGAACATGTGAAGCTTTCTTATTCTTATTATAGGCATTTCGTTTCTGCTTCCGTATATGCACAATTTTCATTTGTCTTGAATCATTTTTCTAGCATATCTTGAATCATTTCTCAAAGCACTCCAAGAACTGTTTTCCTGGACCCAAATCACTCCACAATGTTAAGACGCGCATTGCGCGTGCACACATACTAGTTGGAGAAAGGTTACGTCTGACCAAGTTCATCACCGTGGGGAGTGATACGTCTCCAAGGTATCTATAATTTTTTATTGTTCCATGTTGTATTATATTCTGTTTTGGATGTTTAGTGGGCTTTATTATACACTTTTATATTATTTTTGGGACTAACCTATTAACCGGAGGCCCAGCCCAAATTGCTGTTTTTTTTGCCTATTTTAGTGTTTCGAAGGAAAAGGATATCAAACGGAGTCCAAACGGAATGAAACCTTCGGAGACATGATTTTCAGAACAAACGTGATCCAGAGGACTTGGAGTCTACGTAAAGAAATCAACGAGGAGAGCACGAGGCAGGGGGCGCGCCTACCCCCCCCCCCCCCAGGCGCGCCCTCCACCCTCGTGGGCCCCTCGTTGCTCCACCGATGTACTTCTTCATCCTATATATACCTACGTACCCCCAAACCATCAGATACGGAGCCAAAACCCTATTTCCACCGCCGCAACCTTCTGTACCCGTGAGATCCCATCTTGGGGCCTTTTCCGGCGCTCCGCCGGAGGGGGCATTGATCACAGAGGGCTTCTACATCAACACCATAGCCTGTCCGATGATGTGTGAGTAGTTTACCTCAGACCTTCGGGTCCATAGTTATTAGCTAGATGGCTTCTTCTCTCTCTTTGGATCTCAATACAAAGTTCTCCTCGATCTTCTTGGAGATCTATTCGATGTAATCTTCTTTTGCGGTGTGTTTGTCGAGATCCGATGAATTGTGGGTTTATGATCAAGATTATCTATGAACAATATTTGAATCTCCTCTGAATTCTTTTATGTATGATTGGTTATCTTTGCAAGTCTCTTCGAATTATCAGTTTGGTTTGGCCTACTAGATTGATCTTTCTTGCAATGGGAGAAGTGCTTAGCTTTGGGTTCAATCTTGCGTGTCCTTTCACAAAGGATGGCAGGGCAGCAAGGCACGTATTGTATTGTTGCCATCAAGGATAAAAAGATGAGGTTTATATCATATTGCATGAGTTTATCCCTCTACATCATGTCATCTTACTTAAAGCATTACTTTGTTCTTATGAACTTAATACTCTAGATGCATGATGGATATCGGTCGATGTGTGGAGTAATAGTAGTAGATGCAGAATCGTTTCGGTCTACTTGTAGTGGACGTGATGCCTATATACATGATCATACCTAGATATTCTCATAACTATGCTCAATTCTATCAATTGCTCGACAGTAATTCGTTTACCCACCATAATACTTATGGTCTTGAGAGAAGCCACTAGTGAAACCTATGGCCCCCGGATCTATTTTCCATCATAATAATCTTCCAACACTTAGCTATTTTTATTGCCGTTTACATTACTTTGCATCTTTATCATAAAAATACCAAAAAAAATATCTTATCATATCTATCAGATCTCACTCTTGTAAGTGACCGTGGAGGGATTGACAACCCCTTTATCACGTTGGTTGCGAGGTTCTTATTTGTCTGTGTACGTGCGAGGGACTCGTGCGTGATCTCCTACTGGATTGATACCTTGGTTCTCAAAAACTAAGGGAAATAATTACACTACTTTACTGCATCACCCTTTCCTCTTCAAGGGAAAACCAATGCAGTGATCAAGAGGTAGCAAGGAGGATTTCTGGCGCCGTTGCCGGGGAGATTCGTGCCAAGTCAAGTCAAGTCAAGACATACCAAGTACCCATCACAAACTCTTATCCCTCGCATTAAATTATTTGCCATTTGCCTCTCGTTTTCCTCTCCCCCACTTCACCCTTGCCGTTTTATTCGCCCTCTCTTTTCCGTTCGCCTCTTTTTCGCTTGCTTCTTGTTTGCTCGTGTGTTGGATTGCTTGCTTGTCACGATGGCTCAAGACAATACTAATTTGTGTGACCTTACCAATACCAACAACAATGATTCTTTTAGCACTCTGATTGCCCCTCTTACCGATCCTGAATCTTGTGAAATTAATGTTGCTTTGTTGAATCTTGTCATGAAAGATCAATTCGCCGGCCTTCCTAGTGAAGATGCCGCTACCCATCTGAATATCTCCGTTGATTTGTGTGATATTCAAAAGAAGAAAGATGTGGACAATGATATTGTTAAATTGAAGCTATTTCCTTTTTCACTTAGAGATCGTGCTAAAGTTTGGTTTTCATCTTTGCCTAAAAATAGTATTGATTCATGTAATAAGTGCAAAGATGCTTTTATCTCTAAGTATTTTCCTCCCGCTAAAAGCATCTCTCTTAGAAACGATATCATGAATTTTAAGCAACTTGATCATGAACATGTTGCAAAAGCTTGGGAGAGGATGAAATTAATAATACGTAATTACCCTACAGATGGTTTGAATCTTTGGATGATTATACAAAAATTTTATGCCGGATTGAATTTTGCTTCTAGAAATCTTTTAGATTTGGCCGCGGGAGGCACTTTTATGGAAATCACTTTAGGAGAAGCTACTAAACTCCTAGATAATATTATGGTTAATTATTCTCAATGGCACACCGAAAGATCTACTAATAAAAAAGTGCATGCGATAGAAGAAATTAATGTTTTGAGTGGAAAGATGGATGAACTTATGAAATTATTTGCTACTAAAAGTGTTTCTATTGATCCTAATGATATGCCTTTGTCTACTTTGATTGAGAATAATAATGAATCTATGGATGTGAATTTTGTTGGTGTAAGTGCATCTAGTGCCCCTTAGTGATTTTGGTGGATTGAAGACTTATAGGTTAAGGAACTAATGCGTTTGTGAGTGTACACAGGTCTATAAGTCTATGAGGAGTTTGATATTTACAGAGAAAGTCGACCCCTAAAAATGAAGTTCTTCGACTGAAGACTTTCTGAAGACTTTGAAAGTGAAGAAATTGGTGTGACCTTGAAGACTTGGTATTCATTTGAGGAACATGAAGCATGAAGACTTTTGTTTTCGTAGTTTCATTTTCTCTTTCTTGAGTCATAGGAAACACCATACTTGTTAAAGGGGTCGAGGAAATACTAAGGAAAATTTTCCATGTGATGCTCAACTCAAAATCCTACACCTTCCAATCCCTTCGAGTGAAGCCTTTGAAATCTCATACAATTCAGTCAATTTCTTCAAAGATGTGAGACGAAGTTCTTCCGGTCACGAGGAATTTGTTCGACCGAGGAGTTAGGAATTCGCCAAAGCGGATTGCCTACACAAGAGGAACATGATAGCCCCGAGGAATTTGAGATTCAAATTTCCGACCGTTCTTTGTCTTCTTGCGCCACCTGTCCCAAAATATCTTATCCACCTAACGGTCATATCATTGAAGGGCATTTATGTCTTATCATGTCGGGCTGCTCCCTAGGCTATAAATAGCCGCCCCTACAACCACTAGCTGGTTGGCTGCTCGAGAGAACTTGACACTTGTCATTTAAGAGCAACCCATCCTCTGAGGACCTTGAGCGAAAATCATCGAGTGAGGAAAAACCCCAAAACCAAACCCCTACAAACCCAAAGTGATTGAGCATCACTGAAGAGATTGATCCTGCGTGGATCCGATGCTTGTTACCTTTGAAGACTGTGCTTCTTCCAGATGGTTAGGCGTCATGGTCTAGAGCATCCAAGAGGAATTGTGGATCGCCGAGTGACCAAGTCTGTGAAGGTTTGGAAGTCGCCTGAAGACTTACCACGAGTGATTGGACGAGGTCTGTGTGACCTTAGTTCAAGGAGAATACGGTGAGGACTTGGTGTCCTAAGCTGCGTGCTCAACGACTGGGTGTCCGGACTGTGTGTCCTCGAGTTTAAATACTCACCGCTCCAACCAGACGCATAACCGAGACATCGCTTGAACTGGTCTACCAAATCATTGTCTTCACCAACCTAACTAGTTCTATTTCCTCAATCCTTTCATTTCCTCATTATCGCGTTGAGTGTTTGTTCATATCTGTGTTTGAAGACTTTGATCAAGACTTTCTCAATTTCCTCGCTTTAATTTCTTCACTGCTTTGTCTTCATCTTGTGTTATCCTGTGGTTACGCTTTTCAGACTGTGCTAGTCTTCATTTCATCATGATGACCATGCGTGTATTCTGTTATGCTTACTTCGAGTACTTATTCCGCTGCTAATAGTTCTTCGCTAAGGAATTTCCTCACCGGAAAATTCCTCAGTGAAGAATTCATAATAATCGCCTATTCACCCTCCTCTAGTCGACATAACGCACTTTCAATTGGTATCGAGCAAGGTACTCCTTGTTCGTGTGATTTTGGTTTAACCACCGGAGTTTTAGTTATGTCGACCGCAGTATGATCAAGGTCTCAGCAGGTGTCCTACCTTTGATGGGACGGACTACCCCTCTTGGAAGAACAAGATGCGAATGCATGTTGAAGCAATTGACAACGATCTCGGTATGTTGTGGAAAATGTTGTTCCTCACCACACCTTCTCCGAATGTCTGATGTGAAGAGATTCAAGCAACTCGATTCTCAAGCGAAGAATATCATATGTGGCCATCTCGAGCAAAGGTCAAGATGGAAGAGTGAGTGCTTTGAAACTGCTAAGCTTATCCGGGATAGGCTGTCCAAAGTAAATGAAGGAGTCTCAACTCAGCGTGACTCGAGTTGATGTTCTTCGAATCTCTTCAACCGCTTCAAAAGACTCGACAATGAAAATGTTCAACAAACCTTCGATCGCCTCATCGACATCTCAAATGAGCTTCAAGCACTTGGCGCCATCGACATCACCGACCATGAGGTGGTGAAGAAATTGTTAAGATCGCTTGATTCCTCATTTGATACTCCGCACCGATGATACAAGAGCGTGCGACTACAAGTCACTTGATCCAGTGATATCCTCGAGAGGCTAAATACTCATGAGTTCCACCTTGTCAAAAGAGAGATCTCTATGGTTCTAGCTATGGAAAACACGTGCCTCAAGGCCAAGGCTGTGTCTAAATCTGAGTATGAAGACTCTGGTAGTAGCCTTGGAGATCCTGAAGAATTAGGCTAGGAGCTAGCACTGCTCGTGAAGAAATTCCAGAAGTTCTCAAGACGTGGTCGTTTTGGAAAATCCTCAAGAAACAGTGATTCCTCATCCAAAGGACTATAAGAGAAGACTTTGTCACAAATGCAAGAAACCTGGTCACTACATCCAAGATTGTCCTCGATGGGAAAAGGAATTAAAGAAGAAAAACACAAGGATTACAGTTCGATGACGCCAAGAAGAAGAAGAAATCATCGAAATCTTCATCATCAAAATCCTCAAAGCCTTCTTCTCACAAGAAGAGCAGCTCCAAAAAGGCTCGGGCATTCATTGGCAAGGAAATGGACTCAAGCTGAATCGAGGAACATGAGGAAGAGGAGGCATCGAAGAATCTGAGTCCGTGTGGCGAGTCTAGCTTCGCCATCGCTTTCGCGACAAGTCCATCTTCAACTCAAGAAAATGACCTCACCAACAAAGCTGATGAAGATAGTGATGACTACGCCCCACCTATTGCTTCATGGCAAAGGGTGCCAAGGTACTCAAATATACCTCCTCTGAATCTAGTGAAAATGAATCTGATGAAGATCTAAAGCCCAGTTACTCAAAACTTGCTAAGATTGCTGTAAAACAACAAAGGGCTTTAGAAAAGGTTCAAAACATGCTAGATAAGAGTGATGATATGTTAGGTGAAGAAATGGATCGCACTAAAGCCCTGACTGAAAATCTTCAAAGACTTCAGTCTAGGTTGGACAGCCTTCAAGGTCATCATAACACTCTCTTATTTGATCATGAGAAACTTTCTTATGAATTTCTTCAAAGAAAGCAAGATATTGAGAAGCTAAGAGTGAGTTATGAAGATCTTCAGAAGGAGCGCGATTCATTACTTGCTCAACAAATCAGCACTTCTCAGGAAGAATTTGTTCCTCCATGCTTAAAGTGCATTGAACGTGAATCTGCTAATTCTTCACCGAATGTTCAAATGCTTCAATCGTTATAAATTCTTCACCTGCCTCTGCTATCACTAATTCCTCATTTGAGGACATTGCTAGTACCACTAACGATGCAGGGTGAAGGAATTGTATATGACAGTATGTACAAAAGCCTCAAAGGGCATCGACTCTTTGTGATGTGCTTAAAAACAGATCCTCAACAGAACCCTAGGAAAGAGGGTATTGCCTTTGAGAGGAAACTCAATGTTGGTGGAACATATTGAAGCCCGAGCAAGATCCCAAAACCTCATGGGTTGCTGCAAAGGGACCTCCATTGATCCATCTAACTTATCTGGCTTTACATGCGAATCTCCTCATTCTTCCGATGAGTCATTTGACTCAACTATAAACTGTTCAAAAATCAGAATGGTGAAGTATTTGCTAGATATGTTGGCACTAATCGCAGAACGGTTCCCCTATGAAGAAAATCTGGGTTCCCAAAGGTGCCTTGAAAGTCTTCGTGTGAATGTCCTCATGACACCACCGTGAAGAAAAGGAACCCCAGATCAAATTCTTCATATGGACCAAATTCTTCATATGGATCCAAGTCCTCATACGGACCAAATTCCTCACGTGGATCAAATTCCTCAAAAGGATCAAAGTCCTCATATGATTATCATCGTGCTAATAACTCTGTTTCGCAGGGTAGAGCTAAGGGCTATGAATATGTGCATTATTCTTCAAACCAATATGTTCATAAGTCCTCGAAGAATTTCTCTGCTTATTCCTATGCTTACCCTAACCCCTCTTATGTGAAGCGAAATGGTTTGGCTTCTATGCCACCATTCTCGTATGGTGCTCGCAGAGTGATGACTCTTTGCCACCCCTTCAGATGTGGGTGGTGAAGAAAAAGAACTAATCTCTTCTGCAGGGTCAGGTCTCCAGACGTGCCTTGACGTCTGAAGAATTTGTTGGGGACCTGACAAAATGCCTGAAAGGACGCAGACTAATCATGATGAAATGAATTTTCATTTCACACGTCCTCATACTACTTATCTGTTAATACTGACTGATGAAATTCATCTGATGAACTTGATATCATATTCTTCACTGATGAAGTATATGAGATCGTAAGTTGTACTAATTCATCTGCAGGATGATCAACCCAAAGCCACTGAGTGGGTTCTCGATAGTGGATGTACAAATCACATGATCGGTGACAAGAATCTATTGATGGATGCTCCTTATCACCGCCACATCTCAAGCATATCATCTTTGGCCGACAAAGGCAAAAGTCGTATTGGGTCTTGGTAAGGTTACGATCTCTAAGGATAAACACATGGACAAAGTCATGCTTGTTGAGTCCTTAGGATACAACCTCATGTCGATCTCAATGCTTTGTGATCTTGATATGGTTGTTATCTTTGGCAAGTATCGTTGTGTTGTGATTATGGAAGTCGACAATTCCAAAGTCTTCAAGGCTTTAGGAGAGGAGACTTGTATATTGTTGATTTCTCTACAGACCACAACCAGCCGTGTGCTTACTTGCAAAAGCTTCGTAAGGCTGGCTATGGCATCGGCGACTTGGTCACGCAGCATGAGGAATTTGCACACGCTTGCAAAGAAGAAGCATGTCATTGGCATTGAGAATGTAAAATTCCTCAAGGATCACTTGTGCGGAGCCCGTGAAGCTGGAAAATGACCAAGGCCAAGCATCCAAATAAGACTATCATGACCACTACTCGTCCCTTCAATTGCTTCACATGGACCTCTTTGGTCCCAATCATTACTCAACTGTCGTTAATGATGCATCTCTATATGGCTTTGTTATTGTTGATGATTACTCTCGTTACACATGGGTACACATTGTTACTTACAAAAATCAAGTGCAGGAAGTCTTCAAACGATTTTCCTCGAGGGCTTCAACCAACTTTGGTGTGAAGATCAAGCACATTAGAAGTGACAATGGAACTGAGTTCAAGAATTCCAGTCTTGATGACTATCTTGATGAACTTGGTATTACTCATGAGTTATCTGCTCCTTATACTCCTCAGCAAAATGGCGTCGTGGAGCGCAAGAACAGAACTCTTGTTGAGATGGCTCGCACTATGCTTGATGAATACAAAATGCCTAGTCGTTTTTGGATTGATGCAATTGATACTGCATGCCACATCATCAACAGAGTATATCTTCACAAATTCTTCAAGAAGACTGCCTATGAACACCTCACTGACAAGAAACCCAATAGAGCACCTACCTTCTGTGTTAGATGAACCAGCACCTGAGGATTCAATTAAGTTCAAGGCAACTGAGGATGTCATTCCTACTGAAGAACCTGATGAAGAATTCATTCCTGTACGCGAAGAACGTCGAGCTGATGCACCTGAAGATAATGCTGAAGACAATGGTGCTGAGGAAAATGATCAAATTCCTCGACAACAACCAGCTCATCCTCGTGTTGCAAAAGAAGTGCAAGTTGACAAGATCATCGATGACATTAAAGCGCCAGGTCCTCTCACACGCTCAAAAGCTTCACATTTATCTAACTTTTGTGGGCACTATGCTTTTGTCTCTATCACAGAGCCCACCAAGGTAGATGAAGCATTTCTGGAGCCGGAGTGGATTCAGGCTATGCAAGAAGAATTACATCAGTTCGAGCTCAACAATGTCTGGGAACTGGTCAAACGTCCAGATCCTCGCAAGCATAATATCATTGGCACAAAGTGGATCTACCGCAACAAGCAAGATGAAAATGGTCTTGTGGTGAGGAATAAGGCACGACTAGTAGCTCAAGGCTACACACAAGTTGAAGGAATTGATTTCGATGAAACTTTTGCACTGTCGCTAGACTTGAGTCTATTCAGATATTACTCGCCATGCTAACCATCACAATATCACTTTATATCAAATGGATGTGAAAAGTGCATTCCTCAATGGTAAGCTTGAGGAAGAAGTATATGTTGCTCAACCCCTGTGTTTTGAAGATCCAAAGAATCGACAAAGTCTTCGACTTAATAAGGCACTCTATGGCCTCAAGCAAGCCCCTCGGGCGTGGTATGATACATTGAAGGAATTCTTCGTGAAGAATGGCTTCACACCAGTTCACTCGACCCTACTCTCTTTACTAAATCTTATGATGGTGAACTGTTTGTGTGCCAAATATATGTTGATGATATTATCTTTGGCTGTCTCGACCAACGTTATAGTGATGAATTTGCCTATATGATGAGTGAAGAATATCAAATGTCTATGATGGGAGAGTTGAAATTCTTCTTAGGTCTTCAAATTCACAACAACACAATGGCATATTCATATCTCAGAGAAATACCTCAAAGATGTCCTCAAGAAATTTGGCATGCAAGATTGCAAAGGCGCTAAAATTCCTATGCCCACAAATGGCCATCTATGCAATCGATGAAAATGGTATTGACTTCGATCACAAGGTATACCGCCCATGATTGGTTCTTTATTGTACTTATGTGCATCTAGGCCAGATATAATGCTTAGTGTTTGCATGTGTGCCCGATTTCAAGCTACACCAAGGAATCACACCATAAGGCTGTGAAGCATATTCTTCGATATCTAGCTCACACACCAACACTAGGATTATGGTACCCCAAGGGCTCTACTTTTGATCTCATTGATATTCTAATTCTGACTATGCTGGTGATCGTGGACCGCAAGTCAACTTCTCGGCACTTGTCATTTCCTCGGACGATCTTTGGTCCGTTGGTCCTCAAGAAACGGAACTGCGATCACCGCTCATCGCGGAAGCTGAATACATTACTGCTGGCTCGTGTTGTGCTCAATTGCTGTGGATGAAGCAAACTCTCAAGGACTACGGCATCAACGTGAAGAATGTGCCTCTCATCGTGACAATGAGAGTGCCATCAAGATTGCTCACAACCCAGCTTCAGCACTCAAGACAAAGCACATTCAAATTCGTCATCATTTTGTTCGTGATCATGTGTTGAAGGGCGACATCTCCATCGAGCATGTGAAGACTGAAGAACAGCTAGCTGATATCTTCACTAAGCCCTTGGATGAGAAGAGATTTAGCAAGTTGCGGTCTGAGCTAAATATCTTAGAATCTTCAAACGTTCTTTGAAAAAGGACACACATCCTGACACTTATGCAAAATTGATGACTTAGATGTGCAACACATGAAGAAACGTTTTTCTTCAATCAATGAAGAATAACACTCTAAGTGTGAAGAAATTAATGAATAATTTGATTCTCGTAACCCTCGACAATTGTACGCGTGTCTGAAATCATCATTCTTATACTGATGGGTCACGCCACCACCAAAGTTGAAAATCTTCAATTTGAGTTTTTCCTCGCTTTTGAAATTCTTCAGTTTTTCAAATTCTTCAACTTTGCAAAATCTTCACTGTTTCCGTCGTCTTTCTTCATTAACTATATATATATATATATATATATATATATATATATATATGTGTGTGTGTGTGTGTGTGTGTGTGTGTGTGTGTGTGTGTGTGTGTGTGTGTGTGTGTGTGTTTATGTCCTCTACATCATTCACTTATGGCTATTTCTTCAAGTCGCTTTTTTCTGCTAAGTGAATGTGATCGGACCCTTCCCCCTCTATGCTATACTCAACCTAAACTATTCACAAATTCTTCATGTGCGTTCTATTTGGAACCTGCTCAAAATCTTCACCGAGTCCTTGTCACCAAGAAATTGCGAACTAAACTTTAAAACTGATCTTATCCGAACTTTCGATTTTGCATTAAACCGCTCCGCATCCCATGATGCATTATTTTACTCACCCACGATCAGACACGATCTCCACTACACAGTACGTGGGTGACACATGTCGTGAGAAGGAGAATGGTCAGGGGCACGTTCGTCCTAAATCTTCGGGCGAACAGTTTTTCACTGCCTCTATAAATACCCCTCTCCCCTTCCTCACTTCTTTTACTCCGCTCGACCTCTCTCTCCCGCTCGAGCTCTTCAAACCATAGCGCTGCCGCTACTCCATCGTTGCTGGTGAGGAAGAGCTTCACTGCCTCGACCTCGTCGCCGACGTACTCGCGCCGACCGTGGAAATCCTCACTCCGCCGCCGCCGTAGCTGTCTTCCTCCGCCAAGTTAGGGCGTGGAAGATCTGAACTGACGGACTTCCCAACTGTTCTTCTTAGTTCGTCGTGTTCTTCACTTCTGGTAATTAAAAGTTACTTCTATTACTCGCTTTGATTCTCAAATCTTCCTGAAAATCTTCAAAGGTGTTTATTCTTCAAATCTTCACATATATGAACACCTCAAACAAAAATTGCTCTTGATTCGTTTCTCTAAGAAATCAGTTTCTTCAAGATTCCTCAATTGTGTGGATCCTCGATCTGTACAACTCTGGAACCTAAGACAAAGAACGCTTAGTGAAATTCTTCAAGGCTCATCTGTCAAAATCCTCAAAACTTGTTCTTTTGAAAAACCTTCGAGAACGATATGACCTCTCCAAATTCCTCGCAACTATACTCTGCTCACAGGTACACATGTCCTCTGCTGAATCACTAGGTTCTCATCAACTTAACTCATTTGCAGCGTTCCTCAAGAAAAACTGCATACTTCTTCAGAGAACTCAATTGTTCAAATTCTCAACTTAAGAACATGGCGATGGTAAGAAGCCACGAAAGGAGGAAAGAAACCCGAGGTTATGACTGCGCTTGAAATCCCCGAGGAAATTTATGCTGACTATTGCACACCGATGAAGAAAATAAAAATCAGCGCAAGGTGCGATTCGTAAGATTGAACGGAGATGGGCAAGGGAATGGAGGGAGTACAGATATGTAACTCCAAAATACATGAAGAAATTCGCCTCAATCCTCCATGCCCAAGAGCTCCATTGGCACTGCCAAGTAGCTGATCCCACAAGCATCAAGCGTGGTGAGGACTTCGATGAATGGGCTAAGCGCCAAGCTAAATTGGCAAAACAAGCCAAGGAGGCAAAGAAGAAATTCAATGAGGATTCTGCCATCACATCGAGGCCTCGGTCAAACCAAGGAAATCTATGCCAAAGAAGCCTGCTCATAAGCCAAGTGCTTCACCATCGCGCCCTCACGGCTAAGTTCTCGCCAGCGCCCTCAAGGCAAATTCCTCACACTGCCACAGCTCCACCAAAGTCCTCAACTGCTCCACAAAGTCCTCGCCTATGCATTTGGCAACTTGTCAAAGGACTGCTGGTTTCTCGATTGCCTCGGTGTTTCGCAAGTTCCTCAAGAGCACCAATTTCATCATCCGCCCGACTCTCAAGACCAAAGCAACAAATGGACGAGGTCCTCGCCAAGTCCAAAGAAGAAACAGGTTGCATTCCATGTGCCTTCTGATGAAGAAGCTTCTGATGATGAACTTGCGGAAATCATCAGAGACCGCCAAGAAAGGGCCTCTAGAGCCAAGGGCACATTTGTGCCACTGCTGTTGGATCCGAAGAAGATCCTCGATTATATTGATCTCTGGCACAAGGATCCCAATACCCCTATGCCTGACTTTCATCTGACTCCTGGACAAAGTCATACGTTGACCCATTTCATCGCCAAGAGAAATGGAAGTTTGAAAAGGCAAGGAAATCAAAAGGCTCAATACGTAAAGGAGAAGTTCTCAAGAAAACGTTGTCAAAATGACACCTGAGGAGCTTCTCAAGGTCCAGACTGAAATTCAAGACCTCAGCAAAAACTTCAATTCTTACTATGCTGATTGGCAAGGAGCCAAGGTCAGATTCGTCAACCTGACGAAGAAATTCACCAATGTTGCTGCCCCAACGCGACATGAAATTCCTCAGGCTGAAGCCTCACCAGCAATCAAGAACATGCCAGCACCGCTGACGAAGTTCAAGTGGCTGATGAAAATGCTAGTTCCAGGGCTGATGATCCCATTCCAGCCGCTGAAGAAATTGCCAGGGCATCCACTAGTGGTGCGCTCAAGAAATCGAAGAAGTCAGGCAATCGCATCGCCATTCCGAGGAAATTCACCAGATTCCTCACTCCTCTCGCGCCAACAACAACTCAAATTCTTCCATCGCCTCGATGTGAAGAAAACCAAGGCTGCGAATGAGCTGCAAAGAAGAAAAGGAAGGCATCACCGTGTCAAATTCTTCGCCAGAAGAAAATGAAGCCAATGACCAGCTCATTCGAAAATCCAATTGATGTTGTTCCGATTTCTCCATGCCATCAAAGGACCTTGTTCCTTTTGAGAAGACTATGAGATCCCAATCGATCTCGATGAAGAACATCATTCTGCCGCTTCGTCGAGCAGATTGATGAAGAAATTGAAGTGGACGCAATCCTTCAACCCAGCCATTTCTCACCTACACCTCAGTTCACCGCTGAAGTGGCTGGTGTTGAGGAAATTGAAGATGAAGATGTGGATATAGGGTGCACCACACCAGTGATGAATGATGACTTTTGGGAAAGTCTGCATCCCAATACTCCTCTCTTCACCCCGCCCAACAGATTCCTCACCCCTCGCACAAACAGTCCAAATGGACTCAAGAAACTCAACCCACTTGCTCAGGCATGAGGAAATTCCAGCCACTAGTGCCGATGAACTCTCTGATCTTCACTGCACCTTGAGGAACAAGAAATTCCTCAGCCTGAAGAACCTGAGCTCGCGATTCCTGAGGTGGTGATGCAACTCACCGACACCCTCTGCCCAAGCAAAAGAATCCGTTCTCAAGCAAACAAAAGTTCAAGGCTGAAGATTTCTTTGCCGAGCACGATTCTTCACTAACTATAATCCATATGATTCTGCTCGCATTAGGAAGAGGCGCTTACGACTGCCACCAAGCCAACTTCTATTCCTCGCTTTTTTTCAACAAAGACAAAGTCTTCGATCATGCTCATATTCCTCATGTGGACATGGAGTCTCTGCCGCTTTGAGCCAGTCCTCGGTGTTCTTCACGACGCAGACTTCAATTTCTGCACCGATATCTATGACTGGAATGAAGAACTCATTCTTCAATTCTATGCAATGCTGCACATCACCGGAGACGCCAAGACGTGAACTCATGGGTATTAGATCGATGTCTGAAAATACTCACTACAAGGCACCAAAGAATCGAATTGCTTCGTGCTCTACCACTCGATCCTCCACTTGATGGTGCTCGTTGTATCTACAATGAACCGTAACTTTCAATCACTATATGCAAGTGTTGATGAAGCCTTTGAAGCCAAGGCAGGCCCCAAGAACCAAATTCCTCGTCAAGGAATTATTGTATGTGCCTCGATCGTCTATCGGATTCGACGAAGACAATGAGTCCTATCAAAGGCCACGACTCGAATGATGAAGAAGTCGCTGGCATCATGAAGAATATGCTTTTCAACATCATCCATGGCGTTCCCTGTCCAACTTCCATGATTTCTTCATGAGGACTCGCAAACATTGCTATGTCACCATTTGAGCTGAAGCCTTATGCGCCTTTGGATAATGAGATTCATCAGACAAGGTCTTCACTCAATTACAAGGTTGATACTCAACCACTCGCAGCTACTTGCCCCAATTGAAGTCCTCAAATGGACATTTACCTCACCGATGACAAGGGCAAGGCTATCATTGTGATCGATGAAGGCATTCGTCCATTGATGGACAGTTTCGCAAAGCAGATCCTACTCCACCAATGATGACTCGCCACACATGACTCGCCAAAAATACCTCACCAAGCAAAGTCCTCAAGCTATCGCACCTGTGGTGATGATCGATCGTGTGTTACTCCTCGCCTTCATCGGAAGGTTGATCGCAATCATAAATGGGTCAAGCGCCGCTTTGGTTCAATTCTTCACAACATGACCTCAACACACAATGCAAAGAAGAAAACCACTACTACCTCCATGAAACCTTCAAACGCACCTGGGCTGTTCTTTCACATGTCTACAGTGCGGAAGAACTGACGACAATGGGACTTAAGGAAGAATTTGACTGGTCTGCACCTCCTCCGAAGAAATACAAGAAGGTCAACGTTCCTTCCTTGGTAAGACAGTTCCTATTCTTCATCGCGCGACACTGATGAAAATGAAGACTTGGACGACACCGCGGCAGGTCCTACTACAACAACCGACCCCAACAACGCCGGGCGCCTTCTTCAACTTGAAATTCTTCAGAGCGTTAGTCCTCGCCGATCCTTTTGGTCATTCGATGACAAAGGGAGAGAAATTTGAGTTAGTCTTCAAGCGGGTCTATTTTATTGTCCATACATCTATTCAGTTACAACTCTCGTTCTTCTGAAAGTTTTATTGGATCGAGTTGTAATCTTAAACCCGATGGTGCTTTGATACTTTTGATGCACTATGCTCCGATTCTCTTGAGCTCTTTGTGCTCTGGTACTCTTGATGCGTTATTTTGCATGCTTGTTCCTCATTAATGTTATCGCATGCATGCTGAATTACATCAAGCACCATATTTCATCATGCATTTCAAATTCTTCATATTATATATGTCAAATGCGTGTATGAATTACAAGATATAGGGGGAGATCTCCATGATTCAACTCTTCATATGTGCATTGCCTCAAAAGCAAATTCCTCACTATGCACATCTTCAGGGGGAGTTCTTCTATATCTTGCAATCAAATTCCTCATTATCAGTATTTACACTTCATATGTTTATCCCCGTTGAAAACTTAACCTATATTGTCATCAATCACCAAAAAGGGGGAGATTGTAAGTGCATCTAGTGCCCCTTAGTGATTTTGGTAGATTGAAGACTTATAGGTTAAGGAACTAATGCGTTTGTGAGTGTACACAGGTCTATAAGTCTATGAGGAGTTTGATATTTACAGAGAAAGTCGACCCCTAAAAATGAAGTTCCTCGACTGAAGACTTTGATATTCTGAAGACTTTCTGAAGACTTTGAAAGTGAAGAAATTGGTGTGACCTTGAAGACTTGGTATTCATTTGAGGAACATGAAGCGTGAAGACTTTTGTTTTCGTAGTTTCATTTTCTCTTTCTTGAGTCATAGGAAACACCGCATCGTTAAAGGGGTCGAGGAAATACTAAGGAAAAATTTCCATGTGATGCTCAACTCAAAATCCTACACCTTCCAATCCCTTCGAGTGAAGCCTTTGAAATCTCATACAGCTTCACCAATTTCTTCAAAGGATGAGACGAAGCTCTTCCGTCACGAGGAATTTGTTCTCGACCGAGGAGTTAGGAATTCGCCAAAGGCGGATTGCCTACACAAAGGAGGAACATGATAGCCCCGAGGAATTTGAGATTCAAATTTCCGATCGTTCTTTGTCGCGCTTGCTAGCTGTCCCAAAATATCTTATCCACCTAATGGTCATATCATTGAAGGGCATTTATGTCTTATCATGTCGGGCTGCTCCCTAGGCTATAAATAGCCGCCCCCTACAACCACTAGCTGGTTGGCTGCTCCGAGAGAACTTGACACTTGTCATTTAAGAGCAACCCATCCTCTGAGGACCTTGAGCGAAAATCATCGAGTGAGGAAAAACCCCAAAACCAAACCCCTACAAACCCAAAGTGATTGAGCATCACTAAAGAGATTGATCCTGCGTGGATCCGACGCTTGTTACCTTTGAAGACTGTGCTTCTTCCAGACGGTTAGGCGTCATGGTCTAGAGCATCCAAGAGGAATTGTGGATCGCCGAGTGACCAAGTCTGTGAAGGTTTGGAAGTTGCCTGAAGACTTACCACGAGTGATTGGACGAGGTCTGTGTGACCTTAGTTCAAGGAGAATGCGGTGAGGACTTGGTGTCCTGAGCTGCGTGCTCAATGACTGGGTGTCCGGGACTGTGTGTCCTCGAGTTTAAATACTCAGCCGCTCCAACCAGACGTACAACTGAGACAGCAGTTGGAACTGGTCTACCAAATCATTGTCTTCACCAACCTAACTGGTTCTTTTTCCTCAATCCTTTCATTTCCTCATTACTGCGTTGAGTGTTTGTATCTGTGTTTGAAGACTTTGGCTGAAGACTTTCTCAATTTCCTCAGTTCAATTTCTTCAGTCTGTTTGTCTTCATCTTGTGTTATCCTGTGATTACGCTTTACGTACTCTGTGCTAGTCTTCATTTCATCATGATGACCATGCGTATTCTGTTATGCTTACTTCGAGTACTTATTCCGCTGCTAATAGTTCTTCGCTAAGGAATTTCCTCACCGCAAATTCCTCGTTGAAGAATTCATAAAATCGCCTATTCACCCCCTCTAGTCGATATAACGCACTTTCGGTTGGTAGGAATAATTTTGGTAACAAATACAGATAGAGGAAACTTTAATCCTAGGTCGTTCCTAGTATTCCTCTAATAATTATTGTAATTCCTACAACAATTATTATGGAAATTTTAATAAGATGCCCTCTGAATTTGAGACTAGTGTTAAGGAGTTTATGAATTAAAAAATAATTTCAATGCTTTGCTTGAAGAAAATTGCTTAAGGTTGATGAATTGGCTAGGAACATTGATAGAATTTCTCTTGATGTTGATTCTTTGAAACTTAGATCTATTCCACCTAAGCATGATATCAATGAGTCTCTCAAAGCCGTGAGAATTTCCATTGATGAGTGCAAAGAAAGAACCGCTAGGATGCGTGCTAAGAAAGATTGCTTTGTGAAAGCGTGTTCTTCTAGTTTCTATGAAAATAAAGATGAAGATCTAAAATTTATTGATGTGTCTCCTATTAAATCTTTGTTTTGCAATATGAATCTTGATAATGATGGGACTGGAGATGAGTTACCTTTACCTAGAAGGTGTCCCAAAAATTCGGAGTTTTTAGATCTTGATGCAAAAATTGGTAAAAGTGGGATTGAAGAGATCAAAACTTTAGATATTAATGAACCCACTATTTTGGATTTCAAGTAATTTAATTATGATAATTGCTCTTTGATAGATTGTATTTCCTTGTTGCAATCCGTGTTAAATTCTCCTCATGCTTATACCCAAATGTAGCAACCCGACCCGAATGGATCAAGTCTCTGTGCTTAAGTGTCATCCCTGGATCGGTATGCTGACACACACAGTACTCGAGGATTTATAACAGTGGTAAATCACATGTATAAACAACGTAAATACTATTACCTCAATCCAAATAGCAGAAGTAGCAAGGTTGTGGATTCCCATCAACACCAACGGCAAAGTTGAGTGTAGAAATCGTAACCCTAACGTATCACTTACTCGTCGTAAGAAACCTGCAACATGAGACGTTGCAGCCCGAAACGGGTCAGTACATTGAATGTACTGGAAAATTCACACCATAGAGAAAATGATGAACAATGGCTATCACTACATGCATATATGGCTGGTGGAAAAGCTCTATGGTTATAATGTTTTTGCGAAAAGCCAATTTTTCCCCACTGCAAAGGAATAAATTTTATTTAACTATCATGGTGGTTGTCAAACATTGAGAATGGTTGACAGCATTCTCAATCCCAATTAAGTATCATCATTAAAACCAACAATATTAATTAAAGTAACATGATGAGATTCAACAGGATAATCCAAGAACTAGATACTCAAGATTGTCCATAACCGGGGACACGGCTAACCATGATTAGTTTATACACTCTGCAGAGGTTTGTGCACTTTTCCCCACAAGATTCGATCTCCTCCGTTTGATTTCTCGCACTACATGGTGTTTGAGAAACGGATGACCGAGACATAGTCTTTCAGAAGCGCTAGCACCTTACATGTGGGTAGACTGTACCAACCTACATCCCCTACATCAGCTAGTCTACCCGTAAGAGTTCGCACAACTTAGTCAACTATGCTAGAGCCCATAGTAGCATGTGGCTGCACACGGAAGTTTCTAGCATGAATAATCTCATGATCCCTTTGAGCCTGGGTGGCGGACCGTAGGATGATCACATGGTATATCCCCGGTGTCGGTGTCAAAACCGGCGGATCTCGGGTAGGGGGCCCCGAACTGTGCGTCTAGGCGGATGGTAACAGGAGACAAGGGACACGATGTTTACCCAGGTTCGGGCCCTCTCGATGGAGGTAAAACCCTATGTCCTGCTTGATTGATATTGATATTGTGGATGTTTACAAGAGTGGATCTACCACGAGATCAAGGAGGCTAAGCCCTAGAAGCTATCCTATGGTATGATTGTAAGGGTTGTTGTGTTTGTAGTCCTACGGACTAAAGCCATCCGGTTTATATAGACACCGGAGAGGGCTAGGGTTACATAGAGTCGGTTACAATGGTAGGAGATCTACATATCCAGACGCCAAGCTTGCCTTCCACGCCAAGGAAAGTCCCATCCGGACACGGGTGAAGTCTTCAATCTTGTATCTTCATAGTCTTGGAGTCCGGTCGATGATGATAGTTCGCCGATGATAGTCCGCCGATGATGGTAGTCCGCACTCCGGACACCCCTAATCCAGACTCCTCAAGAGCCTCTTAACCAGGCTTGAATGACGATAAGTCCAAAGATGCATGTAGTCTTCGCGCTGCAAAGGCGGGTTCTCGCTTAAGTTCCATGTACCGCCGACAAAGGTCCGCTTCCTCATCAATGTTGTGCGTCTCGGCTTCCACGCCCAATAATGGCCTTCTTCCACGCTGTCATGCGAATGTGAAAAGCCGTGGTGTCTTTTATGTTTTACCCCTAGTTGTGCGAACAATCTGCCTATAAGGGAGGCAAGAATCCAGATCCAAATCACCATCTTCCTCTCGCAAATACTCATCGGAGCGCCGACCAAGAATCCATTCCATCATGGACCGCCAACGCTGCTCCTCTTCTCGCCCCCAGCCCTTTGCCAGAGATTGGAGGAGATGCTCTGCCTTGCACAACGAGCTGGTGAAGCTCCAAATGGGGGATATCTCCTCCGCCTTCATGGTTCCGGTTCGAGCCGGGCTTGCCACCTACAAAGGTGGGAAGCAAGCGAGGTTACCCTAATCCCAACAAAGGGGAGCGTATGCTTCGGCCCCTATCTGATAAGGGGCTCGGATTTCTGACATCCATTCCTCCACGGCTCACGGAGTTCTACGGACTCAGCTCCATCACCTCACGCCCACCTCAATCCTGCATATTGCGGGTTACGAGCTCTTCTTGAGCTTTTCCGGGCATCGAGCCCCACTTCGCTGTGGAAGAGGTTGTTTTGCCTTGTACCCCGCTCTCACGAGGGGTCCATATATCAAGTGGGCGGCGCCAAATATGGCGATTGCCGGACCGGATATCCATCCGAACCCCTAAGAAGGCGCCAAAGACTGGCCTTCGAATGGTTTTATATAGAAGACGCCCACCGCTGCACCCTTTTCGGATCGGCCTCCCGGAGTTCAGCAATGCTCCTCTCAAGAAACGCTTTAGTTGGCGTCCATGAGCCCCGATCGAGGAAGACAAGAGCGCCCATTATCCGATGGGCGAATAAGGTTATCGCCCATGCCCGGTTGACCATGATCGAGTCATGGCAACATGCATTACGCGGGGTGCAGCCACTACAATACAGGCCACCTCATGTGGGATTTCAACGGGAGGACGATGCCACCCGTCATGGCCGCAGAAGGGCGGAATCGCCGAGGATCCGCGACGATCTTGTCCGCCTGTATAAGGGGGAGAAGGAGGATTTCCTTGACGAACCCGTTAAATGGGTTTTCCATGAACAATCCCGACCTTGGGTAAGTGAACACTCAGCGTGTCGACCGGTGCCTTCAAACTTAAGTTTCTTACATTGTGTTCTTCTTCGATGAAGGAACTGCGCCGACTATGGAGGGAATGTGAGTCCGGCTCCGCAGCCCGAGGATCCAGAGAGATCCCGGATCCGCCTCCAAGAGGATCCGACATAAAGGTGGAGCTAATCGACGGGTGTTCCACCAGCTTAGCATGGACAACGCTTTAGTCGCCATCACGGCAGACTATCCTGGACTATATCCGCTTCCTGTAATTGCGGTCGAAGCCCGATACCGCTATTCCTTCCTTGCTTATTTCCGACCATCGATATGATGGCGCTGCAGCAGGAGGCGCCTTAGGGCGAGAAGCCGAGCTCGCGGTGGCTGACCAACAAGGGCCAGCCGGACCGTAGGCGGAAGAGGAGCGCGCGCGATCAAACGTCGCCGCAAAGGTGTAGCTCACAATTCATTATCTTTAGAGCAACGCCCTAGGAAGCGCTTTGAGTGCTCATGACTTTTATAGGAAAAAGAGTCCGCCGGATCATGGGCGGAAGTTGTCAATCCAACCTCTACCACCGGGCTCCCGCACCCGGTCGAGGGGGAGGCAAGCGCAAGGCGCGAGCCGGACGTTCCTCCGACGGAGGATGCCGAAGACCGTCCGCCACCAAGTCTGAGGTGGAGAGTGCCCGAGTCACAGCGCCGCCAGACAAGATTTCGTGACGCGTGCTTCTCTCCGAGGCGCTGAATGCCTTTAACACGGGGACGCGACCTTCGTGCTGCTCAAGATAGTTTTACCAGAGCTACGGAGCAAGTATGTAAAAGACATACGGGTAAGAGAATTTAATAATTGTATATGCCAAGAGTCCCCGAGACTTAAAGTAGTTATATTAACTGATTTAAGGATCATATGAAATGCAGGATCTTACCGAGAAGAATACCCGATCGTCTCAGAGTTGCAAGAGTGCAAGGCCCAACCGAGGCCGATTTTCGGGCGCAGAGGAAACGCAAGGACCTCTCCCGTAACGCATTATTTTTAGAAAGATAAGTAGCGCTGGCCGCTTGCGCAAGGCTAAAAAATGACATTGAGGTGCTGCCGACAAGATCCGGACAGGCAAGAACTTCTACGCCAACTAAAGGTCGGCGAGAGGGTGCTGCATAAGGTGCAACATGAAAGGAACAAGCTCCAGGATGCCCATGCCCAGCTTGGAGAAGAGCTGAAGGCATTCGGCCGAGCTGCCGGGCTCCGCTAAGGAGAATCAACGGCTTGCCACGCGTATATAGTAAGTGCTTGAGTGAACTCCTTTGAAAAGAAGAGTTCGGCGAGGAAGTCAATTTGATGTAATATATCTCAGAGGTATGCTCACAGTGTCGCCTCATGGAGGAGATGCCCGTAACAACGGGTGATCAACTTCCCGAATTGTTACAACTGATCGAACGAGTTCGGCAGGCTATGAGTGGCGCTGCCCAGCGTTATGGCCAGCCTTCTCCATACCCGAGGGTCTTGGGAGCTTGTGGAGAAGCTGCAGGAGGCGGCAGCGCTTCCATGTATGGAAGATTTCGCCTGCCGCAAGGTGCCGGGAGGCTCGGCCATGGTGAAGACGCTGTACAAGAAGGCGGATCCCAACCACATGGTCAAGTCGAACCTGTGGGGCCCGGCGGGAAGGAGATCCTGTGAGTTTAGTATATGGCCAAGTGGAGTTGGTCAGAAAATTTTACCAACAGGATCAGTAAATTAGACAACCTGTTAGACGGGATTGAGGAAGAATACAATCACCGATTTGACAATGTATTATAAAATGACATACAAAATGCCTTCTAGCCGGATTGTAGATCGCTTGTCTTTGCCGACCTTTTCGCTTCGACCTCGGGACCCTAGAGTCCGGAGTGTGTCCGATACCTTCTCAATTATAAAACAACCGGGTATGCATGGAGACCAAAGCGAGGGGTCATCGATGCTTTATCGCATAAGTGCCCAACTAGTTATGTTATATTACATGGTTAGTAAGAAACATCTTCCAGGAGAATAGTTCCGTAAGGGTTCCTTTCATTGGGGTGGTATGCCCTAAAGTGCATGTCCGGACTGCGAAAAGAGCGTAAAACATCCGGGGCAGATAAATAAGTGGATAAAAATCATCTTTTAAGTCACCGACCGAATATTCCCTTAAGAACGCTTAGCTTTCGGCTTCACCCACCGAGGTACACATCCGCCGACCCGGCAGAATAATCGCAGAGGTGCTCCTTTACCTCCTAGCCGAACAATCGGGAACGAGGGGTAAGCACAGAGCCGCCAGCAACCCAACTTGGCCAAAACTTAAGTCATATCGATGCATATAATGGTGAATAAAAGGTACATGTGGAGGCTTGACACATGTGCTTTGGGCATGAAGCCCAGATAATTAAGCTTCCGTAAAGAAGCCCCTGTATAATGAGTGCGGGTAGCACATCAATTGTGCGCGAATGTTGCGCGGGTAAAGCCCTTTAAGGCTTGGATGAATAAGGTTGAGAAGAAAATTATAAACAAAAGGCAGCTGAAATAAATAAAAAATTGACGGGGAAGGGGACGAACTCTTAGTCCGGCGCTAGGCATAGAATCGCTTGAGGCGGGCTGCGCTCCATGGGTTCGCTCGAGTCGGTTATCCGATGCATTTCATAGACGGTACGCCCCGCTGGTCGACTTTATCGATGATGAAGGGCCTTCCCATTTGGGCTTGAGCTTGTCCTTTTTCTTGTCCGGCAGCGAGAACCAGTTCGCCAACATTGTAAGTCTTGGCCCGTATTTCTCTGCTCTGGTATCTTCGAGCCTGCTGTTGATAGAATGCGAACGAGCCTTGGCGACGTCGCGCTTTTCCTCCAATGTGTCCAAGTTGTCCTGCCGATCCAACTCGGCTTCTCTTTCTTCGTACATGCGCACTCGAGGTGAGTCATGAATGATGTCGCAGGCAAAACTGCTTCGCGCCAGATACCATAAAAATGGTGTGAACCGGTGGTACGGTTAGGCGTTGTCCGCAGCCCCCGTGAGTACGGAGTCGAGCTCCTCTACCCAAAGGCGTGTCGATTTCGTAAGGGACCGCACTAGTCCGGGTTTGATGCCGCCATTATTAGACCATTTGCTCGCTCCACTTGACCGCTGGTTTGAGGATGATAGATCAAGCGTAATCGAGCTTGATGCCCATATTTTTGCACCATGATTTAACCTCATCGGCGGTGAAGTTCGTGCCGTTATCGGTGATGATGCTGTGGGGACACCATAACGTGTACTACCCGGATATAAAGTCTATCACTGGTCCGACTCGCCGCTTTAACTGGCTTGGCCTCTATCCATTTGGTGAATTTATCCACCATGACCAATAGGTACCTTTGCTTGTGGGTTCCCCCTTTAAGTGGTCCAACCATGTCAAGCCCCTGACGCGAACGGCCGTGTAATTGGTATAGTTTTGAGGGCGTGGGTGGCATATGGCTCGATTAGCAAAGAGCGACAACCGACGATCTTTGGACTAAGTCCCGAGATCCGCCGAGCCGTCGGCCAAGAAATCCTGTCGGAAAGCCTTTCCTACAAGGGCCCGAGTTGCGGCGTGGTGTCCGCCTAGTCCGCATGAATTTCAGCCAGAGGTTTCGCCTTCCTCTTCGGAGATACACCTTTGAAGGACTCGGTTGTGCTTTTCTTATAAAGTTCTCCTCATAGACCTTGTAGGCTTTAGATCACGGACAATGCAGCGGGCCTCATTTTGGTCTTCGGAAGCTCCTGCCAAGCAAGTAGGCGAGAATGGTTCCGCCCACGGGCAATTACTGCCATTATGTCGGGGGCGGAAGGTGTTATGTCATCGGCCGGATCGCCGGTTGGTGCGGCTTGTTCCGGATTGTTTGTTCCGGACTCCTCTTCCCATAGTACGGATGGCTTGAAGAGCCGCTCCAGAAGATGTTAGGAGGACAGCGCTATGCTTTTGCGCCGATGCGTGCAAGACGTCGGCTGCTTGGTTATTGTCCCGCCTCGTGATGGAATTCAAGTCCTTCGAACTGGCTGACATTTTAGGACAGCATTGCGATATGCTGCCACTTTCGGATCTTTGGCGCCAAAGTCTCCGCTTATTTGGGATATTGCGAGGTTTGAGTCCTCGCGCACCTCTAGGCGTTGAATGCCCATGGAGATTGCCATCCGGAGACCGTGTAAAGGGCCTCGATTCGCCGCGTTGTTGGAGTCCGTACATTATCTCGGCACGATTGGACTGTGTCTCGGTCGGGACGCCAATACGACGCCACCCCCATCCGCTAACATTTTAGAGTTGTCGAAGTGCATAATCCAATTGGAGTATGCGCCGATTCTTTAGGGAGTTCGCTTCGTCCATTCAGCGACAAAGTCAGCCAAAACTTGTGACTTTATAGCTCGCCGAGGTTTGTAAGATATACCAAATGGTAAGAGCTCAATGGCCCATTTTGCAATCATGCTCGCGCGCGTCATGTTGTTTATAATGTCGTTAAGTGGTACTTCAGAGGCCACTGTTATCGAACACTCTTGAAAGTAGTGTCAGAGCTTCCGGGATGCCATGAACACCGCGTATGCTATCTTCTGATAGTGTGGGTAACGGGACTTGCAGGGGGTTAACACAGTGGATACGTAGTATACTGGTTTTGAAGAGGGAATTTATGCCCTTTTGTTTCTCGTTCGACGACGAGTACCGCGCTTACAACTTGATGCGTAGCTGCGATGTATAACAACATTGGTTCGCCCAGGTTGGGCGCAGCCAGGACCGGATTTGTTGCCAATATGGCATTTATTTCTTCGAGTCCGGCGGTGGCAGCATCCGTCCACTCGAAGTGTTCGGTGCACCTGAGGAGGCGATAGAGGGGCAATGCCTTTTCTCCTAGACGGGAGATAAAGCAGCTTAGAGCCGCTACGCATCCGGTCAATTTTTGTATTTGCTTGAGGTCTTTTGGGATATCTAGCTGTGATAGAGCTCGGATCTTGGCTGGGTTTGCTTCAATTCCTCTACCGGATACGATGAAGCCCAGCAGCTTTCCAGCTGGTATGCCGAAAACACATTTTTCCGGATTCAGCTTGATGTCATATGCTCTGAGGCTGTCGAATGTGAGCCTCAAGTCGTCTACTAGAGTTTGACGTGTTTAGTTTTGACAACTACGTCGTCCACGTATGCCTCTACTGTTTTGCCGATCTAGGTAGCCAGACATGTCTGAATCATGCGCTGATATGTTGCGCCGGCGTTTTTAAGTCCGAAGGGCATCGTGTTGAAGCAGAATGGTCCATATGGAGTAATGAATGTCGCTGCGGCTTGATCCGCTTCGCCATCTTGATTTGATGATAGCCGAGTATGCGCCCGAAGCACAATGAATCGTGTTCTGCGGTGGCATCGATGATTTGGTCGATGCGGGAGGGGAAGGGATCCTTTGGCCAGGCCTTATTTAGGTCTTTGAAATCGACACATAGGCGCCAGGATTTGTCCTTCTTGGTACCATTACCAAGTTTGCTAGCCAATCCGGTGCTTGATGTCTCGATGAATCCGCTTCAATAGCTTGGCTAGCTCTTCTCCCATTGCCTGCCTTTTGGGTTCGAAAATCGTCAAGAGCCTGTTTCACGGCTTGAATCCTTTAGGATGTTTAGGCTGTGTTCGCCAATCATGGGATTCCGGGCATATCCGAGGGGTGCCGTGAAAAATGTCCCAATTTTCCGAAGGAATTCTCGCAGGCGGCGCCTACATCGAGTTCAATTGTGCCCGATGGAGGCCGCCTTCGTGGGGTCCGCTGGTGGACCTCGAATTTGACTATTTCATCCGCTGGTTTAAAAGAGGTGGACTTGGATCTTTTATCAAGTATCACATCGTCCCTCGTTTCACCGTGGAGCCCATCGCGGTGAGTTCCTCGGCCGCTAGGGCTTTGATAGTGCCTCGAGGGCTAGTGCGGCTGTCTTATTTTCGCGCGAATGCTATGTTCGGATCACTAGCGAGAGTGATAATTCCGCTGGGACCGGCATTTTAAGCTTCATGTACCCATAATGGGTATAGCTTGAAAAATTGTGAATGCCTCTCATCCTAATAAAGCATGATATCCGCTGATGAATGGAGCCACTTGAAATGTGACCTCCTCGACCTGTAATTGTCCGCGAAATAACACTACGCCCAGCGTGATTTTTCCTGCAGCATGCTTCCGGCCGGGATTATTCCTCTAAAGGTTGTGCTGCTTCGCCAATGCGGTTCCATCTATTTCCATTTTTCGAGGATTTCATAGATGAGGTTTAGTCCGCTGCCGCCATCCATGAGTACCTTAGTAAGGCGAAAGCCGTCTACTATCGGGCTGAGGACCAATGCGGCTGGTGCCCGGGCAGTTCGGAATTTAGGTTCGTCACTGCCATTGAAGGTAATAGCCGTGTTGCTCCATGGATTTATTGTTGCTACTTGGTAGACTTCGGCAAGGTTGCAGAGTTGTCGTTTTCGCATGTTATTGGATGCGAAAGTCTCGAAGACTGTTAACACCGTCATCGGTGTTGCTGGGCTGGGATTCGAAGCTAGAAGCTCTTCGCCACTTTTGGCCACCGCCGTAGTATCCAACATGCTCAAGGCTATGAGTTGGAGTGGCGCCCTCGTGCTATGAATTTTGCAGGTCCGCTTAGCCAGCCCTCCAAGACGGTTCCGCACTTTTAAGGGGTTTTGTTTTTGGTATTCAGCCCGTGTGCTTGATAATGATGCACCCTTTGGTTCCGGACTAGGGATGTATTCGGACCGGATTATCCCAAAATTTACTTTCGGTTTTCAGCGCTCTCCATCGCACAAGATTTTTGTACGATGGTCTCCAAGTCAACAAAGCGTGTAATGTCGCGGCGACTTATGGCGCTTAGGATTCCCTTGTCCGTGCAATTATTGCGTAAGACCGAGATTATGCTTTTCCTCTCGGCAATCCTTTATCCCGTCCATAACCAGGAGGAATCGCCCAAGAGTGATGTATTGTCTCGGCGGCTCTTGCCGAATTAGAGTTAGATCGCATATGTCCGGGCGGGTGGGTGGAACTAAGTCCGAACCCTACCCATCTCAAGGCTCAAGGCCGAGAAGTTTCCAATTTTGAAGTTTGATTTACGGACGTTGTCCAACGAGTCCGGTCTCGATGCCCGACTTTAAGTTCAAGAGTTTGATCGAGGCCCGCCCTCCGCTGAATCCGCATGGGGGTTCGGGATCCGGACATGACTAGTTTTCAATACAGAGAAGCGCCGCCGATTGTTCCTCTACCACCGCAACGTGGTGGGTGACCGGGAGAGTTAATTTCTCTCGATCAGTTTTAAGCCCAATCGATCGTAGTCCAGAAGCGACTCCCAGGGCGGCGATGCGATCCAAGAGCTCGTTTACGGACGAGAGCTCTATTGGATCCAGCCGCTCGGCGAATTCCGAGCTGACGTGAAAATTGCTTTTGACGACTTGAGAGGTCGTTGTCGAAGCGATGGCCGGACCGGCGGTCATAAGAAAACCACCTAGCCGGATAGTTTGGCCGGCGGCCAAGGCTCCTTTGGCGAAAATACCGTCCTTGAAGACGGGAGGAGGCATCCTTCCTATCGGTGACGGCACAGAGGAACTCTCAATGAAAGCACCAATGTCGGTGTCAAAACCAGCGGATCTCGGGTAGGGGGTCCCGAACTGTGCGTCTAGGCGGATGGTAACAGAGACAAGGGACACGATGTTTACCTGTGTTCGCCCTCTCGATGGAGGTAAAACCCTATGTCCTGCTTGATTGATATTGATATTGATATTGTGGATGTTTACAAGAGTGGATCTACCACGAGATCAAGGAGGCTAAACCCTAGAAGCTAGCCTATGGTATGATTGTAAGGGTTGTTGTGTTTGTAGTCCTACGGACTAAAGCCATCCGGTTTATATAGACACCGGAGAGGGCTAGGGTTACATAGAGTCGGTTACAATGGTAGGAGATCTACATATCCAGACGCCAAGCTTGCCTTCCACGCCAAGGAAAGTCCCATCCGGACACGGGTGAAGTCTTCAATCTTGTATCTTCATAGTCTTGGAGTCCGGTCGATGATGATAGTTCGCCGATGATAGTCCGCCGATGATGGTAGTCCGGCACTCGGACACCCCTAATCCGGACTACCTCACCCGGATCTCCTAGGACAACACCGGTATATCCCAGTGTCCGGCAAGTCCATCGGTATATCCTCAGGTGCCCCTAGCAATCCACCCAGATGTGTATTTAAGTTGCCACCTTAAGTTGAGCCATTAAATAACAATCTCACATCCGCATGGATTTCACTCATACCCAAACCACGCTCTCGAGCATAGCATAGCAATATAAGCAACGCGAGAAGTAACTCCCAAGGGTTTGATAGTAACAGGCAATAGGTTCCTACCTCAGCAACTACTTCCCAATACCCACATGTTATCAATCCTACTCATGCAATGTTTGAGGGTTGAAACTAATGCATAAAAACTGGGTACGAAGGGATATGATCAAAATGTGAACTTGCTCGCAATGTTGATGAAGGTGATTCGACTCAAAATCTTGATAGCTCTACTCGTCACACTCCGGTCAATCTATCGTAATCAAGCAATAGTAACCACACATAAGCAATCACTCAAAAGATCGGAAAGATCGAAGAAGATGATTCAGAAAACATCAAAACCAAGCAAATAACTCTTGCAACATAAAACAATTTCTAACAGTACCAAAATTATGTGAATTTGGCCTTATCAGAAAGTTTAGGTCAAGAGCTTCGATTTGCAAAAAGAATCAACTAAATCGGAGTTATAAAACTCAAGTTATGATCAAACGAAGTTCAAATTCAAATCTGATCTAATTCAAATTTTAAACTTGCAAAAACATGTTTGAGTTGGATTACTGGATAGAGGAGATCATAACGAAGCAGTGGGCGTTGGTTTCATCTAATTCCGACTAACGAGCAAAAAAGTTATAATCGTTTGAAAACCACGGGCTGATCTGCAAAGAAAAATATTCACGGATGGGTCCCTGGCCGAAATTAAAAATAAAATGAAAAATCTATCGAGCGAACGCTCGCTATAGAACCTAAACCGACGAAAACCGTTCGCTAAGGAGATCTAAACAGTGAACGTTCGCAAAATAACTGGATATATAAAAAAACGGGTTTTATAGAAAACCAGAGAAAACCAGAAAACCGATCTAGGGTTTGGTTATACCGGTCCACGGAAAAGATCGGCGGGTCGGCGGAGCGGTTCGGGCGAACCGGGACGGGCGGAGGTCCGCGAGTCGCGTCTTCGGCGGCGGCGGGCGAAGTGGTTCGCGATGGCGGGCGCGCTGGCGGCGGCGGAATAGTTGGGGTGGCGACAACATGTGGTGAAGTGGGTGGTGGCTGCGGTGGTCGGGGAGGTGCGGGCGACGGCGAGGAAGCTCGGCGGCGGTGTCGGAAGGCGAGGCGGCGGTGCGGCGCGGTTCCGGCGAGATGCGGGGAAGGAGGGAGAGGCGGGGCTCGGGGCCGCGCGATTTAAGGGGAGGGGAGGAGGTGGCGTGGAGGAGGGGGCAGGAGAGGCGGCGGGGAGAGTCCGACGGCGTACGGCAGCGGTGGCGCTCCCGTGCTGGCTCGGGAGACCGAGCGGAGCTCGGGGACGAGCGGGGGTGGGCTGGGCCACGGCCTAGCTGGGTTGGCTGGGCCGGCCCAGCGGGGGAAGGAAAACTGTTTTTTTTTAACATTTTTGTTTTACAGACAAACAAAAGCAATAAAAACAAAATAAAAGAATACATTATATGGGCATATAATATATCAAAGTTTTCAGAAAAAGATTTCCTACAAGCTGAACATTTTTCTAGAGTCAAATAAAATACACACAAATTCAGATAATTCAAAGAGTGCTACTGGACTAATAAAATCCAATAGAAATCATTTTAAAAATACCAAAATGGTTTCAAATTTATTTCTCTCCAATTTTCTGATGTAGGGAATCATGTTACCTATTTTCCATGTATTTTATTTTGGAGAAAATAGTTTGAATAAAACCCAAATAACTCCAACTTGAAAATAATTTCAAAAGAACTTTGAATTTAATTCTTTGAAACTCCCAACTCATATTTCATATGTTTTGAAGAAGTCATTTTATCTTTGCTCTTGAAAATCATTGAGTTGCATAAAGTTTTAGAACTGGAAATATTTTCCAAATGAAATTCAAATATTTTCAGCACCCCTTGTCATTTAAATAAATGGAAGAAGTCATGTCATCTTCTCTCCAGGGTTTTGTGGTGAAAAGAATTTGAATTCACGAAGATCATAAAAGCAAAATGAAAGTTTGGGAAAGTCCTTTTTCTCCCTCTCATTTAACTTTCAAAAAGTTTCAAATTCACTCACTTTCAGTCAATCAATCAAACAATCAATCAAAACTATCTATTTATTATAACATTCCAAAATTTAGAATTTTGGGATGTTACACCAAAATAAAGCTTTTACCAAACATATCATTGATGCTTTGATGCAATCTTATGAAGAAAAACTTGAGTTAGAAGTTTCTATCCCTAGAAAACTTTATGATGAGTGGGAACCTACTATTAAAATTAAAATTAAAGATCATGAATGCTATGCTTTGTGTGATTTTGGTGCTAGTGTTTCCACGATTTCAAAAACTTTGTGCGATTTGCTAGGTTTCCGTGAATTTGATGATTGCTCTTTAAACTTGCACCTTGCGGATTCCACTATTAAAAAACCTATGGAAAGAATTAATGATGTTCTTATTGTTGCAAATAGAAATTATGTGCCTGTAGATTTCATTGTTCTTGATATAGATTGCAATCCTTCATGTCCTATTATTCTTGGTAGACCTTTTCTTAGAACAATTGGTGCAATTATTGATATGAAGGAAGGAAATATTAGATTCCAATTTCCGTTAAGGAAAGGCATGGAAAACTTCCCTAGAAAGAAAATAAAATTACCTTATGAATCTATCATGAGAGCTATTATGGATTGCCTACCAAAGATGGCAATACCTAGATCTATCCTTGGTTTTATGCCTAGCTAGGGGCGTTAAACGATAGCGCTTGTTGGGAGGCAACCCAATTTTATTTTAGTTTTTTTTTTTGCTTTTTGCTTGTGTTTAGGAATAAATTTTTGATCTAGCCTCTGGTTAGATTTGTTTTTATGTTTTAGTTAGTGTTTGTGCCAAGTTAAACCTATAGGATCTTCTTGGATGGCAGTTATTTGATCTTGCTGAAAATTCCAGAAACTTTCTGTTCACGAAAACAATTGTTAAAATCACCAGAACATGATAAAATACTGATTCCAATTGCAGTAGATCAATAAAAAAATTGTATAGGTCTTCCTATTTTGGTATAATTTTTTAAGTTACATAAGTTTGCGTTAGTTACAGATTACGACGGACTGTTCTGTTTTTGACAGATTCTGTTTTTCGTGTGTTTTTTGCTTATTTTGATGAATCTATGGCTAATAAAAGAGTTTATAAACCATAGAGAAGTTGGAATACAGTAGGTTTAACACCAATATAAATAAAAAATGAGTTCATTATAGTACCTTGAAGTGGTGTTTTGTTTTCTTTCACTGACGGAGCTCACGAGATTTTCTGTTAAGTTTTGTGTTGTAAAGTTTTCAAGTTTTGGGTAAAAGATTTGATGGATTATGGAACAAGGAGTGGCAACAGCCTAAGCTTGGGGATGCCCATGGCACCCCAAGATAATCTAAGGACACAAAAAATCCAAATCTTGGGGATGCCTCCGGGGCATCCCCTCTTTCGTCTTCGTCCATCGGTAACTTTACTTGGAGCTATATTTTTATTCACCACATGATATGTGTTTTGCTTGGAGCGTCTTGTATGATTTGAGTATTTGATTTTAGTTTACCACAATCATCCTTGTTGTACACACCTATTGAGAGAGACACACATGATTCGGAATCTATTAAAATACTCTATGTGCTTCAGTTATATCTTTTGAGCTATATAGTTTTTGCTCTAGGCTTCACTTATATCTTTTAGAGCACGGTGGTGGATTTGTTTTATAGAAACTATTGTTCTCTCATGCTTCACTTTATTATTTTGAGAGTCCTACAAAACAGCATGGTAATTTGCTTTAATTATGATAGGGATCCAAGATTAGTAAAAAAAATCTTATGAGTGTGTTGAATACTATGAGAAGTTTGATGCTTGATAATTGTTTTGAGATATGAAGATGGTGATTGAGTAGTTGTGAATTTGAGGAATAATTGTGTTAAAGTTTGTGATTCCCGTAGCATGCACGTATGGTGAACCGTTATGTGATGAAGCCAGAGCATGATTTATTTATTGATTGTCTTCCTTATGAGTGGCAGTCGGGGACGAGCGATGGTCTTTTCCCACCAATCTATCCCCCTAGGATCATGCGCGTAATACTTTGCTTTGAAAACTTGTAGATTTTTGCAATAAGTATATGATTTCTTTATGACTAATGTTGAGTCCATGGATTATACGCACTTTTCTTCCTTCCATCATTGCTAGCCTCTCTAATACCGCGCACTTTTCGCCGATATCATACACCCACCATATACCTTTCTCAAAACAGCCACCATACCTATCTATCATGGCATTTCCATAGCCATTCCGAGATATATTGCCATGCAACTTACCACCGTTTCGTTTACTATGACACGCTCCATCATTGTCATAATTGCCTTGCATGATCATGTAGTTGACATCGTATTTGTGGCAAAGCCACCGTTCATAATTATTTCATACATGTCACTCTTGATTTATTGCATATCCCGGTACACCGCCGGAGGCATTCACATAGAGTCATATTTTGTTCTAAGTTTTGAGTTGTAATTTTTGAGTTGTAAAGTAAATAAAAGTATGATGATGATCATTATTAGAGCATTGTCCCAAGTGAGGAAAGTATGATGGAGACTATGATTCCCCCACAAGTCGGGATGAGACTCCGGACGAAAAAAAAGAAAGAAAGAAAAAAAGAGACCATAAAAAAGAGAAAATGCCCAAATAAAAAATAAAAAATGAGAGAAAAAGAGAGAAGGGACAATGCTACTATCCTTTTTCCACACTTGTGCTTCAAAGTAGCACCATGATCTTCATGATAGAGAGTCTCCTATGATATCACTTTCATATACTAGTGGGAATTTTTCATTATATAACTTGGCTTGTATATTCGTGAGCAAGCGAGTTGGATGCACACCCACTTAGTTTCTTTTGTTGAGCTTTCATATACTTATAGCTCTAGTGCATCCGTTGCATGGCAATCCCTACTCACTCACATTGATATCTATTGATGGGCATCTCCATAGCCCGTTGATACGCCTAGTTGATGTGAGACTATCTTCTCCTTTTTTGTCTTCTCCACAACCACCATTCTATTCCATATATAGTGCTATGTCCATGGCTCATGCTCATGTATTGCGTGAAGATTGAAAAAGTTTGAGAACACCAAAAGTATGAAACAATTGCTTGGCTTGTCATCGGGGTTGTGCATGATTAAATACTTTGTGTGATGAAGATAGAGCATAGCCAGACTATATGATTTTGTAGGGATAACTTTCTTTGCCATGTTATTTTGAGAAGACATTATTGCTTAGTTAGTATGCTTGAAGTATTATTATTTTTATGTCAATATTAAACTTTTATCTTGAATATTTCGGATCTGTATATTTATACCACAAATAATATAATTACATTAAAATTATGCTAAGTAGCATTCCACATCAAAATTCTGTTTTTATCATTTATCTACTCGAGGACGAGCAGGAATTAAGCTTAGATGCTTGATACGCTCCAACGTATCTATAATTTTTATTGTTCCATGCTATATTATATTATGTTTTGGATGTTTAATGGGCTTTATTATACACTTTTATATTATTTTTGGGACTAACCTTTTAACCGGAGGCCCAGCCCAAATTGCTATTTTTTGCCTATTTCAGTGTTTTGAAGGAAAAGGATATCAAACGGAGTCCAAACGGAATGAAACCTTCGGGAACGTGATTTTCGGAACAAACGTGATCCAGAGGACTTGGAGTCTACATAAAGCAATCAACGAGGAGAGCACGAGGCAGGGAGCGCACCTAACCCCCCCCCCCCTCGGCGCGCCCTCCACCCTCGTGGGCCCCTCGTTGCTCCACCGACGTACTTCTTCCTCCTATATATACCTACGTACCCTCAAACCATCAGATACGGAGCCAAAACCCTATTTCCACCGCCGCAACCTTCTGTACCCTTGAGATCCTATCTTGGGGCCTTTTCCGGCGCTCCGCCGGAGGGGGCGTTGATCACGGAGGGCTTCTACATCAACACCATAGCCTCTCCAATGATGTGTGAGTAGTTTACCTCAGACCTTCGGGTCCATAGTTATTAGCTAGATGGCTTCTTCTCTCTCTTTGGATCTCAATACAAAGTTCTCCTCAATCTTCTTGGAGATCTATTCGATGTAATCTTCTTTTGGGTGTGTTTGTCGAGATCCGATGAATTGTGGGTTTATGATCAAGATTATCTATGAACAATATTTGAATCTCCTCTGAGTTATTTTATGTATGATTGGTTATCTTTGCAAGTCTCTTCGAATTATCAGTTTGGTTTGGCCTACTAGATTGATCTGTCTTGCAATGGGAGAAGTGCTTAGCTTTGGGTTCAATCTTGCGTGTCCTTTCCCAAAGGATGTTAGGGCAGCAAGGCACGATTGTATTGTTGCCATCGAGGATAAAAAGATGGGGTTTATATCATATTGCATGAGTTTATCCTCTACATCATGTCATCTTACTTAAAGCATTACTCCGCTCTTATGAACTAAATACTCTAGATGCATGCTTGGATAGCGGTCGATGTGTGGAGTAATAGTAGTAGATGCAGAATCGTTTCGGTCTACTTGTCGCGGACGTGATGCCTATATACATGATCATACCTAGATATTCTCATAACTATGCTCAATTCTATCGATTGCTCGACAGTAATTCGTTTACCTACCGTAATACTTATGCTCTTGAGAGAAGCCACTAGTGAAATCTATGGCCCCCAGATCTATTTTCCATCATATTAATCTTCTGACACTTTGCTATTTTTATTGTCGTTTACATTACTTTGCATCTTTATCATAAAAATACCAAAAATATTATCTTATCATATCTATCAGATCGCACTCTCGTAAGTGACCGTGGAGGGATTGACAACCCCTTTATCGCGTTGGTTGCGAGGTTCTTATTTGTTTGTGTAGGTGCGAGGGACTCGTGCGTGATCTCCTACTGGATTGATACCTTGGTTCTCAAAAACTGAGGGAAATACTTACACTACTTTACTGCATCACCCTTTCCTCTTCAAGGGAAAACCAACGCAGTGCTCAAGAGGTAGCAAGAAGGATTTCTGGCGCCGTTGCCGGGGAGATTCGCGCCAAGTCAAGTCAAGTCAAGACATACCAAGTACCCATCACAAACAGTCTTTGAGAAGGTTCCATTTTTCTGAAGAGAGAGAAGATCAGTACAGCAGTCCGGCAGCTGTTCGGGGGTCAGCTTTGGGATTTGGCTCTTATCCCTCGCATTAAATTATTTGCCATTTGCCTCTCGTTTTCCTCTCCCCCACTTCACCCTTGCCGTTTTATTCGCCCTCTCTTTTCCGTTCGCCTATTTTTTGCTTGCTTCTTGTTTGCTCGTGTGTTGGATTGCTAAAGTATTCTCCAACATCGATCTTCGATCAGGATACCACCAGCTGAAGATCCGAGAACAGGATATACCTAAGGCAGCTTTCACCACAAGGTATGGGCTATATGAGTACATGGTCATGTCTTTTGGGTTGACTAATTCCCCTGCCTATTTTATGAATATGATGAACAAGGTGTTCATGGAATTTTTGGATAAGTTTGTTGTGGTGTTCATTGATGATATATTGGTCTACTTGAAGAACGAAGAGGAGGACAAGGAGCATTTGCGCTTAGTTCTCGAGAAACTCGGGGAACATTAGCTTTATGCCAAGTTCAGCAAGTGTGAGTTTTGGTTGAAGGAAGTTGGATTTCTTGGACATGTTATATCAGGAGAAGGTATAGCAGTAGACCCTACCAAAGTTCATCTGTCACAGAGTGGTTGGCACCCACCTCAGTTGGAGAGATCTGCAGTTTTCTTGGACTCGCAGGATATTATCGGAGATTCATTGAGAATTTTTCCAAGATTGCGAAGCCCATGAAAAAGTTGTTGAAGAAGTACACAAAGTTCAAATGGACCGAGGAATGTGAGGCCAATTTTTAGGAGTTGAAGAACGTTTAGTTACAACCCCAGTGTTGATTCTTCCGGATATACGCAAGGATTTCCAAGTGTATTGCGACTCTTCTCGCTTGGGACTTGGAGGTGTACTTATGCAAGACGGAAGAGTGGTTTCATATGCCTCACGTCAGCTTCAACCTCATGAATTGAATTATGCCACCCATGATTTGGAGTTAGCAGCAGTAGTGCATGCACTCAAGACCTGGAGACATTTTCTTATTGGAAACCGGTTGATGTGTACACGGATCATAAGAGCTTGAAGTACATTTTCACGCAGAAGGATTTGAATCTCAGGCAGAGGAGATGGTTGGAGCTCATAAAAGATTATGATATGAAGCTGCATTATCACCAGGGAAAAGCCAATGTCGTAGCAGACGCTTTGAGCCGCAAGAGTTATGTCAATACCCTCGTAAGCGGAGGATTACCGCAGGAGTTAGTCGACGATCTCAAGGAACTTCGTTTGGAGATAGTTCCAAGAGGTTTTGTTGCAGCAATGGAGGTTCAGTCCACATTATTGGAAAAGATTCGAGAAGCATAGAAGGATGATAAGGAAATTGCTGAGATAAAAGAGAGGATGAGCAAAGGAAAAACCAAAGGTTTTCGTGAGGATGAACACGGAAATTTATGGTTTGAGGATCGTATTTATGTGCCCAATGACTCAGAGATCAGGAAGTTAATACTTCAGGAAGCTCATGACTCACCATACTTGATTCACCCTAGAAACACCAAGATGTACTTGGATTTGAAGGAGCGTTTCTGGTGGACCGGTATGAAGAAGGATATTGCCGAGTATGTGGCCGTATGTGATGTATGTCAGAGAGTGAAGGCAGAACATCAGAAGCCAGTAGGACTACTTCAGCCTATGCCGATACCCGAATGGAAGTGGGACAAGCTTGGCATGGATTTCATCACTGGATTGCCCAGGACACGATTGGGATATGATTCTATCTGGGTAGTAGTTGATCACTAGACCAAAGTGGCTCACTTTATCCCCATGAAAACCACTTATACGAGCGCGAAGTTGGCCAAGATATATATGATCAGGATCGTATGTCTTCATGGAGTTCCGAGGACCATCGTATCAGATAGAGGAACACAATTTACCTCGAAGTTTTGGAATTAGTTGCATCAGACTTTGGGTACCAGGCTAGAGTTTAGTACAGCCTTTCATCCGCAGACAGATGGACAGACCGAGAGAGTCAATCAGATTCTGGAGGACATGTTGAGAGCTTGTGCGCTAGATTATGGATCCAGTTGGGATGATAACTTGCCTTACGCAGAGTTCTCATATAAAAACAACTACCATGCCAGTTTGAAGATGGCCCCTTTCGAAGCCTTGTATGGAAGGAGGTGCAGGACACCTTTGATGTGTGATGAAGTTGGAGACCGTCAATTGTTTGGACCCGATTTGATCAAAGAGTTTGAAGAGAAGGTTAAGTTGATTCGTGATAGATTGAAGGTAGCTCAGTCCAGGCAGAAGAGTTATGCCGACACTAAACGCAAGGAGGTAGTCTATGAAATTGGAGATAGAGCATATCTTCGTGTGTCACCTCTGCGAGGAGTTAAAAGATTTGGAGTTAAAGGAAAGTTATCCCCGAGATTTGTAGGACCATACCGAGTTTTGGAACGTATGGGAGAAGTGGCCTACAAGTTGGAATTACCCGAAGGATTGTCAGGAGTTCATGATGTGTTTCACGTTTTCTAGTTGAAGAAGTGCCATGCAGAGATGGCCGATATTCCTCTAAGATATACAATTGGAAAGTGACCTAACTTACAAGGAGAAACCCGTCAAGATTCTCGAGTTTGCCAGCCGTGTTACACGCAACAAGGTTATCAAGTTTTGCAAAGTTCAGTGGAGCCATGATAACCCACAAGTATAGGGGATCAATTCTAGCCTCTTTCGATAAGTAAGAGTGTCGAACCCAACGAGGAGCTAAAGGTAGAACAAATATTCCCTCAAGTTCTATCAACCACCGATACAACTCTATGCACGCTTAACATTCGCTTTACCTAGAACAAGTATGAAACTAGAAGTACTTTGTAGGTGTTGTTGGATAGGTTTGCAAGAAAATAAAGAGAGCGTAAATAAAAACTAGGGGATGTTAAAGATAAAGACGCAATAAAGTAAATATAGCGAGTGTGGAAAAGTGGTGGTAGGAGTTGCAAAATTGTCCCTAAGCAATTGACTACTTTACTAGACCGATAGCAAGTATTATGTGGGAGAGGCCACTGCTAGCATGTCATCCCTTACTTGGAATTCTATGCACTTGTGATTGGAACTATTAGCAAGCATCCGCAACTACTAACGTTCATTAAGGTAAAAACCAACCATAGCATTAAGATATATTGGTCCCCCTTCAATCCCGTATGCATCAATTTCTATGCTAGGTTGAAGCTTCTGTCACTCTTGCCCTCCAATACATAGTCCTATCAACATACAACTAACCCTATGGTGTGATCCACGCAGCCATATGATGGGCACCAAAGGACATCAACATAACCACAAGCAAATTAAATCAATCATAGCAATTCATCAACCACCGATAGGACAACGAAAATCTACTCGAGACACCATAGGATGGCAACACATCATTGGATAATAATATGAAGCATAAAGCACCATGTTCCAAAGAGAGGGTACAACGGGTTGCGGAGAGTGGACCGCTGTAGATAGAGGGGGGAAGGTGATGGAGGTGTTGGTGAAGATGGCGGAGGTGTTGGTGAAGATCGCGGTGATGATGATGATGGCCACGGCAGCGTTCCGGCGCCACCGAAAGAGAAGGGGAGAGGGGGGCCCTTTGTCTTCTTCTTCCTTGACCTCCTCCCTAGATGGGAGAAGGGTTTCCTCCGGTCCTTGGCCTCCATGGCGTGGGAGGGCGAGAGCCCTCTCGAGATTGGATCTATTTCTCTGTCTCTCTCTGCTTCGCGTTACGCTCGCTGCCCTTTCACCGCTTCGTATATATGGAGATCCGTAACTCGATTGGATTGAAACCTTTGCCGTGATTTTTTACAAAAAATTAGCTTTCATGCGGCCGAAGAAGGGCATCAACTACCTTACGGGTGGCCCACGAGGGGGGCGCCTCCTCGGGAGGGCGTGGGCCCCGCCTCGTGGCCACCTCGCATAATCGTTCGCATTGATCTTTCTCCCAGATTTTCCAAATATTCCAAAAATAAGCTCCGTCTGCTTTTATCCCGCTTGGACTCCGCTTGATATGGATATTCTGCGAAACCAAAAACATGCAATGCATAAGAACCGGCATTGGGCAATCGGATCAATATGTTAGTCCCAAAATAGTATAAAAAGTTGCCAAAAGTATATGAAAGTTGAATAATATTGGCATGGAACAATCAAAAATTATAGATACGACGGAGACGTATGAGCATCCCCAAGCTTAATTCCTGCTCGTCCTCGAGCAGGTAAATGATAAAAAAGATAATTTTTGATGTGGAATGCTACCTAGCATAATCTTGATCATATGTCTAATCATGGCATGAATATTAAGACATGAGTGATTCAAAGCAATGGTCTATCATTTGACATAAAAACAATAATACTTCAAGCACACCAACCAAGCAATTATGTCTTATTGAAATAACATAGCCAAAGAAAGTTCATCCCTACAAAATCATATAGTTTGTCTATGCTCCATCTTCACCACACAAAATATTCACATCATGCACAACCCCGATGACAAGCCAAGCAATTGTTTCATACTTTTGATGTTTCTCAAACCTTTTCAACTTTCACGCAATACATGAGCGTGAGCCATGGACATATCACTATAGGTGGAATAGAATATGATGATGGGGGTTATGCGGAGAAGACAAAAAAGGAGAAAGTCTCACATTGACGCGGCTAATCAACGGGCTATGGAGATGCCCATCAATTGATGTCAATGTGAGGAGTAGGGATTGCCATGCAACGGATGCACTAGAGCTATAAGTATATGAAAGCTCAAACTGAAACTAAGTGGGTGTGCATCCAACTTGCTTGCTCATGAAGACCTAGGGCATTTGAGGAAGCCCATCGTTGGAATATACAAGCCAAGTTCTATAATGAAAATTCCCACTAGTATATGAAAGTGATAACTCAAGAGACTCTCTATATGAAGAACATGGTGCTACTTTGAAGCACAAGTGTGGTAAAAGGATAGTAACATTTCCCCTTCTCTCTTTTTCTCTCATTTTTTTGTTTTCTTTTTTTCTCTTTTTTTGGGCCTTCTATTTTTTTTGGCCTTTCTCTCTCTCTTTTTTCGTCCGGAGTCTCATCCCGACTTGTGGGGGAATCATAGTCTCCATCATCCTTTCCTCACTGGGGAATGCTCTAATAATGATGATCATCACACTTTTATTTACTTACAACTCAATATTACAACTCGATACTAGAACAAAGATATGACTCTATATGAATGCCTCTGGCGGTGTACCGGGATGTGCAATGATCTAGCGTAGCAATGATATCAAAAAACGGACAAGCCATGAAAACATCATGCTAGCTATCTTACGATCATGAAAAGCAACATGACAATAAATGCTCAAGTCATGTATATGATGATGATGGAAGTTGCATGACAATATATCTCGGAATGGCTATGGAAATGCCATAATAGGTAGGTATGGTGGCTGTTTTGAGGAAGATATAAGGAGGTTTATGTGTGATAGAACGTATCGTATCACGGGGTTTGGATGCACCGGCGAAGTTTGCACCAACTCTCGAGGTGAGAAAGGGCAATGCACGGTACCAAAGAGGCTAGCAATGATGGAAGGGTGAGAATGCGTATAATCCATGGACTCAACAATAGTCATAAAGAACTCACATACTTATTGCAAAAATCTATTAGTCATCGAAACAAAGTACTACGCGCATGCTCCTAGGGGGATAGATTGGTAGGAAAAGACCATCGCTCATCCCCGACCGCCACTCATAAGGAAGACAATCAATAAACACCTCATGCTCCAACTTCTTACGTAACGGTTCACCATACGTGCATGCTACGGGACTTGCAAACCTCAACACAAGTATTTATCAATTTCACAATTACTCAACTAGCATGACTCTAATATCACCATCTTTATATCGCAAAACTATTGCAAGGAATCAAACATATCATATCCAGTGATCTACAAGTTTTATATAGGGTTTTACCACTAACCATGTGAATGACCAGTTCCTGTCATCTCCCTAAATAGATATAAGTGAAGCACGAGAGTTTAATTCTTTCTACAAAAGATATGCCCACGCTCTAACAAATATAAGTGAAGCAAAAGAGCATTCTACAAATGGCGGTTGTCTATGTAAAGAGAAACAGGCAATCCAAACTTCAAATGATATAAGTGAAGCACATGAAGCATTCTATAAAGCCATACTCAAAAGATATAAGTGAAGTGCAAGGAGCATTCTATAAATCAACCAAGGACCATCTCATACCAGCATGGTGCATAAAATAAAAATGGAAACTAAATGCAAAAGACGCTCCAAGATTTGCACATATCGCATGAACGAAACGAATCCGAAAACATACCGATACTTGTTGAAGAAAGAGGGGATGCCTTCCGGGGCATCCCCAAGATTAAATGCTTGAGTCTCCTTGAATATTCACTTGGGGTGCCTCGGGCATCCCCAAGCTTGATCTCTTTCCTCTCTTCCTTCTTCTCACATCGAAACCTTCTCGATCATCGAACACTTCATCCACACAAAACTTCAACAGAAAACTCGGTAAGATCCGTTAGTATAATAAAGTAAATAACTACTCTAAGTACTGTTGCAAACCAATTCATATTTTGTTTTTTCATTGTGTCTACTGTAATATAACTTTTTCATGGCTTAATCCACTGATATAAATTGATAGTTTCATCAAAACAAGCAAACTATGCATCAAAAACAGAATCTGTCTAAAACAGAACATTCTGTAATAATCTGAACATTAACCATACTTCTGATACTTTAAAACTTCTTACAAAATTAGGAAAAATAAACAATTTGTATAGGAAGACGGTGCAAAAAGAATAAGAATCATTTGACGTTCCAGTAAAAAATTAAAAATCGCGCACTACAGCCAAAGTTTCTGTCCTGCACCGCACAAACCAACAAGCTTTGTAAACATCCTAAAGGCAAACCTTGGCACATTATTTTTATAATACAATGAAATTGTACAAGGGGATAATTATTTTTATTTAAAAGTTTCTGTAATTAAGATTCACAAAGTCCCCATGGGCATGAACAAAGTTCAAGGACGTCCCCCACTTTCACAATGCTCGTCCTTCTCACTTTCACTTTTCTTTTTGAAAAGTTTTGGGTTCCCCTCTTTATTTTTGTTGTTTTTAAACTATATGAAAGCACTCAACATAAATAAATGACTCTAAAACTTCCGGGTTGTCTCCCTGGCAGCGCTTTCTTTAAAGCCATTAAGCTAGGCATATAGTGCTCAAGTAGTGAATCCACCCGGATCCCAAGGTATATCAAAGCCAATTTTAATTAGCAATGATTTGTAATTTAGTAGTGAGCACAAAGTAACATATATCATGTAATAACAAAGTCTAACTCTCTTCCTATGCATCGGCATGTCATAAAAGAACAATTCATGCACACAAAGTAAAGGCCAATGCATAGTATAAACAGTTTCTTGCAATTTTGTCGTGTTGGAAACATAGAGAGGTGGAGATATAGTTCCTCTCTCATAATAATTGCAAGTAGGAGCAGCAAGCACATGCATATTATATTCATCAAAATCATCATGTGCAACGGTAAAAGGCAACCCATCAATATAATCCTTAATAAGGGCAAACTTCTCCGATATAGTATATTCAGGAGAATTCAAAAAGATAATAGGACTATCATGCGTGGGTGCAATAGCAACAATTTCATGTTTAACATAAGGAATTATAGCAAGTTCATCTCCATAAGCATAATTCATATTGGCTTCTTGGCCAGAAGCATAGGAAGCATCATCAAAAAGGGATATTTCAAGAGAATCAATGGGATCATAGCAATCATCCTTCGGTAAGCACGAAGGGAAATTAAACAATGTATGAGTTGGAGGGTTACTCTCATTAGAAGGTGGGCACGGGTAGCTAATCCGCTCTTCCTCCTTTTGTTCTTCGCTCTCCTCATCATCTTTTTCATCCAATGAGCTCACAGTTTCATCAATTTCTTCTTCCATAGATTCCTGCAAAATATTAGTCTCTTCTTGGACAGCGGAGACTTTCTTAATAAGTGCATTAATATAGGAATTATATTCATAATTATCATAGAAATATTTTAGGATAGCTAAATTTTCAGGCCTATAAACATCATCATCAAAAGCTTCATACTTTTCAAACATAGATTCAATTTCATAAGCACCCTTAAAAGCAACAAATTCTTCTATTTGTTCCACATCATAGTAATCATATATACCATTAGCATAAGAAGCTAAGGTTTCATTTTCATTAAATTTGCATGAAAAGGGAAGGTGTGGAGCCTTCATCCTAGAGCAACAAGTATAATCATAATTCAAGCATACTTGCCGAGCACACCACTTCAATATATAAATTTGATCCCATAATAGTTTCCCTTTTTGTGTCAAGCGATAATCCCTAAAGTATTCACGTTGATCCAACGTTACTCCCATTACCAAATTGAATGAGGTTTTCTCAGGATTATCAAAGTGGTACATAATATTTTTCACATATTGAGCATTGAGGGTTTTAGGAGGTTACCCATCTCCATGAGCAGAAAGTACACCTAATTTTTTTGGTATTTCGTGTTCCATATCCATAACTAAAGATAAAGAACAACTAAGAACAGCAAATAAAAATTACTTAGTGATAAAGCAAACAAGCACACACACGAGAATATTCACCCCACGCTATAACTCCCCGGCAACGGCGCCAGAAAAAGGTCTTGATAACCCACAAGTATAGGGGATCAATTGTAGCATCTTTCGATAAGTAAGAGTGTCGAACCCAACAAGGAGCTAAAGGTAGAACAAATATTCCCTCAAGTTCTATCGACCACCGATACAACTCTACGCACGCTTAATGTTCGCTTTACCTAGAACAAGTATGAAACTAGAAGTACTTTGTAGGTGTTGTTGGATCGGTTTGCAAGAAAATAAAGAGAGCGTAAATAAAAACTAGGGGCTGTTAAGATAAACACGCAATAAAGTAAATATAGCGAGTGTGGAAAAGTGGTGGTAGGAGTTGTGAAATTGTCCCTAAGCAATTGACTACTTTACTAGACAGATAGCAAGTATTATGTGGGAGAGGCCACTGCTAGCATGTCATCCCTTACTTGGAATTCTATGCACTTTATGATTGGAATGTGACGCCCCCGATTTAACCGTACACTAATCATGCACGCAAACATGTACGATCAAGATCAGGGACTCACGGGAAGATATCACAACACAACTCTAAAAACATAAATAAGTCATACAAGCATCATAATACAAGCCAGGGGCCTCGAGGGCTCGAATACAAGTGCTCGATCATAGACGAGTCAGCAGAAGCAACATATCTGAGTACAGACATAAGTTAAACAAGTTTGCCTTAAGAAGGCTAGCACAAACTAGAATACAGATTGAAAGAGGCGCAGACCTCCTGCCTGGGATCCTCCTAAACTACTCCTGGTCGTCGTTAGCGGGCTTCACGTAGTAGTAGGCACCTCCAGTGTAGTAGGAGTCGTCGTCGAGGGTGGCGTCTGGCTCCTGGGGTCCAGCATCTGGTTGCGGCAACCAGGTAGAAGGGAAAGGGGGAAAAGGGGGAGAAAAGCAACCGTGAGTACTCATCCAAAGTACTCGCAAGCAAGGAGCTACACTACATATGCATGGGTATATGTGTAAGGGCCATATCGGTGGACTGAACTGCAGAATGCCAGAATAAGTGGGGGATAGCTAATCCTGTCGAACATTATGCTTCTGGCCACCTCCATCTTGCAGCATGTAGAAGAGAGTAGATGGTAAGTTCACCAAGTATCTGCGCATAGCATAATCCTACCCGGCGATCCCCTCCTCGTCGCCCTGTTAGAGAGCGACCACCGGGTTGTATCTGGCACTTGGAAGGGTGTGTTTTATTAAGTATCCGGTTCTAGTTGTCATAAGGTCAAGGTACAACTCCGGGTCGTCCTTTTACTGAGGGACACGGCTATTCGAATAGATAAACTTCTCTGCAGGGGTGCAACACATAACCCAACACGCTCGATCCCATTTGGCCGGACACACTTTCCTGGGTCATGCCCGCCTCGGAAGATCAACATGTCGCAGCCCCACCTAGGCCAACAGAGAGGTCAGCACGCCGGTCTAAACCTAAGCGCACAGGGGTCTGGGCCCATCGCCCTTAGCACACCTGCATGTTGCGAACGCGGCCGGAAGCAGAACTAGCCCCCTTAATACAAGAGCAGGCTTACGTTCCAATCCGGCGCGCGCCGCTCAGTCGCTGACATCACGAAGGCTTCGGCTGATACCACGACGCCGAGTGCCCATATCTTTTCCACGTAGTTGGTTAGTGCGTCTGCACCAAATGGCCGACTCGGATCAAATACCAAGATCTCGTTAAGCGTGTTAATGATGTAACGCGACACCGACCAGGCCAGGCCCACCTCTCACCTAGGCGGTCTCAACCTGCCTGTCGCTCCGCCACAAAGATCCACACAGAGGGCCGTTGGGACAAAGGTCCTTTCAGCCCCAATCCGTGAATCACTCGCATGGTGCTCCACGAGCCGACCCGACTTTAGTCACCACATGTATCACGATAAAGTATATAGTATAAACCCGTGATCACCTCCCAAGTGATCACGGCCCATGAGTATAGCATGGCGATTTGGACAAGAGTGTAGGGCCACCGATGGAACACTAGCATCCTATACTAAGCATTAGGATAGCGGTAAAGGTATCAACAATTGTAGCAACAATGACAAAGCTATGCAGCAGAATAGGATTAACCGAAAGCAAGAATATGCTACACTACTCTAATGCAAGCAGTATAGAGAAGAATAGACGATATCTGGTGATCAAGGGGGGGGGGCTTGCCTGGTTGCTCTGGCAAGAAGGGTTCATCGTCGATGTAGTCGATCACAGGGGTACCGGCAGCGGTCTCGGGGTCTACCGGAAAGTACGGAGGGGGAACACAATAAATAACAGAGCAATCAAAGCATCACAAAGCATAAGATGGCAATATGCGGTGCTAGAGGTGATCTAACGCGGCAGGAGGTGATACCGGCGAAGGGGGAAAACATCCGGGAAAGTATTCCCGGTGTTTCGCGTTTTTGGACAGGTGAACCGGAGGGGGAAAGTTGCGTGTTCGCTATGCTAGGGATGTGTGGCAGACGGACGGGCTATGTATTCGGATTCGTCTCGTTGTTCTGATCAACTTTCATGTACAAAGTTTTTCCATCCGAGTTACAGATTATTTTATATTAATTTTTAAAGTTTTAATTCAATTTTAGAATTAACAGTATTTATTTAGTTCAAAAATCATTTTATGATGTCATCATGATGTAGCATGACGTCAGCGGTCAACTTTGACCATTGACTGGGTCAAACCGACAGGAGGGCCCCACTGTCATTGACTGATCACTAATCAACATTAGTTAGTTTTATTAGTATATTAATTATGTTTTAATTAGCTACCTAACCAGGATTAATTAAATTAATTACTAATTAATTAATTAATTAATTTTAATTAATTTTTTTCTTAAAAAAACATTTCACACGGGCGGCCCCCACTTGTCATTGGTCCAAAGGGCCAATGCGGTTGCGGGTATTGGGTGATGGATGCGGGCGCATGGACGCCATTCTGATCTTCGCCAAGGGCGCTGCAGTGGGTGCACTGGCAAAGAACCAATGGGCGTGGCGAGCCGGCCTCAGCGAAGGCGCGACGCTGCGGGAAGGGTAGAGGCGGCGCTGGTTAAGCGATGGCGCGCCGCAAACCGCGCAGCAGCGGGGATACTGCACGCGTCTCTGGCGGATAGCGGAGCGCGGGGAGGGAGGCGGGGAGCGGGGGGCGCGGCGGTCGGGCGCGAGCGCGGATCGGCAGGGACGGCCACGCTGGTGGTTGCTGGCGACGGCGAGGGCGCGGCGGGTGCAGGCAGACGGGGCTCGCGGCGAGCGTGTCGGCGGTTGCAGAGATCTGGGGTTCGTCGACCGCGGACAATGGCGCGGTGAGCATGCGCTGGGTGCGGCGAAGTACGGCGCCGGTGCACGTGCGGGACAGGGAAGAGAGGGGAGGGCGTGGCCCTCACCGGCGTTGGCGGGCAGGGGGTCGGCGTGGCTCGGTGGAGCCGTCGAGGGGAGAGGAGGATGGGGCGACGAACGAGGCGGAGGAGCTCCGGGCGGCGGCGACGAGCAGCGACGGCGGGGTAGTCTGTCGATGGGGAGGCCTTCGGGCGATGGCGGACGAGGCGTCGGGCGCGACGAGTACGGCGGGGACGAGGTGGCGCGAGAGGAGGCGAGCGGTGACACGGGCGCGGCGTCAGGGCGCCGTTGGCATCGTGGACGCGGTCTTGGCCCAATCCAGATCTGGATCGGGGGTGGAGGGGATCGTGGGGGTGGGAGGACGAGTGGTGGGGTAGTGGGCTAGGGTTAGACCGGGGTGGGGATAAGGGAGAAGGGGGTCGGCTTGGCCGGTTTGGGTCGGCCTGCTGCGGCCAACTCGGTCGGGGAGCGGGTTTTGGCCCAGGGGCAGGGGGCTTCGTTTTGCTTTTCTCTTTTTGCTCTTTTTCCTTTTTATTTATTTATTATTTTTTATTGATTTTCTTTGATTTTACTTTTGTTAGTTTAGTTTCTTTAAATTACCAAGTTAGCACCTAAATTAGTATTATCAAAATAGGACACTGCCAAACCTAGTTTGGACCCGAAATATTTAGTTTAATATTTTTATATTTTCAACAGCAAATAAATTATTATTTTAGCCATTGTTTTTAATTTGTTCAAGGCATTTAAACACTTTGTAAAAGGTTGGTTCCACCATCAAAACTAGTTAGGGATTATTGGCCACATGATGAACATTTTAGTTTTAATGTTTCAAAACTTTTGTTGTTGGCCCCTATTTCAAACTAGAATTTGGATCGGTTATGAACTGATGTGAGATTAGCAACAGTGATCGTGGTGACGTGGCATCATTAGCAGGGTTTTACTGTAGCTCGATTACCCGGGCGTCACATGGAACTATTAGCAAGCATCCACAACTACTAATGTTCATTAAGGTAAAAGCCAACCATAGCATTAAGATATATTGGTCCCCCTTCAATCCCGTATGCATCAATTTCTATGCTAGGTTGAAACTTCTGTCACTCTTGCCCTCCAATACATAGTCCTATCAACATACAACTAACCCTATGGTGTGATCCACACGCGCCCTCATATGATGGGCACCAAAGGACATCAACATAACCACAAGCAAATTAAATAAATCATAGCAATTCATCAACCACCAATAGGACAACGAAAATCTACTCAGACATCATAGGATGGCAACACATCATTGGATAATAATATGAAGCATAAAGCACCATGTTCAAGTAGAGGGTACAGCGGGTTGCAGGAGAGTGGACCGCTGTAGATAGAGGGGGGAAGGTGATGGAGGTGTTGGTGAAGATGGCGGAGGTGTTGGTGAAGATTGCGGTGATGATGATGATGGCCACAAAGACGCTTCTCCGGCGCCACCGGAAGAGAGGGGGAGAGGGGCCCCCTTCTTCGTCTTCTTCGTTGACCTCCTCCCTAGATGGGAGAAGGGTTTCCCCTCAGGTCCTTGGCCTCCTTGGCATGGGAGGGGCGAGAGCCCCTCTGAGATTGGATCTATTTCTCTGTCTCTCTGCTTCGCTTACTGCTCACGCCTTTCACCGCTTCGTGTATATATGGAGATCCGTAACTCTGATTGGACTGAAACCTTCGCCGTGATTTTTTTTACCAAAAATTAGCTTTCTTACGGCCGAAGAAGGGCATCAACCACCTTATGGGTGGCCCACGAGGGTGGGGGCCGCGCCCTCCTGGGGAGGGCGTGGGCCCCTGCCTCGTGGCCACCTCGGACACCGTTTCACATTGATCTTACTTCCAGATTTTCCAAATATTCCAAAAATAAGCTCCGTCTGTTTTTATCCTGTTTGGACTCCATTTGATATGGATATTCTGCGAAACCAAAAACATGCAATGCATGTGAACTGCACTGGGCAATTTGGATCAATATGTTAGTCCAAAAAATAATATAAAAAGTTGCCAAAAAGTATATGAAAGTTGAATACTATTGGCATGGAACAATAAAAAATTATAGATACGACGGAGACGTATCAAGCCACCATACCGAGGAGGAAGCCAACTGGGAGCGAGAGGAAGACCTACGGAAAGACCACCCACACCTATTTTCTAGCCAACCCGAATCTCGAGGACGAGATTCATCTTAAGGGGGTAGGTTTGTAACACCCCAAATTTTTCAATTTGGATGTTATACATAGGCCATCATATGCATATCATATTTTATTTGCATTTTGGTTGTGATCCTAAAAATCTTAAGCAACTCAAGGACCCAAGGAGAGAGTTGGAGATTTCACAAATTTTCATATTTAAAATTTTCCTCAAATTTGAAAAGAGGATCAATTTGATTTTAATATTTTTCTCTCCAATTATTTCCAATAATAAAAAAAATGAGAGAAGATAAAATGACTTCTTCAATGTAAGAGAAATATTGGAGAAGAAAATTTAAAATCAACTCATTATTTTATTTGCTATTTTATTTGAATTAGAGAAAATATGCATTTTAAAAATTGCATTTTAGGCCGAAAAATGTTCATCTTGTTTTAAATATTAGGTTTGTACGGTAAAAATTGTTTCTGGTATTTTTAGAATATTTTTTTATTTTATTAGGATTTTTGTTCGGGCGAAATTATTTTTTTAAAAAAAATCTTTTCAGACCGACCGAGCCGAAGGCCCAAATGCCCAAATTACCGCCATCGCCGCTTCTCTGCATGTGCGTTCGAGCCGAGTCCGGCTCGACTCTGATCGCCGGCGCCGCCTGCCCTCCTCCAAGCCGGCCGACTTCTCTTTATAAGCCGCACCGCCACCCCCTCTTCCCCACATCGCCTCACCACAGCCTCGCACACCTTGCCGCCACCACACATTGTCGCCACCACCGCCGCCACCACCTCACGCCACGCTGCCCTGCTTGCCGCCGTTGCCACACTTGTGAAGCCGCCGTCATTGCCTCATGATGTTAATAGAACCTCGATGGCGAGATCCGATCTGTTGTTGCGCCCGATCTTTCACGACACTCCACCACCAATAGCATCAACCTCTCGCCCACAAGACACGACTACACGAATAGAGGGTTTGAACCTTGCGGCTCAAAGACGAGAAAACCAATCTCGACGACGGTACTCACGCATAAAACAATTTCCTCACAGAGAAATCGCAACACAGAGGTTTTCTAAAGCTTCCTCCAAAACTTAGGGATTTTTAGACAGCTTCCCCCAAAACTCGATACAGGTATTTACCCTAAAAACACATCGTGTCTATTCATAAAAATATAACCTGATTTACATGGCGCACGTACATGACCTTATATAGTGGTCGACCCATCTAACTTAACCAGCAAGCTCAACAAGTCTATCTCTAATACAATCTTGACCTTCTACTAATTCAAATTGCATCTGCCTTTTATATCTCAGCACGTACCAAATATAACTAAACCGACTCAAAATAAATAACTAAGATAAACAAGGAATTTGGACTGTGCGCCATCTTCAAGTGTCTCTTGTTCTGCAGGTGGGCCCCATCCGACTTCTTTCAGGCAAAAGTGGACACGTACAAATATTCTTTGCCAAGGAGTTTGTTCCCTACGTGGCTGGAAGAGAAACAAATCTCTGCTCTTTATCTGCTTGCACGGACGTGACTCTATCTCCTTAAAATTCTCAAATTGAACTCCTTCCAAATTATCTCCAAGAATATATTGTTTAACAGCCGTGGAGCCTTTCCAATTCATGACTAGCGCAGGTCCTTTCTTCCCGTGAAACGAAGGCATGCAAAAGGAACCCATGCATGCTTGTTTTTCCTTTGTTAAATAATGTCCACCAACGTGACTCACCAAAGCATCACTTTTCTCACCCATGCATGGTTGTACACACGAGTACAGAAGACCCAATGCATGCATGCTAGTAATTTTTACGAACTCTTGTATGTTCTTCTCACATTCCTGATCATAAAATATATTCTTTGGTTCATACACGTCTTTTTGTTTTCAAGCTTGATGCAACAGTATTGTCATCAATAATCATAGCTTCATATGCGGTCGTATCATCCTCTCCTCCTTGAAACGAAACCGTCCTCGGTTTTGAGTCGATCTCTTCAACAATATTTTTATTTGCAGATTGAACGACGACCGTAAAAAATTCAGCAACATTGACCTCTCTTTTCTTTGTTTCTTCCTGCTCTTTAATCTTCTCAAGATGTTCTTTCCTCCAAGAAATAAAACGCCCCTCACCCATTGGCACGAGGCTGCACTTCTTACCCCTCTTGACAGTATATCTATGTGCTTTTGATCGTAGTTTGAGTTTCGTAGCTCCGATTCGATTGATTCTTTTTGCAAACCGAAGCTCTTCTCTTGAGTTTTCAGTTTCGATCTTTTCCTTTGAGTTTTACCCTTGCATCTTATGCTTGAGTGCTTATGTATGCTATTGTTTGTTCATGATGGAGTTTCCGGAGTGCGAGGCTTGCTACTACGAATCACTAGGGTTTTCAGATCGTCAGCAAGGCAAGTAACACTTTGATCATATCCCTTTATTATCCAGTTTTTTTTATGCTTTAGTTTCAATCCTCAAACACTGCATGGTTAGGACTTGTTAACATGTGGGTATTGGGAAGTAGTTGATGAGGTAGAACCTATTGCCCTGCATTCAAACCTTGGGAGTTTCTTACGTTATGCTTATACTGCTATGCTATGCTTGTAGACGTGGATTGGTTTGAGTGTATCCATGAAAGATGTGAGAGATTACTGTTAACTAAGGTGGCTACTTTAATACACATCTGGGTGGATTGGTTGAGGCACCCTGGAGCACCCAGTGGTTGTCTGGGCACCTGGAGCAATCCAGCGTTGTCCGGTGATATCCCGGAGTACCCGTGAGATCATCCTATGATTTTCCACCCAGACCCAAAGGGATCATAAGATTATTCAGGCTAGAAACTTCCGTGTGCAGCCACAAGCCATTATGGGCTCTGGCATAGTTGAGTAAGTTGTGGGAATCCTTTCCATGATGGGCTAGCAGATGTAGGGGATTGTAGGTGTACCGGCCTATCTATCGGTTAAGGGGACCTCTTCGGAAAGACCGTGTCTCGGTTATCCGTTTCTCAAACATCATGCAGTGCGAGAAATCCAACGGAGGAGATCGAGTCTTGTGAGGAAAAGTGTGCAAACCTCTGCAGAGTGTATAAACTAATCATGGTTAGCCGTGTCCCCGGTTATGAACATCTTGAGTATCTGGTACTTGAATGATTGGTTGATCTCATCACTTTTCTTAATTAATTTGTTGGGTTGAAATTATGTTTACTTGGGATTGAGTTGGAGGAACCTTCTCAATGTTTTCAACAAACTTTGTAATTAATTAAAATATATTCTTTTGTTGTAGGAAAAAACTAGCTTTATGCAAAAGATAACCATAGATCCTCGATTTTTTGTCAAAAAGGACCATTTGTCGAACACAATTGACCGAAAAGACCATCCCTAAGTCACATTGACAAAACAGACTAGCTGGGTCGTGGCGGCAGGCGTGACAGCCGACACGTGGCGTGTGCCGCCACGCCCGGAGGCGGCCACCCTTGCCGCTACATGCCCAGACGGCAGGTGGCCTGCCACAGGATCCAATGAACAGGATGGAAAGGAGGCTGTGCAAGTGGGCCCTGCCGCCTCCTGATGTGGCGGCAACATTGTGCAAGACTGTATACTTCTTCGGACTGCGGCTTCTCCACGTGAGATGCATCGTTGTGCACGCGCTGCATGCATGCATGCAAGAGGCAAGAGAGAGTGCTAATAATCAAGGGAGAGAGTATTATTTCTGCGCTGCATGCACGCATCGCATTCGAGGGAATCCCATGCATGTACTACTAGTAACTACGCCCGATTATTATTAGCTACAGTACTGCCGCCACACCATGAAGCGGCAGGGCCATCTGCACAGTGCTTCGTTCGGTCGTGCGTCCGCTGCGTTCGCAGAATCCTGTGGCAGGCCACCAGCCGCCGGGGATTGTGGCGGCAGGGGCTGCCGCCTCCGCGCGTGGCGGCAGGCTCCACGTGTCGGCTGGCGCGCCTGCCGCCACGACCCAGCTGGTCTGTTTTGGCAATGTGATTCAGGGGTAGTCTTTTCTGTCAATTGCGTTCGATATGTGGTCCTTTTAGACAAAAAATCTAGATCCTCCACCAGCCATATATGCATGTAATGATAGCTGTTATTTGTTCATTGCTCTATAGTGTTATCTTGCCAGCATATTCCATGAGCTGATCTACACAGGCTGCAACGTATTATGTTGCAGAGTTTTCAGACGAAGAGTAAGATGCGCTAGGCCGTTGTCTTGCACTCAGCTATGCCATTGGAGTTGATGGACTCATTATTCTGCGAAGCTTCCGTCATTATCTTATTTGGATGGCCTTCAGCCATATTATTGTAATTTAGTTCTCTCTTTGAGACACTCGATGTAATAAGTGTGTGACTGAACTCTGTTATAAATCCTCAAGTACTGTGTGTGTAAGTATTACCGATCCAGAGATGACACTTATACATAGTGGTTTGACCGTCTGAGGTCGAATCGCTACATGGGCCTTGTGGGACTATCGGCAGGCCAGCTGGCGGGCACAGTCAGTAGCCCCCGAGTGCGCCAGAGATCAGAAAAGTTAGTCTTTGAGATCTTCGGCGGGCTCTTTTCTCTTTAGAGCTCCATTCTTCAAAAAATGTTTTGTTGGGGGACCTGACCTCTTAGAGTTCTGTCACGCGTGGCTTGAGGAGTGCCTCTGCTGCATATGCCTCTTCTGAGCGGCCTGCAGGGAATCGAAGGCCGGCCTTCGCGCGGATCGGTTGCTCTGTAGGTGGAGTGGTCCGCTCCCCAATAATTACTGAGCACACATAAGATATTGGATTAGATTAATTTTGATAGTTAGATTTAATTGGATGAGACTAATCGGTGATTGCAATATGTCTGTGCGTATTTGTTGGGTGGCTTTAAGAAAAAAATGTTCGCTCTTTTATAAATAGTACGTATAGATATAGATGCAGCAAGTTTGTCGCAAGGTTCCTGCAACAGCAATGCACGGGGGCATCGTTACACGTATATCTATCTACTATTCTACTATCCCTATAAAAGAAAGAGAGGAGCAGATCCAAACAATCAGATCCATCCGTCTACAAGATCCAATGGCTCCTAATCCTTCGATGTTTAACGCTGCAAGCCACGGGTTAATCCACTAATCCATCGATCGCTGACCCACCCCGCCGTTCGCAAAAAGAAACCGTTGCGCACCACGCACGCACGACTTCCGCCCGCTCGCCCCACAAAAAAAAAAGGGACTTCCGCCCGCCCCTCCTCATCCACGCCCGCACGCCAGCCGTTCACCACAGCACGGGCGGGCCGCCCATCCTCCCGCCGCCTCCCGCCGTTCGCCGCCCGCATCATCCTCCGCCCCCGGTCCAATCATCCTCCGCTCAGCTTGGCCTCCCCCCATCCTCCCGTCGTTCGCTAGCCGCCTTCCCGCCGTTCGCCGCCTACCGCGCCATACGCCGTTCGCTAGAGATGCGGGCGGGCGGTTGGGCTGGCGAGCGGTGGCAGGTTCGTCGCGCGACGGTCGCCTGGGATGCCAGCCGATGGATGCGGGTCAAGCCGACTCGGGCGGCGGCGCATCTTCGGGAGAGGAGAGGGGAAGAGAAGGAGAGTCCTGGCGGCGGCTGAGGAAGTGCTCGCCGGCGAGCGGGCTTCGACGGCCGCCTGGCGCGCGGGGTTGGATGGGGGCGCTTCCCGGTGGCCGCGGCCGTCCTCGCGACACCACCTACCGGAAAGCATCGCCGCTCCCGGCCGCCAGCCGACGCGACGTCGCCTGCCCCTCCTACCCACGCGACGATGTCGCTCCCCGCCTCCTCCCCGCGCGACACCACCTTCCCCAAGAGCGCCCACCCCGTCGTCCTCCTCAGTGCCTCCCTCTCGCCCGCCCGCAACGCCTGACACACGCACGGCCCACACTGGAGCACGCCGCCCCGCGCTGCCCGGTTTTCTTCTTTTCCGTCGCACCGTGCGAAATCTGCCCCGTGCTCGGTCTGGATCTACATAAGTGGTTGAGAGAGAGAGAGCACAGCGAAGACGCACACTGTGGATTGTGGAAGAGGTACGTAGGACAACACCCCTCTGTGTTCTTACTTTTGTGTCTACTTTCTCTCACACACATATGTGTATCTATACTGATTCCCTGCAGGAAAAGGACATGTTGTTGGATCTAAGCACCCGTGGGAGGAGCATAAGCATAAGGAGGCATCCATGAGACAAGATTTTTTTTAATTCATATTTCTATGTCTGCCTGATGACATTAGTTAACTGGTAATAGTAAGTCAGTGCCATACATCACTGATGAAACAGTTGTTTTTTCCCATTTAGCAAAGAAATTATGATCTGTTCCTCTACCAATAATTGTAAATTAGTCATGACACCCAGTCTAGCACCTGTCATGTTGTTTGATTTGTCTCTCTATATATATATGTTCTCATGAGTGGTCATCCTTTTACATGACGATTTCCAAAATACGAATACACTGAAAGTTAATTTGATTTTTCATAAATGTGTCCAATTTTGGATGTATAAATTAATTTTTAATTTGGCATCCCATTCCATGCCAAGAATCAAATGACAAGCTGAATTTGTTCCTCTGTAATGGGGTTCAGTAGCTTCCCTCTCCTGAATTATTCTTGTTGTAATTTCATGGTTATGCAATTATCAATCTTCTCTTACTCATTTCACGTGTCCATAGTTAGCCAGGCAACTGAAGGTGGGTCATGTATTTTAGCACAGGTTCGATGTGGCGGTTGTCAACTTATTCCAACTGTGAAGAATGGTAGTTGTTGCCGGATGAATTTCTGGTCTCGCATCTCCTTATTTCCGGTCTTGCACCATGGACGGCCTGAACGGCGCTGACGCGTGCTTCTCCGGAGGAGGGCCATGTGACGGCCAGACCGGCAGACATAGCCAAGTAAGACCAAGTGCTAGATACTGTCATGAGATAAATTTTGACGGATAGGATTTTAATAAGTTAGTGGTGTAGGTCGAGATGACAAAGAGATTGGTATGCACAATGTGTAGACAGAATATGATACATTTACATTAACGGGTCTAGGCTCGGCTGGAGAGCTTTAGGCTTTTTATTGATTAAGCTTAACACTTCTGCTCACTCATTATTACTCTGTATTCATCAAAATTATTTATTTTGTACTATATGTAGCATGTTCGACGAACTCAAACAGAGACGGCCATGGTGCTAGCTGATAGCACTTGCTAACTTAAAAAGTTTGCATACCTTTTCTCTAATTATATGAGAGTTTCTTACCAACTATTGAGCCTACCAGTTTTAGATCTATGTCTCTAAGGCCACTACTCAACTTCAGGTCGGTACTTTGCTGTAGAGTATACCTCCATAATTCTCCATCGAAGATACTAAAGTTTGTTGATGATGATTTGTTTCAGGATATGCGGTACAAGGGATTCGAGGCAGATTGAGGAAGGAGCTGGAGCAGGTGGTGGATTAAGGAAGGAGCTGGAGCAGAGAGATGCATAAGTATTTAGGTTGATAGACATGCATAAGTATTTAGGTTGATGCACAAGTCAATTTACAGTAGGATTATGAGGACAATCAACTGAGCTCCAACAACTTATCTGCTATTTTCTTTCTTAACCATCAGACCGAATAGTTATGTTTGTTTAGTTTATGTAAACAATCATACTTGAGACCTTTTAAAGCAAAGCAATCTGTAGAACTTGTAGTGAAAGCAAGGCTTATCATTCAGGGTAATTGTTGTGACCTGTGACGGAAAAGCAATCTGTAGAGCTTCTGTTTGCCTGATCCCTGTGCCTTTTCTATATATAGTGTCCCATCTAGGTTAACTGTTGGGATGGAACCTTTCAAGGCTGGTTTAGTCTGGTCGATCTTATCAATGTATGAGGGAAAGTTTGCATTCCAGATCAATGTAGATGTCAAGCTGGAATAAAAACATTCAATAGCTTCTCAGTATGGACATTGTTCTACTGATTTCATTACTTCGCCATGGTTTTAGCCTGTCACATATGGAGAATCATCATCCAGCTACATCTCCCCTAGAATCAGGGAAACGTTCCCCATTTAAAGACCAAACATGCATAATCTATTTAGAGTTTCAGTTTGTTTTTTGTCTGACATCTCTGTTGCCTCTGTTATATTACTAAATTTCTATTAAAACAAGGAAGAATGGCCTGATGTTTCCTTTGAATCTGATTGTCGGGTACTGGTGGAGATGTGGAACTCAAGAAAATATAATAGATGGAGATTATCGGCTTTGTGTCAGAAATTGAGTTGAGCCAAGCTTTTTGTTCTTTTACTCTGTCTTTTCTTCTTAGAGAAGTTAACACACCTTGTACAAAGCTGCCCCTGCAGGTTAGTGACCGGAGGCTATGTCGTAAATTGTAATGCTACACCTTCAGAATAGAGCTAGCTCATTTGATTGTCAAAAGTGGCCCCTTAAAATTGTTTCGTGTTAAGATTTTACTTCAGAATATTGGTTCAATACCATTAAAATTTTTATGTGAGATATTTGTTTTGTATTTTAGTAGTCGTTCAAGTGTGAGTTATGTTTATCTGTAACACGTAATTGACTACCGGAAATTTCATGATACCTTATCAAGGCCATTTGCAGGTTTATATAAGCATTTGGTTAGCAATCTCATATTATATGGTATCTGTAGATTTAACTATCTCTTTATCTTTTTCCCTAGGTTTTAGTTATTCATTACGTACACAATGATATTTAGACCAATTGCAGAGTTGCATCTCCACGTACTTAACACAATGCAAGGTTGCTTTTCAATCATAACTAGATTTCTTTTTCTTTTGCAGCCTATCAGACCATAGGATGTCTCATTTTGGAAAAACTACTTGAGTGACATAACAACATTGTGTATTAATCAAATTTATATATTTGTGGTCAACATTTAACGTACAGCTTACTAGTATTAGTAGAAAAGAGAAAAGAAAAAACAGGGTCATCAGGCTGTTGCTTGCCTCGTCTGCCACCCAACTGCTTCGTTTACCACATCACACGTATCACCAGGATCCATGGATCCGCTCAAAAAAAAGAAAATGATCCAACGATCCAATTCGCGAAAAAGGAAAACGTGGGAACTGGAATATCCCCACTTCTCCGCGGAACCCCCACCATTTCTCCTCTCTGCTCTCAAGCTCGCTCGCTCGCACCAATGGCCGGTTCCCGGCTCGTCCATCTCTTCCTTCTCATCCTCTTCGTCCCCTCCCTCCGCGCCGCCCCCAACACCACCGCCGTGGTGTCCAGGATCGCATTTGGCTCCTGCGCCAACCAGAGCGCGCCCCAGGTGCTCGACGGAACGCCCGCTGCACCGCCCGGTCTCAACTTTCTTGCCCTTGCTTGAGTGGATGGAGGTGACGGGGGTCTGTCTGCTGTTGTTTCCTTGCAGCCCGTGTGGGAGGCCATCGTGGGGTTCGACCCGCAGGTCTTCATCTGGCTCGGGGACAACGTCTACGGGGACAACAAGCGCCCGTTCCGGGTGTTCGGGAGGGAGCGGACGGTGGGGCCCTGGAGGAACGTGCCGCGCTTCTACCCGGCGACCGAGGAGGAGCTGCGCGGGAAGTACGAGCTGGCCAAGGCCAACCCGGGGTACGCCAAGCTGAGGGAGAGGGCTAGGGTGAGCTCCCCGCCGTTCGCTCTCTTGAAATTGCTAGCTGTAGTCATTTGCCATTGCCTGTGTATTCGGTAGTCGGTCGTTAGATTTTGTTTCTTTAGGGTCGACCAGGACCAGTTCCGTTTCTTGATGGCACCCACTGTTGTTGCTAGTGACTCCACTGTCTTGTGAGATTTTGCTTCTTTATGACAGGGTTAAATAGTCCATTGTTTGTCTGGTCTCTGTGTCTGCAAGTCCAAAACATGGTTTGTTGGAACTGGGTGGGGGAGGTTCTTGTGGTTTTGGGGTTGTGTTTGTCTTTACTACAAAATTCAATATCATGAAATGCAGACACTATGTTGATGGCACTGATTATTCCACACCAGTTAAGTAGTCAATTTCATGATGTTAATCTACAACTGAGCAGTGAGCAGTGAGCAGTAGGCCGCCACAAAATTTTATAAGTTCATTTTATTACTCAGTGCTATGTTTGCGAATCGGGACAGTGTTCGTATCCATTGAGCACATGAAGATTCGTGCAGTTTTGTTATCGTTTCTTATTTCAAAATTTCCATTACTAGTTAATTAAGAACTTGGCATCACTATTGTTCACTATAATGTGCAGGTCATTGGAACATGGGATGACCATGATTATGGAGTGAATGATGCAGGAAAGGAATATAGTGGAAAAGTGTTCTCCCAAAGGCTTCTATTAGATTTCCTGGATGAAGATGAAGACAGTCCACGGTATATACGCATGACCGCTGGAATTAATTATGAGTTCTTGATCTTCTTTTGTATGCGGTCACTGCCTTGTAAATGATGGTACTCCAGAATTCCTTTGTTTTTGCTTTATGATGTTTCTTGCAAATCTGTTTTTCCGCAGAATATTCGAATCTTCTATGAATATTTCAGGATCTTCACACCTACAGTTGCAGGCCATCAGAAACCTCATGTACTTTCTCTCTTTTTTATTTAGGAGGAAACAAGCAGGTGTTTATGCCTCATACATGTTTGGCCCCGAAGGAAAACGTGTAAAGGTAGAGTCTATAATACCATGTGCAACTTTTGCTGTAAAACTTGAAGTAGTATATTTGTCAAACTCTTGTTCAAATAGGATGTCTCCACAAGCATACATAAACATGTTTGCGATTCTTCCAGTGTGCACCATTTTCCCCCTTTATCCTTATATAACTTGCAACCAAGTACCATTTCATAGGTTTCTAGAATAAATATTTGAGCTCTTCTAGTTATCCCTTCAGCATCTTTTGCTTCATTATTTATATTCCTTACATGGAAACCCCCATCACAACTTAGGTTTGTAACAACCTGGTACCTTGTGAATGCTTATTTGTGCTTGTCTTTTCAGTTGATGTTGCTTTTGCATATATAGTTTGTATGCTACTCCATATTTGTTAAGTCCAGCATGGTTAAACACAATACACTCATTGTTTATGACCAGTATAAAATAGCACCCTGGCAGATATAATGAGTACCGTCATAAGTTTTGAGTTGTTGACAACTTCTACATGCTCTAAAAGGGTGAGTTATCAGTCAAAATCACAAAAGTGAACCAGTGTGTTTGCAAATTTCATTGAAGATTCCCCTTCACTATTAATTTTACGTGCACTACAGATATTCATACATTATTACAGGTAATAATGTTGGACACCAGATATCACAGAGACCCACTGTTAAGTGATGGAACTATACTTGGAGATCCTCAGTGGCAGTGGCTGGAGAGGGAGCTACGTGGTCCTCAGTCAGAGATGACCATCATTGGATCTTCAATTCAGGTAAATATATTCTCTCACTAGTCCTAAAATAGACACAGGGTAAATTCTGGTGGTTTTTTATGTGTTCTTCCAATAGAAGTGGATATAGGATACTGCAAAGTATGGATCTGTCCTAGGATTATGACTGGTCATGTTGCAAACTTAAAATTTTCATAAAAGCATTGGAACATGCAGAAACTTAGTGTGGTAAGGAATTTGCAAAGTTCTGGTATACACCTTCAGTTTTTTTTAGGGAAACAGCAGGACTCTGCTGCGTATTTTTATTGATTTTCAAAATAAGATACAAAGGTATTCTGTATAAAAGAATGAAAGAATAAAAAGCGAAGAGAAAACAATACAAAGGCTATACAGGATCTGGAGAACCAGACGTCGAAAAAACAGAGAAAAGAGTAGGCACAAATACATGAGTGCCTTGAAAACAGGGCAGCTAACTGAACTGAATGGTATCATCTAAAGGCTTGAACCCACTCCTTGAAGTTCACATACTCCTTCCTGTTTGCTCTGTGTACAACCCAGTTGAGTTCCTCTTTGAATGTCTTCCTGCATTTATATAAACCAGGAGATATGCCCTTAAAAATGAAGCCATTCCTAGTTATCGAATTGGCCCATGCAGCAAGGATGATAATCTCAAGTGGGAATGGGACTCCCAGTAGGTCTTCAGTTCGTCACCACAATTTTGTGGCAGATGATAGTATTGAATCAAAGGTTCTCTTATCATTTCATACATAGATAAAAAGATTCAGCAACATAAGTGTCATCTATGATTGATTTTAATGAGAGAATTTGAATAATACTATCTTCCATGTGTTTTAAGTTTTAACAACTGCTGAATGAGTGCGGAAGAAGATCCTAGTCACTGACCGCCATCTTTTTGACTTTTCTTTTGGCGCTTCCGTTATTTATTTTTATTATTTCTATTTGATTTTCATTGGAGTAGCATAGAGTAACACAACATTTTCCAATGTGTTAATGCAGGTAGTGTCCAATCTTTCTGCCACCACTGGACCTTTGTTCTATGTGGAGTCCTGGGCACGCTTTCCGAGGGAAAGAGAACGGCTATTTAGACTGATCGATACTAGTAAGGTTGCTCACTATTACTTTACTAAAAAGGCAGTTCTTCTTCGGCATATTCATTAATTAAGTAGCTCTCATATTTCACAGTTTTACTTTGTTTATGACCCATTTATTCTCATGTTAGAAAAAATGTAGCCCAGTTTGATGACGTGTGTCCTTTTGGCATGCTGTAAAGCTTTAGATTTACTCATTACAGCAGTGTTGGATTTTTCGCAATATTCCACATATGTCATCTAAAATGACTATTTGTCTTACCTGTTTATTATTTTCACGGAATATGCGCTGACTATATGCAGAGAAATGGGGTCTTATTTATTAGTGGTGATGTTCATTTTGGAGAAATCGCTCGTTTTGACTGTGGTGCTCAATATCCATTGTATGATATTACCTCAAGTGGTCTTACCCAGTCTGTCGAGAATTCTGTACCAGCAGTATTCCAATCTGTTATGAGACTTCTGGCTTGGCTGACACCAACCCCCATGCGAGTCTTCAGCCCTAATTGCCGTCACAAATCATGCTCATATGGTAAGCTTTCATTTCATTAGAATGTCATGACAGCATATACCCCTCTAAGAAACAGTTACCGTAGAACGTGTTTGAAGTTTTGGCTTACCGAATTGCCTTGCTTCTATCATATTACAATATGAAGGTTGTTTTCGGTTGCTGGTGTAGTTGTAATCTGTTCCTTTGTTTACCCCATCTGCATATTTAGTACTTGTAGCTTCACAAGTTTTTTTCTACTAAAAGCTGCAGTTTAATGCTATTACCATGAAACTGTGAACATAGCATTACGAATTTTCAGCCCATATTTAATTTATTTTCTGCTGTGGTTTGAGTTGTTCTTGTAGTCCTTCATCGGTTGGTCCTTTTGTTGTTGTATGTATCAGGTCAGCCAAATTTTGGAGCAATCGAAATAGATTGGAATGCAGTAACTCCACGGGTTAAAATTGAACTAAGAGATTTACAGGGCAATTCTGTTGATGGTGTGGAGTTCCCTATATCTGAGCTGAAGCCATCAAATGCACATGCAAACAAAAAAGAAGGGCATTCTTTTGAAGCACATTGTAGCCTCGAAACAGAGCTTCCATGGCTTGTACGACACCGCCTTGCGCTGCTGTTCTTTGGCACCATTGCCGGTATGCTACTAACATCGATCTCAACATTTCAAACCACGAATTCTTGCTTTCATCACATTGCAGCACTTGTCTAGTTGTATGTCTTGATGGATTTCATATGCTACCTGCAGTTTTTGTCATTGCTTTGGTGCTTGTCGGAATCGCCTGCTGTTCAGCTACTAAAATGTTTACTAGGAAGTGCAAGATGGCATAGCTGCACATAACAGTGGACACGAGCAGAGACTTTTCGATCTGACTAGAGTTGGACACTGACCAGGTGAGCAGGGATGTTGATTGGCCAAGGATCAACACGACACTTGCTTGATTGTGAATATAGCAGGCTGTGAGCGCATACTGGCAAGTGTAACGCTGTGACAAGTCTCCATATAGCATGGTGGAGAAATGATGTCATGGAAATCCCTTTGGTTGACAATGAATGAATGGATATATGGGTTTATCTCTTTGTTTGCTATGCATTTTTGTTAGGACCCTCTTAACCAGAGAACGTCAGCTGGGAGGGACAACAATTGCGAACGATTTGCATGGCAGTTTATGTTGGCCGAGGATGACAAGTTTAGTTGGCAAGCATGACAAATCTGGCCCAATTCATTTGTTGCCAGGATTTGCCGTGCTTACAAACTAAAACTGTCGTCCTCGCGAATATATAAATTGTCATAAAAAAACATATGATTCGTCATTCTCTCCAGCGAACATCAGCAGAGTAGATTTGATGGATTCTTCCACATTCTCATGGAAAGAAGTTGTGTCCCAAGCCTTTTTGCCTGTGCAATGTATCTTGTCTTGTGTTGTTTGCAAGTTCCGTGGTGTGTCGGTAATGTTGTCAGTTCGTTTTTGTACGTTGCGAAGACAGAGACATTGCACATTCATGATATGATGTGATTCCTCTAGCTAGAGTCGTGGCGGTGAAGATTTGAGGTCATCTCGAAATTGCGTGTCCAAGTTCATCTCAGAGTTGCCCTTCCTTGTTTTGCTCCCGACAAGTCCCAGCTGGAAGTCGTGTTTGGTTTCTTGCATCGCACCTGCATCGCATCCATCGTGCAATTCTCGCAACGTTTGGTAGGCTGCGCGTCGTTCTGGGCCAGGCCCGACTGATGCAAAATAGGCCCCCCAGACAGGCTGAGCTCGCACGCAAGTTTCGGCCGTTTCCGCGAGTTTGCATCCGCTACCGCACCACGAGGCGAAGAGGGCTAGGGTTTCTTTCCTGACGATTCACACCCACATTCACGCCGCTCTCCCCCCTCTCCTCTCTCTCCTGCGAACGGATCTCGCCGCCCGTCGCCTCGTGGGCACTCGCCGGCCGCATCCTCTCGGCGCAGAGGTTGGACTCTCCTCCTCCCATCCTCTTCCATCCGTCCCCATCCCTCTCTGGATCCTCTCATCTCTCTTTGCCCTTGCGCTGCTGCTTCTACCGATGCGGATGTGAGCAAGCGGCTAGGCGGAGGCTGCTGCCGTTCCTGCAGCGCTTTGGCCGGAGCCGAGCTCCGGCCATGGCCGCCGTGGCCGGGCGCGGCGTGTTTAGGTCGGAGCCGAGCTCCCAGCCATGGCTGCCGTGGCCATGGGAGCTGCTCCCCTCGCTCATGTACAGGCACGACACCCACACGCACACATCTGCACGAATGAGTGGCTCCTAGCCCTATTGGCATTCTCATTGAGATAGTCCAAGACAATCAACAGATCATCCTCGGTAAAACCAGGGAGCTTCATGACAGCATCATAAAGTTCAGGATGTGCCTCTCCGGTGGACTTGATAGCAATAGCAACTTCATGGACTGCTTCGGACATGTTGCTCATGACCAAAACTTCTTCTTCACTCATCAAGCTAGCCCTCTTCCTTTTGCCAGTGGAGCTAGATGCATCCTTACATGGTTCCTTCCCATGAGGAGCAGCAGCAGTTTCCCCAACCAGCTAACACATAGGTAAACTTAAGGTCAAAGTCAACCGCAGCCATCACATTTTGGGTGGTGCCACCTTTCCGACCCCTAAATGCCGAAGCAATAGCAGCTGGTACCTTGGCAGCAACATGGGTGCCATCAATTGCACCAACACAGTCCTAAGAGAAGAGGTGAGGTATATTTTTGTAAAATATGGGTTATCCGACATGTCCATAGAATTCTAAATGGTAAAGTATTACCTTAAAGTAGGGATAGAAGCGCCTACTGTGTAGGATTTTTGGATGAACATCATTGGAAGGGGGCTGGATCATCTCATCACGCAACTCCCCAATTGCATATAAAACTGCCTTGAAGTATCGACTGATTACTTCAATTGACCTCCTAAATATGGGTTTCATTGCCTTAAACCTATGGTTGTGCCCAACTACAAGAAGGAACATCGCAAGCTGCTCCTCAATGCAGGTATGAATGCTGTCTTCCAACAATTTCCGATCACGAAACAAGTTACACAAGTTATAAAATGGGGCCCTGTTCATCCTTATTAGGTCATGGCAATTTATATCATTGGTTTCATAGATAAAACGTAGATTGGACAACCTAGCTACGTCTCTCTCAAGCACAACGTAACGAATTGGAGCACGATAGTTTCTAATTCTAGCCCTTGTAGTTATTGTGGCCATATAGGCACACAAAACAGCAACCAAACCAGCA